>OZ035825.1:26722251-27322251 GCA_964034765.1 Knipowitschia caucasica
CCTAAAAGTGAGGAGTAGCTCCTAGTTAAAGCTGCACTAACTGACTTTGGGATTTTGAAGCCGCGGACTCGCTGGCCTCTCTCTTTCTGCTCCCCTCCCCGCACCCACGAAGCTATCGCCCCCCACACACACCCACTGTTGGGACGGAGCTAGCGTCTCCCAATATGGATAATACATGGATATGGATTTGCACGTGGATGCCGTGACCATAGAACGATAGAACCGGGAAGCGCGGAGGAACGGGACTTTCTTTTGGATGGCTGTCTCGCTGTGTAAGCAGTAACCGGTGACGAAGACGAGGAAGTTTCAGGTTAGCTCCGCCGCTTGTTGTGCTAACTCAGCCGTCTATGCTAACGGAGACCTGTAGATTTCTCACAAAAGTGGGGGCTAGTGGTCCACTGTGATTGGTCACAATCTGCGACCCGAAACACATTCTCTTCCTTGTTTCATCAAAACTCGATCTAAAATATAATGTCACGCAAGCACAAATCTGGGCTACTTTTTCTTCAAAAGGACGTATATCCCAATGCACTACATGGACATGGATAGCATTTTTGTAATGAATACAAAAATAAAGTCAGTTAGTGCAGCTTTAAGATAAAAGCTATTCCTAAAAAATCCTAGCTCTTAAGAGTGCTCTTAAGGGGAGATCCCTTAAGAGTTGAGAGGAGGACTTTTAGCGACTTAAAAGTTCCCTAAGAGCACAAAATGGTGGACGGTGGAGACAGGAGAAATATTCTATACACTGGATGACAGTGAATCAGTGAAAAAACGCTGCAGATTCAAGCAGGAATCATGTTTTGTGGTATATTTAAAAGTCAATCATGTGACCAGCTTCTTATTGGCTGGTCAGCAATAACACCTCATCCATTTTACCTTTGTTACACAAAAGTAAGTAGAAATGGTAAAAGTTGAAAGTAGAGGAAAAAGTGGTCCTAAATTGTCACACCATTCAGTACGAATGAATGAATACTTTTATTTTGAGCCATGGCAAACAAGAAAAAAAAAGGACAAAACAAACACAAACAACAACAGAATAGAAGTACAAATATACAGTTTTGTTTTATTAACAACAATCCAGCTCAAAAAGGAGTGGGAGAGGATAAGACTTTTAAGCTCCCTTGTACTTGATTAGTACAGTGTATGTATAATATGTTTATATTAATATTGTTTCCTTAATTCCTTATAAGTCTATACATATCACAGCCTTTACTAATCCTAACGTTATCATTATCATCATTTATCCATATAATATTTATAATAATAATTTTCTTTATCATGTATATTTTATATATAGAGTAATATTTAAATTATATGTATATATATATATATATATATATATATATATATATATATATATATATATAAAATTATAAGTGCTCATGATATATACGTATTATGTGTGATAAATTGGTGCTGAGCAAGCTCTGATGATGGTGTATAAGTCTAACTTTACTATTCACAGTATTTATGTACCATTGATATATCTGACTTTATAGCTTTTGGTTATTATTTACAATAACACAGTGTTCCTAAGATTAGATTCCATGATTGAGTTTGTCCATTTTAGGGCCCTTATTTTGCCTATTATCATCAAAAATATGTTTGTTCTAACTTTTAGGATCAACCAATCACAGCGTCTGAAATGATGACTCATACCTAGCAACGGGGTCGGCCACGCCTCCTCACTAAGATAAAAGTTGTTGTCAATTCCTTGCTCAGAGTTCTCTAAGAGTGTTCTGGAATAACTTTTAAGCTAAGACTCCTAGCTAGGAGTTTTTAGGTTAAGATAAGAGCTCTCTGAGAGGACTCTCAGAATCTTTAGGAATACGGCCCCTGAAGTCTGAAACTTTAGACAGTTGTTGTCAACAACACAATGACCACAGGGTTTGAATATTGTGAACTTAAAATTAAGTGTGCCTTTTAAGGGCCTTTAGAAATTGAAAATTTTAGGCAAGGCTAAAAAAATAGGTTTTTTTCCCATACTTCAAAGAATGCAGAGTGAAATAGGAATGACAAACATTATTTTAGTGCATATTTCCATATTGAAGGCTCTAGCTTTAATATGATGCATCACTCAAGCATGTGAGATGTAAGATGTGTTTTTAAATAAGCAAAGACATTTGGGTATGCCCAACTTTTGTGCACAAGCCAAAATGAGGCGAGTGTTAAGAGGTAAAGCCCCACAGCAAACGAAACAAAGAAAGAAAATGATACAACCATACGACCACACTATATTGGCATAGGGTCATGGAGTGGATTGGTCTTTTACTCTGATTTCAGTCTCTGTGTGCTTTAGTTTTAGCTTTACTTCCTGTCTTGTTCACCTGCCCTGGTTGTCTGCCCCGCCCTAATGTGTTTCACCTGTGTTTCACCTGTGTCTTTCTGTGTTTATATGTACTGTACCTGTGCTCCTCTCCCCTTGCTGCTGGTCCATTGTCTTTGCTTGTCTTTGTCTGTTTTCCTGGTTTATGATTTATGTTTTAATTTTTAGTTTATTTTTCCCTGGATTTTAATTTTATTATCTCCATTAAAGCTGCACTAACTGACTTTGAGAAACGTTCGAATGAGAACAATGAGCTCGCGCTCTCTGCTCGGAGCTTCCCCCCCAGTCTGTTTTTTGTTGCATATATGAATTTACAAGTAGTGTGTGACAAGTTTTATTATGTTTGCTTCATTTAGGGGATGATATTTCCTTCACAAATGAATGATACTGTAGTTTGGCATCATTCAGGAGCCATTTTGTGAAGAAAAGTTGAAAACAAGCAACAGGAAGTTTTATGACATCAGATGACTTTTCTTCTTGAAATACAAATTTGACTAAAAATAAATATTACTTTTCACTGTGTGAAAGTGTCTTATTCAATGAAGTTCAGGAAGTAAACAATTTAGCAAAAAAAACAAAACAATCATACTACTTTATGTCAGATTTGTACATATTTTTGTTCCGAATTTTGTGCCAACTTAAGTCACCGACTTGAGTTTATTTTCAAAGAGAAAGAAATATATATATTTCTGACCATGGGACACTGCACTATGATGTAGACTAATATTTTCAAACCATGACATATATATTTATTCATAATAGCCCCTCCAATTGGTCTAACTACAACCAGTAAGATTTGCTGGAGGAGAATAGTTAAACCAATAACAAAGAGCCTCAAGGATTTTAATTTATTTTGACCAATCAGGAAGCTGTGTAGGTGAGCATGGGCGGGTCTAATCAATTCTTGTCTTCAAAAAGTTTCACTCTCTCACAGTTTAGACATTCACTTCAACAATGGATCTCAAATTGTGTCCAAAATGATGACTAATATTGCCAAGATTTTTAAAAGTCACTTGACGTTATACAGGCAATTGAACCTACATCGTAAAAATCAGACTTCTCTCATTTATTCAAGCCAATTTAAACATAGTAAATGACTCTCGGAATGAATCTCAGCGACTGCTCAGCGTATTCATTTGACTTAAGTCTCATTCTTCCCACTGCTTTGTTCTTGCACTTGTTTGACACTGAGGCTGGTGACAATTACTCTCAGAAAGGACACAGCGATATCCCAGAAGATTAAGTGGCTTTATTTTGTGACAATTAAACTTTATGCACTCTCTTTCGCTCGCACCCTTCTTATCTCCTCTTTTTGTCCTTAAAGCCCATCGTCCAGTGTCCCCTCTCGTGCCTCCTGCTCGGTCTTTAATTTAAATTCACTCCTCAAATCTGTCCTCACATCTCACGCTATTCTCACTCCTTGTTAAACATTAATATAGTTTTTTTTATTTTTTTCAGGCTTTGCCCTATCTGCCTCACAGTGAGATTTCAGACGCCCATGTTAAATGAAGTAATTAAGATTATTTTCAAAACCCTTTTACACTTTTTTTATACCAAAAGGTTATTACACTTGGAGCAACCCTCAATCGCAAACGCTTAAAAATGACATCACATATGCTGACAAACAGAAAAGAGGTGAAGTAATATAAACATCAAAAAACACATGGCTGGAAATGTCTTTTCTCCTTTTTTTCTTTACAACAGCTTCAGAAAGTGGTACCATTAATCAAACCTGACGACGTTATTGTTCTTAGTTTTAAAGACTTTCATGTTTGTGCACCAAAGCCCCTGACGACTGATAGATATTTTCTTCTTTCAGCCTTATTAGTTATTTTGAACTTTTACCACGACTTGTTTTTACCATGTGTATTTTACGATATTAAGCACATCATTTACATTTACATTCATACACCATTTTATCACTATGCACTTAAACTATGCAGAGAAGAGCATGAAAAGAAAAAAATGCATAAATAGTTAATGCATAATTTTGATTTAAGAGATTACAGCGATTTAGAACGTTACAGCCTATGTTGAGAATACAGTGATTATCCATAATAATAATTCCTTTTTGGAATAATTCTATGGTCAATATGCAGCAGCAGAATACGTGCTGTACATTGGGGAAATTTCAGTGCTGCATCACAAGTTACGGATTGTAGGAATGAGGAGCACACAGCAGAAGATAAATTAATATTAACTATTAATAAAATACAAAACAATATCATTAAACTATGCATTGTAAAATCTATATTGTAACTAGCACTAATTTTAGCAAATCTCATGAGTTATATCCATTCTCCAACAGTGGATGGGAAAGTGTTTGTTAGTGTACTGCTGGGCCTAGAATGTGATTAAAATCCAGTTCGGACTGTAACTAGTAACACACACTGACACACTTGATTCATTCCTTCAATTATATCAATCATACATTAAACAGCAAGTGTTATCTTAACGGCTAATTACCAATTAACAATGAGGGATTAACTGACAGTGGCGCCGACACACACACACCCACCCACACACACACACACACACACATACACATACCCGCAGAGTTGGCTTATAGTGTGTGCGTTCAGTTGGCTTGTTCGTCTGCACGTGTACGATTGAACACAGGCCTAATCAGCTGTACTGGCCTGTAGTACCGGCTCAGCTTGCCACCTCCATGCAGATTCATCATTGCCCACATTGCTAGTGTCGTCACGTTTTATCTAAAGACACGCCTGCTCCTCTAATGGGGATGGGAGTGAGGGCAGCCCTTTATGTCATTAGGAAAACATGATACGCCAATGATTTAAGACATTCGGAATTGTGCTTAACGTATTCGGCGATGCACAATGACTAAATAACGGGTGGGTGTTGTCGCATCTTATCTTTGAGAAGTGGGAGTGAGACGCCGGCTTGATTTAGTAAGCCAGAGGTAAGCTCATAAACACATTGCACTACACGACTCAATTAAACAACCTTACCTCAAAATCCTTTGTTTTTCTGCAACGCTTTAATGTGTGTGTATATTTTCAGCACCGGTAGGAGATTTAAGCTGATAAGAAACCAGCAGGAGGTCCGCCCATGTGAAGGTTATACTTTTGCAGTTTATCCGGAAAATCTCTTTGTTTTTTTGCTTTCACAAGGCTCAACAGGGACATGCGCGACTTGTTAGAGCCATAGGGAGAGCGGCAAAAGTCAACCTTACATGACCGCCTGGACATTATTTGCATCACATACTAATTGGGCTGCGGCGCAAGCAGCCACTTCGATTCAAGTTTATTCTGATGGCGCGCTGGTAAGCATTGTAATACCGCATGGCGCATATATTTACATATTCCTTCATGGGTTTAAGATTGACTTGTGGAGTTTGTGCCTCTGGTGAATTTAATTTGTTTTGACACGTTGGCTGCTAAAGAAGGAGTTGTGCGTGAGTGTGTGTGTGTCTGTGTGTGTGTGAGGGTGTGTGTGTATTGGAAGCCAGGCCGCACGCGCATTCAAGCTTTAGAGAGAGTCCTCAAAGTGGCAGAGGAGAGAGAGGGGTGTGAAGAGAGAGAATAGAGAGACCTATCTGCAAACCGGGCAGGTATGCAAGTGCAGGGCTCAGCAGGAGATAAGAGACTTCTCCTTTGGTCAACTCTCAAGGACTTTACAGAGAATGCACGCTCTGAGATCTGGTCCTTGTCTAGGTTAAAACTAAATTACTCTGTCTTTAGTTTGTTTACGCACTGACAAAGTTTTGTCCAGGTGCCTTTGTGGAGTTGAAAATTGTCTCATTTGAAGGAACTAAAATTAAAGGACGGTAAACTTTTAATGATGTGTTTTGTCACAACCGATTGAAGGATTAAATATAAACAAACATTAAACAATACATTCTGTCCATCACTTCTTTCTTTTTGGATAAATACCTGTTAAACCTCAGAGGTAACAGCTGCAGCAATCAGGAAAACTACTGTGCGCGCCAAGGGCTTCACAGCTATCTCAGCTGGGACACAAAGGGCCCAGTTTACAGTGAAACAAATGACCTCACACATACGCACACACGCACACACACACACACACACCTGCAGTCTCCATCACTGTGTCACTCTCCAAGGTCCTGAACACACTGCTAAACTGTCAGGGCACACAGTGCTAATCCTGCAGGGCCCAAATCGTCTGTCAACATTGTACAAGTTTCAAGGTGCAATGTCATGGAATAAGAGAAGGTTGAAGATAATGTAAAAATTACTTTTCCCACAAGATTGAAAATATTTGGCATTGACAATAGTGTTTTGTGCGTAAAGGTGTATTGTATTGTATTGTATTGAAGCGTACCATATGGCTGTAAAGGGGTATATTCAAACATTAATTTGTATATTTGCCATCAAAGCTACCTCCCACTGATTTTGCTATCAATTATAGTGACTAATGTACACATGGGATTCAGAAAAGGGTGGATGTTTGTATTTCCAAAAAACATGGTATTTCTGCCAGTTCATGTTATAACAATGATGACATGAAAAGTGTATAGCACTTTTCAAAAACAATGGTAACAAAGTGCTGTACAGTCAGCATATTGAACAATTAAAACAGTCATTATAATACAAAGTCAAAATAATAAACAGTAGATTCAGAAAGACAAAGCAGACAGAGGAAACACGAGAAGAAAGACACAACAAAGAGTGGAACAATATAATACAACCAGAAGTTTAAAACTAACTTGACAAAGCTGTCAAAAAAAATTGGGTTGTTAGTATTAGATAGCAATATGGCCTACGTGCAGGACTGTACAAGGACTCCATGTTATGACTATGATGTGACTGTCTCTTTGTGACACGTATGTCTTTCGATGTGTGACGTGACAATGACTATATAAACTGTGTACTGCCTTTATTCTGTCTGAGAGAAAGAAACAGAGTAAACCAGTGGAACTTGAGAGAAACTTAAATAAACTTCCAGAGTTTGGCACACCACGATCCGTCTCTGTCTGCTTCATTCCTGACAGATTTGGTGGAGAATGCGCGGCTCCGTGTGTGCCATTCTCTGGATTGTTTTGAGGGAGTTTTGCTCTGTTTCTTTTCCTCTGCGTGAGAGATCGGCATGCTGTGTCTGGGAGCAGAGATTCCAGCAGACTGGAAGAGCTGTTCCTGGATGCTTCTTGTCGCTTCTGTCACTTTTGTTTTTTAAATTGAATATTCCGACGCGGAAAAGAAGTTGGCAGACCTCTTGAACAGTCCGGACAAAGAATTGAGGTAAGCAGACACCTTTTTTAATATGTAAAGTCTGCATAATTGGATATTAGCTAAATTTTGGTCTGTTTTTGGGGTCTGTCAAACTCTAAATTGTATTGAAAGAAGCAGTCTCAGGGTTTAAGTCCCTTGGAGCAGTCTCAGGGTTTATGTCCCTTGGAGCAGTCTCAGGGTTTAAGTCCCTTGGAGCAGTCTCAGGGTTTATGTCCCTTGGAGCAGTCTCAGGGTTTAAGTCCCTTGGAGCAGTCTCAGGGTTTATGTCCCTTGGAGCAGTCTCAGGGTTTATGTCCCTTGGAGCAGTCTCAGGGTTTAAGTCCCTTGGAGCAGGATCCTTAGTGAAACCATGGTGTAAAATTAAAAGTAATTATAAAAAGGGAAATGTGTTAAAGAGGCCTTTGTTACAAAAGCTTTGAAATTGACGAATTTCAGGCTGATAAATGACAAAAGTACATAAGCAACAATATTTCAGTGATCACGGTTTAAATTACATACAGAAAAAGGGAGTTTTTGTTTTTTGGCGTGAACAGAGTTCACCGGAGAATGCAGAGTTTTATCTAAAGTTGAGCTATGAGAGCTTTCGTGAGTTATTTACATTTTTTGCCGAGTTTTATCTACAGTTGAGCTATGAGAGGGTTGTATCCAACAGTTGTTTTTGTTTTTTAGAAAGAGATTTTGAGTTTAAATTAGTTTGCTACCTCGATAAAATAGAAGCGTAAACGTTAAAGACAAGAGTGCCTTTTGTTACTAGTGTGGAAATTGGCCATTTCTAGACTTGGATGACAAAAGTTTAAAGAACAACATCCGTTATATTCGCTTAACAAAGTAATCTTGAAAGTAATTCTTCTTTCTGTTTTTGCATTTTTGCTAAAACACTACTTTCTGCCTGTGTGTGCAGCTCTATCTTGCTGCCGTTGTCAGGGAAACGGCCCCCTCCTTCGCTGCTCTGTCTCTGAATCAGAGCTACTGCTTTAGGATTTCTGGCTTTTCATAGTAGATATTCCGTTAAATTTGCGAAATTTGCCATTGAATATTGTGTTATGACACAGTTAAACGTTTTTAAACACCATTAGTGAATAAGTTTTGAATATTATGTTTTTTGAAACCCAAATATTAGTGCTAAAAGCTGTGCAATTCTTTTTAGACCTAACATATTTCTAGATTCCATTCTTTTAAATCTGCTGCTTATTTCTTAACTTTTTGTGAGTTGTGTTTGTTTTCATGTTTTTATTTTAGTTACAAAAGCCGTTTTTCAAACATTTAAATTAGAATCTGTGTTAAAAGTGATTATTGATTATAGACTTCGTCTAAAAAGAAAGAGGGAATTAGATTAGCTGTAAAAGTATTATATTATTAAGTTAAACTACCCAATTCACATGCAAGTGGCGACTTTTTGTTTTTGTTTTGACTACACGCCTGACCTTGCTCCTCCTGCTGATGCACACAGCAGAGGAGCCTGGTCTGAAATGTGCAAGATAATTAAACACACAGTACAAAAGTACACATATTTTAAAGTTTAAAGGTTTTTTTTAGATTTGAGTCTTGTTTTTTTATATTAAGAGTTTCTGGTCTTAAAAATGTCATCATTAGTAAGATAATAAGTAATCTTTATTTACATAGCGCTTGGGAAAACCCAGAGCGCTCCAAAATTGTTTTGACTTTAGGGAGAAAAACAATCTCATTCACAATCTCTGTTGTTTTTAAATTGGCCGTCTCAAGGATTGTTTTTCAGACTCTGCCACACTGTACGAGAGGTCACTGCTGGACACTGGACACCAAAGCCCACCCAGCCACAGGCCACAGATCAAAGAGCAAAGGAAAATGCCACCTCCTTGCCCCTCCCCACGCCACTCCAGAGCTGAGTGGGTGTGAGAGAGACCGGGGCCATGAAAGAGAGGTATCTGGAGACGTGATGGGTGGAGCATCAGGCAGAGACCTGAATGAGAGTTGAGAGTGTGTCCAGTTGGTTTACATCACCACAGTGTGACCTTTGACACCTGCAGGTGGTTCGAGGAGTCTGGAGACACAACCCCAAAATTCACACCCTACATACACACATACACACACACACATTCACTCACACATTTACATTTACACATAGATACATGAAAAAGCAGAACATGAGAAAAAAGCATTTTAAAAGTTTACTCCAATGTAAACATATTTTTAATTGTCTATCACTTGAATCTTTACTTGAATCAGTATTTTTGAGACCAGAAATGTTCATTTGAATTCTATATTGTCATGGACTAATTGACCTCTGTCCTGACACTTTTGATTTGTTGATTTTGTACTGTGTGAAGTAATTACATTGATGAGGATTAGATCTGATAAAAACAAAAATTAGAGAAGTAAACTGAATCATTGCGCTTGCTTTTGTCTGAGGGACATTAGCAACAGCATGAATAGAAATTGTGTTAAAGTAGAATCAAAGTGACTTAACCATAGAGAGTAACTACTGCATAACAAGCTGTGTACAGGAACTGAGACACTGCACCATTGACCAGAAGTGCATCGCAAATGACCTGATGTGCTTCAAGTGAAAAGACTGTATCTGGAGATCCTGATGTGCATCTGGAGAGACCAAAACCATGGCTTGGACCCTACTGATGTCCAAGATGACATCTCTCGAAATATGACCTAACCTGATGACGACTGAGACTCACCCTCAGGGGACCCTGAGGACCTGAGGATCTGAGAACTTGGAGAGAAAAACTGGGGAGTGATGTTTATATTTTTGAAATCATACATTGATGAGTGCTAAATGAGAGAGATACTCATGATTCTTTCTTTTGTTTTTGTTTGTCCCTAGCTTCTGGACATCTGATGATCTATTGGACACAGACATTTGCAGAACAGGAACCAGCCAATGAAAACGTCTATTGCCGATGCTATTGCTACAACCAGAACCTGTGACCAAATGCAATATACATGTTAAGTATTCAGACATCTGACAGACAAAAACTTTGAAAATGATAAAGTATGAGTATTGTAGCGTTTTATTAGATGTTAAATAGTAGTAAAAAAGTAGAATTGTCCTTTCTTTGTTGTTCATAAACACATTTCCACGTAAGAGTTAAAATAGTACCATACAATGTTATCCTTTTGATAGATCAGCTAAAATATTAGAATCAGAATTCAAACACCATTGTAGAATAACTGACCCCAACCCCAAACCTGCTAAAATAGATTAGCTCTTGTAAGGATAATACTAATTTGATTAATGATGTACATTCATCCCAATCTGCCTGAGAGGAGGAAGTGACAGCACTTCCTGGTTCAACAAATGTATTTGGAAAACTGACCGCCATAATAATGTTAATATTAACCATTTGTCTTTCTGTGTTCACAGTTTTATTACTGAGAATGAGAGTAGACATAGAGCAAAATCCCACTAACAATAAGCCACTGATAATGAGAGTATAATACCACAGAGAGATTTATTAGATTAAAATGTATGTTTAAGAATATGGCTCAATAGAAGCAAATATACAAACATATTTGTAAATAGATTAGAATAGTTTTAAACTATAGTGAATAGTAAAAGTAAAGTACACAGTCTAAGATTAAAAAGTGAAAATAATACAGTGAAATAAGTGAAGTGTAGTGTAAACAATTATCATTAGGATAAAAGTATAGAGTAATAAAAGTGAAATTAGCTTCTAATTTGAGACTCAGCTCGTTTTTGTCTCTGTTTTGACTGAATCTGCTGAGTTCTTGTGTGTCCAATAGTGTTTGTTTGTTTTTATTTTTGATTTGTTTTTTGTTTGTTTATTTACTTTATTTTTGTTTGTTTGTTTTTTCCCAGGATAGAGGATAAAATCCACTGATATTGATTTGATGATTATGAGTAATGCATACATTTTCTTTGTTTTTAATCATTTTGTAAAGTTTTTTTTTTTTTTTTGAATTTTTTTTTTCTTTTTCCACTTTATTGATTGATCGATTTGAGTGATCACATGTGATTATGTGATCAAAGGGGAGGGTGTTAGTATTAGATAGCAATATGGCCTACGTGCAGGACTGTACAAGGACTCTACAAGGACTCCATGTTATGACTATGATGTGACTGTCTCTTTGTGACACGTATGTCTTTCGATGTGTGACGTGACAATGACTATATAAACTGTGTACTGCCTTTATTCTGTCTGAGGGAAAGAAACAGAGTAAACCAGTGGAACTTGAAAGAAACTTAAATAAACTTCCAGAGTTTGGCACACCACGATCCGTCTCTGTCTGCTAAATCCTGACAGGGTTTTAAGAAGTAAATTTAAAGAAGATACTGATGGTGCTAGCCTTATCTCCTAGGGCAGGTCGTTCCAAAGCCGAGGAGCCCGGACGGAGAAGGCTCTTTCACCTTTCATCTGGAGCCTCAACCTGGAACTGTCAACAGGGAGCTGCCCGAGGATCTAAGGCTGCGGGGGGGCTCGTAGGGGGTTACAAGTTCATGGATGTAGCTTGACCTTAACATGCTTTATGTAATCAGTAAAATCTAAAAATCAATTCTAAAACGCACAGGGAGCCAGTGGAGGGATGCTTTATAGAAATCAGGAGGAGTGAAAATGTTTTTAATCTTTGAGATGGTGCGGAGGTTGTAGAAACAGGATTGGCTGCTTTTTTGATGTGGGAGTGGAAGGTGAGGTGCGAATCGAAAATGACACCGAGGTTACAGGCGGAGAGAGTGATGTTTGAGGATAGGGGGCCGAGGTGGGTTTGGATGTGGGATATTGATGGAGGCAGGTTAGTGAGGAGGACTTCTGATTTGGAGGTATTGAGTTGAAGAAAATTATGGGCCATCAAAGTGTTCACATAATTAAAACAGTCGACCACAGCAGCCAGACTTCCAGGGTCGTTTGGTCTCAGCGGGAGGTATATCTGTCTGTTGTCCGCATAGCAGTGGAAGGCCACGTTACGGGCCATAACGTGTCCTGGGGGAGCATAAAAATAGAAAATAAAATGGAACCTAAGATAGAACCTTGCGGCACACCAGAGGTAATACGGGCTGTTGAGGAGGTAAAATTACCCATGGTGACCGCAAAGGTTCTGTCTAAATAATAAGAATAAAACCAACTAAGTTCAGTAGCTCTGATGCCACCCACGCTTTGAAATGGGTCTAAAATTGTTAAAATCAGTAATGTCAGTAATTATGTTTCTTTAAAAGTGGCTGGACCACAGCGTGTTTAAAACTGGATAAGATAAGATAAAAGATCCTTTATTTGTCCCACAGTAGAAAATTTCAACATTGCAGCGTGTATACAGGACCATAGTAAGAGCACACAAAATATACAAAAATATACAAAATAAGTAGTAGCTATGTTTCTTAACTAGATGTAAATGCTGTAAATGCTTCAATACCAGTCTTTCAAAAGAAAAAAAAAGATATATACAGAGTTATGTACTACATGCTGTATATAGCAGGATAATAAGTAGACAAAGTAAAGTGACATCGTAGAGTGGAATTTCTGAAGTTGCAGTATTGCACACTGCACGTGATTTTGTATTTACTTATTTTCAGATGAATGACATTTACAGGCTCAGCAGTTCTCATTGTAAAGTCTGACAGCAGCAGGGAGGAAAGACCTACGGAACCTCTCCTTCACACAGTGAGGGTGAATTAGTCTGTCACTGAAGCTGCTCTCCAGAGCAGAGCGAGCGTCCTGCAGGTCATGGTCCAGCACAGATGTTATTTTGTCCAGGGCCTCTGTGATGCTGCTGCTCCAGCAGACCATATCGTACGAATTGGCTGATGCCACCAAATGGGTGGGGACGATATTGAGGCTACACTTGGTTGACAATATCCTGAAGCATTCTTCCATGTTTTGGCGAATTCACGTCATAGTGTGAAACTATTTGCCATCAAGGAACAGCAGTGGCTATAGGGCATAGGGCTCACACTCATACTATGTTTGTAAAGTATCTTACTTTATCCAACCTAGGTGGCTGGTGGTGGTTGAAAATAAGGACGCTTATCCGACCATCTGTCAGGTAAAGCTGTCCTCTATAGAATAAAACATTGTTGATAAAATGGTAAAAATATGATGTAAATACAAACTGAATAGACAACCCAAACTCTAACAATAAACTTGATAAGACAACACTCGACAGAACTTAATTCTCAACACCTGCTATTCTTTTAAGTGTTGTATAAAACAGGGACATCTGAACCAATGCTTACCTTATTGGTATGGCTCTTTCTGAAAGGCTGGGTGTATGAATTTAGTGGGCTTTGAAAAGAACATATTTTTAAAGACATGTCAGGCACATCCGCCCTTGGAGACTATTCAGCGCACATTGATCAGGGAGATTGGATTTTTTCTCTCTCTGCATCATCATTGTGAACATTGTGCTGCTCAGTGTCCACATACTGTACTTCCCTCTCAGGTAGACTGTTTCAACATGTAACATGTGTATCAAATTGTTTTGATGTTTGCCAGGCATTTTTTGCAAATTGTTAGTCCCAGATAAGAGAAAAGATACAAAAGTGAAATTCACTTCAATTTCTATAAACATGCGTCATATTGGAGTTAGCCCTCGGGATCAACTGGCTTCACTAAGGGCACGGTCACACAGGTTTTCACAAATGCTAACTTCAGCGACCACCTCGAGATCCGAGATAAGTTTCCATTTCTCTTCCTGTTTACGCTTGGCTACTGTGGCCGCTCTGGTCAACAGCTCCAGCCTGGCTTGCGCTCTTTGCAGTCAGAGTCACTGTGGACAAGTGTGAGACGTGTCTTTATCCAACGTGTGTGTGTGTGTGTGTCTTCGTCCGTCCCTTGGAGTAAACAAACTCCACGGTCCGGGGGCTCACTTGAAAGGTGTAACACAAGCAAAGGAGAATGCAAAAGTATGTGACTGCAGGTAGAGACGTGTGTGCATGTCACAGCGGGCGCAGCAGGAAGACTTAATGTGACGCACAATATCACGTCCCCCCCCCACTCCCCATCACCTGCCACATTGACCCCCCCCATCTGGGCTTTACAAACGTGCTCAGGCCCACCACTTTCAACCATGCTTGCAGCAACCGTGCCCAAGCCAACTTGCTGCGGCCACACGGAACCTTATACTTCCTGCTTTGGACAGAGCAGTCGCATTCTCTTGCTGCTCCTCGCTTGCTGCATTTTTATCTCCTTTAATCATTTTTGCTTACATTTTTATTCCACAAAACACGGATTACTCCTTTTTACAAACTTCAACACAAGACTTGTGGAATTTACCTAACTTACAGCATGTCGGGAGGACGGGAAAAAAGAACAAAACTTTGCGACGGCTGTTTTTCACTCAAACAGGAGCTAAAACTTCTTCAAGACCGAATGTTTGTGCTTGAATCAGAATTGGGGCTGAACACAACAATACCAGTGAAAGGAAATGGACCACATGGACAGAACGTAAGTTATGATGACGCTATTTCATTTCCCAAAATCAACAGAGACAATTGTTGGAACACATATGGTGCCAAGCCCAAACAAGGCAAAGCTAATGATAACAAGAGTGTCATAATGCCACAGCAAAAATCTTTAATTACAAGGAACCGCTTTTCACCACTTTTGGAAGATGAATCAGCAGTAGCCTCTCAGTCCCAGTCTCAGTCTCAGTCAAGGTCAAATGCAGCTGAGTCGCTCTTTGTCGGGGATTCCGCGATAAGAAATGTAAATATGCGTAATCTCAAGGTTCACTCAGTACACTCTGCTAAAGTGGATGAGATAAGGCGGTTGGCTCCAAGGCTTCTGTCTGAGACCGGCGGGGTAAAAAGATTGTTGATCCACGTGGGGGCAGTAGACGTCTATGACAACACAAGTGAAAAGTTGAAACGGGATTACTCTCTCTTATTGGACGACCTTGCTAAAATGGACACAACAATCGTTATCAGTGGCCCACTACCAAATGTGGACGGGAAGCAAATGAAATTCAGTCGTCTGTATCAGCTAAATACTTTCCTACTCAACGAATGTTCACGCAGAGGACTTGCCTTCATTGAGAATTTTAATCTGTTCTGGAATAGACATGAGCTTTTTGAAGGGAAAGGGCCACATCTGAACACTTACGGAGTAAAAGTGTTGATGGATAACCTTTCTTTTGCCCTGAGACCTCAGCCTGCGCATCGCGTGCAGCCATCGAAAGGGAGGAAGCCAACTCCAAAAGTCTCTGCACCTCCACCACCTCGAAGGATCTCAACACCACCAACCACCTCGAAGGATCTCAACACCACCACCACCTCGAAGGATCTCAACACCATCACCGCCTCAAAGGATCTCAACACCTCCACTGTCATCAGATGCAGCTACATCATCACCAGCAGCAGCTGCATCATCACCAGCAGCAGCTGCATCATCACCAGCAGCAGCTGTATCATCACCAGCAGCAGCTGCATCATCACCAGCAGCAGCTGCATCATCACCAGCAGCAGTTGCATCATCACCAGTAGCAGCACCAGCAGCACGACCACCACCACCAACATCCTCATCCCCAGCCTGCTCCAAAGCAGCCACGCCTTCTTCATCTACAGCGCCTCAGAAGCTCCCATCCTCACCCCAGCCTACAGCAGACAGGCCTGTGCTGGGGTTTCCTCAACCACCTGCCCCTCCATCAAAGACTCCCTCGCCACCTCCCATGGACCTGTCTTGGGTCCCCCCTGCCACGTCCACTCCATCAAGAGAGAATGGGGACACCTCCCTTTGTTTTTCATCCCCGCCTTCACTAGACCTACCTGAACACTCTGCAGGGCTAATAAAATCGGCCATGAAGACTATTCCTCTCACACCCATATTAGCTCGATCTAGAGTCCTGTCCAACATGCTAAACCACTCCCCATATGTACCTCCAAAACCACCTAGGGTTTCCAATTCACCTACAAAAACCACCTCAGCCAGTCCCTCCCCTAACCTCATGACCATTCCACCCCCACTTCCCCCTCGTTCAACATCCAAAACCTCTGCCTCAGCCCACCCCGGCCCTAACCAATCACCTAAAACCCCTCCACCTCCCTGCCCCCCTCGTTCAACACCCAAAAGCCACCCACCTCTCCATCCTCCTCCCCTGCCTTCCCCTTCCCCTCTTTTCTCTAAACACTAGGATGCACAGGGTCTCTGCTTCGCAGCCACTGGCAGTCTAGTTAGAGGAGAGACCCGGCTGGGGCCCTGTCATGAAGCCACCTGTGCCATTCCCTTAGTGATAACACAAAGAATACATTACAGAAAAACATCTGGAGTTAATCAGTCTAATCTGGAAAATCTAATTCTTGTTCCGTATAAGAATCAGCCGACCGCAACCGCTGATACTGAAACTTTGAAACTTGCTACGCTTAATGTCAGATCTCTTTGTAACAAGTCTTTTTTAATCAATAATTTTATTTGTTCTCATAATCTTGATCTTATGTTCATGGCTGAAACTTGGCTTGACCAAAATTCAGAAAATGCAGTTTTAATAGAAGCACCACCACCAAATTTCAAATTTGAATCTGAAATACGGGAAAACAAAAAAGGAGGAGGCTTAGCTGCCATTTTTAGAGACCACTTTGTCTCCCATAGAATGTCTCTTGGGAAGTTTTCGTCATTTGAATATGTGTCTTTTAAAATGCAACAAAAACAATCTCCTCCAATACTCTTCGTTGTCCTATACAAGCCACCGCAGTCATGTCACAGTTTTATTGATAATTTTACCGAGTTGCTTTCAGTTGTATGCACAGATTTTGATAGTTTAGTTATTACAGGTGATATTAATATTCATGTGGATAATGTTGATGACAGAAATGCAAATGAGCTGAGTTCTGTACTTGAATCCTTTGATCTCACTCAGCACGTAAGTGGCCCCACCCACAGCAGAGGGCACACTCTAGATCTGTTAGTTACAAAGGGGGTGAATATTTCAAATGTAAACGTGGTCGATGTTGCTCTTTCGGATCATTTCTGTGTTTTTTTTGACATGTGTTTCACTAACAAACCACCAGTGGACTCTGCAACTGTTCGAAGAAGGTTGTGAACTAGTGAACTATTTATGGGAATGATAAACTTTGAGAATGCATCGTATTCTACTGTAGATGAACTGTTTAACTCTGTCACCTCTAGTGTTTTGAATGTTCTGGATACCGTTGCCCCTGTGAAGGTTAAAATAGTGAAAAATAAGCAGAAGGCGCCGTGGGCTAAAGCAGACTCGGTCAGGGCACAAAAGAGAAAGTGCCGGAGGGCCGAGCGGAAGTGGCGCAAGTCCAACCTCCAGGTTGATTACGAGATCTTCAAAGATAAGTTGTGCGAGTTTAACCGGGTGCTACGTAGTACGAGAGAAAGGTATTTTTCTGAAATGATTGAAGGCTGCAGCAACAATCTGCGTGTTCTGTTCTCAACAGTTAATAGATTAACAAACCCCCCTGTTCAAATGCCATTAGAGCTTACTTCCAAACGTAAATGCAATGAGTTTGCTAATTTTTTCAATGACAAGGTTCAAGGCATCAAAAACGCCATTGTCTCCAATCCACAGATAACCATCCAACAGCCAGAAAGGCTCTCTGAGCTAACTCACTTTGCACCTGTAAATGATAAAACTGTCCAAGAGATAATCTCCAGTTTGAGCTCCTCCACATGCAGCTTGGATGTACTACCCACTAGATTTCTGAAGTCTGTTCTGAGCAGTCTGTTACCTTCACTCACACAGATAGTAAACATGTCCCTTCATTCTGGAATATTCCCAAAGGCCCTGAAAACTGCAGTCATCAGGCCCCTGCTAAAAAAGCGCAGTCTCGATGCTACGGTACTTAACAACTATCGTCCCATCTCAAATCTGCCATTTATGGGGAAAGTCCTTGAGAAAGTTGTCTACCTACAGCTTACTAGATTTCTTATAATCAACAACTCATTTGATATGTTTCAGTCCGGCTTTAGACCCCACCACAGCACTGAGACTGCTCTCGTTAAGGTTACAAACGATATCCGGCTGAACACTGACGCAGGCAAAGTCTCAATCTTAATCTTATTAGATCTAAGTGCTGCCTTTGACACCGTTGACCATGAGATCCTCTTACAGAGACTAGAGGACTGGGTTGGCGTCGCTGGCACCGCCCTAAGTTGGTTTAGGTCTTACCTTGAAGACAGGAAGTACTTTGTGGAGATTGGAAACTGTGTCTCAGATCATATGGCCCTGACCTGTGGAGTCCCACAGGGGTCGATCCTGGGACCTCTTCTCTTCAATCTCTACATGCTGCCGTTAGGTCAGTTAATACGCAGAAACAAAGTTTCCTATCATAACTATGCAGACGACACTCAGATCTATGTCTCACTGACTGCAGGAGAACATGGACCAGTGGACTCACTCCTTCACTGTATCCAACAGATCTGTGAGTGGATGCAAAACAACTTCCTTCAGCTAAACGCAGACAAAACTGAAATGATTGTCTTTGGTCCCCAGAAACAAAGAGAGAGCGTCATCTGTCACCTACAGTCTCTCTCCCTAAAACCTTCAAACAAGGTCAGAAATCTAGGGGTAATACTGGACAGACTTAAATTTTAATAGCCACATCAAATCAGTAACATCAGCAGCTTTTTACCATCTAAAAAACATTGCCAGGATCAAAAACATAGTGTCTAAAGCAGACCTGGAGATTCTTATCCATGCATTTGTCTCCAGTAGGTTAGACTACTGCAATGGCCTGCTCACAGGTCTGTCCAAACAGGCTGTAAAACAGCTGCAGTACATTCAAAATGCAGCAGCTCGAGTCCTGACTAGAACCAGGAAGTACGACCACATTAGTCCAGTCCTCAGGTCTCTGCACTGGCTTCCTGTGGCTCAGAGAATAGACTTTAAAACAGCTCTGCTTGTTACAAGTCTCTCCATGGCCTCGCACCAAAATATATTAGTGACATGTTAGTCCCATATGAACCAGCCCGGACTCTGAGGAGCACAGGGACTGGACTCCTGTTAGTGCCCAGAGTCAGAACTAAACATGGGGAGGCTGCTTTTCAGATTCATGCTGCTAAAATCTGGAACAGTCTTCCTGAAGATGTGAGACAGGCCTCCTCTCTGACAATGTTTAAAACCAGGTTAAAGACAGGGATTTTATATTTTTATCTTTCTTTTTAATGTTCTGTGATAATTTATGATTTTAATGCTTTCTTGTTTTGTTCAGCACTTTGAATTGCCTTGTGTATGAATTGTGCTATATAAATAAACTTGCCTTAAACCTGGAGCTAATTGCGATCTGGGCTTAGGCCCACTTGAACCGGGCTTTAGGTTGTGCTTGTGACCTGATCATTGCATTGAATGATATTGTTTTTTCTTGTACTAGATGATAAATTATCTGCAGAGGGATGCTTCCTGTTTACAATCAGGAGATTGGATTGGAGAGGATGATGCAATCATCAATGATACATATTTAATCAATAATTTACTCCACATAAATTTGATCAAACAAGGGACTGACAGTAGCAAAAACGTTGTTGCACAAGACTTTAAAATCATCATCATAAAAATACACATCCTATTTAATTTGAAGCAAGTACTCACAATCAAGTTTCATATATGGGGAAGAAAATCAAGTAAATAGCAGTGAACCAGCAGCGTAGCATGCACACAGACTGGATGGATTTAATTGCCTCCGTGTTTGTAATTACGTCTCTGTAGGAAGCATAACGGAGCACCTGGGGCACTGCAGCGGACTCAACCTCAACCAAACCAACATTCAAACCATTCCAATCACATGGTTAGAGGATCATCATCTCTCTGTATACTCTAAATAAAGTGCAAATTGTTTTCTTTGTGCCATTTATTTTCAGAATAGCCAAATGTAGTTAAGCACTGCAGGCATTGTGGTACAAATACAAGTGCAGCAAAATGGTTAAATTGCTCTCATCCTGTTATTGTTTAAGTGTGCTACACCGTCTCCCCCTGGGCCGTACATACAAATATACTAAGTTAACACACATTTCTTACTGCATTACACCTGTCAGGCCGACATTTCCTATATATGCTTTGGCTTTTTCATTTGGGGTTCAAGTGGTTTTAATCAGAGGTTCCTGCAATTGGGTTTTATTTCAGAATAGCTTTCTAGTCTATTTCAATAAGATAGGCTCGTTTTTCAATGTTTTGTTCGCTGTGTGTAGGTAGGAATTGGTTTTTGGGGGGCTTATTTTTGCCGGAAGTTATTTTTGCAGCTTACAAAACTGTGTGAAATATGATTACGGGAAAGAAAAGAAGCAGAATGAAACACAGTTGTAGAAACTAAATAAATAAATAACATATTTTTGTGCCTTGGAGAAATGAAAAGGACATGAAGTTGAAACCTGCATGGGCCAAATCAGCCAAAGTGCTTAACTGGACAGAAATAAGTGAAAAAAAGTTGCTGACACTATTTTTGAGAGTTTTGTTGGATTGAAGGAATACATATTATATTATTCGTCATCCATAGCTGTAGTACTATTTCTCAGAGTTAAAATGGCGGAGACTTTGACAGTGAAAAAGTCTAATGTCAGAGCCAAGGTTTCTGCAAGTTGTTGATTGAATAACAGCTTCTTACATCACTTCCTAAGACGCTTTTGCAGATTGGAAACACATCTGCCTTATTTCATATTCCAACTGCAACAGTCATCACCCGAGAGCAGTTAATGAAATGCACTTTCATTTGCCTATACCCACCCAGTAGACTACTTTACATTTGCTGTGTTGCTTGTTTGTGTTCATCTTAAATGTTAAGAGCACTGGAACTTAAGGGCTTCGCAGGCTGAATGTGATTAAAATATCTTCACATGACATTTAGCCATATGTTTGTGTGATATTTTTGAAGTCATTAAAAACTTCATCACAAGCACGCAAGGGGAATAAAAACAAGGAATTTGATTATTATTGCATCAGTTACTTGCAAGGAATAGTTATACCACTGTTTTTCCTCAATCGCCATAACACACCCACATGGTTTAAAAAAAATACTTTGGAGACTCAAAGAAAATGAATAACTGCTATATAATTTCACTCCACACACCGTGGCAATAAAAGTAGCCACAGCTGCCCTTGTTATCATCCACGTTTAGGAAAGTAAAAACTGCATGTGCACGTTTATTCTTGCCACTTTTTTACATAATATGTCCGGCATCAACATGTTTGCTCATTTCTTACTTTTTGCACAATCTTGAGTGTTTCAATCCATGCCAAATGTGACATTTAAATTTCTCCTGTGTGGATTAATTCAAGGCAAGGCAAGGGCAAGGCAATTTTTTTTGTACAGCACAATTCATACACAAGGCAACTCAAAGTGCTGAACAAAATAAGAAAGCATTAAAATCATAAATAATCACAGAACATTAAAAAGAAAGATACAAATATAAAATCCCTCAGTTGTATGCACAGCTAAACAGAACTGTTTTTAACCTGGTTTTAAACATTGTCAGAGAGGAGGCCTGTTCCACATCTTCAGGAAGATTGTTCCAGATTTTAGCAGCATGACTCTGGGCACTGACAGGAGTCCAGTCCCTGTGCTCCTCAGAGTCCGGGCTGGTTCATATGGGACTAACATGTCACTAATATATTTTGGTGCGAGGCCATAGAGAGACTTGTAACAAGCAGAGCTGTTTTAAAGTCTATTCTCTGAGCCACAGGAAGCCAGTGCAGAGACCTGAGAACTGGACTAATGTGATCGTACAAGATTAATAAAGTAAACCTTATCTTATCTTATCTTCATACTCTTACATTTTGAACAGTCTATATGGCTTAATTTAAATAGTTTTTCTATTCAAGGAAAACTAAAACTAACTTAACTAATCAAAAATAAAAAAAATGTTGTTAAGCAGCTGCAGTGATTGAATTTGTCCCGTAAAGGCTCCACAAGGCTCAAAAAACTCCCCATCACTACTGAATAACATTGTTGGTTATTTTGTGTAAATGCACATTTATTCTTATTTGATCAATATAAAGTAAACTGTTTTCTTTTTGTAGATGTTTCCTTTTGAAAACCTCTGCTCAGGAACTTACTGAAATATGTTAATGCTGACTATACTCGCAGTCAATGGGTGTTTAAAATTACTTTATACATATTATTAAAGTGTAAATATGTATAACTTTATTTTCAGCTTGGGCTTTCAATTACTGAGGTAGACAAACAAGGTTATAATGTTTTAATTTACTGATTTCTAATTCTGTCATTCTTATTACATTTTTAGCTTGATTTCCATCTCTTGTTTATATGTATTGTGAGCACATGTAATTCTAAATTGTGTCACATGTACAGTCAAATCTGTGATGGACCCCTGTGCTGGAGACTAAGGGGTATCCTAAATAAATACTGGTAAAAAAAAATCTAAAATAAACAAACAGTACATTGCAACAAAATGAAATACAAAAATGTGCAAGATTTTTCTTCTACGCTTGTAGAACACAGCTCTCCACAATATTCTGAGAGCTTTTCAGAGAAACCTGTCATAGCCTCTGGAGCAGAGGTCCACTGCTGGAGGTTCAGTCGGACTCAAGCTTCCTCCTGACACTCAGGTTGAAGTGAGCTCGCCTTTTTGTGCAGTGCATTTCCTGTGAAGCTCTACAAGTGTGTGTGTGTGCGCGTGTGTGTGTGTGCGCGTGTGTGTGCATGTGCGTGTGTATGTGTGTGTGCGGCTGTCTTTGATATTTATTTGAGAAAGTATTCCCACAAGAAGGCATGGGCGGGGGAGTAACGCGAGGAAGAGAGAATCCTGGAGTTAGAGTGGAGCAGGAGACAGCGCGGCCCACTGTGGGAAAGTACTAATAAGTTCCACCTCTGCACAGCACCTGTCTGTATGTATTTCTCAGCCCGACGGCACTCCACTCAACCATGTCAACCGGAACATGGCTGAAATTTGTTTGCAGTCAAAACCTCTTTCTCGGTACAGAATTTTTTTCCTGTCCGTTGCAAATGAGCGGAAACTGTTGGAAGCGGGCAAAATAAAAAAAATACAAAAATACAACATTGTCAAAGTAAAATGATTTCTCAGGGGTATCACTGCAACTGTGGGAGGGGCTAGACTTAGTTTGCTCACACGAACAATACATCTGTATGTTGTTGTCTCTTCACACATGGTAGTCATGTACTGCTGTTCCAAAAAGCTGTGCTGGCAAAATGATGCATGCAGACAAGTGCTCATTATGTTCCTTAGGGTGAAAGGTGAAAAGCAGTATGGGCGTGCCAAAAAGTCTATATTCTGATACATCACATTATACACACCATACAAAAGCAGTGAATAAGTCTCTTTCTGGCTCCACCCCACCGGCCCGAGGTGGTATTGCAAGGATGTCAGCGCGTGCACGTGCTTATGGACGTTTCTGAGCCGGGACCCGCCCCCACTGGTCTAACGATTGGAAAAATGTAAAAAGTATATTCAAAGATTAGTCTTTCCCACAAAAAAGACACCCTCTGCAGGAGAGTTGCCTCTGCAGGACCGAAGCCTCTGCAGGACCGTAGCCTCTGCAGTACGATGGTGGCATCCCGAGTATCTCCTCATAAGATGCTCCATTAGTTTGTCAGCACCAGAGGCAGACTGTAGCAGAGGAGTGAGCGCTGTGAACTGTGCTAATTGAATAGCAAAACCCCAGTGGAAGGATCAAGTGTAGCCATCCTATTAGAAAGAATTAGACATCCTCTCCCACTGGTGCGTATGTTTGGCAGAATGCACACTGAATTAGAGTGGCTGTATTAATTTGTTTTAATAGTAGTATATTTAAATTACACATGCACTATGTCATGCTGTAAAGTGATGAAACCCCTCATTTGTCCAAGAGGGATGCATCACAAATGTTTCAAAGGTTGTCATCTGGACCAATTTTTCAGTTTAGAGAATGTTACTCTCGTCACCATCCTGTCGTCGTTTTCCTCTCCTCAGATCTGAAAATGATGCCTGAATGGGAGTCAAAATGTCTCTGTTCTGAACGCTCTAGAATGAGAAGGATGACTACTTTTGAAATGGTAAAGTAAAAATTATAGGTTATCTTTGTACCAACATCTAGTTATGGTTCAATAAGAGATAAATTAACAAATAATATTCACTATTATACATTTCTCCATTGTGAGATCAGTGAAATCTTATCTTATGTTTTTATTTAAATGTGAACTTGAGAATGTTTACTAATGCTAATTCCTAGTTTGTGACAATACATTGATATACATAAAACAATTAGATTTATACATGACACAAAAAAATATGATCAGGAAGTGCAAAACAACCACATCTATGGAAGTGAGAAAATGCATTCTGATTTTAAGATAACATTGAACGCGGTACATCTAACAGAAAATGGCGGCATTTGAAAACAAAACGTTTTGACTGATGGGTCTGTGCTGGCTGTTAGATGGAGGTATAAACAACTCCATAAATAACAATGTTTAAACCAGAGATGGTCCTCGTAATTGTCAGTCATTCTGGGGCTAGTCTATGTGCTCGTAAAATAAGAACAGAGAGTTTTTCAAAAAGTGGAGAGAGGGGTTTATTCCTAAAATTTGGTACAAATCCTCCATATAGACTGTAAACTAAACTAAACTAAACTCTAGTTGTATAATTTATTCAATTATTTTTCTGATTCTTGATATTGAATCCAAATATCTGTATTTTTTTACCCCTTAAATAACAGAGTTGCATTGTTTGAACCTTAAAAACGTATTCTCAATGAACTTTTACAAGTCTGCAGTAGTTCATCGTTCTTCTAAGTTTATGAGCTGACTGTAATAAGCATTGCTTTATTATCAGGGACAGCTCCATTCAGTTTACACACAGTATTTATTAATATTATTGTATAGTTATATTCTGTGAGAGTAAACTCTGCAGGGGGGCAACGCTATATTACTGGAAAAGCTAAAAGTAATTTGATGTATTAAAACGGTCTATTACCAATTATACAAATTTGATTTTACTTGTAAATGAATACATTTGAGTAAATGAATGATTAGATATTTTGCTCTATTCTACCTTTATCTCAAAAGAGAGAGGACAAAAGAAAGATATTTCTTCAAATGAATCAGGTGATATCTTTTAATCCCTATTGTTAAGGAGCGAAAAACAATTGGACAAGTGTGATTGTAAACTGCTCCAAAGACGCTTGACTAAAATAGGTTGTCCTGTACTTGCAGCAATAAAAGTCTATAATTAGCTTCAGCAGAAGGGCATTACAAGCTGTTATGGCTGAATGGAGATAGCTAACTTATGTTTTTGGGTTTGAGCATCTGACCGTGATAGGAGGAGGTAGATGTTGGTGATTATTATATAAAGGATGAACTTTAAAAGTATATTGTTCTACTTTAGAAATTGCATTTTACTCATGCATTGTTAAATATACAAAATATACTATACTACCAAATACATTCAACCACAGATCACACTAACAACATGAATAATTTGATTCTAAAAAAATGAAAGAGCTCTTGTCAATGCAATGTGAACACACATCTCTGTGATACATTTTTGTACATAAGCAGGTTATTGGTGTCCTCTGTTGGGGAATCACTTACGCCTCTTTTTGAAGCGAACAACTCGTTTGAAATACATCTTTATTCTGTCTTTCTTTTTTCAAAAAAATATTTTCATCACACCATCATGAGATATGAGCTGCCATGAATATATTTATATGACTCGACAATTTCAAAAGACAATATCAATATAATGTGAAAACTCATTTTTGAATCTAGACTGCATGGAAGAAAGGGCCATAGCAATCATCTGTGATATTAAAATGCAGGAAAAATGAATGGATGTATCCAACAAGCCAGTGGTTAGAGCAGTGGACTTGAAACAGCACTGTCTCAAGATAGAAGCAGTTATACCAGTGATCACCTCTTTCTTGCAAAGGAAAGATTGGATAGCACTCTCAGTTCTCATCAAGAAAGTTCTGGGTTCAAATCCCAGTTGATACAGGGCCTTTCTCGGAGTGGAGTTTGCAGTTTGCATAATCTCCCTGTCTGCACAGGTTTTCTCCGGGTGCTCCAGTATCCCCTACCACTAAAGAACATGTACAATAGTTCAGGGTGAATGAGTGTGTGTTTGACAGTGCTAATGTGGCACGACGGATTAAAATTAGACCAAGGCTACAATCCGGAGAGGTGTGTTTATTTATGTGCACTGTTCCTACCAAATAAATGTTGAAGAAATAAAGACTACTACTACTTTGCAGAGCCATACTTTTTGAGCATGTCTAGAGTGTCAAAAAATGGAACAATAGCCCTTTCCCATTCTGTCTATGGCAAATAAAGTATGTGTTCATAATTTGAACTTTCCCAAAGTTTGGGCAAAGTAATGCATGATGGACCACAACATACTGAAGAAACCTTTTCACACCATCTGGACCCATGTGAATCCGCCCAGCCTCCTCCGGCCAACACCCAAGCTAACGTTACGTCCAGAGCCACTGCTGTTCGACCCATTATTGCTTTGTGTGTCTGGTCTGTCATGGCTCCAGCTCATCACTTTCTGGCTGAGCAGCAGAAAATGATAGCTCCAGCGGCTCCCCCCTCTCCTCCCCCCCTCCCTCCAGTGCTGCTCAGGTAAAACACGAGCAGCGGGTGAGACGGCTCCACACACTGCTCTCTGAACAAATCCATTGCTTAACACAGTGTTCTGCAAAGTAAAAAGTTCTCTCCACATGGATCCACATTTAAAGACCATGAAATCACCATGAATCTGCAGTAAACAACAGAAACATATAAGACTGAGCATTTCAAAAACTTTTCCAAACGTAAATGCAACAATTTATGATGGGAAGTTGCCATTACAGAACCACAGCTATCAAATTGAATGCATTATGGTTATAATTGTAATCTATTGCCAGTGAAATTAGGCTAAAACCCAAACTATCAAAATCTGTGCATACAACTGAAAGCAACTCGGGTAAAAATTATCAATAAAACTGTGACATGACTGCGGTGGCTTGTATAGACCACGAAAAAGTAATTGGAGGAGATTGTTTTTGTTGTATTTAAAAGACACATATTCAAAAGACGAAAACTTCCCAAGGGACATTCTATGGAGACAAAGTGGTCTCTGAAAATAGGCAGCTAAGCCTCCTCCTTTTTTGTTTTCCCGTATTTCAGATTCAACTTGTAAATTTGGTGTGATGCTTCTAATAAAAAACTGCATTTCCTGAATTTGTCAAGCCAAGTTTTCCAGCCTTGAACATAAGATCAAGATTATGAAACAAATAAAATTATTGATTAAAAAAGACTTGTATACAAAGAGATCTGACATTAAGCGTAGCAAGTTTCAAAGTTTCAGTATCAGCGGTTGTGGTCGGCTGATTCTTACACGGACAAGAATAGATTTTCCAGATTTAGACTTAATAACTCCAATTTCTTTCTGTAATGTATTCTTTGTGTTTAATCACTAAGGGAAATGGACATGGCTTCATGACAGGCCCCAGTCCGGGTCCCTCTCCCACTAACTAGACTGCCATTGGCTGCGAACAGAGACCCCTGTGCATCAGGTTAGAGAAAAGAGGAAGGGAAGGCGGGGAGTAGGATTGGAGAGAGGGTGGCTTTTGGGGGTTAGAACGAGGGGGCAGGAGGTTGAGGGGTTTTTGGAGATGGGTAGGGCCGGGTGGGCTGAGCAGAGGTTTTGGGTGTTGAACGAGGGAAGTGGGGGGGAATGGTCATGAGGTAGGGAGGGACTGGCTTGAGGTGGTTTTTTGTAGGTGGAATGGAAACCCTAGGTGGTTTGGAGTACATAGGGAGTGGTTTAGCATGTTGGACAGGACTCTAGATCTAGCTTAGATATGGGTGTGAGAGGAATATCTTTCATCGCCGATTTATAGCCCTCAGAGTGTTCAGGTAGGTCTAACAGTGAGGCGGGGATGAAAAACAAAGGACGTGTACCCCAAGCTCTCTTGATGGAGGGACGGGCAGGGCGGACCCAAGACATGTCCATGGGAGGTGGGCGAGGGAGTCTTTGATGGAGGGGCAGGTGTTGAGGAAACACCCAGCACAGCCTGTCTGCTGTAACGCTGGGTAGGATGGGGGCTTCCGAAAAAAAAAGCGCTGTAGAAGAAGAAGGCGTGGCTGCTTTGGACAGGCTGGGGATGAAGATGTTGTGGGTGGTTGGTGGTCGATGCTGCTGGTTCTGCCTACTGTGATGATGCAAGCTGCTTCTGATGACAGTGGAGGTTGTTGAGATCCTTTGAGGCGGTGATGGTGTTGAGATCCTTTCGAGTGGTGGTGTGTTGAGATCCTCGAGTGGTGGTGTGGGAGAATCCTTCGAGGTGGAGGTGTTGATGAGATCCTTGAGGTGTGGTGTGTGAGATCCGTCGATGTGGGTGGAGGTGTTGAGATCCTATCGAGGTGGTGGAGGTGCTGAGACTTTTAGAGTCGGCTTCCTCCCTTTCGATGGCTGCACGTCGCTGCGCAGGCTGAGGTCTCAGGCAAAAGAAAGGATTATCCATACAACACTTTTACTCCGTATAGTGTTCAGAGTGGCCCTTTCCTTCAAAAAGCTCATGCCTATTCCAGAACAGATTAAAATTCTCAATGAAGCAATCCTCTGCTGAACATTCTTATTAGGAAAGTATTTATACTGATACAGACGACTGAATTTCATTTGCTTCCCGTCCACATTGGTATTGGGCCACTGATAACGATATTGCTCCATTTTAGCAAGGTCGTCCAATAAAGATAGTAATCCCGTTTCAACTTTTCACTTGTGTTGTCATAGACGGTCTACTGCCCCCCGTGGATCAACAATCTTTTACCCCGCCGTCCTCAGACAAAGCCTCGGAGCAAGCCGCCTAACTCAACCACTTTGCATAGTGTACTGAGTGAACCTTGATATTAACGCATGTACCGTGTCCTTAACGCCGAATCGCCGATAAAGAGCGACTCAGCTGCATTTGACTTGACTGAGACTGAGACTGGACTGAGAGACTACTGCTGATTCATCTCCTAAAGTGGGGGAAAGCGGTTTCTGTTATTCTAGATTTTTGCTGTGGGCATTATGACACTCATGTATCATTGCTTTGCCTTGTTTGGCTTGGCACCATATGTGTTACCAACAATTGTCCTCTGTTGAATTTTGGAATGAATAGCGTCATCATAAACTTACGTTTGTCCTATTTGGTCCATTTCCCTCACTGGTATTGGTATGTGTTTCAGCCCCAATTCTGGATTCAAGCACAAACAATTCGGTCTTAGAAGAATGTTTTAGCTCCTGTTTGAAGTGAAAAACAGCCGTCGCAATGTGTTGTTTCTGTTTTCCCGTCCTCCTGTAATAGCTGTAACAGTTAGTAAATTCCACAAGTCTTGTGTTGAAGTTTAAAAAGGAGTAATCCGAGTTTTTGTGAATAAAAATGGTAAGCAAAAATGATTAAAGGAGATTAAAAACGCAGCAAGCGAGGAGGAGCAGCTAGAGAAATGCGACTGCTCGGTCCAGAGGTCGCACACACACCGCAGTGACAGTTGGTGTCAAATGAACCCGGCTTCGGACTCGAGGAGCACAGGGACTCGGCCTCCTGCTCGGTGCCAGAGTGAGAACCAAACAAGGTGCGGCAGCGTTTTCAGATCCCATGCAGCTAAGTCTGGAACAATCTCTCCTGAAAAAGTGAGGGAGGCGTCTACTCTGTAATGTTCAATCCAGGTAAAGACTGTTCTGTTTGCCGTGCATACCACTGAAGGATATTTTACTGCATTTCTAAGGCACTGCTGTCATTTATTTATTTATTTATTTTTAAATTCTTGTGTAATTTTGAAAGTTTTAATGGTTTATTCTTTTGTGTGATTTAATGTTTTAATGTGTTTTAATCTTTTGTGTGATTTAAGTTTAATGTGTTTTAATCTTTTGTGTGTTTTTAATGTTTTAATTGAGATTCCTGGTGGTTTGTTTTATGTGATGATTTGTGATGTGACTGTGAGCGCTTTGTGTGCCCCTGGTATGAAAGCGCTCTACAAATAAACTTTGATTATTGATTATACTAGTAAAAGACCACAGATAAAAAACAGTATAACACTATGTTAACGTATATATCGTGGTTTGTTACTACTTCATGGGTTTATTCATCAGTAAAACTTGAATATATAACATTACCCACATTTTATTATCTTATTGCATGCAAGTTTCTGTTGGTGTTAAAGTACATTGGTTCTAATTCCTTGTTGCAACTACATGTGCACAGCACAGGATTACTACTGCAACATCACTTCAGTAGAGTAAAACTCACCGTCTCACCACTGTCTAAACCCAGTACAGTTTCTTATTTAGTGGAGACAAAAATCCACTGTGAATTCCTGCTTCAGGAGAATCACGTTAAAGGATCAAAAAGAAAGATAAAGATAAGATTGCTTTATTTACTCACAGAGGAAAATTTACAAAAGCCACAAGCCAGTTATCCCTGTGGTAACGTGTCTGACACTTCCTGCTACTTTAACAACTTACTGAGCTTCGTCTTCCTTCGAGCACGTTTTCGTCCACACCAAAACCATGCAAAGCTGTAGTTTCAGTGTCCTAAAATCCGCAGCTACTTGTTAAATGTCAAACTTATGTCGGAGCATATCTTTCCCGATCTTTGGCGGCGGCCCGAGTAGGATTATTTTGTGGAAGTGGAACAACCGCTGGGTTGCGTATTCGTGCTGTAAGCGATTCAACTGCCCACTACCGTCGAGGTGCTAGAACTACATTATTTTCCGTTGTCGTGTAAACGCTGTGCACTTGAAATAAGGAGCCTGCCGGTTTTGCTAATTTCTTTTGGCACGAAGAGCCTAAAATCTTGTAGACTGTTTGGGGTTAAGCAGCAGGCAGTGCAGACACGTACACAGGGATAACTTGCTTGTGGCTTTTTGTAATTTCTCCTCTGTAGATAAAGAAACCATCTATCCCTTATCTATCTTTTTGATCCTTAACGTTGATTCTTCCTGAAGCCGAAATTCACCATTGATTTTTGTTCCACTAAAAGTAAACTTGTACAAAGGGTTTAGAATCAGACCGTGGCGAGACCGGTTTAGATTTTACTCTACTGATTGTTGTTGAAGTATGTAATCCTGTCATGCAAAATAGTTTGCAACAAGAATAGAGCCAATAACTTTAACACCTAAAGAAACTTGCATGCAATACAGATAATAAATGTGGTAATGTTTAAATTCAAGTTAAACTGATGACTAAACCCATGAGTATTAAACAACCAAGAATATATACGTTATCCTTTGGTGTAATACTGTTTATAACTGTGGTCATTTACTAGTATCAATCAATCAAACACAAGTTTATTGTAGAGCGCCTTTCATACACAGGGCAACACAAAGCCCTTCACAGTCCCACATCACAAATCATCACATAAAACAGAACGACCAGAATCACAATTAAAACATCTAAAATCACACAAAAGATTAAAACACAATAAAACTTAAAATCACACAAACGAATAAAACACAATTAAAAACATTAAAATTACACAAAAAATAAAACCAATTAAAACTTTCAAATATACACAAGAATTAAAAATAAAATAAATAAATAAATTGACAGCAGTGCATTAGAAAATGCAGAGATAAAATCCTTCGTTGTATGCACAGCAAACAGAACATCTTAAAAACTGGCGTTGAACATTGACAGAGTAGACCCATCCCTCACATTTTCAGGGAGATTCGTCAGATCTAGCTGCATGGATCTGAAACGCTGCCTCCCCATTTGGTTCTCACTCATGGCACCAGCAGGAGGCCAGTCCCTGTGCTCCTCAGAGTCCGAGCCGGTTCCATATACACCAACAAGTCAATAGAACGTTGTGTGCGACCTCTGACAGAGCAGTGCAGCTCTTGCTGCTCCCCCCGCTTGCTGCAGTTTTTATTCTCCTTTAATTCATTTTTTTTTGATTACAATTTTATTCCACAAAACACGGATTACTCCTTTACAAACTTCAACACAAGACTATGTGGAATTTACCATAACTTACAGCATGTCCGGAGAACGGGAAAACAGAACAAAACTTTGCGACCTGATTTTCACTCAAACAGGGAGCTAAAACTTCTTCAAAACCGAATGTTTGTGCTTGAATCAGATTGGGGCTGAACACAACAATACCAGTGAAGGAAATTGGACCAAATGGACAAAACGTAAGTTAGATACGCTACTTCAATTTCCCCAAAATCAACAGAGACAATTGTTGAACACATATGGTGCCCAAGCCCAAACAAAGGCAAACAATGTATAACAAGAGTTTCATAATGCACAGCAAAATCTTAATTACAAGAACCTCTTTTCCCCACTTTTGGCAGATGAATCAGCATAGTCTCTCAGTCCCATCTCAGTCTCAGGTCAAGTCCAAATGCAAGCTAGAGTCGCTCTTTATCGGCGATTCGGCGATAAGACACGTAAACATGCGTTATCTCGAGTTCCCTCAGTACACTCTGCCAAAGTGGATGAGATATAGGCGGCTGGCGCCGAGGCTTCTGTCCTGATACCGACCGCGGGGTAAAAAGATTGTGATCCACGTGGGGGGAGTAGAGACGTCAAGACATCACAATGAAAAGTTAGAAACGGGATACTCTCTCTTAATTGGACGACCTTGCTAAAATGGACCGCAACTATCGTTATCAGTGGCCCACTACCAAATGTTGGACTGAAGCAAATGAAAATACAAGTTCTGTCAGTCATATCAGCTAAAAACTTTTCCTCTACTCAACGAATGTCAACGCAGAGGACTTGGCCTTCATTGAGAATTTTTAATCTGGTCTGGAATATGGCAAGAGCTTTTTGATGAGGGAAAGGGCCACATCTAACACATTACGGAGTAAAAGTGATTTGAAAGATAACCAGTCTTTTTTGCCCTGAACCTCATCCTCCGCAGCGCTGCAGCCATCGTAAAGGGAGGAGAGCCGACTCTAAAAGTCTCAGCACCCTCCACCACCTCGAAGCTCCAACACCGTCCACACATCGAAGGATCTCAACACCACCACCACCAGCAACAGATCCCTCACCACAACACCACCTCGAAGGATCTCAACACAACCACCACCTCGAAGGATCCTCAACACCACACCACCCCCGAAGGATCTCAACACCATCACCGCCTCAAAGGATCCTCAACACCAACCACTGTCACAGAAGCACTGCATCATCAACCAGTAAGCATAACCACACCACGACCAACCACCACCACCAACATCTTCATCCCAGCTGCTCCAAAGCAGCTCACGCCTTCTTCTTCTATACAGCGCCTCTGAAGCCCCCATCCTCACCCAGGTTACAGCAGACTAGGCTCGTGCTGGGTTTTCCTCAACCACCAGCCCTCCACAAAGACCCCCTCACACGCCACCTCCCATGGACCTGTCTTGGTCCCCCCTGCCACTCCACTCCTCAAGAATAGAATGGGACTCTCCCTTTGTTTTTTCATCCCCGCCATCCACTTGTTTGACCTAGCCTGAACACTCTGCAGGGCTAATAATATCGCGATTAAGACTATTCCTCTCACAACCCATATCTAGCTCAATCTAGAGTCCTGTCCAACATGCTAAAACCACTCACCATAAATGTACCCTCCAAAACCAACCTAGGGTTTTACCAATTCAACCAACAAAAACCACCGTCAGCCATCCTCCCCTAACCTCATGGACAATACCACCGCCCCACTTCCCCCTCGTTCAACACCTAAAACAAAACCTCTAGCTCAGCCCAGCGCCCGGCCACTAACCCATCACCAAAAACCCTCCACCCTCCCTGCCCCCCTCGTTCAACACCCAAAAAGCCACCCACCTCTCCATCCTCCTCCCCCGCCTTCCCCTTCCCTCTTTTCTCTAAACACTAGATGCACAGGTCCCTGCTATCGCCGCCACTGGCAGTCTAGGTTTAGAGGAGAGACGCGCTGGGGCCCTGTCATGAAGCCACCTGCCCATTCCCTTTAGGAATAAACACAAAGATATACATTACAGAAAGACATCTGGATTAGATAAGTCTAATCTGGAAAATCTAATTCTTGTTCCGTGTAAGAATCTGCCGACACCACACCGCTTGAGCACTGAAACTTAGAAACTTGCTACGCTTAAAGTCAGATCTCTTTGTAACAAGTCTTTTTTAATCAACAATTTTATTTGTTTTCTCATAATCTTGATCTTATTGTGCAATGCTGAAACTTGGCTTGACCAAAATTCAGGAAATGCGTTTTAATAGAAGCATCACCACCAAAATTTCAAGTTTGAATCTGAAATAACGGGAAAACAAAAAAGGAGGAGCTTAGCTGCCTTTTCCAGAGACCCACTTTGTCTCCCATAAATGTCCCTTGGAAGTTTTCGTCTTTTGTAATATGTGTCTTTTAAAATACAACAAAAACAATCTCCCGCCAATACTTATCGATGTCCTACTACAATCCACCCGCAGTCCATGTCACAGTTTTATTGATAATTTTACCGAGTTGCTTCAGTTGTATGCACAGATTTTGGATAGTTGGTTATTACAGGAATTTTAATATTCATGTGGATAATGTTGATGACCAGAAATGCAAATGAGCTGAGTTCTGTACTTGAATCCTTTGATTCTCACTCCAAGCACGTAAGTGGCCCCACCACAGCAGAGGGCACACTCAGATCTGTTAGTTACTAAGGGGGTGAAATGTTCAAATGAAAACGGGTCGATGTTGCTTCTTTCGATCATTCTGTGTTTTTGACATGTTTTCACTAAAACAAACCCACCATGCCCTCTGCAACTGTACGAAGAAGACACATAAATGAAAATACGGAAAAAGTGGGAAAAAAAACCCCTAGAAAATTTTATGGGAATGATAAACTGTGAGAATGCATCGTTTCTACAAATAGATGAACGTTTAACCTTCACCCTCTAGTGTTTGAATGTTCCTGGAAACCGTTTGCCACCTGTAAGGTTAAAATAGTGAAAACTAACAAAGGAGCCGTGGGCTAAAGCAGACTCGGTCAGAGGGCACAAAAGAGAAAGTGCCTGGAAGGGCCGAGCGAAGTGGCGCCAGACCAACCTCCCAGGTTGATACGAGAACTTCAAAGATAAGTTGTGCGAGTTTTAACCCGTGCAACTATACGAGAGAAAGGTATTTTTCTGGAAAATGATTGAAGGCTTGCAGCAACAATCTGCGTGTTCTGTTTCAACAGTAATATAGATTTAACAAACCCCCCCGGTTCAAGATGCCATTAGAGCTTATCTTCCAAACGAAAATGCAATGATTTGCTACTTTTTTCAATGACAAAGGTTCAAGGCTCAAAACGCCATTGTCTCCAATCCACAGATAACATCCAACAGCCAGAAAGGCTCTCTGATCTAACTCACTTGCACCTGTAAATGATAAACTGTCCAAGAGATAATCTCCAGTTTGAAGCTCCTCCACATGCCAGCTTGATGTCACTACCCAATAATTTCTGAAGACCCCTGTTCTGAGCAGTCTGTTACCTTCACTCACATACAGATAGTAAAACATGTCCCCTTCATTCTGAATAATCCCAAAGGCCCTGAAAACTGCAGACATCAGGCCCCCAGGCTAAAAAAGCAGTCTCGATGCTACGGTAACTTAACAACTATCGTCCCATCTCAAATCTGCCATTTATGGGGAAAGTCCTTGAAAATAGTTTCTACGCTACAGCTTACTAGATTTCTTATAAATCAACAATCATTAGCTATGTTTCAGTCCGCATAGTCCCCACCACAGCTCTGAGACAGCGCTCGTCAAGGTTACACAACGATACTCCGGCTGAACACTGCCGCATGCAAAGTTCTCAATCTTAAACTTTTAGATCTAAGTGCTGCCTGGTGACAGAAACCGTCGACCATGAGATCCTACAGAGATAGAGGACTGGGTTTGAGGTCGCTGGCAACCGGGCCCTAAGTTGGTTAGTCTTACCTTGAGGCCAGAAGTACTTTGGTGATTGGAAACGTTCTCAGATCATAATGGCCCTGACCTGTGGAGTCCCACAGGGGTCGATCCTGGGGACCTCTACTGTTCAATCTCTACATTGCTGCCGTTAGTCAGTAATACGCAGAAACAAAGTTCCTATCATAACTATTGCGACGACACTTACAGACTATGTCTCACAGACTGCAGGAGAACATGGACCAGTGACTCACATCCTTCACTGTAATCCAACAGATCAGTGAGTGATGCAAAACAACTCCTTCAGCTTAACGCAGACAAAACTGAAATGATTGTCTTGGTCCCCAGAAACAAAGAGAGAGCGTCATCTGTCACCGACATTCCCTCTCATCCCTAAAACCTTCAAACAAGGTCCAGAAATCTAGGGGTATAATACTGGACCTCAGACTTAAATTTTAATAGCCACATCAAATCAGTAACACAGCAGCTTTTTACCAGCTAAAAAACATTGCCAGTATCAAAAACATCTGTGATCTAAGAGCAGACTTGGAGATCTATCCATGCATTTGTCTCCAGTATGTTAGACTACGCAATGGCCTGCTCACAGGTCTTCAAACAGGCCTGTAAAACACTGCAAGTACATTCAAAATGCAGCAGCTCGAGTCCTGCTAGAACCAGGAAGTACGACCATATTATCGGTCCTCAGTCTCTGCACTGGCTCCTGTGGCTCAGAGAATAGACTTTAAACAGCTCTGCTTTGTACAAGTCTCTCCATGGCTCGCAACCAAAATATATATATTTAGTGACATGTTAGTACCCTATAACCTAGCCCGGACTCAGAGGAGCACAGGGACTGACTCCTGTTAGTGCCCAGAGTCAGAACTAAACAGGGGAGGAGAGCTGCTTTTCAGATTCATGCTGATAAAATCTGGAACAGTCTTCCTGGAGATGTGAGACAGGCCTCCTCTCAGACAATGTTAAAACCAAGGTAAAGACATTTCGTTTAGCTGTGCATACAACTGAGGGAATTTATATTGTAACTTTACTTTTTAATGTTCTGTGATTATTTATGATTTTAATGCTTTCCTTGATTTGTTCCGCCATCTTATTGAATTGCCTTGTGTTAATAATTGTGCTATATAATAAACTAGCCTTTGCCCTTGCTTGCTCTTGCCTTGCCTAATGTATTTGGGTGCAAGGCCATGGAGAGACTTTGTACACAAGCAGAGCAGTTTAAAATCTATTCTCTGAGCCACAGGAAGCCCGTGCAGAGACCTGAGAACCGTACTAATTATGGTCATACTGTCCTGGTTCTGTCAGGACTCTAGCTGCTGCATTTGGATGTACTGCAGCTGCTTACAGGTCTGTTGGACAGACCTTAAGCAGCCATTGCAGTAGACTAGCCTGCTGGAGACAAATGCATGACCAAGGCATCTCCAGTCTGCTTTAGACACTATATTTCAAACTTTTGGCAATGTTCATTCAGAGGGTAAAAAGCTGTTGATTGTTATTGATTTTATGTGGCTATTGAATTTTAGTCTGAGTCCAGTATTAACCCCTCCCCAAATTTACGGACCTTGTCTGAAGGAAGTTAGGAGAGAGACTGAAGTTGCAAATGACGCCCTCTCTTTGTATTCTGGGACCAAAGACAATGATTTCGGTCTGTCTGCATTTAGCTGAAGAAATTATTTGCATCCATCACTGATCTAGTTGGATACAGTGGAAGGAGCAAAGCCAGTGGTCCATGTGCTCCTGCAGTCAGTGAGACATAGATCTGAGTGTCGTCGCGTAATTGTGTAGACAACTTTGTTTTCTTGTATTAACTGTCCTAAACGGCAGCATTAGAGAATTAAATAGGAGAGTCCCGGATCCGACCCCTGTGTACTCCACAGGTCAGCCACATATCCGAGACGCAGTCCTCCATCTCCACAAAGTACGATCCTATCCTCCCAGAAGACCTAAAAACCAGTCTAGGGCTGTCCAGTGATACCAACCAGTCCTCCAGTCTCTGCATGAGGAATTTCTCATGGTCGACAGTGTCGAACGCGGCCCTAAGAACAAACATGACCAAAACTGTGACATTACCTGCATCAGTGTGAAGTCGAAATGTCCCGTTTGTTACCCTTTCACTAAGCTGGTCCTCAGTGGCTGTGGTGAGGTCTAAACCCAGACTGTAACAAATCAAAAAATTATTCATTGTTAAAAAATTCAGTACAGTTGTTGTAGGCCACTTTTTCAACGAATTTTCCAATGAATGGCAGATTCGATATGGGGCGATAATTTTGAAGTCCGCAGATCCAGACTGCTCTTTTTAGGAAGGTCTTATGACTGCTGTTTTTAGGCCATAGGAAATGTTTCCTGACGACAGAGACAGGTTTACTATTTGTTTCAGTGAAGGTAACAAACTGCTCAGGACGGACTTCAGAAATTTAGAAGGGCAATATATCCAGGCACATGTGGAGAGCTCAGACTCATGATTATCTTTTTGACAGTTTCAGTATCCCACAGGTGCAAAGTGAGTTAGCTCAAAAAGCTTCTCTGGCTGTTGCCATTGTTATACGTTGCTGTGGAGGTGATAGTGTTTTTGTGTGATTCCATGTACTTTGTCACGAAAAACTGTGCGAACCTCATTACACCTAGATTTAGTGGAAAATTCTAGGGCAACTTTACAGGGGGGTTCGTTCATCTACCAACTGTTGAAAACATAACACCCAAAATTGTAACTGCAAACCACCAATAATGTCAGAAAAATACAATACCTTGTTCTACGAAGAACCCGGTTAAATTCACCCACTCAATCTTTAAAGATTTCATAATCGCCTGGAAATCGGACTTTCGCCACTTCCTTCGCGGCCCTCCGCACTCTTGCTTCTGTCCTGACCGAGTCTGCACTTAGTCCAGGGTAGGTGCGCTCTTTTTCTACTGGTAAATGTTGAAACGTCACAGGAGGTTCGCTATGGGCGTCCGAGAACAGTCAGAACACAGGTGTGACAGAGTAGATACAATTCATCAACAGCGTAGAGCATGGAGTTTTCCTCACAATTTAGCATTCCCAGTGAACAGTTCACTGTGTTTTCCAGTATTGTCTTCTCGAGAAAATTGTAGATTCAGCTGTGGTTTTGCTATCAAAACACATGTCAAAATATACACAGACCTGATCTGACAAAGCAACATCAAACTACATTAACATTGATACTTAACCCCTTTGTAATTAGCAGGTCAAGAGTGTGCCCCCCTGCTGTGGGTGGGGCCACTTACGTGCTGAATGAAACCAAAGGTCTCAATACAGAGCCAGCTCCTTTGCAATTTCTGTCACAACATTATCACATGTACAATACAAATCACCAGTAGATCAACTAACATAACAAAATCTGTGCACACGAATGAATAGTTCAGTACAAATGTCAATAAAAGCGCAACATGACTGTGGTGGCCTGTACAGGACAATGAAAAGAGTAGAAGAATTGCGTTGTTCCAGTTTAAAAAGAAATATACTCAATCGATGAAAAAATTTCCAAGGGGCATTCTAGGGAGACAAAGTGCTCTTAAACAACGCAGCTATGCCTCCCCCCCCCTTTTGTTTTCCTCGTATTTCGGATTCGAATTTAAAATGGGTGGTGTTTGCTCTATTGAACTGCATTTCCTGTTATTTTTGGTCCCGAGCTTTCCTGTATATTTTGGTCCAGCATGTTTCAGCCATATATTCAGCTTATGTCTGAAAACATGGCTGACCAAAATACAGGAAATGCCTGGACCAAAATACAGGAAAAGCAGTTCTAATAAGCAACACACACCCATTTAAATTCGATCCGAAATACGAGAAACAAAAGGGAGGCATAGCTGCAGTTTTAAGAGAGCACTTTGTCTCCCATAAATGCCCCTTGGAAATTTTTCATCGTTTGAGGTATATTTCTTTTAAAATGGAAACAACAGCATCTTCTTACTCTTTCATTGTCCTGTACAGGCCACCACAGTCAAGTTGCGATTTTATTGACGCATTTTTACTGAACTACTTTCATTCGTTTGCAAGATTTTGAGAGTTTAGTATATTACAGTGATATTAATGTACATGTTAGAAAATGTTGAATGACAGAAAGCAAAGGACGGCTCTGTATTTTGAGACCTTTGGTTTCATTCAGCACGTAAGTGGACCTCACCCACAGCAGGGGGCACACTCGTGACCTGCAATTACAAAGGGGTGTTTAATGTATCAAATGTTAATGATTGATTGTTGCTTGTCGATCCTTTCTGTGTAATTTTTTGACTGTGTTTTGCTAGCCAAACCACCAGGCTGAAATTTACAATGTTCGAAAGACACATACATGAAAACACAAGTGAACTGTTCAAGAATGCAAAATTTTGAGAAAACTCCATGCCTACTGTTGCTGAATTGTATACTCCTGTCACCACAAACCAGTGTCTGACTGTTCTGGACCCATTGCTCCTGTGACGGTTAAAACAGTTTACCAGTAGAAAAAGGCCCCATGGACTAAGGCAGACTCTGTCAGGCACAGAGCAAGAGTGCCGGAGGGTCCGAACGGAAGTGCGAAGTCCCAATTTCCAGGGCGATTATGAAATCTTTAAAGATGAGTTGGGTGAAGTTTAACCGGGTATCAACGTAGAAACAATGAGAAATGTATTTTCTGACATTATAGGAGTTGCAGTAACAATTTTTTACCGTGTTATGTTTTTTCAACAGTTGGTAATAACACGAAACCCCCCTGTAAAGTTGCCCCTAGAAATTTCCTCAAATCAGGTGAAATGATTCGCACAGTTTTTTCGATGACAAAGACATAGGAATCAAAAACACAAACACCTCCACAGCACGTATAACAATGCAACAGCCAAGAAGCTTTTTTGAGCTAACACACTTTTGCACCTGTGGATAACTGAACACAGTCAAAAAGATAATCATGAGTCTGGAGCTCCTCCACATGTAGCCTGGATATATAGCCCTCCTAAATTTCTAGAAGACCGTCCTGAGCATTTTTACCTTCACTGACACAAATAGTAAACAGGTCTCCTGTCGTCAGGAACATTTCCGATGGCCCTAAAAACAGCAGTCATAAGACCACTCCTTAAAAAAGAGCAGTCTGGATCCTGCTTGACTTTCAAAATTATCGCCCATATCGAATCTGCCATCATTGGAAAAATTCCTTGAAAAAGTGGCCTCCCAACAACTTACTGACTTTTAAACAATGAATCATTCTTTTGATATGATCCATCTGGGTTAGACCCTCACCACAAAGTCAAGAGACCGGCTCCTATGAAGTAACAACCATTCGACTTCACACTGATGCAGGTAAAGACACAGTTTATGGTCATGTTAGATCTTAGGCCGCTTTCACACTGTCGACCATGAATCCTCATGCAGATACTGGAGGACTGGGTTGGTATCACGGCACAGCCCTAGACTGGTTTTTAGGTCTTACTGGAGTATAGGAAAGTACTCTTTGTGGAGATTGGAGACTGCGTCTCGGATCATGTGGCCCCTGACCTGTGGAGAACCACAGGGGTCGATCCTGGGACCTCTCCTATTTAATCTCTACATGACTGCCCGTTAGGTCAGTTAATACAAAGAGAACAAGTGTCCTACCACAATTAGCCGACGACACTCAGATCTATTCTCACTGACTGGCAGGAGAAACATGACCACTGGATTTTCTCCTTCCACTGTACCAACAATCAGTGCTGGATGCAAAATAATTTTCCTTCAGTCTAAAATCAGACAAGACCGAAATCATTGTCTTTGTCCCCAGAAACTAGAGAGGCGTCATTGTCCAACTTCAGTCTCTCCCACATACTTCTTCAGACAAGGTCAAGAATTTGGGGGTAATACTGGAACTCAGACCTAAATTTCAATAGCCACATAAAATCAATAACATCAACCAAGCATTTACCATCTGAAGAACATTTGCCAAAGTTAGCAAATATAGTGTCTAAAGCAGACTTGGAGATTCTTGTCCATGCCATTTCTCCACAGCTAACTACTGCAATGGCCTGCTTAACAGGCTTCCAAAACAGACCTGTAACAGCTGCAGTCTATCAATCCAAAATGCACAGCAGCTAGAGTCCTGACAGGATCCAAGGAAGTATGACCATATTAGTCCGGTCCTCAGTCTCTGCCTGGGCCTTCCTGTGCTAGAGAATAGATTTTAAAAACAGCTCTGCTTGTGTACAAGTCTCTCGCATGGCATGCACCAAAATACAATAGGCAAGGCAATGCAAGGCAAGGCAAGCAATTATAATTATATATCACAATTCATACACAAGGCACTTCAAAGTGCTTGAACAAAACAAGAAAGCATTAAAATCATAAATAAACACAGAACATTTAAAAAGAAAGATACAAATATACAATCCCTCAGTTGTAGGCACACTAAACAGAACTGTCATTAACTGGTTTTAAAACATTGTCAGAGAGAAGGCCCTGTCTCACATCCTCCAGGAAGACAGATCCAGATTAGTCAGCATGAATCTGAAAAGCACCTCCCATTTATAATGTTTTCTGTCTCTGCACCTAACAGTGATCAGTCCCTGTGCCCTCCAGTCCGGCTGGGTTCATAAGGGACTAACATGTCACTAATATATTTTGGTGCGAGGCCATGGAGAGACATGTACACCCAGCAGATCTGTTTTAAAGTTCTATTCTCTGAGCACAGGAAACCAGTTCAGAGACCTGAGGACCGCGGATAATAATGGTCTATTTTTTTTTCTTCCTGGTTCTAGTCAGACTCGAGCTCTGCATTTGAATGTACTGCCGCTGTTTTACAGCCTGTGTGGACAGACCTGTGAGCAGGCCATTGGCAGTAGTCTTAACCTACTGGCGACAAATGCATGGATAATTAGAATCTCCAAGTCCAGCTTTAGACACTATGTTTTTTGATCCTGGCAATGTTTTTTAGATGGTAAAAAGCAGCTGAAGTACTGATTTGATGTGCTTATTAAAATTTAAGTCTGATCCAGTATACCCCTAGATTTTCTGACCTTGTTTGAAGTTTTAGGAGAGAGAACTGTAGGTGACAGATGTCGCTCTACTCTTTTTTTCGGGACCATCAGACAAACATTTCAGTTTTGTCTGCGTATAGCTGAAGGAAATTGTTTTGCATCCACTCACTGAACATTGATACAGTGAAAGGATGATCCACTGGTCCCATGTCTCTTGCGTCAGTGAGACATAGATCTAGTGTCGACTGCATAGTTATGATAGGAAACTATGTTTCTGCGTATTAACTGACTCTAACGGCAGCATGTAGAGATGAACAGAATAGGACCCAGGATCGACCCTGTCGGACTCCACAGGTCCAGGGCCATATGATCTGAGACACAGGTTCCAATCTCCACAAAGTTACTGTCCTGTCCTCAAGGATAAGACCTAAACCACCTTAGGCGTCAGCGACTCAACCCAGCCTTAAATCTCTGTAAGAGAATCTCATGGTCGACGGTGTCAACGGCAGCACTTAGATCTAACCAGAATTAGATATGAGACTTTGCCTTCTCATTGATCAGCCGATATCGTTTGTAACCTTGACAGAGCAGTCTCAGTGCTGTGGTGGGTCTAAAGCCGGACTGAAACATATCACATGCGTCGCTTGATTATAAAAATCTAGTAAGCATGAAGGTAGACAACTTTTTTCAAGGACTTTCCTCCCATAAATGGCAGATATGAGTAGGACGAAAGTTGTTAAGTACCGTAGCAATCGAGACTGCACTTTTTAGCAGGGGCCCCTGATGACTGCAGTTTTTCAGGCCTTTGGGAAAATTCCAGAATAAGGGACATGTTTACATCTGTGTGAGTGAAGTAAAAGACTGCATCAGAAACAGACTTCAGAAATCTATGGTAGTACATCCAAGCTGCATGTGGAGGAAGCTCAAACTGGAGATTATCTCTTGGACAGTTTTATCATTTACAGGTGCAAAGTGAGTTAGCTCAAGAGCCTTTCCTGGCGGTTTGATGTTATCCTGTGGATTGGAGACAATGGCGTTGTTATGCCTAGAACTTGTCATTGAAAAAATTGCAAACTCATTGCATTTACGTTTGGAAGACGCTCTAATGGCATTGTGAACAGGGGGTATGTTAATCTAATAACTGTAAAAACAGACACGCAGATTGTTGCTGCAGCCTTCAATCAAGTCAGAAAAATAACCTTTCTCTCGTACTACGTAAGCACCCGTTAAACTCGCACAATCTTATCTTGAAGATCTCGTATCAACGGGAGGTTGGACTTGCGCCACTTCCGCTCGTCCCGCCGGCACTTTCTCTTGCGCCCTGTTAATTTTGTTAAGTCCATTGATTTTGTTTATATATTTTAATTTATGATACATTTTCAATACATGCCTTGATATCTATTTTATTACTTGTTTGTGCATTTTACAAAGACAAATTCCCAGTTTGTGATTTCCTGTGACACAAGTGTTACAAAAAATTAGAATTTTTTGCATCAATCTTTTTTGTTTCATAAAGTTTGTTTACTTTTATCCTTACCGAAACACCATGTGAAGAAATCCACATGCTGTATTCAATTAAATAAAAATCACAGAGCCCCTATGAGTCATATATCACATTTTAAGCCTGAGAGGATTGTCTGCACAAGGGTGGCTGTCTCTACTTTAATTAAATTTGGAAAAGTTTGATCTAAAGCTGTGATAAATGCCAAAATATAATTCATGAGAAAACGAATAATTCACTAATGGTGTTTGTGAGTGAGAAATGGTTTTAGTTCTGCCTCTTGTGGTTTTTAAAAATGTGCAGATAAGAAAGATCAAGTCGATACTTTCTTGAATGTTTTCAGTATCGTTGTATGTTGCAACATTGTTTCCATTCAAAGTAACACGCAGCTTCAAGGCCAATATGCTGGTTGCATCTCCAGAAACAAAGACAAAGTATACAGTATAATAACAAAGCAGATGGCTGATCTTATTTCTATAGAAACCTGGAGCACCACTAAATATATCTTCACAGCTGCATTTTTTCAAGTGACAGTTGTTATAGTTATTGAGAGACGCCCCGGTATCTTAATGAATGCAGATGATGGCAAACAAAGTGAGATTCCGCTCACACCAATGTCCTTGTGCTTCACGCAGGATTGAGAGAGTGTGTTTGTGAGTGATGGAGGGAGAGAGGAGGAGAACGAGGCCACTTTGCCCATATTGACTGCAGTGCCATGTGACTGCTGTGATCATTAATGTGTCCTGATGCCAACGGGTATCCTGATGACCCACATCTCAGCGGTCCACTCTCGCTCTCTGGCTGCGGCCCAAAGCAGACCTCCCTCTCTCACTCACTCTGCTGCGGCCCCTCCCTGCAGTCACAAGCACTTAGTCTGCCTTTCTCAGTGCTCTGCAGCCTCCCCAGGACCCAAGGCTGACTCCACTGGCAATTGTTTACAGCTCAAAGTTCAGCAGGGATGAAAACTTCTCATACAGTTAACAAATCAATGTTTCAGACAGCTTCATATATCTCTATATGTATTCACATTTGAAAAGAAAAGTAGTTAGTGTATTCTGGGAGAGAGGTGGAGTAATAAATCGTGCAGATTTTCAACCAAAAATACATTCAACATAATTTTTATAAACCTTAATGTTCCTTCTACTATAACTAATACAGGAAGTAAGAGAAAGTCCAAGCTACCTCAGTAAGAGGAATTACAAGGTCTATTTCATAGTTTCCATTGTTTAGAGAGCTGTATTAAGATGATTCTCTGTTGTGGGAACATGTACCAAATTATTGTTTATTTGATTATTTATTGATTATTTACTATCTATTTAACCAGAATCTTTAGCCACAAGCACTAGGACAAAAAAAACCTGCTCTGCTATTGTCACTCTTTCTTCTATTGTCACATTTCTATTGTACATAATTATCTCCTGCACAGACTTTAACCTTTAACACGTTTACACACTTCTGTCTTTTGCACAAACTGAGTGATTCTATCCATGCCAAATGTGACATGTAAATAACACATTTATGATAATGTATGTGTGTGTCTTACTAGCACTGACAAACATTAACCCTTGCTCCATCTCCTAAAACACAAGCAAAGAGGTGTGGATAAACACATGCACTCACACGCATGGTTGAATGATATTTTTGCTGGAAAGTTGGACTCAGAAAAGAGACTAGGAATAATAAATGTCATAAACCTCGCTTTGGAAGCACTTGGTTAAGCAGCACAAAGCATCCCATTTGCAAGCATTTGTTCTGAATAAACTCAAAGCAAATACGGTACATTATCTAAAAACATGATTTTACTGTCATCGGATTTCCGCCTGGTTCCCCGTCACTGAATAAATGAGCCATGATACGGTACTCTCACACATTCAACATCTTTGCCTTTCATCTCCCATTGTGAAACAGCCGCTTTTTAGTTGCATGCGCCAAAAAACACACATCTGCACTCTCCCTTTGGCTAACCTTTTATCTGCCTTTCTCTCCGGAGACCGTGTCCCCTCACTCACTATCACTACTCCTCTTGTCTCCCTCTGCCCATCTCTGTCTTTCCCTCCTCTTTACTCTCCTCTGCAAACAAGTTGGATTTATAACACTGGCATTGTTGACTGAGCTTCTTTATCAGCGCCCGCTTGGCTTTCTAGCGGCTTCTTGCTGGTGCCCAGTTTTCATTAGCCGCCCATTTCCCCCAATTAAACATTTGAGCGGCATTAATCCATCTTGAGACCAATTGTGCATTTCTCTAACAAGACGAATGCAGGGGTTAGAATACCAGTGGAAACATAATTGCCCAAGTCTATGATTACTCATTGTAAATTTAGATTTTTTTAACCATCCTTATAAAAGCATGGACGATGAATTACTTTATTTGTGATTATTTTAGAAGAAATGTAAATACTTTCATAGCTTTGAAGCACAAACAAATCTGTCTGTAGAGTCTGTATAACTAGTGCTCGCAAAACAGTTTTGCTTCTATCACTTTTCCATTTGCATTCAGTTTTGGCCTCTGTCCTCTTCCTTTAGTATTTCAAAGTTTTCTAAAGTAAAATGAATGTGTAAAAGTCCCACAGTGGGGAAAACAGGATGTTCTGGTCAGATTGTATTCAAAATGTTAATATCTTTCTCTTGGGCCAAACATAATGTGTTGAAACAAAGAAATTCAAAGTTAGGACATCCAGATTTATATGTTAATGATCAATCACAAGATAATATATACAGTATTTTTTCATCAGCTTGCATTGACTATACTATTGACAATACTTTGAATTCATTTTAGTCATTATATGTGTTTTCATGTGTTGTAGCTGTCTTTAAACCATCCAGTCAAAGAAGCCAAAGAAACCATCCAGTGCCTTCTTTGTGCTATTCCCAAGCTAGTAAAAAGTTATGCCTAAATGGACATTTTGTTGTAAGATATTTGCCAAATGAATATGTAAATAACCGAACACTAGAAGGCAGATGGTTTGCTGAGGCCAAAAGGAAAAGCGTTTTTTCTTTACAGCGGGCGAGTCAGTCTCACGCACCGACTTCCGATCAACACTTTTTTTTTTTTTTCAAGAGGGGAGTTTTCACTGACCCACTAAAACGCTTTGAAATTCAAACTTCTCTCCCTTCGTTCCAGCCTTCCTCCCCTCCTAACCTCTTATAATTCTCATCCACTCCTCATCTCATGCTACTCCACATTCCGAGAGCGTCCTACTTCCTACATTTGGCTCTTGCTTACCACCGCCCATTACCGCTGGTAGTCTATCTCTGCGTTGCACACATTTATAGCGAAATAAGCACTCGGTTAAGTGACAGTCACCCCGCCGCCGACACAAAACTGCTCAAACATTCCGCGTTAACAAATCCTGACACCACAGTCACACATGAGCGGCCAGACTCCTATTCACTGTCGCGTATAGAAGGACGGGATTGTATTTTGGAGGTGTGGGCTTGTAGGTGGAGGCGGGACGAACTGGGGAGGGGTGGGTGGGGACTGCAGAGGAGTTAATTACCCCCTGCGATCAATAATTCATTACGCTTTGTCAGTGTGTGTGTCTCCAGGTCTTTCCGTGTGTGCGTTGGCATGTTTTGACGGTGCGCGTAAGCATGAAGAGAAACCTCCCTACGTAAGCAGTTTTCTCTTCCCCTCAGAAGAACGGGCAGATTAAGAGGATTGACTCTGTAATGGATTAACTCTGGAGTGTGTGTGCGTATGTATGTGTGCGCGTGTCACAGTGTGTGTTGGCCCGGGATCAGAGACTATATGTATGAATTGATTAGCCTAAGAATCTCCTCTCTCCCCCCGCGTCTTTAATGACCACATCAGCACTTTTTCACCAGCAAACTGGATGGATAATATGGGGAGCTGTCTGTCAAGGAAATGAGACGCCGGCCCTTAAGATGGTCTTGTTGTCACTCAAAGCGCACTCACGGGAACGCTCCCTGTGGACTTGAGGGACCCTGCTGCGTCAGGGCGTCTGCGGTGATAGATGCCTATGGGTTGTTGTGCATTCCAGTTAAAGCATCACTATATGACTTTTGCTTCTTGTCGGCTTTACTGTCTTCTTGCCTTGTGTTGAGAAACTACATTTTGACAGGCCTTTGTAAACAAGAGAAAAGTACGGTAATCGGTTTGTTTAACTTTTTATATTCAGTTATGAGCATTTTAGAATGACTAACACATTTGTTATTCAAAACCGTTTGTGTATTCTTTGTAAAGGTACATTGTTTACACTATTTACATTACTTTAGTGCTTTTGTCAGTGATAGGTCAATAAAGCTGGTTGAACGTTTTAATAAAATAATGCATATTGTTTGTCCCCCAAAGGAAGGGACAGGACTTCTATTCATTAGAAAACATGTTTGCTTTTGCATGTAAGTCAAACTCTAGGCTGATTGAGGGTTGTTCTGTTTTCACTTTTTGGCCTGAATAAAATGATCAAAAGTAAAGCTTGGTGTGTCTATTATTAATTAGAAAGTTACCTAGATCCTTAATTGGTCAAATTATCTCCTTTATAGACAAGTTATACCTAAGTTTAATGCTCCAAATCAGCAGAATTCACTGCAGATTTTGCAGAGTATACTGCTTGGATACTTGGATCTTGTACAGTCTGTGTGTATATATGATGCCTGTGCAGATCCTGCAACTATTGAGCCATCATAAACAGTTCTCAACATCCAGCCAACACATGAGCAACCATCATTCAGACAACTTCAGAAATGTAAATTCCTATTTTCATGCCAAACCACCTAATGTAGTTTATTAATTGTAAATCTGTTTTAACAATCTATACATTGGCTTTTAATTGCCTTGCAAAAGCTACAGTGTTAGCACAATGGGATGTTCCTTTCTTAAAGCTGCACTAACTGACTTTATTTTCGTTTTCATTACAAAAATGCTATCCATGTCCTACAGTGCTTTGGGATATACGTCCTTTTGAAGAATAAGTAGCATAGATTTGTGCTGGTGTGATTTTAGATTGAGTTTTTATGAAACAAGGAAGAGAATGTGTTTCGGGTCGGAGATTGTGACCAATCACAGCGGACCACTAGCCCCCACTTTCGTGAGAAATCTACAGATCCCTGTTAGCATAGACATTAGCACAACAAGCGGCGGAGCTAACCTGAAACTTCCTCGTCTTCGTCACCGGTTACTGCTTACACAGCGAGACAGCCATCCAAAAGAAAGTCCTGTTCCTCCGCACTTCCCAGTTCTATCGTTCTAAGGTCACGCCATTCACATGCCAATCTATATCCATGTATTATCCATATTGGGAGACGCTAGCTCCGTCAACAACAGTGAATGTGAGTGGGGGCGATAGCTTCGTGGGTGCGGGGAGGGGAGCAGAAAGAGAGAGGCCAGCGAGTCCACGGCTTCAAAATCCCAAAGTCAGTTAGTGCAGCTTTAAGAGATGACAAGAAAGACAAGAAATAGTTTCAAGGAGTTGGGCTTTGTAAGTTTAAATAGCTAAAGGAAACTGTCAAAAGACGATTTTGAGGCATAATATTACTTGGTTTAAGGGGCTGATCATCACTATTCCTCTCAGCAGGACCTTGGTTTTTTTCAACTAAGCAAACGCCAAAGCCCACGCCTTCGTTAAATATCAGAAATATAGAAGACTTTCCATATACATTCTAAATGGCAGATAACAGCTAGACCAGAGAAACAAGGACAAAAAATTGACCATTTACACAGTCGGAGGTGACGAATCGCCCACTCACTCCGGGTCCTCGGTGCGACAGAGCTCTTCAGGGGATTTTACGCACACGGACACTCCCTAAAAAGGATTCAGGCGGTACGCACATTCACATTGTTCAGCTTGGGCAGGGGGTGACTCATGTCCAGTGCATTAGATCCTGCTAACGGAGGCCTTGTGTCTGCCAGCAGGAGCAGTATCTGTATGACATGGACTCACACCCTGCTAAGGCTCTGTGACAGCTTCTTTGTGCAGACAAAGTGTATGTTGGGTTGTTAGCAACGGGGAGTGTGCAGTGGTATGTCAGCAAATGTGCAAAAATAAAGACGTAAGTGTAGTAGAAGTGCAGAGAGCGTAAAGGAATCTGTCAAACGAATTAAGAGGAAAGAAATATTTCAACCCTAAACCTAATGATTAGCAGAAGTGTGACAACTATGAATGATAGCCACATTTTCTGCTGGGTTGAAATATTCTTGGGATTTTTGAGATTGTTGAGACTTTCCAAATGGGAAAAAAACTGATTGTTGCGAACACATAAACATAATTATTCACTAATTCAGGTGTACAATAACTATGTTTATCACTCTTTTATCAGGTGCTAAACAGCTGGTTCAAAGTTAGATAGTGTGAGCAATTTTAGATTAGTTTAGTGCAAAAACTACATCAGCGTTATTCACCAGTTTGTTTCAATTGATGGGGAGTAAGTAATGTATTTTTATTTAGTGCATTGAAGAAGTTTAAGTATCTCTTCTGGACTAAGGATTAAATTCCCCTGATGTTTTCCTGAGAACACTAACCATTTCATTGCCATTTTTCCCCAATCTTTCACAAATTTCTTTCAGAAAACATAAGAAACAAAGTCTTACCTGTTTGCTGTACTTGTTTCCAGTCTGGCAGCCGTACTCGGAGCACTGGTCTGATCCCAGAGACATTGCATCTCCATTCCCACTGCCTCCACTGCTGCTACTACTGGAGCCAGCGCTGCCCACACAGGCACCACTGCCCACAAAAGTGTTGGAAGGAGGCAGCTCCTGGACGGCTTGGTGTTTCTTGCCCTCAGCCGGTGGGGAATGTGGCTGCAGATTGACCGCGGGGAGGGGAGAGCTGGATTTGTAGTGCCGTGCCAAGTCTGGACTAGACTGGTGCCTTCTACCTCCACCCATTCGGGGACTTCCTGGATCTCCATCTACAGCGCAGTACCGAGCAGCCAGCCGATCACTCGCACTGCTCAAGTCCTCCTCGTCCTCATCATTGGGGTGCCGTCTCAGTCCATTTACAGTGACAATACCGCTATACATGGAACGCTCTGACTTCCCACCACCGGCAGTTGTTCCAGCTCCAGCTCCATTACGCTTGTCCCGTCGAGGTTTGCGCCCACGATCAGATCCCCCGCCACGGACCCCCTGTGGCTGGGACCCGGGAGGGCTGAAAAAGTCCTCCTCCGGCTCCTTTTTACCTGCTTCATAACCGTTTTTACCCTGAGCCCCACACTGACGAGCAGTGACAACAAGAAGGATCACCAGGATGACGGCTGCGGCCCCTGCCAGGACGCCAATGGCAACACTGAGCCTCTGCTTTCCTAATGCACGCTCGCTGTCTGGGTCCCCTGCAATGTCCAGTGACAGAGGCGCCATCAAACTCTTGGCCACCTGGGAGAGGGACAGATAGAGAGGGGAGAGCAGAGCAGAAAATGAGTCAGTAAAGGATGACACTGTGGGTGTGTGGCACAAAAAGACATCAAACAGCATCTTTAACTTAATTAAAGGCATCAGTGTGTGCTGGTGGGGGAGCGCCTCCATTATTCCCCGACTTATGGAGTGTCACTAAATATATAATTGCTCTTGCTTCCCAGTTGCAACATTTCAAGTTGTGCCTATGATCTCACATCATCTGCACCGGTACCGCCAGTCAGCCTAGGATTAAACCTTTTAAAGCTGATTACAGTGAATTATTGGTGAAAGAAGCCAAATGGTGAGGGTGAAGGAGGAAAAGTCATCAAACGCACAGACTCGTATTCGTGTGAAGACGACAACCCGGCACCAACAGCATGCTCCAACCACATCTCAGCTCTGTCTCAAAACACAAGGCGCAGTGGGACCCTTCTCCAGATTTCAGGCTAGGATGGAATGGACTACTTTAGACGGACGATTTGACCTCTTATGCTGGATGGACTTCTTTAAACAACCAGAGGAAGATCATGTGATATTAGATCTGGCAAACTAAAGTACTGGGACACATGCCAATAATACACATAGAAACACTAATTGTGTTGTTTCAAGAAAAGAGTAAGCTTTAACGATAAGTCATGTTTTAATCTACATCTCTACATCTACTTTGCCCAAAAGCCCCCACTGATAGATCAAGGCTATGCTCACACTCAGAGAGCAGCCGTCCTCCTGTGGACTCACCACCTGCAGAGGGTCAGTGAGGGGCTGGTGCTATGAGACTTGGGTGGCATCTCTGACTGCCACCCCCCTGACCCAGAAATGGATTAAAGGGTAGAAAATGGATGGATGGATGGATCTATATCTTTAATATGTGTCCTTAAAACATAGATCAAATCATATTGGACCTATTCTGAACAAAAGTTTGAAGTGGAGATATTTGTAGTTAAAATACAATGGGATTTGGGTATGCCAGTTTCTTAGGTGAAATGTAGCTGAATTTGGCTTTTTTATATATATATAAAAAAAAAAAAAGACAAAGTCAAAATGAGTGTTTAGTATTGCGATAACGGTATTATTGCGATATTTTTGTCTGCCAAAATAAGCACAACATTAATGACCTTCAAATGCATATATTTATATACTTTTTTGTTTGTTTGTTGTTCTTTTTGAATGTTTATGTGTCTGTCTGTTTTGTTGTCTTTAATAAAAGAAAAATAATACTTTTTTTAAACTTTTTTTATTGCGCATCTTTCCGATATTGATATTGCATGCACCAATATCGCAATAACAATATTTTTTCTATATATCGTGCTGCCCTAGTACAAAGCAGGAACCAAACTTAAAAGTAGTAATAGTAATAGTAGTAGTTTCTAGCTAAACCCCAACAGGTGGATTGCATCAGTAAACAGTGCTTAGACCCAACATGTGTCACATCACAGACTGTACGTTTCTGGCAACAAAAAATGGGTTTTAATTGTGATAACTTAAACAACTAGGAGTGCATAATGAACGTCTACTACAGTTTATTGAATCAGTAAGTAATTCCCTAACAGCAGAGACTTTACTGGAGGTAATAATCCCTGTGTGCAATACAATGTTGACAATATTATTTCATTAAGCACAAAAAAAACTGCTTTTTTTTATTGTGGAGATAAGTAATAGAGAGCCTATTAGTACATGTTGCACTGACTGATATTGTGTCGTGTACATGCTCAAAGCTTGTACACTAATAAAGTAACACTACTGGAAGAAGTGCCTGCAGTCTAAGCATGCCCATTACTTGTTATGAAAGCACGCATGGCAGGAGACAATGAGGCAGCAGTGGTGGTCTGTGCTAGTCGTAAAATCGGCCACAGTCAGGCATCTGAATACAGTTAATCAATACCGAGAAACCTTGAGGGGTGTTTCATTATACAACAAATGCATGTGGTGATATATATATACACACCTACTACCTCCGCCATTCCACACAAACTAGCAGGAAAGAACTGTCATGGAGACATCTCATTGAACGGCTGTGACCCCCGCATCTCACGGTCCACACGACAATTCTTTTAACCTGTCAAAACTAGCTATTATCCAGTCACATAATCCCCGTTGCTACACGCTGTAATAGGCTTCAGGAATGAATAGGTAAGAGATACAAAGTCAAGGTTAAAAAAAGAAAGACTTCAATTTTCTTTTCCCAGGATTGGCTCAGAATTGAAATAAAAGGACTCCACACACTGCAGAATTTGTTATATAGTGAACTAAAGGCTATATACAGTAGCTCAACATATTTCATTTTCTCAACCTAAGAATAGCGCTGCGTTAGGCTTCATTGTTTTATTGTTAGCCATAGCGTGGTTATTGTTTTTAAGTGACTGTTTGTGTATGTGTGTTGGATAGACCTATCTCTGCCTGGCTCTTGCTCTCAGTGAGCCAGCCTCATTGTTCTTATACGCCTGCAGTATTCAACTTTTCTTTCTCATTCTGCCGGGCATCTTAGCGGCTCAGCGCATTCTAGCCTCGTCTGTTGCATTGTGCGTGTAAAAAAGCAATACAGTGAAAGCGTCTATGCAGCTTCCATTCATTTCGAGGCTGAAAGTGCAAGGTATATGGGCAACTTTTCCCAGGCACGAGATATAGAGTGCTCGGCCTCTATGTATAGCGCTGTGTTCATATGGAATAGAAAGCCTATATCAATGCATGCATCCCAAAACTCCCTGTGGAATCTTCAACACAGCGGCTTCAGCTATGTCCTGGGCTCGGCTTCACACCACCACATATCTGTTCTCTCCTCCAAGGATTTGGTTATCTACATGTCACTGCACAAGCCGATGCTCTCAGCACGGATGGAAAATTTCCCAAGACCACAGTATTGACTTGAGCGGTGGAAGCCCTAAATCTTAGCCTGACTAAAGTTCAATACACTTGTACTTGTGGGTAGGATGACAATGGAAACAAATGGATACAGGTTTGAAATACAAGTAGATAAAAAGCTCAGATAACCAATGTTTGTGTTTGCATTTGAGTGTTAAAAGGGCGCTATGAGCCTCCATTTCATTGGTGGAATCTGGTCTAACCCTGTCACAATTATAAACCCTTTTTCTTCTTGATTTTGTAATATAGTTAGGTTCAAGTCATATGTTAAAAAAGGATACATCCTGACATAATCCAACTTTATTTTTTCATTTGAATAATTTCAATACTTGCAATCATTTTATGTATGGCACATTTTGATTTTATGTAAGCATGACCATAATTTACATTTCATGGCTTTCAAGACTTGCCAGTTCGAGCGGATGGTGTGTACGCACATCGACAGGAGAGAAATGCCACACAAACAAATCATAATTGTTTTTCGGCATGAAACAATCGGAGAGGTTCTGTTCCTGCCACTACTCTTGACTTTACCCATCTCAATGTCTGATCGTTTCAATGCCACCATCCAGCATTTCAATATAAAAGGCATTACAAATAATAAACACGTCAAGTTTCTGCACTCTGAATGGCTTCTTCTTTATGCTCAAAGGCTTCAGCGTCACATTGTCATTACAGCAATTACCCAACATGTGGTTCACCCAGTACTGGTAAAATGAAAGAACCCGAGCCATTTTGCAGAGCTGTGCTGCAGAGGTAGCAGCAGTTTCCCTCCCCTAATTACGTCTGGCATCTATCCACCACTCAGTTTGACTTCATTATGAGATGGAGGTATTCTCTCCTCGATGACTTCTACTAAATTACTTCACCAAGTTCCTCCTGACAATCCAAATCCACAGAGCACTGAATCAAAGGCAGCTTTTTATACGTGTGGGGTTACAGAGAGTGAATAGTATGCGTCGAGTTATTGTCATGTGTCAACACTATTTTTACACCTTTTTCCAACGCTCGCTCAAGGACAAGCACAAATTCTTTCTAACGTCTTTTCAGAATGTCTGTGTACACGGTTTTTCCACATGATTTTATGTTGGTAATTTTCGGAAGAATTGTATCTATTCTTTCACTATTCTCTTGATTGAGATGGATTGACTAATTATGCTGCGGCCTTGTTTTTGTTCAATCTTCAATCTCTCAAAAGATTATCTTTCATTATTTCCTCTTCTTTTTGCATGCCAGTTTGTGCTGTCAGGGTTTATAAGATGGTTTCCAGATTAGCTGATACATCTACAACGTTATGAATAAATAAATACAATAATAATATCAATATATTTTATGGGAAAATAGATAACTTAGCACAAAAAAATACTCAAATGCATTACATGAATGCATTTAGAATGTAGTTCACTATACTTGTTTGAAGATATGCATATACATAGTAAGTTGAATGATGATCATGGTAAAGTGGAAACTCAAATGAGAAAAATATGGTTATCTAACAGCCAGGAATAACCTGCAATAACCTGCATGGTCACATAATGGAATCAAATATGGATCAACTGTTTGGACAAAATCAAATACTCTGCTCGCATCCGCGTTTATATAATGATTCTTTCCAATACGGGCCATTCAACTGAATCGATCAGAGGTTAAAGCAAATGCTTGGGGAGCAGTAAGTTTCATAAAGATACTTGACTGATTGTAAATCACCAATACATCCAATTTTTCATTAATAAAAGTGGATTGTACTGTCTACAGTTTAGGGGATGGCTCATAAATTGTATTTTTGAAACAATTATGGGTCTTTATTGCGCTCAACCACAGATTGAAAAATCCCAGAGTCAGGCCGGGCTCACTGTAGGGGGCGATCATGAGCCCAAGATTCACCTGCATCCGATTCCACCAGATATACTCTTTGCTTGTTATTTTTCTGCTGAGGGCAGCTACAGGTTTGATTAACATAATCAAACATACATACATACATACAGACATACATACATACACACATACACACATACAGTATTTAGAACGTAACCACTCAATAGCGGCATATGTTTGAAACAAGTATGCAGCCTCTGAACAGTTTCTAACATGTTGCCAAGAGACTGTGAAAACTAAAGAATGCATTCCCTATTATTAACTATCCATTAAGCAGATACAGTCATTTCTGTTCCAACCCCGAGCGCTATAGCGATTTTTTTTGTCATCCGGCAGGAAAATAGCCCCATTGATGAAGAAGAACTTAAAAGGTTTCCGAATGCCACAGTGTTTGAGACTAGATGGGTTTTGTGATATTTGTGTCTTCTTTCTGACCTTTTCCTCTTCTTTTAGCGGCTCACGGGGCTCAGTCTTAATGTCCCGTTTCATTAACAAACAGAGACCAGGAGACCTTTACTTCAAAGAGGACGCGCGACATGTCTGAGCAACCTTCCACGTGGAGCCTTACACCGCAGAGCTCAAAACAAACACTCCGACCGCAAGGCCAAGAGACGGATAGCAAACACATTACAACACTGCGTTTGTGAAATAATGAACTGTCTGTGGTCTTAGTTAGACCTGTCACCTGATCCCACTTTGATGAGTTTTATTAAGAGATACGAGAGCTCATGCTGGGTGGAGAATGTCTGGAATGTCATTTGTTTGGATTGATTTTTGAAGGCTTTTCAGTTAGAAGTGACATTGAATTGGTCTAGTGGGATTTATAGAAGCATTTTAAGAGTTACACATGTCTTAATGGTGAGATTAACTTTTGATCTGGAGCAATTCATTATTTCAGTAATTTATCTGATATCACTTTATCGGCTAAAGGTTAAACTTTTAACACAACAGAAAAGAAATGTAAGCATATTTATTTGAGTAATATATTGTATTATTTTATCTAAATTCACAAAGATAGATTTTGTAAAAAATTAAATTAGCCTGGTCGTACCACACCATAGTACAAATGACATTTCGTACTAAGGTCTGGAGGTGCTCCATTGAGCTCTGTTTACAGGTGGGAGGGGTTAACGCCTTTTGCAGATTGAAACGATTGGATCTGAGTTTACCGTGACGTATGTAATGCGCCCGAGTGAGTCGTTAGTATTTAGCATTTAGCCTAGCCATCTCCTTTGCTGCTATAATGGAGCCCGTGGGGAGTAGCGCTACAATTTTTTCCAGCAATTACATTTGCTAAACATTCTTCTTGCTCCGGCTTCAATTTCTTGATAGAACCAGAACAGATTACTTTACTATCGCATTTTTCACCATTACCAAACTACAACCTGCCCATTCGACGCAAACTCTTGACGTCACCCACAACTAACAACAACACCCGCCTTCTGCACTCGCTGATTGGTCGGTCGAAATTCAAGCGATTGTAATCGCTAACATAGGGACAAGACCCAGACGTTACATGAAGTGAAATGATGATTGAGCGGAGTGTACGGATGGCTAAGGCCAGGCTAAAACTAAATGGGTTAAAGATAAATAATTATTCTGAAAATCCTCCCATGACCCCCAGCATGTGTCCTGCGACCCCCACTTTGGGAACCACAGACTTAGAGTGCTTAGATTTATTGATTTTCTGGCCAAGCAATATAAATTCCACAGTGGTTCTCCCTCTGTCTGAGTGGGTTTCCTCCGGGCGTTCCGGTTCCCGCCAGCACCAAGCTGTGGTAATCAGGAGGCGGGTCCCTGTGTGTTGCACTGTCGTTCTTTTTGTGTCAAATGCAAAAGTCAAATTTCCATTCTTGGACCATAAAAGGTACTTTATAACTTGGGGATCTCAATAACTTGGGGGTCTCAAATGCAGTCCTCTGTCTGTGCTTTATCGTCATCATCTTTAAAATTATCAACAACTACAGACCATTACTATTTTACTATTACTAATATACTCATAAAACATTTTACATTACAGCATAGTAACCATTTGAAAGGTGAAGATTGCAATTTACCTTACAACCTTCTAACCATTCCGTTAACTTCCTTTACACTTCAAAGCACATAACTCTATTCGAAATAATTATTTCTGAACCTAATGAAATCTGCAGACCTAACTATGAAATCATGGAGTGCATACTTTAGCTGAGCCTGTAATAGAGGGACAAAACTGGGACAGGTCCATCCTCAATACCATACTACACACACACACATACACACACACACACACACACACACACACACACACACACACATACACACATACACACACACATACACGCACACACACACACACTAAGCCTTAATTCTCTCGCTCTCCCACCATCACACACCTAATGCTCGAAGTTTAATGTAGCAGAAAAAACACTTCCGTAATAACAGTTATTTTAAACACAGTCATTATAAGAATGCACATGAGCACACGGGCAGGAACAAAGACACTGCAGCATGTCGCCCTCACTAACGCAAAAAAGAGAAAGATTTTTAGCACAAATAAAGCAGCAATTACTTCTGTGGTAAATGGGCAGAAAATTGTAACACAAACGTAGGGGGAAATTGTGCACTTTTCTTATTCTATCTCCAAAATCATCATCCTACCAGTTCACTTTAACAGCTATAATCAGACGTCATTATTGTGTTGCCTATTGTGCTGTCGGTGCGGCCATTATTTGAATAGATCAAAGGCCGTATCATCACTGCAATTACTGGTTATCATTACCGGCTCTGCAGAACAATACAAGTCTGCAGGCATCAAAAACACTCTCTTATTCATTAAACGTGTCACTTTGAATGCTCCCATTTCCATAACAATTTTACTTACTTGCTTAAAAAAGTTTCAAGAATTTCACCTGTGTGGTATTGTATGTTATGTCAATACGGTTTGGAGTAGAGTTTGATTGACTGTTTGTATTGTGTTGGCGAACTCAACGGTTCGCCAACACAATCGCCTCTGAGATTACTACTGTTGTGATTTAGGGCTAAGCAAGAAGAGATGGAATTGAAGTGAATATTGAAGAATTAATATTTGTTTTTATACAGACATCAATCACCATGTACTTACTGTATATCTGTTTAAGGACATACGGCTCTACTAGGGCTGCAAGATGATTATGAAAATGGGTTTAGTTTTGTTTCAAAATCATGTTTACCTAGTGCAGTTTCTTTTGTAAAAAATACTATAAAGTATATATATGCCTGTGCATAAGTTGGTATAGATATAATTGATAGTTGCAATATCGTAATTTTTTAACTCATTAATTTCATTTTTGATTAAACTAATATCATAATCAATTCAAATAACTCAATAACTCACATCACAATATAAAATCGTATTCAATGTACAACCCTACTGCTATGATGGTCAGAGAGAATGCTTGGATGTACAGTATATGTAGTGTGTTCTCTGATACCTTTTAAACCAGTGACTACAGTCTTCCTTCAGTGGCTCGAATTGCCAACGGTGTAAATGCTGATTCCACTTGAAAGGTGTCAGAGAGAAGTGCATCACGATTTGCTGCATATGATGGTGTTCAATATTTGGCAGGTCGCCACATTGTATTGTGACAATTCATAACACTAGAATGTGGAAGGCGTTTTCAACTAGTGGGAATAATAAGTGAACACCAGTGAATTCTCAATCCTTCTTTGAGCACATACCTCACTATTCCAAACTGGTCGCTCATGTACACTATATTACCTTTATGTTACTTCAAAATCTTAGAAAATCTTATTGTTTGAATGTGCACAAACCCAGGCTTATGTTTTCACTCATTGTAAGTCATTGTGTGAACCAATTTATTGACTAATACATATTTTCAAATTATAATCCAAAGTAACTACTATGACTAGAAAGTTTACATCAGCATGTTTTCGTCATACTGCTATTAACCTATGACAGCTTGGGAGTTCCTGTAAATTCATGGGCTACCTTGCATTAACTGCACTTTTGAGATGTCCCCATATCGGCTCAATGATGTTATAATTACCTCTGCCTAACAGGTAAAGTGATGCCCGGCAGTTGTCTCTTTGTCTTTGAGCAACATAAGTTGTGGGAGGATCACAAGTGCCGTCTGGAAGCAGGATTTTTGAAACACGTTTTTTGACAATGTGTGAAAAAAGTGTTTGGCAAAAACAAAACCAACCTGTGGCCCCTTTTAGGTAGCTCCCCAAAGGATTTAGAGTTTAACAAATGATCTAGAATTAATAATCTAGAATCTAGAATTAATGGGCAATTAATATTGCCCATAATTAACAATTGTAAACCGCTTTGAGACTCAGATCTGCAGTGAAAAGGCGGTATATAAAATAAAGATTATAATACATTTCTAGTTATTACCTATAAGTATAAATATAGGGGTTTACAATATTATGGTATATCTATGTGTTCTCTTATGTTTTGTCCTAATTATTACATCCATTTTTTATTTCGGCTGCAAAAAGGAGTACCTGTCTGCCTCTTTTGTAAGATAAAAGTAGCTCTCTGGGTGAAAAACTTAAGAGACACCTGGTGTAAACGTTATACCCTCTACACGGCTGCATTTGTATCTGACGGAGGAAGAAAGAGAACAAAACACCATACATACTAAGCTAATATGATAAAAGTGTACATAATTTATCCAAAAACTCTTGAAAAACCCTTACCTGTGTATCTACCAGCGTGGCGTTGGCCAGTGTCTCATTGATGAACACATGGACCAGAGCAGTGGCGCAGAGCGAAGGGATCCCGGCTGTCGTTAACCCGGACCACCAGCCTGTGTAGCCCTCTGTGGCGCCGTTCCAGAGGCTCGGCCAGCGTGATGACTCCATTGGTATGGCCGATCTCGAAAAGCCTGAAGGGATTTCCCCCGACCAGGGCATAGCGGAGGTCTGCGTTCGGGCCTGTGTCTGAATCGGTGGCGGACACTGTTCTCACGATGGTGCGAGCGCTGCTGGCAGGTGGCAGGAGGGTGTAGGACTCGTTGGCTGGAGACGTGACTGAAGGGGCGTTGTCGTTCTCGTCTGTGACAAATAAGGATACTGTGGCTGTGGCGGTTCGACGTGGTTCTCCTCCATCTACAGCCTTAACTCTGAATGTGTATGTTGCAAGTTTTTCACGATCGAACGAGTTGGATGAAAAGATAGTACCGGTGTTGTTCTCGATTGAAAAGATTTCTTGTTCCTTCTCTTCTCCATCTCCTTTTTCCCCTAACTTCTGGACCTCCTCATCCATCTCCACAAATAGACTAAGTTCAGCATTTTCGCCTTCATCTGCATCGGTGACTGTCACCATGCCGACGGGGCTGTTAGCCAGAAGATTTTCCTTGACGTAGAAGGTAAAGATTTCTTGAACAAACTTTGGGGCGTTGTCATTGCGATCTGTTATCAGGACTACAACAGTGGCTGATCCTTGCAGAGGAGGGGTCCCCTTGTCTTTAGCAATGACTCGAAGTTCATATCTTTCTCGTTGTTCCCGATCTAATATTCCGGTAGCACGGATATCCCCATTATCGGGGTCTATGTAAAAGGGCCCATTTCCAGCAGAATCAAGAGAGTAAGCAATCTCTGCATTCTTGCCACTGTCTGCATCAGAGGCTACTACTGTAAGCACTCGCTCACCAGGCGAGTTGTTCTCGGCAAAGTGGACCTCTACAACACTTTGGGCGAAAGTTGGGGCGTGATCGTTAATATCAACCACTCGCACCATCAATGAGCTATTGCTGGACAGACTTGGACTTCCAGAATCCACTGCTACTATGGTAACGCTGTACTCTTTGGTGGTCTCATAGTCCAGTAAGGCCGAAGTGTGCAAGAAGTACTTTTTCTTGTTTCTGAAAAACAAAATACAGTTATAATTGACACTCAGTTTGGAAGATCACTTCACTTATATCATATGGTCATGAAAGAAAATAATGTCATACAATGTTGTTTTCAAATGTGTAGAATTTCAGACTGGCCAGTGTCTCATTAATCAATATCAAAAAGACATTATAAGACAGTATTTTAATATTAAGAGCTATGACCTTTGCCATCCACACCCACAACAGACAAGGAAAAAATACGAAAAATATTTTGTGTAAATATGTAAATATATTAGGGTAGTTAACTGGGGTAGTCTTGCACAGTTTTTCCTATGTGGTTTTACTGCAAATGGCAAATAAATGAATCTGAATCTGAAATGAGATAAGGATGTACTTTGTAAACGTGACAAAACTATGCATTACGTCAGGATCCAGTGCTACTTGATGTCCAAATACACATATGCGGCACCTTCTTTAGTAATGAATGAAACCCCATACACTCATTTGAAGGATTTTATGAACTATTAATGGGCACTTAATGGCAGTGAAAAGTCCTATCCCAGAGTCATTAGTCAGAGTTTGCCCCCTCAGGTATGTCTCTCTACTCCAAGTTTAGGTGAAATCAGGAATGCGTCATTACTTTCAGATTAGTGGGCCACTATTAACAGCTTGCTGCAGTAACCATGGTTACTGAGCAGCACAAATACAAATACCATTTGCCATTTTCAATATCATTGCATCACAGTATTTCTTTTGAAACAATGCATTCTTGTCTAATCTTCATATTATAGGGTAAAACAACAGGATGGATTATCAACAGATTAGGGCTGGGCAATATGGCAAAAAAGTAAAATCTCGATTTTATTTTCTGTTTAAATCCTTTTCCTTAATGTTTGCCCTTAAAAATATTTTTTGATCTTTCCAGTCAATAATCAATTTTCAAAACAATTTTTAATTTGTTTCCTTCAATATGTTTAAAAAAAAGTCTTCTACAGACTGTGCTGATATTGCAAGTATAATTCATGTGCAGCTGGAACTCTCACAATATCCTTCATTCGATTTCACAATTTTCACATTTTTCACAAATTTGATTTTTTCAAAAGCCGATTAATTGCCTAAATTTGATTTATTGCCCAGCCCTACAACAGATACTTCTAGATTACTTAATAATTCCACAACTATAGCGGTGAAACATTTCTAAAGAGCAGAACAACAGAATGGATTATCAACAGAGATACTTCTAGATTACTTAACATTTCCAACCCATTAAAAACACAAGCACTCTCTTGACATTTCTCTATGCCGACTTCAAGCCTGCTGGAAGCATTTGCGATTTTTCTCTCCACAAAAACAAAAGTCTAAACCAATTAAACTTCTCTAAAGCGACACCATTAAGGCTGCTTTGTTCAGGTGTGCCATGAACCACGGCGAGGAATCAAATCAGAACATCTTTTGGGGAGAGAAACACCACTTTACAATTGAGCATGGAGAGTGAATCTACTGCAGCTACTTGAGTGAAGAGCACGTTTATCTGTGAATCGGAGGAGAGCTTCTTGTGGGTTGGCACAGGCATGTGGATTAGATTCCTCCCATAAACACAGCCCTACAGAGTTTGCCTCCTCTCCAGACTAGTGTTGTTCTTGTGGTGTTCAATTTCACCACTAGGCCAAAACAAACCTAAGTTGACTGAAGTGGGGATGGAAAGCATGAAAACAATTCTGAGCCACTTTTAAGGATTTAAATATGACTGGGGCCAGCAGCAGTCATTTTTTGTTTTTGTTTTTTACTTTGAGTTGTCTAATTACAAGAAAGTGCTATGTACGGCTGATGTGTGTAGTAATTCTGTTGTAAGATGTTGTAATTAGGGCATGTCTGTCTATAGATGTTTAGGCAATTAATTATTCAAATGTGTCTTTGTCCACTAAAACAAATAGTCACAATATTGTATCTAAATTACAAGGATTTCTATGGGAAAACAGCAGAAATCACAAGCGGGCAAAAACTTTGGTATTTACTTTGAAATTCAAGTCCGATCTCTTCTCTCAACTCTTCTTTCACATTACTTTCAAAACTCTATTGATAGTGACTATAAATAGATCCCATGCCAACATTTTTGTGAGTATAGTTGAGTTTTGAGTTATGAGATCCTTTTCATTGACAAATCGATCAAATGGGCATTTTTTTAGTCAGCCAAGCATCCGTTTGGGTGACTCCAGCCATTGATACCGCAGCAGCAGCAGCAGCAGCAAGAGTAGTAGTAGTAGTAGTAGAAATAGGAGAAGTAGTATCAGTAGTAGATTAAGATTAAGGGATCCTTTATTTGTCCCATAGTCGGGAAATTTCAGTTATAGAGCAGTAGAAATGAGGAGCACACAGCACAAGAGAAGTGAACGAAGGCTACTGTATACTAAATAAAATGAAACTAAATCTCTACCTCTAGCATCAATGAACAAGTATAAATCTCTATCTTGAAAGTAGTAGTAGTAGTAGTAGAAGTAGCAATAGTTGTAATTGTAGTAGTCAATGCTCAAATTTCATCCATACCATCCGACTTTCATTTCAGTACTTGACAATAACACTTATGAGGTCTTTTTGATATACTACTTGTTTGTTGACAGTTGAAAACAATATTGCTACTTTGTCTCCCATGTTGCCACAAAAGAGCTCACCTGTCAAAGGCTTCATCAGCGGGCAGAGGTGGGAGGGCAGTCTCTCCAGCTGGTTTCAGGGTGAAAGGCACGTCTCCCACCACTGTACACGTCACTGCTCCATTCTCCCCCTGATCCCTGTCGGACACCTGCACCAGAGCTACAGGAGTGTCCACCAGAACATTCTCTGGGACCAACGCCGCTCCATCGCGAACTGGGATTCTTCCAATTTTCCTAATTTCCACACTGGGGACATTGTCATTTTCGTCTCGGACAGACAGGACGACAGTAGTGCGGTCAGTGCGTGGGGGCTGACCTCTGTCTCTGGCCGTCACGGTGAACCTGAGCTGGGCCACTTCCTCTCGGTCTATCCTGTGGAGCACACTGAGCCAGCCTGTCGCTTCATCCAAACGGAGCAGACGTCGGACAGACTCGGTGGCAGCCCCAAACACGTACTCCACCTGTCCGTTCACACCGATGTCCCGGTCTGCAGCCCTCACCTGGAGGACAGGTGTACCAGGAGGGGCGTTCTCTGCCATCTCAGCTTCATATGTTGGTCGCTCAAACTGGGGGCTGTTGTCATTGACGTCAGTGATGGACACACGCAGCAGAGCCTGAGAGGAGCGAGCTGGGTTTCCCCCATCTCTCACACGGAGATACAGTTCATAAGAGTCTTTTAGTTCTCGGTCCAATGTTCCCTTCACAATGAGCTGTGGTTGCTTCTCGCCATCTGGTATATCTGCCACCTGGAGCTCAAATACACTGCTCCTGGGGCCAGCAGTGTCTCCACTTCTGCCTCTTCTGTCTCCTTCTATTCGTGTGTTGGTGGTTCCCCCCACTGTGCGCCTAGTGGATGTTGGGACAGTTGCCCCATCTTGAATGAGTCATATCTGTCAATACCATTTTTGCCAAAGTCTCTGTCTGTGGCAGTGGGCAGGAGGTACAGCGTGCCTATGGGGCGATTCTCCTCCACTGAGAGCTGGAGCACAGGTGAGGGAAAGGAAGGAGTGTTGTCATTGATGTCTGTGATGACCACTCTGCCCTCGAAAAGGTCAACCCAGCTCTGGAGAGGCCCAATCACTGACACTTCAAAGTCTAGAAAGCACTCATTCTCATCAAAGATCATCTGGCACTGGGGCAGTTTTTCTCGGTCTATGCGCTTTTGGCCCGTGGTCAGCTCTCCTGTCACATTGTCTATCTTGAAGTATTCAGAGCCACTCTCCAGAGCAAACGTCACATCCCCACTGCCTGTCCCTGCAGTCAGGCCCAGGTCTGCGGCCACGTTTCCTATCTTGACGTCAGGGGGGCCCTCCTCCGCCACTCGGTACCGGAGAGCTGAGTGTGCAGACGGGAGCTGAGTCAGCAGCTGCAGCGCCAGCAGCAGGAGGCTGCGTGGATGCACTGCACCAAGCCTGTGCATGGCTCCTCGTGGCTGTAGTACAGGTCAGTGTAGTGTGCACCTAACAGCGTGGGCGACTTTAGTCCGATCCCTGTCCGCTCACAGCGGACTTCAGCTTCACGTCTACTGCAGCCTCCTCTTCTCTTTGGTGCACTCACTGATGAATCAAAAACTTCTACAATAGAAATCTTTTTGTTTTACTAGAGCGTTGGTGCAATACATGAATTAAAAAATACATCCCGCTGTGAGAAGAAAGAATGTGAAACTAATTCGCCAGTCTTTGATTAATCCACCCCAGCGTCCTTTCTTATTTCTCCTTTGTCAGAACTGCAGCGCTGCCCTGTCGCCGGCTTATCACTTCATAAAGTCATTTGAAACTTATTTTTATTCCAGTCACATTTGGGACAGCGGCTTTTCACAGTTCGAAACTGCAATGCAGCACGGTAACACAAAAGAACACTGTGCTTTTCTCACCGGGCAGAAGCGCCAAAATCCTCACATATCTCCGTCGTGAAAGAGGCAAAAAGAGTCCAAAGTGTGTAGATGTGTGCCTGTCCTGCTCCTCGCTCCGGAGCCAAGAGCCTTTTCTACACACGCCGCAGTGGAGCCGCGTGCCAACCCCACGGATTCCTCCACGCAACTTACGCGTAGACAAGACTTTCTTCAACAAGATTTCCTTCGTGAGCCAAAACGACAGCTTCTCTGGTCCTAGTTTCCTCGCTCAGGAAGCAGATCCGGATTCTTGGTTCAACTATGAGTGTAGCATAGTCCTTGCGCAGTGCTCACTCGGGATACATGTGTCGAGAGTGGATCATGCGTCTATTTTCCGAAGAGTCCCGCATTCTCTCTCTGACTTCCTCTGCTCTCTCTCTCTCTCTCTCTCTCTCTCTCTCTCTCTCTCTCTCTCTCTCTCTCTCTCTCTATCTATCTTTCTCTCTCTCCTCTCCTCTCCTCCTCCTTGGGCTTTTTGCCTCTCACCTGCACTGCTCGGGACTGTGCTGCTGCTGCTGCTGCCGTAGATGCTGCAGTCTCCCTCTTTGACTCCACTGCGCGTAACTCGAGCACTCAGCTGAAACGGGAGAAGCATGCAGGGCAGGCGCACTCATACCAGTGGATGTGTGCGCATATGCGTCGGTTACCGGGGGACTGACCTGACCCCCCTCCGCGCACTCCTCCCATCCCAGCCCCTCTTGTCCTGTCATACAGTCAGATTAAATGTCTCTGTGTCCCGGGCCGCTGACAGCTCGTTGTGGAAGAATATCTTTCTCCATAATATTCTTACAGTGGAGAACATATATTGGCGCTTATACTGCTCAGTTGAATTCTTGCTGCGGCAGCTCTTTTAGCCGGACAGAGGGGCAGTCGGCGTTTCATTCAGTTTTTTTTTTTTTTTTTCATGATAGCGTGGAGTATTGTAGGCTACTTCCTTCACAGCATGATGCACAATATCATTCTTCATATGCAAACATACATAAAAAGGGACATATATCTTGCGCACACATAGCAGCTTGTCAACCTCTGAATTTATAGCCAGTGCCATTGCTGACTATTACTTGTTCTTGCGTTACACGTGGTCTTTTATACATGAATGATGATCCTATAGTCCTTCTGTCATTATTATTCCTATATAAGCACGTTTGAATGTGCTTATGTTACCTACTTGAGCTATACAATCATAAGTAGAGATAACTAATGAATAATTATGCAGAGCCCCAAGTAAATGCATAATGCAATACTCAATATAGGCTGAAAAAGTAACTACTAAAAACAATCATAGAAAGCATATCAGATCGTATACAGGCTGCATCACTATGTGCCATATAGTGCATTTAATGGAAGCTTCATGTGAAAAACAATAAAGCCTGTGTGGAGTATTGACTGTTCCATGCGCTTTCCCTGAGCCCTCCCACATTCTCTGACGCCCCATACATTGTGCTGCTTGTGGCTGTGTGTCTCAGTGGAGCGCCATGCTCCGAGGAACGCATTGCAGCACTGCTCTCTCTGCTGCTGTATTGAACAGAGTCGGGGCTTCCACTCCGCCGCTCTCCCTCTGCATGTATAATGTGTGAAGCAGCGGCGCACTGCTCCTTCTGTCGGACAGTCCACCGCGCATCTGTAGTCACGACGCATCCAAGAACTATAACTGCACTTGGCAACACAATCAAAAAACGTCAACAATACGTGACCACAAAAAAATGAAAATAAAAATAAAGATAAGATAAGATATGATGGAGCTTTTCTCTTCCCAGTGTGGCAACATTTCATTGTCATCAAGGCAGAATAAAAGGAGGAAAAAAGAGCTCTCAGCTTGCACCGATATTTTTTTTATAGATCCATGGCTTGCACACATCAAACAGGATCTATTATTTAAGATAATTGGTCATAAGATAAAATAATACAATGATAATAATGATAATATTTTTTTATTTATTTATTCTTATATAGCCCTAAATCACAACAGTGGTCATCTCAGAAGACTTAACAAGACCAATGAAATCACCAACACAGATCAGAGAATCAACAGTTTAAAACACAAAAAAGAATATATTATTATTATTATTATTAAACTTTATTACAGACACGAAGTCCAGATAAGAAAGACATTACACAGAAACAAAAACAACAATAATCATAAAGATAAGCATACATGATTACAGTAGACTACGGTACCAGTGACGCCACAGTTCAGACTGATAGCGTGTGGCACTGTTTCTGATGTTGGTCAGGCTCATGATCACATTCTGACTTTGATTCAGTCGACAAATAAATCTGTACATCAGGTTTCTTAGTACAGCACGAAAAGTTCGAATCCCAGAAGAAACAAATAATAGGCTGGCACTCTCCCACCGAGACCTTTTCAACAGGATTCTTAGGCAGTCATTGTATGCCACATTTAGCTTCCGCATGCTGGATTGTCTATAGTTTGACCACAGATGTGCCGTATATAACGGTGTACAATAAGCTTTAAAAAGTGTCTTTTTCACTTCATCTGTGCATGCACCAAACCTGCGCACAAGCCTATTGGCCTGTGCATACATCATGCGGCACTGCCGTAACACATCGTCATCGTCAGACAGGTTTTCAGTAATAAAATGTCCCAAGTACTTATATTTGCTACCCAATATCAGATTATTTCCACACAATTCAAATTGAGGAAACTTCAAGATTTTGTCATCTCTTGTCCGGCAAATCATTATGAAGCTCTTCGCGAAAGTTCACTGTGGTAGACCCGGCCACTGCTGCCAGATCTACAAGCCTGCTCATCCTCTACTCATTACACCAGCAAAACGCCCACATCTAATCCACCAATAACCACCAGGACAGCAAGTTAAAAGCCGGAGACGCCCACTTTCCCGGCCTTCTGAAGTTTGCAAAGCCTCCGCCGCCCCACCTCCTCCTTCTCTCATCGAAGCGTGCTTGCCTACTGCCTCTGCCGTCACCAGTGCCTAGGCCCCGGGGGGGGATCATGCGCGCGAGCAAGCGCCGCACTCATCAGCATCTCTCCCGGGCCTAGGGCGCCAAACATACTCAATCAACAAACTTCTAACTGCATTTTCCCTCTTGGGTCTCTCCAAAGTGAAATGACACTCTTGCTGGCATTATATTTGATGTCATATTCCATACCATACTTGGAGCAAACATGAAGAAGTTCTTGGAGGCCAGCACTGCTTGGACTCAATACAACAACATCATCAGCGTACATTAGGTGATTTACAAGAGTTGAACCAATCATACAGCCAGTATGATACTGGCTGTACTTGTACTTGAATACATGCATTCAACCATTGTGACCACTCATCCATATACAGACTAAACAACACTGGAGAATATAGAACACATGTTGATAAATGTCCATACATGTTGTAGAATGTTAAAGTGTCCTGGATCATCACCACATCCTTCTAGTTGGACACTAACTGCCTCTCTCAACCTCGGGGAGACCCAGGTTGAGAGAGGGATCCACTCCACACGGACGGACGGGCTATAGATCCAAGACCTAAGCTACAGAACGAGGACCAAGGCCACGCAGCTGTCGCAGAACGTGGACAGATCCGGTGCAGGACTGAAGCAGCTCCCAGGCGGGTTGGGCAGGACAGTCAGCAGGTGAAGATGGAGGAGGCCAGGTTCAGAGGTCCCGACATCTCATTTATTTGAGAAAGGAGGAACAATACATATTAAGGAAAAATTTTACAAATGTAAGTTAGTAAAAAATATACAAAGACACTATTTACAGACTATCTACAGAAAGACAGGTACAAGAACAGTTATCGCATCATGTTAGAACAAGCAACGAGAGTGGACAACAAAGCACAATGTAGAAAACAGTGAAAACACATCTGTATTGCACAAACCCGAGTATTGCACATGACCTATTGTCATCATCATTAGGTATTTACAGATGTTTGTACTGTACGGGGATTAATAAAGTGCACCTTTACCTTTACCTAAAGCCCCAGATCGCAACTTCTAAACTAAAGCATGTTGTTGAGATTTTACAATAGGCTGCATGATGATACAATATATTTCACTATTCTTGCAACTCATGCCAGGTACAATACCCAGGGCCCACATTGGAGCACTTTTTATTGTCAGCCAATTGATAAACATAACATCAAACTCATGGAAATGTGAAAGATCAAAAAGCTGAATCCCTCTTATTTGGAGTCAAAACACAGTTGATGAATCAGAGCCTTTTGTTGAATCAGTGTGTTGTCCAAACTCACAACATGAGAAAAACTCTAGACTAAAGAATGGCTGTAAAGTAATACTGATTTAAAATGCCCTATTTTGATTCATTACAAGTCCTCAGATGAAATGTTTAGTTAATTTTGCCTCAGCTGTGAAAGGGGTATAGTCAGAAAACAACAGTTGGTCATTGTATTAGACCCAAGGCACCAGCTGTACAATTATTTATACTTACCAAAAATTGTAGACAACCTTTGGGAACAAGCCCTGCACAGAGAAAGATCAAACTCCTGGTAAAGTATCAAAGGTCGAATCTAAAAGACTTCAGCTTCAGTCCAGCAATTTGTTTGTACTCCAAGGGGTCAAAAAAAGAAAAAGAAATGATTTTTTTTTCAGATATTAGGCAAAAAGTGTTTACCACTTGGGGATAATTCAACTGTTTGAATAGAACAGATTGAACAGTAGAATTACTGCATATGGTAATAATGTATATAGTGCATGTTTAGGTTGGTAAGGAAAAACCCAATCAAAACGTAACATGGGGATAGTATAGTTTAAGTATCAAAACTTATCGTGGACATTCATGCATACATAAGGATGCACAGATAAAAATAGTGGCTTTAAGATAAATTAAGATTATTTCTAGAAGGAAGAGTCAAGCCGGACTCAAACGAGCTCCTGCTTGTTTCCATTGAATGGTTATTTTAGTGGTAATGCTTCTGAGTGATGAGATACAGTGGATCCATCTACCTGGAGATTGAGTGTTCCTTAAAATCGTACATTTGGAAATTCAGATGCTCTACTGAGCTAAATCATTAAAATCTCTGATATTGGCTTGATATTGACACCAAGAGAGTGATGTACAAGTTAAACCAAGCCAAGCATCAACATCTGGAGGTGGGTCCTCGGGCGCTGTGCTGCGACGACCTCTGCTCCTGATGATGGGTCAAATGCAGAGGATGAATTCTACTACTACTGCTACTACTTCTCCTCCTACTACTACTACTTGTACATCTCTGTCTGTGGTTTCAGTATTGGCTCCCCTGTTCACAACTGACATAGTGTACGGAATGAATGAGTAATGCCCTGTGTAGAATGTCTTGATAAGCAAAACTGTATGTAAAACATGCATGATTATTGAAATCAACACAAACATGGATTCAAACTCCATGTCAACTTTAAGATTGTTCATCTATTTATTGACCTTTATTTTATAAGGATAGTATAGCCGAGATCGTCTTCAGGAAAGTCCTGGCCCAAAAGTTGAGAAGCCTATTATATGTTTAGTGTGAGAGGAACCAGAACGCAGAGAGGAATACAGACGCAAACTCCGTATAGAAAAACCCAGGCTGTTATCAGCTTAAATCGAGTATTTTACTGATCTTGCACTTTTATTGAAAACTGTTTTAGTTAATTGATTTCACAGTGTCAAAAATTCCCTGCAATTTTTTATTTTGTTTTATTTCTGTACATTTAACCTTGTTTTAATTAAATATGTGTCTTGTGCACAGTGGGGACTTTTGCAAATGTATCCCAATGTGGTTTTACTGAAAACACTCCTCCTGTGTGTGTGCAGTGGTTTCCAGATACAGTCCTGTTAGTCCTCTCTGACCTGTGCACCAGTGATGTTCTTGATGATCAATAACATGCCAGGGGTTGGTCAGAGCTCATGCCAAATGTTTCATTGTGCACATCTAGGGAAAGGCGTCCAAGTTTAAAGATATGAACAGGAGCTTGTGACAACAGCTGCAGACCCATCTCTTGACGCCCCAATTGATTTGTGATATTTGAGTCACTTTCGACCTAACGGGAGAAAAATCATCCAACACAAATCCGTTGCCTTTTTTATCCAAGCCATTAAGATATAATTGAGCAGGAATCCTCTTTCATCAGCAAATGAAGTGCAGTTCAATTTGCATAGTGATTGAAAAGTGAATTTGTGTGTACACGTGTGTGTGTGTAGACATGCTTGTGTGTGCTGTAGTTAAAGACAGGATGTTCTTTGGAGAAACATAACCTGGTGTGACATCTGCTCTTGCCTAAAGGCCTAATCTGGAATGCTGATGCCGCCGCAGAAAGGATCACAGTCTTGCCACCTGCCCACAGGGATGACTGATAAGAGCTTTAGACCCCCAAATAACAAACAAGCCATTTGTTCTTTTCATATTTTACATGAAAACATGCTCTTTCAAATGCCCCTCTATAGTCTGAGAGGCACAAGACTTCAATTAGATGTTGTTAAAAGGTTAACACATTAGCACTCTGAAGCTGGACATGACAAGTGAACCCTTTAAACATACACAATATGGAATTTTTTCAAATTCATTATTTTTGTATAAAAGAAAAAAATGTGTAATGGAATTTTTTTGTTTGTTATAATTTCAGTCATGCACTGATGCATATTTTTTTTGTATATATATATATATATATATATATATATATATATATATATATATATATATATATATATACATATATATATAAAATATTCACATGAAAAAAATATTAAAAGACTAAACAAGAAGACCTGTGCATGGTCAAAGCAAAAAGCTCTTCTTTTAATCCATTCCCCTCCCAGCCATTCAAGCATATACTACAATACAATAATACAAAATGGCATTTTTAGAATATTTCCCATTTTACAGAACAATGAGAGATAAAGAGGTAAGGAAAAAAAGATCAAAGCAAGTTGTTGCCAATCCCTAATTTTGCACATGAATCCTGACGGCATGCAGATCATTTCCAAAGGGATTTTACAAAATATCATTGTCTATTATATTAGATGACTTTATTTGTACCCATGATTCTTTTGGCAGTAAAATGAGATTAGCATCTACAGAAACATGTTCATAAAAATCACATTTACAAAAATAACAACAGATAAGTAAAGAAAAGAAGGTAAAAGTTGTATACTGCTGTGTGTAGAATCTGCTCTTGTCATAAAAAAAATGGTTAAATCGATACTGGTCTGTACATCAGGCCCTGATCGGATTCTCGCACAGACCAGAGCCAAATGCTTTAAGACTCAAATGCTCTGTGATCACCCTCTAATCTGCTCCGTACCTACCCCCCTCATGTAGCCAATGGGGCATCATTTTCTTTGAGGCTGTTTACTTAATAATTCACTGTATAATTTATATTCGATCTCAATATTCTATTGTTAGGGCTGTATGGGCCGGGACAAGTGAGAAATGGAATAGAAAGAGCACTTACTGTAGTGGAAGGCTGCTGCTGTCTTCCCAAGGACAGACTCCTGTAGTTATTGATTGTACAAGTCTGTAGCTCTGTAAGGAGGAAACAGGGAGCGCTGTGCCTCAGATCTATCCTCGTTTAGGAGACTTTTGGGCAGAGTGCAGTCTGTGCCAGTTCAGTTCCGTTTGTACACAGCATGCAAACGTTGGAAAGATCAGTGCAAAAAAATGCAAGATAATATTGTACTGAATCCGTAAGAACTGTCTGGCAACTGTTATCAGGTGGGGAAATCTACTATTCATCCATTTTCTTCCCCTTAATCCATTTCTGGGTCGGGGGGGATGGCAGTCAGAGCTGCACCCAGTTCACAGAGCACCAGCCCCTCACTGATCTTCCTGCAGGTGGTGAGTCCACAGGAGCCTTGACCTTTCAGTGGGGGCTTCAGGCAAAGTGAGGATAAGTGTCTTGCCCAAGGACACAACGACATCCATGGGACCTAAAAGTAGGTCTTATGGTGGGTTCGAACCCACAACCTTTAGACCCAAAGGCCAATTCACCACATTTAATTTCCAATTTTCTTTTTGGGACGGGTAACTGTCACAACCAGGGTGAGGGGACGGAAGGACTCAAAACATGGGAATGCAAAAATAAAGATGATTTAATGATGATTGATGATAATAAAAAAGTACCACTTATGTTATAGAGCATATACTGCACGTCACATAATAAATGTCATCATACGGACCATTCGCCTTCATCTACTATATAGGGGTCTTAAACATACCATGTAGGCCCTCGGCACCAAACATCCAATTAAGTTGGCACCTATTTATCCTTTATACAGCTCTCTCATCTCTCTCACATGTATAAAGTGCATCAGGGCCGTACTGACTGCAGGACAATTAATGTGCCCTTAAAGCACTGTACAATGAAATTGGTTTGCTCTTTTATGTCTTATGCTAACAACCTTTATTATTTTTTAACAGCTATGCTTACTCTGTTGGCAAAGGTCATTGCATTCATAATTCTTATGCTACTAGAGCTAGGGCAATAATTTTCAAGAACTATTTACAGATTCCTGACACCTAACATGAGCAGCAAGTATAGATTTTCATAACCTGCTCTTGAGGACATGCCATTGCCCAAAAGAGTGTAGAGGGGGAGAGAGGACGCTGGCGTTGACTGTTCGCCGCTTCTCCGCATTTTATGACATTTTATGCTATTTTCAATGACCAGAAGCGGTCATAGAGTAATCTGGCATGCTGATGAACAGTAGGCTTTCACTGATTGACAGTCAGTAATGAATGCATCCCACACAGTTTTTTGTTTTTTGTTTTTTCTGAGTACAACTTGGAACCAGCATTAGCCACTGTTAGCATGTACCCACCTTCCAACACTGGCATATCGATGTCCTACGCGCTGATCCTGGTGCTGCTACCAAATGTCCTGTGGTGGACCACTTCAGTGTGTAGAGTAAAAGTACTTCTGAGTGGTCAGATACATCAGCCTGTCGTGGAGTTCGCACTCGGCTATCGGAGCCCATCTAGAGACATGCTCCAGTATACACCATCGCGCCTGCTGGAATTGAACAATCACCGCTATCAACTTGACACCGGAATCCTGAAACACCTGGGTATCCTCCGGAGACCTCGCTATGTCCATCGGGGGTCGGGTCGTTGGCTAAAGCGGCAAAAGTCCAGCGGCAACACTGTCCCGGCGGTCTGGTCGGAGACACGCTTCGTCGCAGCTCGAACGCGTCATCAGAACGCTGTCACCATGGAGACTACAAGCGCAGCTCCTGCTCTACAGTGGACGCGGCGGAAGCAAAATCCTGGAGTGGATTTTACAGTTCTCAGACCTCTGCCAAGGATGGCTCGTTTACAGAACACTAAAGTAGAACTTTTTAATGTACAGTCACTCTCCAACAAGGCATGCCTAATCTACGACCATATAGTAGAGAAGGACATTGACATCATGTGCCTCACAGAAACATGGCAAAAACCGGATGTTTTCTCTGCTTTAAATGAGTCATGTCCTCCTGGCTATGCCTATGCTGAGAGAGCACGCCCCACTGGCAGAGGTGGGGGACTGGCCATTTTACACCACTCCGCCCTGAAGTTGACCCCAATCCCCCTTCCAAATCTGACCACATTTGAATGTCTGGGACTCAAAGCTAAATACCCACTTCCCATAACAATACTCTTGATCTATCGTCCACCAAAAAAGCACCCAGACTTTATCAATGAAATCCATGATTTCCTTGCAACTATCTGCACTTCCTCATCAAATGTTTTGATACTTGGTGATCTAAACATACATGTTGACACTCCCTCAGACCACTTTGCAGCTGAATTTCTGGACCTTTTGGACTGCCTGAGTCTACAGCAGCACGTGGACGTCCCATCCCACAGCAAAGGACATATTTTGGATCTTGTCATCACAGACTCCCATTTCAAAACCGCACGTTTATGACATTGGTGTCTCTGATCACAAAGCTATATCCATTGATCTCCCCCCACACAACCTCTGTAAACCACAGCACTCTTTAACATTCAGGAACCTGAAAAACATCAATCAAACAGACCTTAACCTGGACATAACTAACCTAGTTAGTAATGCACCAAACACCTCCATTGATGACTCTGTAAATCATTACAATACAGCGCTTCAGAACCTTCTTAATATCCACGCCCCTGTCAAATCAAGAACAGTCACTTTTACAAAATCAGCACCGTGGTTTACCAACGAGCTTCGGCAGTTAAAAACAGCAGGCCGTGCTCTTGAGCGTCGTGCTGTGAAAAACAATTTAACAGTTCACAATCTGGCATATAGGGACCATCAAAAACGCTATTCAAGAGCACTAACCACTGCCAGATCACAATACTATTCAAACGCTATAAACAACAACCCTGGAAATTCAAAACAACTTTTCTCCATAGTAAACAAACTCATCAAACCAAAGACCAAAGTCTGCAATAACCAGTCAGAACACGAGTGCAATAAATTCATGGAACATTTCACCTCTAAGACAGACAAGATCCGTACCTCACTCTCTGCTAGTGGCAACCTCATCCGAGGCTGCGCAGTAGCAGACTCAGGAGGTGGCTTCTCTCAGTTCACCAATGCTACTGAGAGAGAAGTTGAGGGAACTGTGCGTAAAATGCGGCCCTCCTCTTGTCCCCTTGATCCATTCCCCACCCCTCTGATCAAATCCAATGCCTCTGCATTAAGCCCACTTATCACTGCCATAATAAATCAGTCCCTTCAGAGCGGCCACATCCCACCCACACTAAAAACAGCTATCATTCGGCCTCATCTTAAAAAACCATCTCTGGACCCCGACATCTTGGCTCACTACCGCCCCATCTCGAACCTCCCTTTCTTGTCAAAGGTCATGGAAAAGGTTGTTTCCGCCCAACTTCAGGACCACTTGAAACACAATAACCTCTGCGAAAAATTCCAGTCAGGCTTCCGATCGCACCATAGCACAGAAACAGCACTGGTCAGAGTCACCAATGACCTCATGCTGGCCTCTGACCAGGGCTTTCCATCACTACTCCTTCTCCTGGACCTCACAGCAGCATTCGACACCATAGAACATTCAATTCTCCTTCATCGCCTTCATACTATAATTGGTCTCTCTGGCACCACTCTGAGATGGTTTGGGTCCTATCTCACTGATAGAGCTGAGTATGTGGCCTTGGGGGAGTCTAAATCCCAGACTCACACTGTCTCCTGTGGAGTCCCACAGGGGTCGGTTCTTGGGCCGACCCTCTACAACAGCCATTCCCAAACTCAGTAACACCGAGGCCCCCTTAAAAATCTGACGGGTCTGTGTGGCCCCCCAAAATAATAACCAAGAAGACAACATTAAGAATAGGCTATTCTGGTTATTTTATTTTGGGGAAATAGCCTCTGCTACAAACATTGTAATACAAAAATGATTACAGTGGCTTATTCAAGTCAAATAATGAACTACTGAAATATTTTAATATTACAAACAAAACATTATAAATTTAACATTAAATAATTATATATCCTCCTTCCTCCTCCGTCGAGCAAAGACGTGTCTTAGTCCGCTCCTGCTTCTGAACGGCTTGCTATCTCCTGTTTTTGTCTTTTTTCCTGGAGCTTTGCCACAGACAACTTTAACAGAATGGAAATGATTAATTGGTCCCTCAACGCAATTGATTCTATCTTTTCAACACGTAAGCGTGGGTCTGGAGAGCCCGTGTGTCCGGACGGGACTTCACCAGCGGGGTATACTCTTGACAGCTGGAACAAGTGGCAGCCCCTCTGTCTGTCGACCCTGTCCATTGAAGATTCGGAAGACGTATATATCTTTGGCATTTTGGTGGTGGGAATCCTCCTGTTTGGGTTTGGAGCGATCCTCTTCTACCACAAATTCGGAGGCATGGCAGTTCGCAAGATTCACGACCTGCTGGCCGATAAAATTGATGGGATGTACAAGGAGCTTAGCCGTGTCGTGGTTGAGAGTGCCGTGTCTGGACAAAGAAGGGTGGTTTTGGTGGAACAGTTGATCAAAGACCTCGCAGCTCGTTCACTTGATGGACATAAGACTTTGGAATTGAGATTGAATGACATTGTTTGTCAGGCTTGATCTCTCTGACCCGGCTTGGATTTGCCCCTGTGTACGGAGGTCTGAGGGCACCGGAATTCGGTTTAATTGGAATTAATAGAATATCTGCCTGCTTTTGACTGCGACATTGCAGGCGATGTGTTTTTCTCCTCCTGTGGCTTCTCTCCACTCTTATCTCACATTCCTCAGCCAAGGCCATAAACAAGGTCCCACAATCTACAACAACTCACACTATTTCAGTCTTCAGCAAGGATCCCCCACCCCCGCCTCCCTCTACCTATCCATCTTGCTCCCTCCCTCCCCTCCATTCCTTATTGTTTTCCTACTCACCCCCTCCCTGATCCCGCCCCCCTCTGACAGCTACATTGGGCCGGCCGAAGAGGTGCTCTTCCCGAGAAAAAAATCCGTGGTTTATAAAAAGCACAATGTGTCTATCCAATTGTCTGTGAACTGTATGTTATTGCTCTCTGCTGTTTCTTGCTGCACACAGCGCCGCAAATGGCGAAGTGGCACGCTCTCTGCCAAAACAATTTCCAAGTGATAACTTTGTTACTCACGTGGCAATAAAAATGATTCTGATTCTGATTCTGATTCTGATTCTGATTCTGATTCTGATTCTGATATATATATATATTTTTTTATGACCTCCCGCGGCCCCCCTGCAGTACCCACGCGGCCCACCAGGGGGCCGCGGACCCCACTTTGGGAGACACTGCTCTACAACATCTATATAATGCCCCTGGGCCACGTCATCGGCAGGCATGGCATGTCCTTCCACAGCTATGCCGATGACACTCAGCTCTATGTGAGACTGGACCCAGCCTCTCCCTCATCCACCCCCGCTGCACTCACCCCTCCTTCTGTGTTACAAACCTCGGTGTCAGGTTTGACTCCCACCTCACTTTTCATCCACACATCCAACATATCTCCAAAACTGCTTACTTTCACTTAAGAAACATTGCCAAACTCCGCCCCTCTCTTTCCCTCTGTGATGCTGAGAAGCTGGTCCACGCCTTTGTCTCCTCCAGGTTGGACTATTGCAATGCCCTCCTCGTCGGGATCCCTGGCAGAAGCCTTCAAAAGCTTCAGCATATTCAGAACAGTGCTGCCAGGGTCCTGACGAGGACACGCAAGTTCGAGCACATCACCCCCGTCCTCCGTAAACTCCACTGGCTCCCCATACACCTCCGTATTGAATATAAGATCTGTCTTCTCACTCACCAATGCATCCACAGCAACGCCCCAGAGTACTTACAAGACCTCCTCACCCTACAGTCCACATCACGATCCCTCCGGTCCACAAACACCCACCGTCTCAGTCAGCCAATCACACGCCTTCACTCCATGGGAGACAGGACTTTTTCAGCCGCATCACCACGCCTGTGGAACGCCCTGCCCCAAGACCTGCGGGCGCCACAGTCTGTGGAGTGCTTCAAAAAGCACCTGAAAACGGAGCTATTCAGGAAGGCCTACTGCTGATCTGCAGCCCATGTTTTAATGTATTTTAACATTTGTATATATGTGTTTTTATTCTGATGTAGCACCTTGAGATGTGCTTTGCATATGAAAGGTGCGTTATAAATAAAATCTATTATTATTATTATTATTATTATTATTAAAATGCAGTTTTACAACATGTAATCGTGCCACAGTGCCATGGAGGCTTATTTTCATCTGTAGTCCCATTGGCTTGGTTTCACAGAAACGGCTGTCCTTATTTCAACACCAAAGATATTTTTTGTACTCAGAAAAGTCCCTGGTTTCACTTGTCTTTCGTTTGTGTATCTCACAATGTGGCTCATGTCAGCAGCAAATCCTCTGTTGCATTATCTGAGGATATGAACTCTTTGAATGAGCAACAATAACAGTGTAGTAAATATGTCCATTCATTCACACACAGATGAAATTAAAGTCAGCTTCTATCGCAGGCTCAATAAGGTGGAATGGCAGCGAGGCATACTAACCAGCGTAGCACGGTGATATGTTTTCAAAGGAACACGAGACAGGAGCTGTAATGGAGCTGTAAAGAGGCCAACTCATTTGTGTCCCCAGTGCAGGACAGAGCTGTGTGTCACAGCGCTGCTTAAACTATTGAACGTGTCAATCTAAGAACTAACAGGGCTTATGGAACCGTCATCAAGGGGAGACAGAGCCCAATGATCAGTCATGTATTCAGGCTGCTCTTGTTCATATATTCATTATAGTATTGTCACTAAACTAAATATCAATCTTTGATACTGGAAAAAATACTTCATATTCAAAATCAATGTTGTAACCTCTGAAATTATTTATGATTGCTCTTTTCCCCTTTCCATTTTCATGCTTAAGTTATTCTGAAGGTTATTTTAAAGAGGCTCTTGAATAATGTTGGCATATCAACAGAACGGCGAGAATGTCAGATGTTTGAGAACATGTATCCACTTTTATCACCATTTATGGTCATTGGTCATCTCGCTCTAATTGGACCAATGGCTCCAATCTGTTTGCTCTCATGTCTATGTAAATTGTTGTTGTATGATATTATTTCAGATACTTGCACAAACTAATAATCTAGTTTTGATACTACAGCATTAGAACCCAACACACAATACTTTTAATACTTTTGACAATTATAAATCCTCAGTTAAATCACACCTTTTTATTCATTATAATTCTATGGCAAGATCAATCAAATGTATGCATTCAAAAGTCATGAACAGTAGCTTTCGGATATTTAATATATGAACTATTCTTTATGGTAACAACAAATGTAACGATTAGTATCTGTTCATGTGAAACTGCTGTCCCAATAATCATGAGGAAATTATTAAAAAATGATCACAATGTAGAAGAAAACCAGAACCAGGTTTTGCGCACCAGCCACCTTGAACACTCACACTTTCAGATTTGATATGTTTAAATTTCACAGATTGCTTTTTAGTAGAGAGAAAATCAGAAACATTCTGTTCTTGCTCAGAACAAAGCAATGTCTGGATGTGCCTGTGCTGGATGTTTATGAGAAAGTCCCTGGGAGATTTACTCTGAGCTCCAAAGAAAGTGGAATGATTGCAAGGCTTTGGCAATCCTCAGTGGGATTCCTCAGGTCAGTGCAGCTCACCTCTGCGCCGGCTTCTGATGCGCCACTGGACATCACATGAAGGGTGTGGCCATGGTATCTCACATGGAAGGGTGGTAACTTGGATACAGAATTGAGAAGAGCAGATTAAATCAAGCATTTACTTTCTTTGATAAATATTAGTATATATTGCTTATGTAAGTGAAAAACACACACATTATTGCTTTGCACACTATGAGTATGCTCTAAAAACATGTCATTTCTTTTGTTGGTGAAATTTCATTTAAGATCTGATCCGTGTCTGCCATGAACATTTCTCAAACACAGGCTCAGTATTGTGCTTCCCAGCATCAGGACCATGGACAGCAGCTGGAGCTTCAGTTATTAAGGTCCTGTGGCTCTGCTGCCTGCTGTCCACTGTGCACAGTAATGATTCAGCTTGATAACTCAAAAGACAGAGGAAACCTGTAAGTTACTGAGAGCTTCCATCACAGCTTATTCTAAGAATCTGGAATAACAGGATCATTCATATTGAGTTTATCATGAAGACATAATAAGTTAGAAACGTTTTATTTCTGTTTTAGTTATCAAGTGATCAATTGTGATCATATATAGAGCAAATTTCATATCAGTAATTATTTATTTCATATACAATAATTCAATATAACCACTGTGGACCTTAATGCATTTTCAACAGTCAATCAGGTCTTGCTTCCTCCTTGCTCCTGAACTTCTGTCCACACAGTGCTAAAATCCTTCAAAAAGCCTGACCAAGCCGACATCTCGGATAGTACCAAACTTATAGTATCGGAGCAGTTTCATATGTGTAATAACCTATGTCGTAACATCCTCTTTAGCTTACTCATAATTGAATTGATAAATTGCCATCTGTCATAATTAAATGCAACTGTGAAGAGGTGAGGTCTCTCAATTCTCTAACTTGAAAAGGAAGTTAATGACCCTTTTTCTTTCATTAAGCAGTCTCGAATCAATGAGCAACAAAATGTGAAATCATTATCTAAGGATGTTACCCCACAGCAAAACATAAACATAACAGGCCTTGACATTCATATACTTTCTTTCTCACACATTGTTCAGCCCTTCTCCGCAGACAGGCAAAGCTCAGTGTCTATAAAAATGTTGGCATTCTTTCCTCCTCCTCTCTCTATTTCTGACAAGACATTGAGCAAGGCTTGAACATTCTTGACTCTTTACAGCTGCGCTTACACAATAGGCTCAAGCGCGGCTCTTAAGTCTCTGTGAGAATAATATATGAAAAATGGGAATCCGTCTTGATCCGACACAGTGCCCATTTGTTTTGTTAATGCATCACAATCCAGCTTTGCCTCGATGCTGCTGCGGAGGGGAGTAAAACAGCCATCTGAACAGTAGTATGGTACAAAGTGGAAGTCAATACTTTAGGGGGGCTGTGAGGAGTTGTTATGGGGATTAACCAGTCACACAGACAAGGAGGTAGCAAATGGTGTGAATGATATGCGTTCTAAAACGTTGCAATCCTGAAAATACCAAAACCAACAACAGTATGCCTAACATAATGTGGCTAATCTGCCATAACAAATGAAGTATGGGAAAGAAATACGGAGATAAACAACAATATCGTAATGAATTGTACAATCAATTTTTTGCATGGGCAAATAAAAAAGTGATGTGATTTAGTTGGTGGGTTTCATGTAAGCCAAATATATCTATTGGCTCAATGGAACATACAGGTAATTCTAGTTTCTACGCAGTCAGACATTTAATTTCATACAGAGAAAGATAATCACATGTTGCAACACTGGAATGATGTAAAAAATAATCCAGCTCTTCAGATAATTGTAAAGAAGTGCCTCAATATACACTCAAGCCAAATGAATTCAGGAGTTGTTGTCACAGCTACAGTGTATATTTACTGGCGCACACTCAGTGTGTTGTTGTTGAACCAGCCAATGGTGGATAGAACACTCTCATGTGACATCTGCTTTGTATGAAAATAACTTGACAAAATAACAGGAATCAATTTCAGCCTCTCATTTTTATGATTAACCATTTAAGGTAGATTATTGGAAGGGCAGGGATGACATTTTCTCACTACTCAGTATGCTGATTGAATAGTTTTCTGGTGGTGTGGAAACAGGCCTAGTGTTACATGTTTGATGAATGCAGTGGGGCTGGGGCTAATAGTTTTCTAAGCTGTCCTCTATTTCTAAAAAGTAAAGAAAATTTTCATCAGAATGAGACAGTGTGTATTATTGAACAGCAGTGCTATACACGTTTTATTTATTTTCATTTATTTTATTTATTCACCCATGACATTATTACAATCATAATAAAAATAACAAAAACACAAGTAATTCAATTCAATTACATGCTGCTGAATGGGAGCATGTGGAAGACAATGTCTTATATTTCATGCCTCTTAACACATAATTAGTTAAAAGAAATTAGAAATAAGATGGTTCAGTTTTTTTATTTAATATTTTTTTCCCTTTACACATCTTTCACTTTGTTGCAATTATTGTGGATTTACCTCTATTTTTGTAGGATTTTGAACGACCAATTATCTACCATACTTTGCAAATACTTTTTTCAAAGCTTATTTCCTGCTACAAGTGCCGGATCCTGCCGGAACAGGATCCGGCACCTCTTGATTTTGGCCTCTACGTGTTCCGGGACTTATTTGGGCAGATCCGTCACCTCTAATATAAATATTCAAAATGATCATTTAAAAAAGTCTGAAAATACATAAGAAAAAATAATTATATTCATTTACAGAATAAATCCAACAAATTTCATGTTCTCTACTCAAACAGTGAAATCGTACGAAATGAATGATTAGAAAAAAACAATAAAAAACAAAGAATCATTAAAACAAAAACACATAAAATAAAAACAGTTTGAAGAAGTGCTAAAGGCCATCTTATTTTTTTCTTTTTTTTTAAATGTTTTATTTAATTTGTATATGTATGAAGAAAGGGGCAGGCAACATAAGATTTTTTTTCTTCTTTCTGCTCCTTTTCATTTGTGCGACAAGACAACAATTATTTGAAATGTAATTGTAATATGTGTAGTATTGTTTTTGTCCACAATTGAAACAAATAAATAAATAAATACATTTAACGTAATTTGGGAGAGTCGGGATCAAACCACGCCCATCACAGAAAGTAAGGTTTGCCGCGTCTGGGATTTTTACGGCAAGGACCGAGTTGACCAACTGACCAAGAGAGAGGAATATACGGAGTTTCAGCGCAAACATGTCAAAAATGAATCTTATGTCTTTTTTCAAGAAGACGGACAAGTTGCATGATGCTACTAAACGAGTGAGGAAAGCAGCAAGTGGCGATGCTAGTAACCAGGAGGCAGAGGCTAGCCCCGCAACAGGTGACCTGGTTCATAGCCCGCCTGAGTGGGGGGCAGATACAGCGCACCCGATCAGCCATCATGTGGACCGCCACCAACAACCGGAGCAAGTGGCCAGTATGGAGATATCAGCTAGCCAATTACAGCAGCAAGAGGCGGGAACCACGACATCAACGCGCTTCTTTCATGAAGCGTCAGAAGGAGAGGAGCGCGCACTGAGCGGAGAGGAATGTGGTTCATCCAGCGACAGGTCAGGTGCGCAACTGTTTGGACTGCTGCTCAGTTCAAGGTGAAGCAGAGTTACTAACCCTGGCTTCTTATGGACAGTTCTGGTTTGGGCTGCACAATTTGTAAGGCGGTGGGGACTTTGGGGCCGGAGAAAACGGGAGGGATGAAACTTGCTAAAGAGTGGGTGTCAAGTACACTGGCCTCATTTTCTTCTGATGTAAAAAAACAGCAAAGCGCTCAGAAAAAAAGTCTTTGAACATGCCCGTACCAAAGCTCACCTAGCAGCAGCAAGTATTCTTGAGAAGGCTAAAGAAGACACTTTAGGACAGTCTGTAATTAATAGTCTGTCTGAACAGATGACTAACTGCTACTTTAGACATCACGCGTTACAGCACGTACGCGTTATACGCGCAGCAGACGCGCGTAACTTTTTTCCATGTTAACCTATGATGATATTTACACTTCTAGCGTTATACGCGCGAACGACGGACGTATGACGCGAAGCTGCGCTCTCTAATTTAGGATGGATTTCTAATTTTGTGCGCGCACCAATGCGTCTCCCATTGAAATCTCATGTAAAACATGATTTTTCTAGCGGTCCTTGGCTTTAGATCACATCTGCACACACACAGCACTTGTGTCTAAACATCAGCAGGAGGAGCAGCAGGTTTTACAGTGATTCAGGACATTGTTTTTTTTCTTTCATAAAGTCTCGCGTCTGGCCAAACCAGCGCACAGAGACCACGAAGACAAACACATGCATGTGATTTGTGTTGCTCTACATCAGTCCTCTGGCCCGTACTGTCCTCTTCACTGCTCCATAGACTACACAAGGACAGCATCAGAAGCCGCGGACCTGCGCGCACGGCCTGTGTAGATACTCCAAAAAAATGTTACGTGCAGAAAGCGCGCAGTAAACGCGTACGCGCTGTTTACGCCTACTGTGTAATGTCCGGGTAAGACAGCTCGCGTCTTTCGCACGGCATACAAGGAGTCTAAACGCAACCGTCCGGCATACAGTATGGCTTCGAACATGAGATTGATTGCCAAGAGTTAAATGGACTCGATATGGGGAGGATTTTACACTCCAATGTTGCATGTGCAAACATACAGAAACATATTTCAGATGAAATGAAAAAGAAACTGTTTGAAAAAATAGTACAGTGCGCACCCAAACTCAGTCTAATGCTGGATGTGTCAACCAGTTTAAGCAAGAAGAGCTGTTTGAGCATATACATTAGCTCAGTTACCTGATATGGACAAGCTCACAAACATTTTCACTGAACTTGTGGAGCTCGACGATCTAACTGCTCAAGGTATTGTCAACAAAATATTAACTGCTCTGGAGCGCCTGCATTTAACTCAAGATTTTCTCTCTCGAACCCTCATTAGTGTTACTTGTGATGGCGCTTCTGTTATGTTGGGACGTAAAAGCGGAGTAGCGACCCGGCTCCAGGCCATTTTCCCCAGCATTACTCTGTGGCACTGCGCAGCGCACAGGCTTGAGCTCGCAGTCTCAGAGGTAGTGAAAGAGATGGGCGCTATAAATCACTTTGAAATATTGATGGACAAGTTATATATATATATATGGGTAGCATCAAGTTTTAGAACCGTTGATGCAGTGTGGAAGAACTATCCAGCACTTTACAAACATTTCAGAACTGCATCTGAAGATCCCTCCCGTGATAGCATCGCAAAACAAACATACAGCAGACTTGCTATGCGTTTATCTTCACATGCGTTTGTGAACAATTTAGGCATATGTACGACGCGTTGCAAGAATTATCTGAGCTCTCAGTAGAGCTTTCAAAATGAGACATTACAATCATTTCAGCCCACAAAACAATATGTCGTGAAATCAGGGTGTTTGAGGCATTGTCAGATAGGCCAGGGCGCTACACTGTACTGAGCCAAAGAGGAATTGAGGAAAACTATTTCCAAGGAATCACACTAAATGAAGGAAAATCAAGCGACAAAACACTGGACGCCAAGCTATTTTTCCAAACTGTGGCCAAGAACCTGGAGAATCGGATGTTATCCCAAGGAGGCCGGGTACCAGACAAAACGAAAACGGGATATAACAAGTTCATTGAGGAGTTGAAGGTGCTTTATGCGCAGTATTGGCCCGAAGACGCAGGTGCGCTTTATGAGGAGACTGAGGTTGAGGCACTGTGTCTGCGCTTTAATATATCTGACCCACGCGCAGTCATACGGGCCTACAGAAAGTACAGAGACTCAGATCGACACGACACGCCTGATGAACTGATTGAGTTATTTACTGCTGTCAACAGCATTCCCATTGCAAGTGCTGAATGTGAGCGGGGATTTTCTCAAATGAACTTGATTTGCACTCCCCACCGTGGCTCTCTGCTCATAACCATAATATCATTGTTACTCTTCCTAAATCTTGTTGGACCTCCCCTGGCTAAATTCAACCCAGTCCCGTACGTGAGGTTGTGGGTGACCAAAGAACACAGAACTGCCACGGATACGTGCAGTAAAACCCGAAACAGAGAGAAGGAGAATAATCCGGACCTGCTCGTGCTGTGGAGCATTTTGGACAACTAAATAGGTAAGCATACTCTTATTAATAGGCCACCGTGCCAACTTTTAAATAATAATTGGAAGATTTGTGTGATTTATTGTAAACTCTGATTTTGTTGAGAAATTTATTTCTGACTGTATTCTGTAAGTCCCACCTGCGGTGAAGTGGGCATTTGCCTGTGTTGTGCAGAGTAACCTCTAGCCTAACTATTGTATAATATGTATTATTAAGTATGGATTTTAGCTGTAAGTCCCACAGCAAGGCAAGCGGCCATTTGAATGTTGTTTTTAAAAAAACGTCTTTTGTACGTTCCGGCACTTTCGTTTACCTGCGCTGTCATTGTGTACTTTGCACCTTATGATTTACAAATTAAGCACGGGTTACAAGGAAACCTTTCTGAAAAAGGCACACAAAAATTTATTTTCCTTCTATTACAACTGTCTGTGATTAAAACGAATTTATTATGGATGTGCACTGGCACCAACTTATTCTTCACCCTCCACATTGTTTGAATAATTTTGAAGTGAACAAGATTTTTAAATTTCAGGAGTTGTAATTGTGTGAAGAGTTTATTTGTGTGGTCTCTCGGGCTTTGTGGCAGATGATTCTTACAGCTTTCTTTTGAAGTAGATATAACTTTTCTGTGGCCAAAATACAAGCATTTCCCCAAACCTCGATGCAAAAGGTAAAATAAGGAACGATTAAAGTTGTAAATAACAACATCAATGAAGTCTTGTCTAGAGTATGTTTGACCTTTTACAAAATGCCAATACTTCTACTTTATATTTTTGAACAATGTCCAGAATTTCAGCCTCTGTTATTTCATCAAGAAACATAGACTGGAAAATTTGGCTTCTTTCGCCTGTTTTTTGGCTATTTCTATGATTTGAGTTTTCAAGCTTCTTGGCAATATTAGGGCCGACATTAACAGAAAAATAATAGAACTCCTCCGCAATATCTATTCCATTATTAATTACATTTCCATTCTGCACAAAGTATTCTGGCAGAGTTGATCTTTGAGAATTTTCATTCATCGCCTTTTCGAGAGTTTTCCAAGTCTCTTTAATATTGCTCTTATTCTCGTTTAACTTACTTTTGTATTAGTCTCTTTTTGCCAGTCGCATTATACTTGTTAACTTGTATTTATACCCTTTGTATCTACTTTCATGATGTTTGGAATGGTTACATACAGTACTTGATGAGGTCTCAGTATAATTTGTTTTTCTTTTGACAGGCCTTCCGCAACCCAGGAGTTATCCATGGCTTTTAATCATATCTGTTGCCCTTCAACTATAAATATACCAGTCTGCACACTCAGGACACGTCTGTCTGTGAAGGACTAGTGCTAACCACTGGTGGCGCAGTAGTAAGTTCCACAAGTCATTGTCCAGTGACATAATATTATCAGTGATAATGATATATTTTACATTACAAGGTTTTCCTAACTTTTGTCCATGAAGATGTTGTGGGAAGGATCAGTGTTGCTTGTCTCAAACTTTATTCTTTGTTGGTCTTCATCAGGCAGTCTGATAGATTCACGTGGACTTCAAAGCAATGATTGACACAAATAAAACTGTGGCACATTTGAAAGCACTTAAAATGACTACACATATGTCCTGCATGCTCTTCAAACTAAGTTGTGGATTCCAGTTCAAATTTCTCCTTCAAATAAATATTTCTTTGTTTTGAAACTGAACCTGAAGACTTTTCTTCCTCCTTATTTACCCAGCATGCACATACAGCACTAATAGTTGTCTTCAGTGGAGCCTTAGTTTTAAACTCCCTGTGTTGAACGGCTCCCCCAGTAGCAACAGCAGCATCCTGGAACGTCATATGCCCCAGAAACGCTGACGAACTCAAAAAGTCGCTGAGTCATTCTTAATGAAGATCAGGAAGCTTTCCCTCTTTCCCTACTTTCCCTCCATCATCGGAATAACAAGCACAGTGCTGGCAGAGACAACCCAGGCTAACCTCGCTGCAAACGTACCTCTGCAACAGCAGCTGTCAAAAACTTACACACTGTCGGCAAATAAAATGCAAGACCGGAACTCATTTGGGTCTTCACACTGGCATCAACCTACAACATTTAAATAATGTGCAAAACAATACTTTCTTAAGTAAAGATAATTATATAAGAATTGATTTCATAATGGAGTCAGTATGTACTAAACAAATCGAGCTAAATCAAACTTGGGGACGCAGGTTACCTCCTCTTGATCCGTTCATGTCATGAGACACCATGTTCTCAGCCAATATTTTTTTAAACAGTTTTAGGATGTTCAACTTCCGCGTGCACTATGTTTATTTATGTTTCATGGATTTCACTTTGCCAAAACTTTGGAGAGCAGAGACCCACACAACTGTCATTCTGCTGGAAGCTAATCTGATTGAGAGTACAACTTGACTCTGTTTGCACTTTTGGAGTCTTATTTATGTTTGAAATATGAAAAAGCATTGTAGGCGGCAGAGCATTTAACTACCAAGCTTCATAACTGTGGAATCAGCTTCCCATCCATGTCAAGGAAGCAGACAGTCTCTACTTTCAAGTCCATGTTAGGATCTGCTCCCCCTTCCCTTCTGTGTGTGTCTTGTTTCCACCTACATGGGCGTGGCTACACACCTGGTTCCGCTTGCCACTCTTCACCAGCTGCATAAGAAGCTTCATTCTCAGCAAGACCATGCCAGTTCGTCGTTCCCTCTAATCCTGTCTGGCTCCTCCGCCTGCCTTGGTCTCCCATTCCCTATCTGCCTCCCTCACCTGCCTCTGTCCACTTGCCCTCATCCATCTACATCTACCTGCCTGTTTCTCCCACGTTTGTTCTGTATTGTTTTCAGTTCTGGAATTCTATGTTTCTTATTGTTCCTTTGTTGATGCAGGAGGGTGTAAGGACGGTGGTGATTATCAAGGACATTTAGGACATTTATGGACATCTGTTAGCATTTATGGATATTGGTCATCAGCTCTGTTGGACCAGTGGCTTGGTGTGTTTTTTTATCGTTGCATTTCCTGTGTTTGAACTTTTTGATTCTCTGATCTGTTTTGGCGAATTTACAGTCTTTTACAGATAACTCCTGTTGTGATTTGGGGATATACAATATTACCTTTATAGTGAATTAAATAAAGCCATAACTATATTAATGTGACTTGAGGGTGTAGCGATGGTACCATTTTTAATTTAGTTTCCAACAATACCAGGGAATCTCCAGCCCAGCCCTGGTTCTGGACCACACATAAATGAAGAGAGCCTGAAGAAGAGGCTTCCGTCTTAAAACTTGAATTGAACCCTGCACAACATTGTTGAAGCTTACCTGTCGGTGAAAAGCACACACTCACAGCCAGCGAGAGGAAGGGGAGAGCTGTAGGGGATATCCGGCTGGTCCCAGTGGCAGCTCAGGGTCTGGAGTAAACAGTTTGGCACTCAGCTTTAGCAGGGAGCCAGGAATGAAAGGCTGGACGAGTGACTTACCTCAAGTGCAAGCCCCAAACTCACAGAAAAATCAGCAGCCAATCAAATTACAGGTACGGTGCCCAATTCAATTCAATTCAATGTATTTGTGTATAGCCCTAAATCACAACAGTAGTCATCTCAGACGACTTAACAAAAAACAGACCAAAATCGGACCCAAACTTCAGGACTGATGTGAGCCGGGAGGACGAGAACTGGTGAACTTGTCTGGATTGGACATTGGACTTTCATTTCATCCTTATTTCCCCTGGACCCATAGCAGAGAGGACGGCATTCCAGACGGAAGCAGATCCAGCCAGAGCCGTGCTGGTGAGTGACCCGTGTGTGTCGTCTCTTTGCTGGACTCATAAAAGGAATGGAAGATTGAGGCAACACATTTCATGTGGAGAAAAGTGCTTTTCCGTGTCTGCTGCTTATTTGAAGTTTTTTGCATGTTTAAGCCCGACCCAAGACCGTTTTCTCCCCGGATCATACCATACTATCAACTGCCCATGTTTTCTTGATAGATTTTTTTTTACACTCCAGTTCACCAGAGAAATATGACAAAAGAGGTCAAACCTAGTTATGCATAACGGGGACAACGTAGCTACACTCGAGCAACAGCAAACCACAGCTCATACTAAACAAGTGGTTTACATGCCGAATAAGCAACTCCACATGTCAGAAAAGGGGGAAGAATAACGTGGGAAATTGCAGAAAAACTATTTAAACAGAGTTCCAAACATAGCTGCTGCTCGTCCAGGTTGTGTCACGTGAAGCGCATTAACGCCAAAGGCACATTACCGGCAAGCAGGGCCAGTTTGCATGTTCTCCCCATGGACACCAGCTTTCCTCTGGCATCCTCTGTGTCCTCCAGTTTCTCTTACCATTGAAAACATGTACAATATGACTGGTTGCTGATGGTTGGAAGGTCAAGTGTGCCAGCTGTATAATAATACTACTTTACTCCCACCACCATGTTCGAACTGAAACAAAATACACTAAAGAAATGAGCTATATTAACAAAAAATACTTACTTTCAGTTGAAGAAAAAAACAATCATTTGGAACAGTTTCAACGGAGTAAACAGAGCATCACATTCATTTCTTTACACATGAAATTGCAGTGTCTCCTCATTTCTTTGTGAGCACAGTGTGGCGAAGGCTGATGGGACTTTAAAGCACATGCAGAGGTAACAGGGGAAGTTGATGGAAGTTTCATTCAGGGGAGAGATTATCTTGTTTGATAGCGCCAGAAAAGACTCATTGGTTGAAGGCATCAGATTAGGTGTTGTAATGAATGTTCTGTAATCTGGGCAGAGTTGATCCGGTTACTTGATTGTTTCCCTCACACCTGCATCCATGTGGCTCAGAAAACCCCTACCCTAATCCAAAACCGTAAATGCCAAAAAAAAAATGAATAATTGTATCAATAATAAATTAAATCTTTCAATGTATATGTTAAAATCTGAATCTTTAATGCAAAACTACTCAACTAAAGTAGGACAAACTCAACTAGGAGAGAACCTGTTTAAAAGAAATTGGCAGACACAATAGAATTAGCATAGCAAGATGCATAAGAAAAGCGAAAAAAAAAAGGCAAATAACTATTTGTTATGACATTATATAACATAACAATAATAGTACTATATATCTGAAAAAAAACCTTATTATGATACTATTAATCAATCTATCCGGTCTAACCTATAAGCATGGGGATGCTTATGGGTCCATACAAAGTGATTGACCAAATATTCAACAAATATTTTCCTTTAATTTCTTTAAATATTTTCCTTTTAATTCTAAAATGCTCTTGACCATGGCTACATCTCCTGCTAGACTCTTGAATAAGGTGACTATAGTCCATAGACTGTATAAACATGTAGATGGACCTTGCTAACCCCATACTTAGCTCAATGAAGCCCAATATGGAGGTGCTCATGGACAAAGCAAACTGCTCTAGCTCAATTTCGTTATGTGTCATACTGATCATTTTGGGCTTTGAAAATTCATGGTCTAGTGTATCAATGACCCTAGTGTTTATTGTGTGATATTGTCTTCGTAAATCCAACTTTGACCCCAAGAACTCACCAATCAGGAGCGTTCTGTTTGAATTCAACATAAGCTAGCAAGCAGCGTGAGTTGGGGCAAACCGACGCTGCTTCTGATTGGTGCTAGGTAACTCTGCCATTGCTACCAACAAAATGTGCATATGTTTGACTCCAGATTCCCGCTCAAACGTTCAGACAAGCTCTAATATAGAGTATATGCTATGGATCCATCACAAAGTATGAGGCATTAGCGAGGAGCAAGGACAAATGATTGGCGGCCTCATTTCTTTCTCACTGTGCGCTAATGCATCTGCGCCCCTCATGTACATGTCTTATGCAGCGTTTTTGTCAACACCCTATTTTCCATTTGTGATTTCCCTCCAGAGGCGTCGCAATGCCTCCTAAAGCTTCTCCTACCCCTGACCTTTATGTCGAGTTCTTCTGACGTGCATGGCCTGGTCGCAGCGCACTGATGGATGGCGTTATTACCCAAAGCTTTTAAGGGCCTGAAAGGTGCTTAAGAGAACAAACATGACTGACTCCTTTGTTCTATCACAAGGGAATACACACGTGCACATGTATATACACACACAAACACGAATACACACATCTGGATACACGCACACACATATGGATACACACACACACACATATGGATGGATGCAGCATTGACATATTATTCATTCTGGGAAAGCATTAGCATTTAACCAGCGCTGAGACAACGTTTTGTTTTCAGCTCTTCCCCTGTGCAATGCTCTCACCTGTGAAAATTATTCATTAATGATTTATTGAGACGCTGCTATCCGAGCCTGAAACGCGCTCTTGCATTTGTAGCAGTGAGATAAACAGTCACACACATATACAGAACATACACTTTTAATGTATTTGTTGTTTCTAGATCTGAGGCGAAGCGCTTTCAAGCACTCTCTATGACCTTGTGTTGTTGTGGTTGCACTGTAACTAAGATAGGGGGAGGAAGAAGTTGCATCTCGATTGCTTCAGGGAAAGAAAAGGGTGATTCAGAATATCATTCTTAAAGGCGCATTTTGTTTGTGTCCTCTTGGTAATACAGGTTTTCATATGCTGTACATCCTTCCTTTTTCTTTTGGTATTGTCAATATGAAATTTGATTAGACCTTTCCAAAAGTGAGAACATGCAATTCTCTTCAGCCCCTGGGACACGAGCACAGGTACAATTCTCGAGAAAGTAATTTATTAAAGCTGGGGTACCCAACTTTCACCCCCAATGTGAAAGGTTCTTTGGACCCGATTTGAAAAAGACCACTGTTAAATGAAAGCCACAGAATGAAAGCAGGTATATAATAATTGAATCAATCATTTTAAAAACCTATGCAATAAAGGGGATAGAATAAGGCACGGCCGCTCAGTTGGCTTGTTGTTTGACCCTCTGTGCACATGCATGAGAGCCACACCCGCCTACTGGACGTCCGTTTGGATGCCCAAATATGGGCGAATTCCGTTAATCTTTTGGTGCCCATGGTAGTCCCATGCGCTACCAATTTGAATGGGCCACCATCTTGGATCACCGGGGCTTGCCTTCATCTGCCGTGACGGCCCTGTGTATCTCTCTTGCATCCTCCTATCATCTCCTTTTCTCTGCGACCTCATACGAGGACATTACATTTTTGCCTCTTGGCACAATGATACTCAATTTTTTACATCCTTGACCTGATGGCCACATTTAGGGACACTGCCCGCGCCATCTTGTGGTGATATGATAGAATTACACTTAAGGCAGTAGGAAAAAAATGGTGGCAATATCAGCAAAAGACGTCTACAAGAGTTTACAGAAGAAAAATGCCCCAGGTAAAAATTCTATCAACATTTTATGAATGAAATCCATTTTTTTATGCACAATAATGTCTCTAGCTTCATATCGAGTTTGAAATTTGACAAATTTTGATTGTAGTAGCAGGCTAGGATGTCAGTAAAAGTGAAGCACTCGTTTGAGGACGCTAGGACTATGTACCGCTATCTGTTTAGCTAACCGTGTGGAAGATTTAGATGAAGTTACAGTTGTAAATAGTTATTTTGAATCACACATTTGCTTAGTTATGTGGTTTACAGTTGTAAATAGTATATTTAAGTACTAAGTGGTATATGCTAAGTATTGTTTAGTGTTGCTAAATTCTAAATCATAAACAATATAGCTAGGCTATAGCTAGCACATGATAGCCAAGCTATGAAGTGTCACTGATATACTGTAGATTTTGATGTTGGTTTTTAACATTATCATTACAGGCACACTTTCATTGTCAAGAGCAGAACAATTGCTGTTGGCAATTGCAGACAACTCTGAGATAGAGGACTTCTCAGATGGGGATGATTGTATCATCATCTCATACCTGTCAGTCATCTTCTGGTGTTTCCCGCGGGGAGAGGCGGCGAGCTGGGGTGGCCATACTCATTGCCCCCCATCTCAGCCGCCACGTGTTGGAGTTCTCCCCGGTGAATGAGAGGGTCGCGTCCCTCCGCCTCCGGGTGGGGGACAAGTCTCTCACTGTTGTGACGGCCTACGGGCCTAACGGCAGTGTAGAGTACCCGGCCTTCTTGGAGTCCTTGGGAGGGGTACTGGACAGTGCACCGCCCGGGGACTCCGTTATTCTCCTGGGGGACTTCAACGCCCATGTGGGAAACGCCAGTGACACTTGGAGAGGGGTGATCGGGAAGAACGGCCCCCCTGATCTGAACCCGAGCGGTGTTCAGTTGTTGGACTTCTGTGCCAGTCACGGTCTGTCCATCACGAACACCATGTTCGAGCACAAGGGTGTCCACCAGGACACCATAGGCCGGAGGTTGATGATCGACTTTGTTGTCGTATCATCTGACCTTCGACCGCGTGTCTCGGACACTCGGGTAAAGAGAGGGGAGGAGCTGTCAACCGATCATCACCTGGTCGTGAGTTGGATCCGCTGGCAGGGGAAGAAGCCGGTCAGACCTGGCAGGCCCAAGCGTATAGTGAGGGTCTGCTGGGAACGTCTCGCTGAGCCCCCTGTCAGACGGACTTTCAACTCACACTTCCGGCAGAGCTTCTCCCAGGACCCAGAGGAGGGGGACATTGAGTCCGAGTGGACCATGTTCTCTTCCTCTATCACCAATAAAGCGGCTCGTAGCTGTGGTCGCAAGGTCTCTGGTGCTGGTCCCGGCGGCAATCCCCGAACCCGGTGGTGGACACCGGCAGTAAGGGATGCCGTCAGGCTGAAGAAGGAGTCCTATTGTGCAATGATGGTTCGTGGGACTCCTGAGGCAGCTGTCCAGTACCGGCAGGCCAAGCGTGCCGCGGCCCGGGCTGTTGCAGAGGCAAAAACCCGGGACTGGGAGGAGTTCGGAGAGTCCATGGAGCATGACTATCGGTCGCCCTCAAAAAGGTTATGGCAAACCCTCCGGCGCCTCAGGAGGGGGAAGCAGTGCTTTGCCAACACCGTGTATGGTGCGGGTGGAGAGCTGCTGACCTCGACTGGGGATATTGTAATCCTAACCCTAACCCGGAGATGGTAGCCTTGAAAAACCCCATGCATTGCAGAGCACAAGACTGCATTGGAAAAGCCTGTGTCCGATGCATGACATGCAATGTGTACCTGTGCTTGCAAAGTGAATGCAACTGCTTTGCAGCATTTCGCACTTGCCAATAGGGCTCTTCCAAACAGGCAGACAGATTGCTTTCTAGAAAAACAGAGGGAGCTAGTTTGAAAAAAGCCCCAGTTCATAAGCTGTTCAGCAGAATTTTACTGTTTTAGGACTGTTAATAATATTTGCCATTATTTGTTCTAGTATTGTATTTATCAATTCAATTCAGCCATATTGAAGGCTTGAAATAGACAGTTTACACAGTATTTTGCGGTTTTATTTATGTATAGCCAATTTTTTGTCATGTGGATGAATGAAGAAAAAGGGAACCCAAATTGCAGGACTGAAAATCAAAGTAATTTAATAAAATAAATCCAAGGTAATGTAAAAACAGAACTGAAGACAGGACAAACATTGTGGAGACAATGGACGGACAACAAGTGAGGAAGGGCACAGGGTATATATACACACACAGGGACACACAGGTGAATCACATTAGGGCGGGGAAACAATCAACAGGACAGGCAGGATTCAAACTCAACCAGGTCAAAATGTCCACACCATGACATTTTTAGGCTTTGAAGATAGAGCTGTTTGGATTTTATGTCTAACTTTGATGTTTACATTTTTCAAATAAACTGTTATATACTATTTTAGACCAATGGAGTCTATTTGTATTGTATAGTAAGGTCGACCCACTGTCCTCATGTGAGGACATTGATTTTTGAGAGAAGTACTAATTGGATCAAGCTGAAATTTTGAATTTCAACTAATTAGGACCTTCCGGCCTAAAAGATCATACATTTTCTCTTTAGGTTATGAGAGACCCACTGTCCTCATGCGAGGACATGTTTTTTCTCAAAAACTACTTCCTGTACAAAATCACAATTTAGGTATTATACTTATTGGGTCCTACTTATCCTAAATAGCAAAAAAATATATAAAATGCACACCAGACAAATGCTCGGGTCTCAGGAGGTTATACTGTATATTCGAAGCACAGATTTCCTGAGTGGCCACAGTCATATGGATGCTTCTGGAGGAGCAAAGTCTAAAAAAAATTAAATAATGAAAACACACTAAAAGCAAAAAAAGTATAAAAAAAACCATATTGTGTTTAATTGATAAAGTTAATTCAAGTTAACGCAATTGTTGCACTTAATTTACTTAAAATGTAAATGATTAAATCCATAATATACATACGTTGAAAAGGTTACCTCTATCAAATGAATCCAACCAAAACATTACATTTTCTTATGAAATGAAAACAGCATGTTCAGATTTGAATTCAGATTCAGATTATTTAAAGTAAAACCACATATTGCATAAGTAGCCCAGTGTGCACCAGACAAGTGGTATATACAGTACAAGGAGTTAACAGTATAAGTTTGGTGAAATGCTCCTGCAAAATCAAAGTATCACTGTAAAATAATATACAAGCTAGTAAAGTTACATTGCACCTTGACGCTACGACCACAATAAAGGGATCGCTTTTGGGAAAGCTTTTGCCCATTTGACTTTAGTAATACAGCTATTTTGCTTTCAACATCTCCACTTTCCCGTCTTTCCTTCTCCCTATATCCCCCTTCTCCATTTTTGCTGATTGCTTGGCACCATTAATATTTCATGTAATGTGTCTCTTTTGGAAAGCATGTAGATACAGTGTGTGTGTTTGACTGTAGCTGTGGTATCAAATTGTGCCGTCACAGCTTTGGGCCAGTCGAAACTTTAGTTGTGATCTGTCTGTCTACCTCTCAACCTTCAACCTCTCCTTGTGTTTTCTCTCTCCACACGAGCGCTTCAAGTACGTCTCTCTCTATCCTTCCCCTGGAGCCATTTCACCAGCTTTTCCTTTCTCAAGCATTATTTTCAATCTCAGTGACTCACTGCACTTGTTTTCATCTTTTAACCTTTTCCTTTTTATAAATACCTTGTCAGTGTGAAATCTGGGTGTTAGGGAACAGCAAGGGGAGTGCACAAAGCAGCAGGCTACATTTTTGTATGGACTTTTCTTGGGAACAAACTAACATTCCTTTTCCTAGAGAATAGAAGAAGGCCCTTTGTTTGGCCCACAATGGGGAAATTTCAGTTTGATGAATACACATATTCATACACACATCAAGGCAAGCAGCAAACATCACTTCTGCGCTCCTTATAGGCAAAGTGGGTTAAGTGTCTTGCCCAATAAAACAACCACAGCAGACATCAGTTGGAGTCGGTGGAGAAGGTCTTGTAGTGTTCCCGAATCCACGACCTTCGGACTCAAAGGCCAATGCTCTACAAGCTGAGCCACTGCTCTACCATAATGCTCTACCATAGCCTAGCGCAACTATCTATTGATTCTGTGTATAGGTTTCACATTAGGGCTGGGCGATAAAACGATAACGATATATATTACGATAGACACGTGTTCGATAGCGATAGAAAACGGGGTCGATAGAACTTCGATAGTTTAACTTCACTCCGTTGGAAAAATGGGAAAAAAACACAGGAAGAAAACACAGGAAGTAAAGCCGAGTCAGAAGCGCGCGGCATTGTGGGGGATGTAGGCATAGGCTTCTCGACCAATAACAGCCGAGCAGGAACCGCAAAACTTTCTGGGAAATGCAAAAACACCAACCGCACCATGCGTAGCGTCCATGGATCTATAGCTTGTGTTTCAATGCCGTGTCAATGGTTATGCACGTCCGTGCGCGGAATAACATGTGCGGCGGCAGAGGCAGTGGACAGACCCGATGTATTCGGCGAAAGCAAGAGATTAACTTTTTCCTCGGGAAGCATGTGCAGCACAGAGAGCCGCACGGAGCGGTCACGGGGACACAAGACCCTCGAAAACAGCTAACCAGGAGCTAAACCAGGAATAAACCAGGATTAAACCAGGACTAACAACGAGGGACACAGTGTGAACATATTCCTCCAGCCTCATTCCCCCGTGACTGTAAACAAGGCTGCTAAGGTTTGTTGGCCCACACAACAAATGTATTTATTTAGGTAAAAAAAAAAAAACAATCAATATATATTGTTATCGACCGATATGAATGACTTATATCGTGATATAGTTTTCAGCCATATCGCCCAGCCCTATTTCACATACATAACGTATAATAACTATAAGTATGAGGGCTATAAAATTAAAGTAATGTGCTTGTACTGTAGACAAAGGATCCCAAATGGGGTCCCCACTTGCGCTATAGACCCCCAAAGGTTACCAAAATCACAAGACAGTTAAAAAATTGATGGAAAATTGTATTTTCCCTTAAAACAGCTTCCTCGTTGGAGTGTTTTAAATTTCGACCTAATACCCACTTTTACGGAATTTCCCTTCTGCCTCCCCTCCCGCCCCCACCTCTTCACACGTCCCCAGCCCAGTGGACACCGCCCAGTGGACATTGCCTTTGGCTGCCCCGGGCCCTCCTGCCCCCACACCCCCAGCCCCCACCTCTGACAGTACACCCCGGTCCCCCCCCTCTCCATCAGACCGGACCAGGTGAGGTGTCAGCTCCAGCAACTGAAGCAGAGGAAATCCGCAGGACCGGACGGGATCAGTCACAGGCTGCTGAGGACCTGTGCAGACCAGCTCTCTGGGGTCCTCAGCTACATGTACAACCTGAGCCTCAGCCTGGAGAAGGTCCTTGTCCTGTGGAAGACCTCCTGTGTGATCCCGGTTCCTAAATAGCGCACGCCAAGGAACTGGCTCACTACAGACCAGTTGCACTGACCTCCCACCTGATGAAGACCATGGAGCGGCTCATCCTCACCCATCTCCGCTCCGTGGTCAGCCCCACCCTGGACCCGCAGCAGTTCGTCTACAGGCCCAACATCGGAGTAGAAGACGCCGTCATCTACTTCCTGCAGCGGACGCTGCCCCTCCTGTAGCCCACCGGGAGCGCTGTGAGGGTCATGTTCTTTGACTTGCTTTCAATACCATCAGGCCGGCACTGCTGCGGGGGAAGATGGAGGACGCGGAGTGGACAGTAGCCTCACTGCATGGACCATCAACTACCTCTCAGACCGACCACAGTACGTGCGGATGCGCATCTGTAAGCCTGAGGCGGTAGTCTGCAGCACTGGGGCCCCTCAGGGCACTGTCTTCTCACCGTTTCTCTTCACCATCTACACTTCGGACTTCACATACGGACAACTTCCGGCGCCAGCTCCCGCTGTGCAGCTCGTCACTTTGGCTCTCTTCTCTTTCCGACCCTTTCTCTATTTATTTCTTGTAGATGCTTTTTTTATTTTTTATTTTCGTAGACAAGCGTTATTTGTGCATTGTGCACACGGGAAGCCTAGCCTCGTGGACTTTCTCATTGGATTAACATGACTTCGGCACTTTTTTTGGAGTCCTCCGCTCACAGAGCCACGAGACCAGCGTGTCCCATTGTTTACACACGGGAGCAGCTTCTCGGACTTAGAGACTCCGCTTTCCGGCACTCAGAGAAGCCGGTGATCCCCTTGGAGATCCGTAGGAGACGCAGGGTCTCCAGAGGAGGCCGAAAGAGGAAGAAGAGACCGTATCTCCCCTCCATCCTCATGGGGAACGTACGGTCCATCTCTAATAAGACTGAGGAGCTGACCGCACTGGTCCGCCATCATAAAGAGTACAGACAATGTGGACTCATGTGTTTCTCTGAGACGTGGCTGTGTGGCAGGGACGTGCAGTCAGGGGAGGCAGGGGAGGCAGAGCCTCACCTGCCATTATTGGAAACTAATAATTATTTTAGTTTAAATATATAATTTATATCCACTGTCCTATGCTTTTAATGTATATTCGGCACGGTTCCCATCAGTTTTGATCATTTCTGAAGTCAAAATCGCCGAAATCCCGTTATTCCTATTCAAAGAGACGAGGTGAGGCAGCGCTCCTGCGTGCCTCACCCCAGACCGCTCCCTCACAGTGTGTGTGTGTGTGTCTGAGTGCACTCAGCTCGTGCAGTTGATATATCACCGTTTGTTTCAAATATCCTGCTTTAAAAACATTTTTTAAACTCCTCTTAGTGTTTAGTAGTGTATTGCACGTATGTGTGTACAATTTATATTTAGTTTAAGTCTTTTGATCGTAGATGAACACACAAGGAAAAAGCTTGGCGTGAGGCAGGCGGTATCTGTGCCTCACCGCTAGGGGTGATAGTGAGCATAAAGTTCATACCAGAGTTGCTAACAAACAATCAGCCCAAAATGCTATTTCTTTTGCTGGAAAATGGATGATTTGAATGAAATTTTTTTTTCTCAATTGGACTTTCAAACAAAGAAAGAATTAATATAGACTGGGAGACCACCACTGGACTTACGAGGTTAGTCCGGCTGCGGGGGAGGAGTTTGTTAATCTGTGTTTTATGTTGAACATTGACAGATACCGGCAAAGTAGTGCTTTTCCGAAAAACACTGATTCAAACACTGCTCAAGAGTTCTGCAACTTGTTTAAATTATTGTTTATGTTCCTCGCGTCTCTCTCTCCTCGCGTCTCTCTCTCCTCGCGTCTCCGTCTCTCTCTGCTCCTCGCGTCTCCGTCTCTCTGCTCCTCTCCGTCTCTCTCTGCTCCTCGCGTCTCCGTCTCTCTCTGCTCCTCTCTGTCTCTCTCTGCTCCTCTCTCCTCGCGTCTCTCTCTCCTCGCGTCTCCGTCTCTCTCTGCTCCTCGCGTCTCCGTCTCTCTGCTCCTCTCTGTCTCTCTCTGCTCCTCTCTCCTCGCGTCTCTCTCTCCTCGCGTCTCTCGCACCTGCGCTTCTTAAAGATGTTGTTTGATGCGGAGCAGAGTCAGCAGCTAGATTTGTTGTGAGATTATTAAAAGAAGCTGGTTCTCTTATCTTTACAGTATATAAAGTTTGTGGATGTCATTGCATTGGTGATTAAATGCTATTTTATTTGAATAATGATTGTAAATCTGACTTTTAAAGTCAGTGCCTCCCCAATCACAAACCTCACCGCACGTCCCTGCTGTGTGGGAATATACCGGACTCTGTGGTCGCGCTAGAGGGAATTAAACTTGTGCGAGCGGACCGCTGCGCGGAGGGGAGTGGGAAGAGGAAAGGCGGGGGTGTCGCGGTTTACGTGAACGAGCAGTGGTGCATCCCGACGCACGTGCATGTAGTTCAGCGTACATGCACACAGGACCTGGAGCTGCTTGCTGTGAGCATGAGACCCAGGTATCTGCCGCAGGAGTTTTCACACACCGTGGTTGTATGTGTTTACGTTCCGCCGTCAGGAGACGCAGCTGCAGCATGTGAGGAGATACACAGAACTGTGACCCAGATCCAGACCCGCAGTCCCCGCGCTCTGATTCTGATCAGCGGAGACTTTAACCACGCCTCCCTCTCCGCCACTCTCCCGACATTCAAACAGTATGTTACGTGCCCAACTCGTGGCAATAAGACTCTGGACCTACTGTATGTTAATGTGCGGGACGCATACGCCTCCTCCCCCCTCTCGGACGCTCTGATCACAGCCTGGTCCGTCTGTCTCCGGAATACACACCAGTGGTGAGAAGAAATCCAGCGCAGAAGAGGATTGTAAAAGTGTGGAGCGATGATGTGGATGAGATGCTGAGAGATTGTTTTCAAAACACTGATTGGGAAATGATCTGCAGCTCTCATGGTGAGGACATCGAGAGCCTGACACACTGCATTACAGACTATATTCTCTTCTGTGTGGATAACACTGTACCAACTAAGAAGGTGCGGTGTTTTTCTAACAACCACCCATGGGTGACCCCTGAGCTTAAAGCCCTCCTGAACCTCAAGAAAAGGGCTTTCATCTCAGGGGACAGGGAGGAGCAGAAGAGGATCCAGCACGAGCTCCAGTGGAGGATCAGGAGGGCCAAGAAGGACTATGGGAAAAAGCTGGAGCAGAAGCTGGCCCAGGGAAACGCCCGCGACGTGTGGAGAGGCCTAAAGAACATCTCCGGCTTTGGACAGAGTGCCAGAGGGACAGCGGATGGAGACCAGCACCGGGCGGATGAATTTAACCAGTACTTCAACCGGTTTGATTCTCCCCCCTCTCCATCTGCCCCCCCTCCCGCCCCCACCTCTTCACACGTCCCCAGCCCAGTGGACACCGCCCAGTGGACACTGCCTCCGGCTGCCCCGGGCCCTCCTGCCCCCGCATCCCCAGCCCCCACCTCGGACAGTACACCCCAGTCCCCCCCCCCCTCTCCATCACACCGGACCAGGTGAGGAGTCAGCTCCAGCGCCTGAAGCTGAGGAAATCCGCAGGACCGGACGGGATCAGTCCCAGGCTGCTGAGGACCTGTGCAGACCAGCTCTCTGAGGTCCTCAGCTACATGTACAACCTGAGCCTCAGCCTGGAGAAGGTCCCTGTCCTGTGGAAGACCTCCTGTGTGATCCCGGTCCCAAAAACAGCACACGCCAAGGAACCGGCTCACTACAGACCAGTCGCACTGACCTCCCACCTGATGAAGACCATGGAGCGGCTCATCCTCACCCATCTCCGCTCCGTGGTCAGCCTCACCCTGGACCCGCTGCAGTTCGCCTACAGACCCAACATCGGAGTAGAAGACACCGTCATCTACTTCCTGCAGCGGACGCTCTCCCACCTGGAGCCCGCCGGGAGCGCTGTGAGGGTCATGTTTTTCGACTTCTCCAGTGCTTTCAATACCATCAGGCCGGCACTGCTGCAGGGGAAGATGGAGGACGCGGGAGTGGACAGTAGCCTCACTGCATGGACCATCAACTACCTCTCAGACCGACCACAGTACGTGCGGCTGCGCAGCTGTGAGTCTGAGGTGGTAGTCTGCAGCACTGGGGCCCCTCAGGGCACTGTCCTCTCACCGTTTCTCTTCACCATCTACACCTCAGACTTCACACACGACACACACAGCTGTCACCTGCAGAAGTTCTCCGACAACTCCGCCATCGTGGGCTGTGTGTCTGAGGGGAACGAACTGGAATATCGGTCGGTTATCAAGGACTTTGTCAACTGGTGTGAGCGCAACCACTTGTGCTTGAACACCAGTAAGACCAAGAAGATGGTCATCGACTTCAGGAGGAAACCACTTTCCCACAAGCTGTTGAACATTCAGGGGGAGAACATTGAGCTGGTGGACAGCTTCAAGTACCTGGGTGTTCACATTAACAATAAACTGGACTGGTCCCATAATACTAACGCCCTGTAAAAAAAGGGCCAAAGTCGCCTCTTCCTTCTGAGGAGGCTGAGGTCCTTCGGAGTGAGCAGGCCTCTGCTCAGGACTTTTTATGACTCTGTGGTAGCCTCTGCCATTTACTACGCTGCCGTGTGTTGGGCCCCGGGCAGCACAGAGCGGGACAGAAACAGACTGAACAAGCTGGTCAGGAGGGCCAGCTCCACTCTGGGCTGCTCCCTGGACTCTGTGGAGGAGGTGAGGGACAGGAGGGTGCTAGCCAAAGCCACCTCCATCATGAACAACACCTCCCACCCACTGCACAGGACTGTAGAGGAGCTGAGGAGCTCCTTCAGTGGAAGACTGAGGCACCCTCAGTGTAAGAAGGAGCGCTACCGCAGGGCCTTTATCCCCACCGCTGTCAGACTGTACAACAAGTCGCTTTGAGTCACTGCACTATGACTGAAAAAACCTGCACTACTATTGACACTTCTATTGACACTTCTTTCTTATTGCCACTTTTTGTACATAATATGTCCTGCATCAACATGTTTGCACATTTCTTACTTTTTGCACAATCTTGAGTGTTTCTATCCATGCCAAATGTGACATGTAAATTTCTCCTGTGTGAGATTAATAAAGTATATCTTATGTTTTAACACCACGTGAGTTAGTGGGCTTCTGTTTTATTTATGTTTTACTTTTCTTTATGTATACACAATTGGTATTTTGTGTTCATAATCATATTTAATAGTTTAATTTATAAAATGTGTACATATATTCATAAATCTGTCAGACTTCTGCTTCTTATGTCTCTCTGTGTATCTTAACTTGTTTATAAAATGTGCTATATAGATAAAGTGGATTAGATTGAAAAATGAATCAAACCTACTAATAACAACTCAAAAAAAGAATCAGTGTCACGAGTTAGTTTAGTTTATTACATCAATTCCCCTTTTTTACAAATCAAATCATTCATCATATATTAATAAGGCATTTAGAACAATGTATACTTAGAGGAAAAACATAAAAAAAATGTCCAGATTCAATTGTGAATTTTTTATCGAAAGCCCAGAGAGTTGGAAGGCCTCAGAGCTGAAGACTTTGGGAATGGATGGTGTAACATTCAAGGCCAGTCAATTTGAGTGTAGAGAGCATTGGTCCAACTCAACATACGTGTCTAAGAGGCTATTTGAAGACCAAATATCCATGCAGAATCTATTTAGGCAACTGTTGGCAGCCTGCCTGGATGTTCTTTGTGCGAGGGACAGCACAAACAACTTTGCAGCAAAGGTTTTGTGTGCACAAGAAAAAGACAGATGACAGATTGATGTGGGCAGTGTGATTGATAGCTGCTCATTGAACTGTTCCGTTTGTAGGCATGCCTCAGCCACAATAGTTGACTGTTTCGGTGCCTGCATGGGGACCCACCCTAGATTTTCTGTCCTCTTCCTTTTAAATAAATGAATAAACAAATATGTTTTCTCTCTCTGAAATAAAAAGATATAATAAATGCTACTTTTCTTTCACACACCAACAGGAGTCTGCAAGCAAGTGAACAAGAGCTGCAGCAATTCCACTCCACGACATAAAACCATGACAACTTTATTGTGGCCTGACAAAATTGGAAATGCGACCCCCAGCCTGATCACAGCACTTTCTCATCACACTTTCTCTGCATATGAAGATGTTTAACAGCTCTGCAATTTACATACATATAACTTTTCCCCTAGTATTGACTTTGTTTTGGTGAAAATATTGATTGAGTTTAAATTTTGTAAAAATCATGCTTACAATTTGTGGTCATACTTGCATGCAAAAGCCAGAACTGTCACACCTCTGAAACTGTGCAGGGCAGGGCCTGGTTAACACTGTGATGGGAGACCTCTGGAAACACCAGGTGCCACAGTTGGGCAGCTGCAGCTGTAAAGTGCCAAACTGTTATTGGCAAGACACTTCCCCCACATTGCCACATTGCTTCGCTTCTGTTAGTTTTCCCCAGGGCAGCTGTGGCTATGGAGTGAGGAGTGAAAGAATAATGACAGGTGAAGTGTCTTTATGAAGCCGATACATTATTGTTATTATTATTACACGGTCAAGAATAAAAATAATAGAATATGGGGGAAAAAATGTAATTGGTCAATATTAGAAATTCCTTTGCCTTTATGTCATAAAAATCAAAGACCATAAGCGCACAAGAAAAGGCTTTGACAGTTAACCTTTATTTGTTTAATGATTTATCTCATATTTTGTGAGTTGAAACCCTGGCCTTTGGGTTGCTATAGTGACTGCTTCTACCTATGTCAAATCTGCAGCCTGTGTCCTACACGGAAGTAACATCATAGATTTTAACACATTTTCAAAACTGATAGCAAAAAGAATCCATATTTTCCTTCAATGATATCCAGTATATACGATTGTAAATGTTTTATTACGATCAGAAGACTAACTTGATCAATGTTTACTGTAGATTTTAGTTGTTAATAAATTATCTTCATTTGCAGATGCTTTATGCTGTATTTGAAGAGCCATTTTGTAACGATTTTCAGAAATGTATAAACTCACCACTGTTGATGATTGGAAAGTGATATTTCTGGTCTGGACCAGAATATCTTATCATTTTAGTTTGATATGCTGCAGAGAGCGCAATAATTAATTAACTATTCACAAAAAATCAATTTCATTTGGAACTGTAAAGAAGAATACATACTAAAATCCATTGCATTTATGTTGTTGGCCACAGAAGTGAGCGCCTGTCAATAGTGCTGTGTTTGGCAGCTTGACAGTGCTTCAAGTCCATTTGTGTGTAGCAGAGAAGAGGGAAGATGTAGCGCAGACAGCCTAACATTAAATAGTGGTGATCTGTACATTGGCCACACACTTCTCCTCAGGTTGAATGAGCAGGGACACAACTTTGAAAAAGTTTGATAGAGCGAGGTGCAGCCGGTCCACTTGGCATGCAAAGCTGACGGTGTGGAATAGCGTCATATATAATGGAAGTTCAGAGGTTGGAATTACTTTATATTAGCTGTCATAAAGCTTCCTCTGATGTCTCTTTAGGCTGTCCTCCAGGCCCTGTGTGTGCATGTGTGTATGTGTGTGTCTGTGTGTGTCCAGGTAAGTCTTCAAAAGGCCTCCTGCTGATCACAGGCGCACATTGTCCTTGGAGATATAATGAACTCAACCACCACCAGCGACACACACTTTCCATTTATCGACCCAATCTTTCATTATGGAATTGGTAAGTGTGTATGTGTAGTCCCTATGGTATGTATAAGTGTGCATGTCCACTCTGTCCATCAATTGGCTGAGGATGAGAGCTAGAGGTTGGCACGGTAACATTTCCGCAGAAGGCCGTAAAGCAGTAGGCCTGGAGCGCAGGCAGCATCTGTCCCTCCTCCACTGCCAATGTAATCACACACACGCATTTACACACACTCTCAGGGCACAGTCTGACATGTCCACATGTATTAACAGACAATAATCATTTTACATTTTTCCAGTGTCTTGTGTGCCAATGGACAGTGCCCACTGGCGTGACCTCCACCAGGCTTTTCTCTCAGTGGCCTCTTTGATGTTTTAGGAAGTTAGACAGATTTATTATTTATTAATGACTTGCGAGTCATTGTAAGTGGACCGAGACTTCAATGATATTCATCTATAGTGAAAATAATGTTGGATGCCTGGAATCATGCATGAATGGCGCATGCTAGCTATGAGTGCTATACAAGCTACTCATTAACACTCTGCCTGTGCGATCGTGATCTACCTGTTGGGATCTAGTTTTCAGGGTTTTATTAGGTCTCTATTTTTAACGCAAAGTTGGGGGAATTACAGTAATGGAGATGTTTTCTAATATATATTGTATCACACTCACATGAGTCTATTAGCTTGAAATATGACATGGGTCAGTAACTATGAACTTTCTATATTCATCAGCTAAAAGACAACACAGTTGCCCGATCTATTTGGAATTTCCATGGACATAGCGTCGTCCATCCTTCATATCCTGTATACCTCTTCTCATAAACACTCTAGCCGCCTCTCACTCTATTTGTCTTTCCTTCATAGCTGTCCTTTTCGATCACAGTCTCAGAGCTAAACAGTGTCCCTGTGTCGCCTGATGCTCATTTTCTTCCCTTTGCCACCTTTGCCTGGGCCCTTGACAACAGCACACACTCATTACAGGTCTGTGCCCCGTCCCAACAAACACACAGAGGCCTGGCCCACCCACGCTCGGCTTGTTGCAGCCAGGATATTCTGTCATAACTCAAAGAGTGACCTTTCATGAGCCACAGCTCCAGACAGATGAATGGCCCAGCAGCTTCATGTGTGTCAGAGAGATGGCATACTGTATGTGTGTACATGGATGAGGGTTTTAGGGTTAGGGCTACATTATGGGAGTTGTTGATGGCAAGAAAACAACGTCTAGACTGAACAGGCCTATAGATAATATATTTTTACAACCTATATCGTTATTTGTATATCATGAATAAATTCAATGACTCAAACAGAGCTAAACTATAAGATGTTGCAATGAATATGCTTTCAAGTGGCATAAAAAGTTATATTCTGTTTTAATTAATAATCCTGCAAATTGGCAATTTCAAAGATCACGCATCGCTGAACTACAAAGTAAAGTGGTGGTGGTATGAGACTTCATACAGTGTCTGAAGCCTTTGTGAGTCTACACTGGGATTGCCATGTACTGTATGTGACATATGGAAAGATTTTAGGTTTTGTTCATTTGTGGTGTGGAGATATGAATGCATCAGATCAAAATAAATCACAGGTCCAGGTTTTTCAGCACAGTAAGCCTGAAAAGCTCCGAGGATCCTATGAGAATCCCAGGATTGGTGTTGCTGATGTCCTTATTTGAAGCTTATCTCAAAGACTGTCTGAGATTTAAGGAAGATTTTTTTTCTGGTTGTAGAGTGAATAGGCTGAGAGGGACTGGCTGAGAGAAGGCAAAACCTGAGTAGAGAGTGTATATAATAATAATAATACAAAACTACTTAAAGTAATCATGCGTCGGTTATATTTAGAATTCACCTGGCATTAGCCTTTCAGTCCAAACATGATGGTGATAAACTACTGCTGCAGTCACTGACAGAAGTGGGCCAAACAGTATGTCTCATTTGTTCATTTGTCTGTCTTACTACCACCAACATTTCATGCACACACCAAACTTATGCTAAACAATGTGGGTGAAGTGTCTTGCCTAAGGACACAACAACTGTCACTTTACAGCCACAGGGCACAAGGGGGCGTCCCTTGTGCCTTGTGTTCCAAGAGGTCTCCCTTGACTCCAAGATCTGATGGGATCTGGCTTCTAAATGCAGGTGGGCGCTTATCATTCTATGACCATATTGGGTTATGGTCTAAGAGGCTATTAGTTAATGAAGGGATAAGTGGTTCCATACACCCTGGACAGCTACTGTGACGGGGTGAGCCCGTCCCTGAGCACGCTGTCCCACGGAGCCCAAAACCCCATTCAATGACTGCTGGTTTAAGGACTGTGATTGTGACTTGTGCGCGAACGCGTCTTCAGAGTGCACACTTGGAAGCAATGCATGGTGCAGTTACTGTATATCGTGCTACCTATGTCATTTCACTCGTCTGTGTGCTGCCGTTTTCGTGGGGTCTCCGTGGTGCGTTTTGGCAAACCCAGACATACTATGCCACTAGCTTAAATGCAACTGTCTGTTGGTCATGTGGACCACAGCTCATTTGCATGGACATATGTAGTCTTCTTAATGTGTAGCATGAAATTTATTTAATTTTATATTTATCAATGTGTTAACTGTGAAATGCAATCATGAACCTGATGAAAATTGTAGATTTTTAGGATGATTGATGTTGTTATTGTAATGTAGGAGGAGCAAGCAGGGTCTGCTTGGTTACAGAGAAGTATTGTGGACAGTAAGAGCAATGCTAATAGTTGAGGGAAAAGAGAGTGTATATTTTATTGAAAATATCCTTTTTGCCTGTAGACTTTTCATTGTGCTCTGCAAATAAATGTTTGTACATTTGCTCACTGTTTTTTCAACTAAGACTTTTGAAATAAAAACCATGTAAAAGTCGCCACACACATTGTAAAAGTTGCCACAATGTCTGCTAAGAGTCGTAAAGTGAGACCAATCAAAGGCCATGCACAGAATGCAGCAGTTACATTACTATGGCAACGTGAGGGGATTGTGCATTTAATTAAAGGTCAAAAGATCAGCATAGGAATCCTACAAATCTCCTTCATGGACATTGGAAAAAAAGTCACAGTAGCAGCCACTGCCACACCTCACTCCTCCACAGGGAGCCCATGGGGAGGACAAGAATGTGATCCTGATGCATGATCATGTCCAAGCCCTTATAATGCAAGGTAAATTGGTATTGTCTATCATGCATCATCGCAGTTCTAAATAAATAGATTTAAATAAGCATAAAGCTAATCAATCAAAGTGAATTTTCAGTCAGGGACAACAGTTGAAATAGGCAGTTTGTGCACTGCATTTGGCAGGGCTATCATTTATCTGGCTCCCTGATGGGGCAATGCACGGAAGAGTTCCTGTACATGTTTTGATCTTTGTGCTGAGGCATTGCACTGCACAGACGAATGAGTTTGGCTTTCAAGTGACCAAACAGAAACCGTCCAGTGACCAAACCAGAAACAATAGTTTTTGCACACTCTCAATTAAGAACTGATGTAGTTTGTCATCCTGCATTGAGAAAATGTGTAAATCCATCCAAAACTTTTTAATGAGGTAAATAGAAAATGTAAAGATTGTTGATCATGGAGAATCAATTTTATTTTATCCAAAGTGTTGTCTTTTAGCATACCTTGAGGCAAGACTCATGTAACACACACTAACATCAAAGCCTTATGCACAGGCAGCAGTGACAGATCGGCTTTCATAAGTAGAGATAAATTATAAATCATATTCCCACTCAGAGTACAGCCAACAGTCACACTTTGGTTGTAAACTGCTGATATAGGCTGTTTTATCGTCTTATCTCGGTCAAAAATGTGAAAAATGGGGATGGGTGACATTATGATTGACACTAATTCTGACAGATGCATCAAGATTCTGTAGATTTTTCTCATTTCAAATTAGCACACAGTTGAAACCTATGGGATACAGTTTACAGATTATATCAATATAAATGGGCATCAGCAGCAAAATCATGTACAGACAAAAGAACAGTCAATTCAACCGGTGCTGATCCAGCCCACGGCTTCCAAATACTGTATCATCAAGTTGTTCAAATTTGTGGAGGGGAAGACTGTATATGGAAAGGAAGACAGCGGAGCAAACGAGTATTTGTCAGTCAAACGTTTCCCGCAGGTCTTCATCAGGTAGGTGGTACTTTTGTCCCATTCTTCCATGCAGATCTTGTTTTTGGGCTATCACTGGGCGACTCAGACTTTTACCTCCCTTCACAGACTTACAATTTTCTATCGGGTAAAGGACCTTGAAATTCTTCTTACGGAGCCACTCCATAAACAAACCACCTGGATCTCTTCCATGCTGCAAGCCATGGTTCATCTTTAATGCCGTTGCTCTGTCGAGTTGGTCTGCTTGTAGAACGGGTCTTGCACATTCAAAAGACTACTGTAACTCATCTAGTGAATATAGTATGTATAATCTTGTTATTTGGTATGGATTAGGGCTGTCAAACAATAATTTATTTTTATTTGAATAATCCCATAGTAATGGTGAGTTAACTCACGATTAATCGCATTTCAAATCCACTCCAATTGAAGTTAAATGAGATTATCAAATATAATGAAACATAGTCATTCATACCAAATGTACTTACATCTGTTTGATTTGCTCACAACCTTTTACTTTTGGGCACAACCAACATGGGCTATTAATGTAAGGGAAAATGTACATACCCCAGCTTTACTGTAATTTTAGTAAGTTTCATTGCGTTTCAGGAGGAGACACGGACACTTCCTGAGGCTCCATAGTTCAGCTTCAGCCTAGTATCTGCGTGCACAGGTTATGCACGGATTACGCAAAGAAACGCACACAACATGCAGAGAATAGTTCTGTGCGTGTATGGTCTTGGATCATGTTACCGCGGCGCTATTCGCGGTGTTGTTGTCAGCGGCTCACAGCCGCTGGAGGTGGGAACCACTGTCTAGAGCGGCAGCAGCTGCCCTGGGTCAGAACGCTGTGGCCACGGAAGAGGCGGACTTCAGTTCATAGCAAACAACAGCAAGTGCCCCGTGGTCACCCGTGTATTCTTTTAAAACTTCAATTCCCAGAGACCTGCTCTGTCTCCATCTCACACACGCATGTGTCCGCAGCATTCTTAGTGACATTATGGGATACATGGGCGGGTCATTCGGACATGTGTTAAACGCGTCCATTTTTTTTAACGCAATTAATGAAAAATGTAATTAATGTGCGTTAATGCAATAATTTTGACAGCCCTAGATACATTACAATCAATGGGCGACAGTGGCTCAGTTGGTAGAGCATTGGCCTTTGAGCCTGAAGGTCGTGGGTTCGAGCCCACCATTAGACCTGCTTCACAACTCCCACTGATGTCTGCTGTGGTTGTGTCCTTGGGCAAGACACAAACCCCACTTTGACTGAAGCCCCCACTGAAAAACAAGGCTCCTGTGGACTCACCACCTGCAGGAGGATCAGAGAGGAGCTGGTGCTAAGTGCAGCTCTGACTGCCAACCCGACTCACAAATGGATTAAGGCGAAGAAAACTGATGAAAAATGGACATTACAGACCATTCATTAGATATCCCATATCAACCTGTTAGATTCATCCCAATATATTGCCGTAAACTTGTGGCCTTCGAGTTTACCACAGCAAGGGGTAATCCCCATTACTTGAGTAAAATGACATATGCACAAGACCCATTCTATAAGCAGACCTACTAGACAGAGCAACTCTTATGAATGGATCGTAATGTATCCATACCGAATAACAAGATTATATATACAATATTAATTCGATGATTAATATTTTGAAAATTGCGGGTGATTGTGGGGCCACTGGAAACCTGATGCTGGAAACGTCAGTAAAATTACATATGTGACAGAACTCGACAGAACACCATCACGGATGGAAAAACGTTCAGTTATCCTATCCCCTATGCAAAAATGCTGCCCCATACCATAATGTTTCCATCAATATGCCCAGTGATGGGCAGTAGCGTCGCTACAAGTAGCGTCGCTACTAGCTTAACTACATTTTTCAGTAGCTTGACAGTAGCGTCACTATTTACAAAACCTAGTAACTTTTCTGTAGCTAAGCTATATTATTGCTCAAGTAGCGCGGTAGCGTCCGCCAAAGCTATTTTCTCACGGACATCTCTGATGTTCATATATTACAGCATTTTCCCGCAGCATAAAACAAACATAGAAAGACAGAATGCTGATGCGCATGTGCAGGGCTTGGTAACGACACACACACACACGAACGTACGCGCACACACACACGCACACACATGCGCGCGCGCTACTGGGGGAAGCAAAAGCATGGCAGAGAGCCCAGGAGCCGCCGCGGTGGAGGAGGACCATGATACTCTCAAAGTGTTGTACCGTGGCCATACCTCCAAAAGTACGTCACTCTAGTCGAGATGAGCGAAAAGAAATATGTTTTCAGATGCCTACTCTTTGTTGTTTTTGGTGTTTTGGGCTATTGTTCAATAAATATATACAAAAATTTAACCTTTATCTGACTGACACTTTATCTCAAATAAGAAGATAAGCTTTATTAATCTCACACAGGAGAAATGTACATGTCACATTTGGCATGGATAAAACACTCAAGAATTGTGCAAAAAATAAGAAATGAGCAAACATGTTAATGCAGGAAAATATAAAATTGCATGAACTGCAGTTTGTTTAATTGAAAATAGCTTCTATATAGCAAGCTACTTTTGACAGAATTTTGTAACTTAGCTTGCTACATTTGTATGGGTGGTAGCTTCTAAGGCTGGGCGATTAATCGATTTTAATCATTAATTCGAGTTTTACGTTTAGGGCGATTTCTTTTTTTAAAAATTCAATTTTTATTTTCTCCAGCGCAGAACTACAGCGCTAACGCGCTAACCGCGGGTCTATGGTGTTGAGCAGTCATTTTGAAGCTAACCTAATGCTAACAGTCTCCCTCTGGCCTGATGCTCGCTCTCACAGTTGGTGCTGTTGCAATAACACTTCAAACGTTCAAGAATCAGACTTTATTTAATCGCCAGAACACACACACACACGCACGCAAGACCCGGTCGCTATGTTCGTACGCCATGTTCGTACGCCACATCTTTCACGCTCTCTCACGCTCGTTATTCCAAAGCGCACTCCCGTGTCCGTGGCGCGCACACACTCGTGTCCCACTGAGCCGCTGCACTTTGGGGAAAGACACGTCTCACACATTGTTCTCATTGCTCTGATACAAACAACGTGTTCCCCGCTGTCTGTTAGCTACAGTAGCTGTGCTACAGTAGCTGTTAGCTACAGCATCAGAATGTAAACAGGAAGCTCGCACAGTCACTGAAGTTAGTATTAGCGCCACCAGCTGGACCGAGCGTTGTACTACAGCACAGTTACTCAGGCACAGTTGAAAGAACAAGCATGAAAACCCGAGGAGGCTTTTGGAAAAGACTGTCTGTTACAACATTTCTACTTTGAGTAATCAGTTTTAAAAATGTGATATTTCATGTAAATAATGCATGTGTTTAATAGGATTGATATATTTGCGATGGGCCTTGTTTGTGTGATTTAAGTTATTTTGAAGGTGCATAGTGTCATTGTAAGTGAAGTTATTATAAAACTGTTAAGCTACATTTTCACTGTTTACAATGGCAGAGCCATCTCGTTTACAAGCATGTTTTAAGGCTTAATTCCTGTTACACTTATGCTCCATGGGGATTTAGATTAAACTGCATAAAGGAAAATCTATTTCTTTGTCAGTTGTAGTTTGTTTTTAAATAGAAAAAAAATAAATCGATTAAAATCGAAAATCGGATTTGGTGTGAAAAAATTGGAGATTTTTTTTTTTGCCATATCGCCCAGCCCTAGTAGCTTCTGTGTAGTGAAGCTGAATTTATTGCAGAGTAGCTTGTAGCTTAGCTCACTACACAAATCAAGTAGCTTGCCCATCACTGAATATGCCTCATTGGGTAAAATGCTTTTGGAAATGCAGCACCCATAGGTTCCCCTGCTGAGGCCAGCTCATGTCCAGGTTCATCTGAAATTTCCCAGTAACTATCTGGAGACCTGGGAGAATAGAAAGAGGCCAGATGAGGCCAGCACTTGTTGATAAAAACTCATCTGGTTGCCTTTGGCTGAGGGAGATTACGCACTAGCTTGATGAAGCCTAACAGGGAAGTTGTGCATCTATTTTCTTCACTTCACTGACACTGAAAAGTAAAACCCACCAACTGTAATTGCTAGTGTTGCACTGACAATTTTGGGCTTTAAGATATGTGGATTAACGCTCTGCAAAACCCTAGAGTTGTTTGCAAAGATATTGTTGATCTATTGCTGAATTCAGCTTTGGCTGGCGAATAGCACAGGCAAAAACAACTCAGAGCTGACCAAGATTGGCTCTTTGGTTGCTGCGTAGTTGCTATCTGAGAATTTGGCTCCAGGGGCCTTTCTGAGCAACCTTTATTTGGCTTCCCCCTGTAAGGCCAAAGGTTATAGGTGGAGAGGAGGACTTCTGTTGCATCATTCGGGCAGTGAAGGTGACATTGGATGATTCCAAAAATGTTTTTTTTTCAGAATAACATTATTTGCTGGTTTCTGGAGTAATGAAGCCATTCGCTGCTCTTGTCAATACTGCAGCTCTTGTGGAAACTGCTGATTCTGCACAGCTTTACATTGGCCTGAGTTCTAAATATAGCAGCGCCGTGAAAGTCTTTTGCTCATAGCTCACTGTGCACATCCTTGTTCACATCTCACCAGAAATACAGTTGTATTTGTTCTACAGAAACTGTCCATATAGGTGATCTTATTTTTCCAGGTGGATCATCTGGACTATTGCTCCTCTTAATTGTCAATCATTCTGATGATATTTGAGGTAAGGCAGTACATGCTCATTAAATAAGACCAGAGTGATTTTGGAAAACTCTTTCACACAAAAGCCCAGGTTGGGCTTTCCGTTGACGACCCATGCACACCACAAGAGCAGTGAATGACCATAGACTATATATTAATGGACAGAGTCACGCCTATCTTCGCCGTTCTAACTAATGGGCCAAAAAATGTGCTCTACTAGAGCAATCCAAAATGGCCGCAAGTGGTCCCGCCCACAAGAAAATTGTGAAAAAACGCATCTGCGCATGTGTCAGCGCAGCTCCATTCATTTGAACGAGAGACTTCAAAAATTCACAGCAAGTAAACTAGAGTGGACCAAAAAAATTCACTCCCCTCAGCATTGACACACATGTGGAACGGAGCTTTGGGCCAAGAGCCAACTTTTGGACCATCCTGTAAAGACGTTTTCGAGAGGTTTTTGGTCCATTGGTCCGGGGTGGTATTGCAAGCACGTCAGCGCACGTCATTTTGGCCACTTTTGAGCTGGGACCCGCCCCCACTGTGAGTGACGTGCGCCTCTCCTTGGCAGAGAAGAGATATTTGTCTTTGTTTGCAGCTGTCATGCACATGGCTATGCATCATAAACGAATATATAAAAAACTTCCGGGAGAAGTGAACATTTTTGAAAAAGAAATTTGTGCGTTTTTGCACGTCACAATATGTGCCAAAACAACAACAAACAAAACGTGTGAACTCTGATCACTGAAGAAGGATCTTACTGCCTTAAAAACTGTTCGCTGCTGCGAACCATCCTCACTCCACATCAGGAGTGACGTGCGGTGAGGTTGGTGATTGGTGCGGCACTGACTTCAGCCCAATTAGATGAACATATATATCATACAAATCAACAGGACCCACAGAGCGGCTTATTCACAATTTGTTTGGCTACAGCAGAATATGTTCCCTGTCCGCATTTGCTCATACAAAACGCAAAAGTTGGTAAAAAGCACATTTAAAAGTTTACAGTTGTGTTCTGAAGTTCATGGAGCTCCAGGTCAAGGAGATTGTCCAAGATTTTTGACAAATAGTCTTCAATTGCCCTTTTTGCACTGTACACAAGCCTCACAAACTCTCTAAAAGAGACTCACTGATATATAAATCCACTGTAGAGAACACATTCACCTTATTCTGGCCTGCATTACTCAAGAACGGCTTAAACCGGGATTATTCATGTCTGAAGGCAAGAAAAAAACACAAGAATCAAGCTGAGCTGATGCCTTTATTAAATTGTATCTATGCTTATATTATTGTTTGTTCTAAGGGTGGCCATTAAATATACTGTATTGTATATACAGTATATACATGTATATACTTGAATTGATTAATGTGTCTATGTGTTCTGTTTCTTTTTGTGTTTGTTGTGGAATTTCTGCACAGACCGAAAGCAAAAATAACGTAAAGAACCCAAAGTGTGGGTTTATTCATTAGTAAATGTGCACATATACAAAGAATAACAGAACAATACAGATACCACCGGGCAGCCGTCTGAAACCGTCTGCCACGAATGAGGAAATTACGTACATTTAATAGACCAGAGTAAACAAAGACATATCTAGTACTCTAGATATTACACAAATGAAGTCAGTATTGATATGTGTCGCTCAAGGATTCTCTTTAAGCTTCTTACGCTGATACAACTCTGATACTTGTAGTAATCTGCTTTGACCTGAACATATTGCTCTTAGACACAGATATTGCCAAAGACATGTAGAAACCTGTCTCCTATCTATCAGCTGACCCTGCTGCCAACAGATCATATGTGCTGTATTTGAATACAGAGTCGAGAATCAGTTAATAACTTACACTTTTATCTATTTGATGTTAATTCAGATTGCTTTACTAAAAGATTTCTATAACATTCAAGATTTGTAGTGAATTCTAGTCTTGTTCTAGTGTAGTTTGCACAAAACCAAGAGATGGAACAGGCTTTCCTGCTGCAACTTCTACTTGGATTAAATTATGTAATGATTGCACGGGTTGGTCTGACAAGTGTTTATTGTGAAAAGAAACTGGTATTGTAGTCACTTGTGATACTGTATCTAACAGACATATACTGTGGTGACCATTAACTGAAATGTCTGATGTACATCTGGAACCAACAAGTCCTTTTGGTACTTTCCACATTTGAACTTGACTGTAGCTCTGAACACTGGGCAGTAAATTGTTCTTTGGCGGGACAAAACTTCCTGCTTACTTCCTGGACATCCCACACCAGGAACTGTAACTAGTTTCACTTTCCCTGTGGCGTGAAATTTTGTCGCTGCCACTTCTGCTGCTTGTCCTGGAATTGCTTGCGCTTTGCACTCACCAAAGCTGTGTTTGGGTCAGAGTCACAATGGGGTTTAACATATCCATCTTCCCCACATCGGAAACAAAACCCAGGTTTCAAGTTTGATCGTGCAGCTTTATTATTCCCAACAGCTGGACTCAAGTTCATGGGGAACTTGGAAGTTGGAAGTTAAATACAGCTAGCTGTTGTCGTATAGCAGCCACTTGCTCTGACAGTTGCTTAGTGAGATATGTGAGTACCGTACAGAGATTTGCCTCATCTTCATTTTTTACAAGTTGTGAGTGTGTAGCAACCTTTTGACGTGCTCCAAGATGCTGTTTCATCCTTACACTCTTTTCTGCATCTCTATCCTCCTCTGTCAACAGAAGTAGTAGAAGCTCAGCAAAAGTGGGTGAATTAATTTTCCTCTGTTTAAGTTGCAATTCAGAAATGTGTCCATTGTCCCAACATCCGCTACAAAATTGAGTTAACAAACGTTTCTCAATGTCCTGCTCAGATACTCCTCCTCTCCTCACAGCATGTTGCAAAGCCCCCTGCAGTCGCTGAAGATATTAAGAAACCTTCTCCCCATTATTCTGATAGCTGTCCACATTACATTTGGCGAGCTATTCAGTTGTGGAGTAATTAGGACTTGAGTTGAATATAACCATATCCAACTTCACCAATCCGTTCTCAATGGAAATTTTTGAAAAACTCTGAATCAAATATTCCATACGCGGCCTTAGTAGATGAGAACGTGGTCGATAGTTGTTCCAAAGTCATAGATTAGACAACACAACAGCTGGATTCAATTGACATTATTAAGTAACAAAAAGCAAAGTTTTCTACATAACTGTTCGATTTAATTGATAAAGTAAATTAAGTCCAACAATATCTGATTGACTGATCGATTGATTTTAATTTGGTCGTCACATCAACACAGTTACAGTTCAAAAATATGATATAATGTAAAGAATTGCAACCAAAAAAGGAAAAGGCAGAAGCAATGCCTTTTCGAGCATATCCCATTCTACACCATCAGTTTAACCAGCTTTCAAGCTTTATATGTATGGTATTCTATTATTAACAAAACATACAAAAAAAACACAGACACAAACATTTACTTTTCATATTATTTAAATATTTGAAACTTAAGATACATCTTAATTTGTGACAAAGAAGTAAAAACTTTTCAAAGCTTCGGTTCATTTATTCCATAATTCCACAACAAAAACACACCTTTATTTCGCTAAAGTTTGAAGAAGCAGAACATCTGCTTTGGGATTTTGTTGTTTATTACTCTTAAAGAATCTCTAACATTTTAACTTCACGATGTCACATGGTTTAAGGTTCAATTTTGTATAAATCAAATATTGGTAGGTGCAAGATACCCTACTTTACACACTAATCTGATAGCTTTTTTTGTGTAATTTTTGTGTAAAGTCTATCTTTTCCCTGCGTTTCCTCAAATCTCTGCACAATACGTATCAGAGTATTTGTGATTATTTATGATTTTAATGCTATCTTATTTTGTTCATACCTTGTGTATGAATTGTGCTATACAAATAAACTTGCCTTGCCTCTTTGCAATGGATTTGGATACTTTGATATATTCAACATGAGTGTACTGTCTATGCTCACACCTAAGAATTTGGTTTCATATACTCTTTTAATATCCATTCCATTCAATTATAGTTCAACATTTTCAACATCGCTCATGAATATTGTTTCATTTTGTTGACATTACTTATTTAATACATAAGAGTTATGTGGAAAAGGTTGCTTAATTTTTCCCAATTAAATCCAACACATTATTTCTCAAACAACATATTTATCCATTGTAATGTATGAGCGGGCCTAGATCCATGTTTACAAAAGTTCTGAAGTTGCGTGATCATTTGAGATGAGAAGCATTTTAACAGTTAGTAGCCGTGTCAATGAAATACTTTAGTGAGCGTCTGGGATACGGTGAATAAACTTGTTTGCTGATTTTCTCATAAAGCATCCTTTCTCTCCGGAGCTCACCGTTCCATATCTGTTGTAATGTTCAGTGTCCCTTACATTGGATTCTTATGATGATGGTATAATCAGAATAATTTGTCTGTGTTTTATATAACATTTGCAAGCTATATACTATTTTATATTAAATCATCAGAATCAGAACCTTGATACAAATAAGACCATTTCTTTCTAAATATGTTCAAATTATTCGTGTCACATGTGTTCACAAATCTAATGCACCACGGAAAAGGTTCCTCGCTACTTTTTTGCTATTGAAAGAACAGAGAACAGAGCGCATTGATGCTGTTACAGAGTGTTCTATTGCAAAAGTTGATAGAATTGTGTGTGACAGTTCCAGTTGATGACCTTAAAGTGAAAACGAAGGATGAGCAGAAAAAAAATCACAGAAAAAGATGGTGGCAGAGGCGAAAATAGAGGTGTGGCGTGCAAGACAGAGTTAAAAAGCTGAGAGTGGAGCAGAGTGCATGAGAGGCTGGAAAAGTCAGATCCCAAGCAGAGAGAGAGAATCAGGCCATTCATCCGAGCCTCGGGAGACGCACGCTCTCGGAATCCAGGATAACTCATTCAAAAACGCCAACTCCACTTTGTCCCGCAGCAACTCTGTCAGTTTCTGCTATACTTACCAAGTGGCTGGGACACTTCCAGAATACCTTAACACCGTGACTGACAGCAATTTGCAATACGTGGCACCCACACACACAAATAGTCCCTGTGCACAAAACACTAAAACAGAAAGAAATCTCTGAACTCCCAGTGTTGACATTTTCTGGGCGATAATAAAGATCTGAGCAATGCCCCGGAAAGTCATGTGACTGTGTAATGTCTGAGCTAATAGGGGTTTTGATGACAAATAGCCAGCGCCGGCATGGCAAACACACACAACACGAAGAGAAAACGCCGGAGGAGGCATGCTGAAGCATTCTGGCTTCTGCTCTGCACACTTTCTTTTACCCCGTCAGATAATTGGTCTCCAGGGTGCCAGGAAGGCTTTAAGCTAAAAGGTAAACCATAATAAGGCAGTAAACACACATGCAAAGGGAAACGTTGCATGTAGAAATAAATGAAACAAGCTCGAAGACAGTACATGTCAACAAAGTATGATGAAGTAACAAAGTATTTCAATGGATCTACATACCATCTACATCTTTCTTTTGCTTGTCTTTGATCCACAAAACAGCAAATACCCTTGGAGAGATGCCAGTAATAGTATCTAAAATATGAATACATTCTACGATCATCAAGTAATTTATGTACCATAAATAATTCAATTTTAAATGAGATAATTTTTTTGTCTAAAGATCTATACATACTGTACAGATCCGACAACAAAAATCCGGTGCCTGTCATCTGGAACACACAATTCACCTTAACCCTAACCTTCAATCTGCGCATTCACAGGAAACAAAGCCGTATCTATTCTCCTTAATTGTGAGGGGTTTTTGGTAAGGGGTCCTCCTCTCATCCCTGCTGTGAGTGCGGGTTCCCTGGGGACAGCCTCTAACTTACCCCGGGACACCGGAGTCATCCTGGGGTACAGTACATCGTTACATTTCTGATTATTGATTAGTTTATGTGGACAGCTGTGTGTCTCGGAAAGTTTGTGGTACTGGCATTGGATTTCCATTTCCAAATAATGGATTGTGCAGTTCCCCATGAGATGTTCACACTGCTTTGAACTTCTCTGCAACTTCATCCCAGACCTAGTGCGTTGAGGTTCCTTGGACTTCATAATGCTTTCTTGCTCTGAGGCATGATAGAACTTAATTTTACTGAGAGTAGATTACACACATATGGGTTCTATGGCCAGGGCAAGATGTGAGCATTCAGCAAACATCGGATAATTTTACATGATGTATGCATTTTAATTTGTATAATATAACCAAATCTTGTAAAATGGTGCATATTGTTCCCTCCCTGTTGTATGTGACTTCTGGTCCCAGTTGTATGTTTTTTAGGTTATTTAAAAAAAAAAAAAGCGATTTGTTTGTAAATGTGACAGTGTGCAAACGTTTAAGTTGTAGTTCTAGATTGAACAATGGTCTGTCTAGCTTTATAAAAAATATGTCAATAAGCAAAATGTATTCTTTGCACTTAACTCAATATAAAGGGAAGAATTTGAAAGTGCATCCTGGTAATTAGTTACCAGGTTATTTAGATAAATAGCTGTATATTTTGTCACAAGGAAAACGTCATCTTGTAAATAGGCCTGTTCCATATCCAGATTGAGGTCTGGCTTTCAGATTGGTCAGCCTCGTGAGGTCATCATTTACAGTCAAATTACTGGATTGCCCTCAAGCTTTGATTAAGAGCCAGAACAATGAGAATGAGGCATAATACAATCATGTTGACACCTTCATGCAATAATAATTTTAATTTGACCGTACACACATATTCAATCAGAGACCCATTTGATAGAGTTAGGAGTTCTCGGTGTGACAGGAGGCTTTAATGTTGCAGAGGAGCAGCACATCCCAGTGCGACGTGGACCCAGTGTGCCTCTGCCTGTGTGTAAGCCTGTGTGACCTTGTCAGGAGCGTTCCTATTTAATCATCTCAGGGAAATCTCAAACATTCTTTTAAAATTGAACATGAAAGGTAACCTTCTCTATTTTTACTCACTGTCTCTGCAGAGAGCTAGGGAATTATCTTTTTCACTCAGCATCCAATCCAATGGTTGGAAAGGGAGAGTGAACTGGCACATGGAAGGGAGACAGGACAGAGACAGCCTCCGAGTGAGTGAAGAAGGATTATCAGAGAGAGCAGCAGTAACAGACACAGGGTGGTTCGGGAGAAGTTAGCACAAATGAGTAGAAGAGCACCAAAGGGCTTGGAAAGAAGATCCAAATGTAGTGTTACACACAGTGTATCAACACTGGAGTACAGAATAACATGTCCATTACCAAGGCACAGGCAAAGACCCTTTAATGAGGCACACAGCCTCATAGCAGGAAATGCGATGTGTTTTCTCTTCAAGGTCTGACAGAATGTGATTAATAATGTATCTCCATTACATATTATGTTTATATAGTAAGAGTATTTGTTTTTGTTTTTTCATTGTGAGATCTATAAAATTGTATCTAAAACGGTATGTTAGAAAGGATAGACATAACTGGAGATAAGATAAAACTTCACACACAGTGGCACATTAGATGAACAATAATCCTCATTACAATTATTGCAGTGTTGAACTACAGCAGTTTCATAGGACAGTTCATTGTGATAAGTGATATATTTCTTATAATAGTTTGTCTCCTTGAGGTCCTATTGAGTTTTGAATACAAAATTGTTATTCAGCAATAAATCACATTTGGGCAGTGCTGGCCGGTGTTAATAGAACCAGAGGCTCAATAATACTGATGTTGTTTTATTTGCTTATGTGCTTGTTTGTTTCTCTTTTGTGTTCACCTGTGTATTTTAATATACATTCATGTGATCATTAATTTCCGCACAATTGCTCATATCAGATATGACTGACAAGGTCAGAACTAATTGGGAAATTTACAAATAATATGTTGTCCTGTTTTCATACCATATTTAACCCCTCTGTCCCCCGACACCCTGTAATAAGATTTGTTTCTCTTGCATAATAACAATATCAAAGAGGAAAACATAAAATGTATCTACTTGTCCAAACTGACTTCACAAACTCACGTGAGGAGAGATTAGGCATCTCCATAATGCGGGGGAACACTCAAAATCTAGTGGTTTTAAAGCTGCACTAACTCACTATACTCCCACTGATGACTGCTGTTGTTGTGTCCTTGGGCAAGACACTTAACCCCACTTTGCCTGAAGCCCCTGCGGGAAGATCAAGGCTCCTGTGGACTCACTACCTGCAGGAGAATCAGTGAGGGGCCGGTGCTATGTGTACTGGGTGGCATCTCTGACAGCCACCCCCCCAACCCAGAAATGGACTAAGGGGTAGAAAATGGATGGATGGATAACTCACTATGTGAAATTTTTGAATGTGAGCGCTGGCCTCGCTCTTTCTGCTCCCCCCCTCTGCCCCCTCCCCCTCAGCCGCACATATGCTGTTTACGGAGCTGACGTCTCACAATATGGATCACACATTTGAATGTGGATGGCGTGACCATAGAATGATAGAACCGGGAAGCGCGGAGGAACAAGACTTTCTTTTGGATGGCTGTTTCGCTGTGTAAGCAGTGTAGGATGATTAAATGTAGGGTAGAATTTAGTTGTGTGGAGCGGCTAGTCTCCGGATCAGAAACTCGCCGTTCCACCCAGGGATCTGTCTTATTTATTTTGGGCACCAGCAGACGTTTGAGAGTCTACGACAGACCAAGGGATATTTGCCTCGATACCAGTATCACAAATCTGATGGGGTTGAGTACGAAAATCGGCCAGGGATATCCAAGATTCAAAAACACGACGCTTAAATGATTGAGTTAAAATTAACGTGGGTTTATTGACTACAAAAATGAAAATAGAAAATATCAACGAAAAAGGGTTTTCTGGTCACATTAAGTAAAGATTGCCATACATATCATTTAAATCACACTCCAACAAAGAACAGTCTTACTTTGAGAAGTCCACAAGAGTTGATGGCGATGGGGGGCAGTGAGAGGATGAGAATGAAGAATGGAGATGGGGAAAAGCGAGGGTCTCGTCCACGTGTTCTTTGTCCGAACGGGGAGCAGGAGGAAGCCAGCAGGTCGGATCCAGACGTGGGTTCCAGGGAGCCCGAAAGTGGCTGGTGATGGAAGTTCTCGTCTCCGACAGCGGGAATGGATGCTGTCCTTGTGGATGTACAGGCCCGAGGTGGTGGCGGGCGTAGGCCGTGCAAGAGACCGTACCAAAAGGGATAGTTGTTACAATGATTGCAAGGGAAACCAAGAGGCTTTGTTGTGGTCAAAGGGGGCGCGTCCGTGACGTCATCCTTGTGCGCCTCCCTGGACATCCTTCACAACAGACATGTTATAATGGCAAAACGCAGGATTAATACAGACATTCATAACACATGTACAGGCACACACCGCATTTACATTACTTGACAATGATACACACGTGTAGGGCACAGTACAGATTATCGGAATAATGAATCCAGGAGTGCTGGTTAAAAATGTCCTTCCCGGGTGTGATAGTGTTCAGTGTCCACTGGGGGGCGCCATAACGCCGTGGGTGAGTCGTTGATTGTCCAGGGACAGGAATGTCCCGGGAGTGAGGGCAGAGTTGTGATCTTTGATCTCTACAGTCAGGCAGAGACAGAGATGTTTATTCCTGTGGTGACTTTATTGCTCTGTTTGACGCCGGTAATCCCCATGATCAATGGCAGTCCTCCGGTCGACCCCCGCGGTTCCTTTGAAGCAGCAGTGGGATGTCTCCCTCCTTTTGGTCAAATGTTTACATAGTCCAGGGCCTGGGTTGTTGTCCGGCCCTGTCCCTTATTTAACCTTACAGCAGTAACCGGTTACGAAGACACGGGAAGTTTCAGGTTAGACTCCGCCGCATGTTTACCTCAGCTGTCTGTGCTAAACAGAGACCTGTGGCTTTTCTTGAGAAAGTGGGGGCCAGTGGTCCGCTGTGATTGGTCACAATCTGGTCAAATTCTCTTCCTTGTTGCACAAAAAGTCGATCTAAAATAAAAGCACAAATCTGTGCTAGTTTTTCTTCAAAAAGACATATATTCCAATGCATTGAATGGATATGGATTGGATTTTTGTAATGAATACAAAAATAAAGTGAGGTAATACAGCTTTAACTTTTTACAAACTCTTGTTGTTGACAGGCCTCTCTTCTTGCCGAGTATCGCAGCCGAGCACAGAAAACCCCTCAAAGGTCTTGGACGAGCGGTGAGAGGATGCACATATCTTCAGAGGCGGATTGCAACAGAGCAGAGTGGTGTTAAAGCTGCACTAACTGACTTTATTTTTTTATTCATTACGAAAATGCTGTCCATATCCATGCAGTGCATTGGGATATACGTCCTTTTGAAGAAAAAGTAGCGCAGATTTGTGCTGGCGTGACATTATATTTTAGATCGAGTTTTGATGAAACAAGGAAGAGAATGTGTTTCGGGTCACAGATTGTGACCAATCACAGCGGACCACTAACCCCCACTTTCGTGAGAAATCTACAGGTCCGTTAGCGTAGACGGCTGAGTTAGCACAACAAGCGGCGGAGCTAACCTGAAACTTCACGGGTTACTGCTTACACAGCGAAACAGCCATCCAAAAGAAAGTCCTGTTCCTCCGCGCTTCCCGGTTCTATCGTTCTATGGTCACGCCATCCACTTGCAAATCTATATCCATGTATTATCCATATTGGGAGATACTAGCTTCGTCAACAACAGTGGGTGTGTGTGGGGGGCGATAGCTTCGAGGGTGCGGGGAGGGGAGCAGAAAGAGCGAGGCCAGCGAGTCCGTGGCTTCAAAATCCCAAAGTCAGTTAGTGCAGCTTTAATGTTTTGATGTTATCGTATCATACTGTATTATGTTCTATAGAGTCTTAAAAATGCTTGTAGCAGTACGTTAAAATTCCTTACGAGGCATCTATGTGTGGAAAACGGAGCGGAAAATGAACCAACAATGCACACCTATACGCACTGACCATCACAGTCTCTTGGTTATTCTGTCTTATAAGCAGCATTATTGTCTCTTAACTGTAATTTTTTAAATTTTTTCCAAAAAGAAGGGAGGTGGGCACGCCGACAACACCTATAAAATCAGAACAAAAACGTTGAAATTAAAAAAAACATTCGACACACATTGCCTGGGAAAGGGGGGGGGGGGGGGGGGCTGAAAGTTGTGGGTTCGATCCCCCAATTAGACCTACTCCAACTGCTGCCACTAATGTCTACTGCCGTTGTGTCTGTGGGCAAGACACTTAACCCCACATTGCCTGAAGCCCCCGCTGAAGCACCAAGGCTGTGTCACCGCTGAAGGAGCAGCCATCTTCCTGTGGACCCACCACCTGCAGGAGCATCAATGAGGGACTGGTGCTATGAGCACTGGGTGGTAGCTCTGATTGTCACCCCCCCTTCTCAGAAATGTACTAATAAACTGGTACAAAATATATTTATTTGACACAAACAGTCTGAGTAATGACAGTTTGAACACAAACAGAACGGGGAGAACACACAGACTCCACTCAGAAAGGCCCTGTTCCTACCGGGATTTGAACCCATGACCTTCTTGTTGTGAAGCAAGACTGCTATCGACTCAACCACCGTGCCACCCATATTAAGTTTTGTGAACAAATCAAACCACAACACAAGCTGCATCCTTGTTAGAAAGCCCTTGCTATTATAAGCTGTGAGTGAGTGAGTTTTTGTGACTGAAAAAGATTCAAAAACATGGTGCAGAAGTGTGCAGTCAAAAACAGTATCAGGCACCCATTTGAAACACTCATTACCTTAAATAAAAGTTATTTTTGAAACATGGAAATAAGCCAGTTTTCCCCACAAGGTCTTAATCAGGGCTCAATCACATGTACCGTTTTTTGAAATAAATGTATGATTTGTTTGCTTCAATATCTTTTTAGGTTTTTCATTAGCCTGTTGACAAAAGTTACATTCAAGTTTTTATGGCATTCAAAGAGAAGGTCACATGTACGTATCTCCAGTCCATGCCAAAGTACTTGAGGAACAGACGAGTATCTATCTGTTTTAGACAATGACACGTGAATAAAACCATGTGAATGCTGTGAAAACTCGGATTGTGTTGTTTGTGCCGTAAAACAATAAACATCCCAGACTTCTGCATCATTCTTCACTTTCCTCAGATCTTGGATGATGTGCCGCCTGAAAAGCTGCAGGTTCAACCCCTGGTCATTTTGGGCTGAAATCTCCCTGCTGCCTTGTATTTTTCTGTGCTGTATCATAAAAGGAATGTTCACAAAAGTATCAGAGTTTGTGAAACAATGAAACAGGGATATTCTTGTCCATCAGTTTAAAGAAAAAAAATAGGAGCTTGGTTGTAGCAGTGGAAAGACTTGCAGCGGGCGCCTGACAACATCAAATCCAATACCTGACAGGTATGAGCTGAGTGTAGGGCCTATTGTGTGTTATTGTTAAGATGTTTAAATTGGCTGTGTGTATGTGTGTGTGTGTTTACGATGGTGTTCTAAAAAAAATTAAGCATCTTGGGTTTTGTGTTAGTTTAGAACTGCTTATAAGACGGGAAGATCCTGCAGTTCAGGCATCTACATAATCAAGCAGATATGGGAGCATATGCATACGGATTCTGGTTTACACTCAACACGGCCAAGCTAAAGTCGTCAAGGTCAAGACAAAGGCTGGAGAGAAAAGGAAATACTAGTAATCACATACAAGCCCCAAAACAGTTATTTTGATGTTATAAACTGTTTACCTTTAATCTATATTGATAAAAAACACTCTCAACACAATGTATCTAAGGCATTCCCTGCAGCTATAGGCTTGACCCGCTGATTGCTTGACAGCACTTTAATGACCACTTGTCATTGAGATCTACAGCTGCTCTCCGACGGACAGGCCTTTCGCGTTCACATTGACACCTCCATTTTAGAGACCAATTACAACTGCTGCGCAACGGATGAAAGAGCCACGAACAATGGCCATGTACAGTAAGGAATAGTTACACAACCGGTATACACACAAATGCTCCTGTCTTCTCTTTTCATCCAGATTTTTCATTATTTTTTTCCTTGTAGCTGTGGAACTCTTTACCATTGCACATTAGAACTGCACAATCACTCAACACTTTAGATCTCTTGTATCTTTCCCTATTTATTTGTGTTTTGATGGCTTTTATTGTTGCGGATTTTCACTTGTCTGTACAGCACTTTTGTTTTAGTTTTTTATCCTAAGCTGTTGTTAAATCTACTTTTCAAACATATTGATTTGATATTGAATGATTAACTAGCGTCACTGTTAGACCAAGCTTGAACACAGACCAATAGCTTATGTATAATACAATAGCATGTTTTGGATGTGGTTTTCATCAGTGTTGATTTTTGTGGTACAAAAGTACTGAATTACTTCTTTCAGTACTCAAGCTGCACTTTGAAACCCGATGCTGGAGGCGTCAGAGCGACCCTTACTCAGACATGCCCACACATAGATGCACATGGCAGCACAGTCTAAATCATTCATCAGGATCATTAAAAGGCGAGAGAGGGGGATAGGTGGGTAGTATTGGTTGCTCCTTAAGCCCTCTTCCAGAATCAGAACTCATATGAAGTGACAGGACAGCAGATAAGGAGCAATTACCCGGCCCCATGCTGCATATGTGCTCGTCTCAGGTCCCACTCACACACTGAACAAAGCCGGGCCAATGTGCAGTTTGTCAAGCTGTGAGATCGCACTGCTAACACTGAATGCCATGTTCTTATACTGTCAAAACCATCAATATTAGGACACAGACTTTCATTTCCTTATTTTTATATATTACACCAGTCAATCCGACACCACACCTCATTTGAAATGTATACAAACATCCAATGCATATAAGATGTGCTGCAGAGGGTCAACAATAATCTGAGGGTGTTTACATCCAAATCGGGTGAATTGTGAGGGGATTAAAATGTACGACAGCTGCACTGCACAGAAACTCTGGGAGAAGAAGCGAGGTTCCAGACCCGTGCTGCCCTGCTTCATGAATATTTGCTCCCTTTTCAACACGGATGATGAACTTACAACGCTCACATGCTCTCAGTGGGAATGCTGGGAAGCACCATGCAGATATGGAGACATGGCCGTACCAGGACGTACCGGACTCAACTGGACAATTTTCATTTGCTACAGGTAGACTGGAGACAGGATAGCTCAAAGGCCCCGTTTAGATGGAGGCGCTGCGCAGACGTTGCAAAGCTATTAACCCTCCAAGGTCTAGAGTCATTTTGGGGAACCTTCCTCGCCTGGTTTTCTTTGTGTAAAATTGCTCATAAAACAGTCATCTTTTGATGCAGAGTCAAGCAGTATACTTGGTTTTTTTCAGTACAACCTGGGGTTTTAGAATATTCATATTTTGGAGCTGTCATATCAATTATATAATGATTATGGAATCATGAAGACAAAAAAATTTTTTTTACGGAAAATCAATTTCACAAAATTGTATTGAAAAAACACAATGAAATGCTATAACCAACTTTTTAGACTTCATAGAAATGTTATTTATGGTCTTGGGGATAAGGGGGAAAAATATTGAACCAGTGACTATTATAATTTTTACAAAATTCCACTATAAAAGCCAAAAACGCTGTACTCCTGATGCCCTTCCTCAAGCAGTTTGTCTATGAGGCTGTGGTTGCTTCTGTATCACAGCTGTAAAATACGTAAAACAAAACAAACTAAGACAAAAAAATAAATAAAACATCTAATTTATGTATACAAATACATTATATACACATAATATCATTTTACTGTATTTATTATTGTCTATTCTCAATAATGTGCACTCCTGGCTCCTCTGAGCGCTGCTGCCTATGCAGCAACAAGTACACACAGGAGTGAGAGATCCTACTCTCTGACGATCTTTGTGCGAGTCCCCGTTTGAGTAAACAACTTTACAATTGGCTGTGTGAGGCTCACGGGGCACCGCTTGAAGAACCGATTGGGGGACTGACTTTCATACACACGCAGTTTATCTTCCGTGCATCGCATAGGCAAACCGAAGCCCGTTTCGGAAAGGCTGGAATGTGTACTTCACAGAGGAAAAAAAGAGTAAGTTGCTAGCTTTTACGGTTCGCGAGTAAATAGATCACTTGTAAAACATGTGCGCAACCATCGTCGGCGATGGCATTGTCTTTTAAGGGTTAACTGAAACGACCAGGCTCCTTATCCAAATTTCACAGCGTTCATACAAGGATGAAAAACAACGTAGTTCTAGCGGCCGGCCAGTGGTGGAACTTTACAACACGACACAAGCAGCAGTATACTCACTTCCTCAACAACATCCTTCTCATCATTATTCTGCATTTAACAGCAGCTGCGAAAATGGAAACTGACCCTACAGCTTTGCGTGGTTTTGTTTGTACGAACAAAGGAGTAGAATTCTCTTCCGTGTAGCGCTCGAAGCACACGTAGCCAGTTGGTGTACCCGCCACCATTGTTGTTTACGTTTGTTCTCGGCTACTGCACACGCCCAAATGTACGTGCGGGAAAGCGGGGGTCCTGAGCAGTGTATCTGAGCTGTTCCACTCTGTAGGCTCGATCTTAACGCTTACATTGTCAGCCCCCTGGAACACATTCTCCATGTGAACAGGAGATGGCAACCGACATCCAACTGAAGCGTTTTACTGCGGCAGTGTCGCCGTCTAAACGAGGCCTAAGTACTGTTGAAAAACCAGTTGTTTCATTTTTTTTTGGTCAGATCGAAGAAAGAGCAACCCTTTTATACGCCAATATGCGTATAAAATAAAAAACGCCAATCCACAGTTGTAAGCTAGTCCAAACATCTGAGAAATTAGTGAAGTTGCCGTGATTCAATTCCAGTTTCAACAGTACTATTAACTCTGGAGGGACAGTAAGACACAGGACTTTTGATCTTTTAAAGGGACCATTCACTTTATTTGCAAACCATCATTTCCTGCTGTTTAATGGCTGAGTGGGCCCTGGACTTCTCCACAAACGGACCACACTTTGTGACCCCATGACCTCCAGTGGGTCACCCCCAAGGGACTGTTCTTGTGCCCTGTCTTTTGCACCCTCCACACTGCAGACTGCCAGAATTTACAGCTCTATTTCAAAATGCCACAAACAAAGAATAACTTTGGCGTGAGGTGAATCTCAGTCAGAAAGCCTTTATCTTTCTTCAGCTTGAGGGACATAGCTACTGTCTCGAACAGTCTTCTTTTTTGTAAGCTCCAGGGACCAAAAGCACTTAAGATAACATGGAGAAGACACATGTCGGAGCGTAGCTGCCGCTCACGTACACACAGGTGAAGCAGTCAAGAGAACCTCATTCAAATGCACACAAAATGGCTTTCTCTTGACTGGCAAATGACAGGCCCAGAGGCAGAGCTGAGGTGAAACACTGATGCTCCCATTATGTGACACTGATGATGAGACGTTTTGTGAAAATCTTTTTACATATTGGTTCAGGTGTTTAGGGTTTTGTGTTAGCCTTGTGCATGCTAAGATATGCTATTGCTGGGTTTCGGCTATTAGTTCTATTAGATTTTCCTTTTGTTTTATGTTTTAAATCAAAAAAGGAATGTATCTGATACAATGAAATATTATTCATAACACTTTGAAAATAAACATACAAATCTGTAGAAAATGGTCAAGGTTCCTATGCGACTACTAGATGCTTAAACGGTTGATAAGAAACAATTTTATAAAACAAAGAAAAACCCAGAAAAGAAGAAGGAGGAAGGAGAATCAAGATTAATCTAGACAATTGTATCTTGTGATCTGAAAGAGGCGGTAATAGAAATTAATTTAGTCATGGAACACATTAAGGTCTTAAAACATCATTAGGATCTTATTTTCCCAACAACATTTACATTCTGGAACCATGCAAATGACGCGGAAAGCTTTCAAGCTGGAAAATGACATATATTAATGGGTGTTAAGCATTGCATCCAGCTGGTTTGTCCTGCCATAAACCATTCTTTTTTTTAACTTTTCGTTGTGTGACAAATCTGGGAGAGAAGTCACTCAAACATTCACCAGAGCATGTCCAGTAAGTATGACACCCGGGCTGGAGATGATGTGAATGACCCTGCGGCCGTCAAGATGTGAGGGCGGGTTAAAAACATTCAATAACATTGGATATTTAACCAACTGCAGTCAAATGGTGCAACGTGTGACCTTTACAGCGCTGCTGGGCTAATACAGAAATGAAGAGTGAACACAAGGGAGAATATGAACGGGCAAGAGAGCTGACACACCCAGGTTCAAGCGTTGTAGCATAGTGTGGACATTTTAGCCTATATCTGGAAGTTTTGTCTCTCATATTTAAGTAATAAAATCAACTGTTATGACAGATTCAAATCTTTCAGTCAGCTGGCATATCTCCTATCTAAAAAAATAGAAGAATATGTATAACCTCTCAGACTAAATGAGCCTTGACCCAATCCTCATAAGCAGCCATCACTTCTGTCTCTCCATATTGGCTTCCACAAACTCACATTCACAGTTTGTTTGGCCCTGCTACATACAATACTGCATATGCATTTGTCCCCCCAACAATCTCTTAAAGCTGGATCATTTATACTTAAAAACATTCACCCTTAGGGTTGACCTCTCTACTTACCTGTGACAAAGAAGTGTAACCTGTCTACACAGTTTTGGCAAAGACTTAGAGACCCACACAGCGCCCGTCTGACCTGAACTGCCCTGCTGCCAAAGTGCAGGTGTATTTGTGCGTGACTGTGGTAAATCAGCCGCTCCTGCACTGGATGTGACAGGCAGAGTGACTTTTGCAGGGATGTGCTGATAGAGAGGTTTTAGAGCAGCCAACTACCGCCCTAGGACTCCACAAACTCTTAAAAAAAAGAGAAGGGGAAGAAACCGCAGAGAAATAGGAAAAAGCAAGAAAGATAAAGAAAAGAGGATGACTGCAGCAAATAAACAAGGTTATAGAAATTGGTAAGCGGGGGATTTTTGCGAGGTGTAAACCAAGGTCAGTCTTGAGACGCAGGGAGAGGAATGAAAAGAAGGCGGGACAGAAATGACTGACAGCAAGATAAAAGAGACAAGGGGAGGGGGAGAGAGGGACTTTTGCATGATAATTTGTTCATTAAGCGAGACCTTGACCGCCAATTCTCTCCTCATACCTCGTGATCCTTGCACACTCAATTCCTCCCTCTCTTTTGCCTCACCCCCCACCTGCCTCCTCTCTGCTTAGTTTCCTCTTTTTCTCCCTCCTAATGTAAGTGTTCTCTCATTATAGAATCCAGACTCAGCAACTCTCATGAAGGAGGAGAAGGGGAGGTGGAGGTAAGATGGGGGTCCGGGGTGTGGGGGGTTGGTTGGGGGGTGGGGGGCACAGAATGACTGCGTACTGCCATGCGGCTTCTCTTTGTTCAGGAGAAGTGCATGTATGTGTACGGCCTCTCTGCTGGGGGATTGAAGTGCCCCGAGCCAAAATGAGATAAATAAATCCTTTCAAAGGTAAACCCGAGAAGTGGGGGTAAATGTGATTTTTTTTTTTTTTCTTTCCTAACAGGCACGCACTTCGACAAACAAATGTGAAATCAATAAAGAGCACACTTTAGAGATGTAAAGTGTGCCCCGACTGCATGCACAAAAGGCAGGGATATGGCAGGGTGCTTGGAGTGAAAAATGATACGTTTGAGTGAATTTAGCGAAAGGAAAAGTCGGCTGACACCAAGAGTACACTCAGCCGCAGTGGTGTTTGAAATCTGACGAGCCGCTTCGATGAAAGAAAAGTGTGATTACGGGTTATTGAGGTGGAATGCTTAAACAAGGTTGTGGATTTCAAAACACAGCATTATGGAGATAAAAGACAACAAATATTGGTAATGAATAGAAACAATTATTTCAGAGGCAAGGTGGACTATTTTGTCATGTTTACCATATGTTAACTATGGTATTACTACTATTTGATTATTATTCTTCGATTTTTTAAAAAGACCAAAACAAAGTGACAGCAAAATGACACACGGCTTTGATGTTTTTAAATAGTTTTGCAGATGCATTGTTTTTTTTTATTTTGCTGACTGACAACTGCCCTTTAATTGGCTCCATCCATCTTCCCATCAATTTTTACTATCTTTCCTGCCCCTGCTGAAGAAAGGCAGGCCCATAGCATGATGCTCCCCTCCACTATTTTTGACACTGTGTATGTTGCACTGAGGGTGATTTGCAATGTTTGTTTTGTTTATGTTATACTATGCTATAAACTACTCATACTGTAACTGATGAACTAAAAAACTATAAATGTGTAACGCTTGCTTTGTCTTAACAGTTGTCTGTTAATTTTCTGTGGTCATCGAGAAAAAAAGCTTTAACAGGGACAAAATTCAAGTTGTATTGGTACTTTTGTCAATGTATGTTAACCAGCCCCTGTTTGTTTGCTTTTATTCAAATCCCCATTAGCCATTGAAATGTACGGTAGATTTTCTTCCTGGGGTCTGTAGCCTACACTCAATGTCATTGGAAGAGGAGACTAGGAAAAAAAGTCACAAATTCAGAAAATTCAACACTGCGAGACCTCAGCCCTTGGCCTTCGTGTAAGACAAGTTATCAGGAACTGCAGTTGACATTGGATGTCAACTTGCTAGAAGCTCAAAGTTGTAAACATAAATAACTCCTTTCCGCATGCACATTCCTCAACTGCGACTTTTCATGAGCTTCATTGAAAAGAACGACAGTTTGAAGATCATTATTATAGCTCACATTTCAATGGTATGTAAATAAATGTATTTCTATTTCCCCATCAGGAACTATACACTCAGGTCCATAAATATGGGATGATACATTTCTATCTTTTTTAATATGATCTTTGTACATTGCCACAATGTATCTGAGAGTATTTATATCCAAATGAGGCAATAAGTGCAGGGATGGCAACAGTTTCTTTAACACTTCTTATATTTAGAATCTATCGCTGTCAACTCTGGGCTTGGGCACGATACAGTAGCTGCCAATGTTTACATGCATTTATTGATAATAACAGCTGGATGAATTCTGAAGGGTTTGGGCAATGGCATCTTACCAAATGTTTTACAATTTTTAGATGTGTCATTCTGAGTAAAAGTCAAGTGAATATCACAACCAGCAATGATTCAGTGTGGGGGTTTATACATGTTATTTACTGGTAAAAATAATCAAATGAATCTCCAAAAGGTAGCTTTAGGTTTTCTGCAGCATTGCTTCCTTCTTTAGAATGCAATTCATGTTCTTGTCCGATCAGTTCAATCATTCTTGTCCGATCAGTTCACTTCATTCACCATAGAGACATTGGTAACACTTTATAATAATGGTACACAATACAATACAATACAATACAATGTATTAACAAAACCATTGAAATCAATGATGATTCTTTAAGATTTCCATGCATGAACTCATGGTACGTGAGTTCATGCATGATTATCATGAACAAATGCATGAATTAATGCATGATTTCATGATAAATTCATGCATTACTAGATCATGAATTCTCATGAACTAACATGATTACATAGTGGTTCATGGATGACTTCATCCTTGAATTAATGGTTGAACTACATTAATGAATTTACATGAACATCTTAAAGATTCATCATGATCATGAGGATCACAAAAGAATACCATGAATTTACTGAAACAGCAATGAAATGACAATAAAATTATCATCATATACATCATATACATGAACATCATGAGTCATGGCGGAAATGCACTTGCAAATTATGGACAAGACAATGAGCAATTTCTAGGGCAAAATTTACGACAGTCATGAACTCCTCATTAGCTAATCCTTAATACATCATTATTTCATTATGATTGTGTCCCCTCTGTAATAAAAACCACTCGACCTCAACTCAACAGTCAAAAAAAATTGTATCAAACATTTAATAAAACTTTTTTCATTATGAACCTTTCTGTAAGATGTATACAGACAGGTATACATTAACAAAAAAATGGCAACAATTACATCTACAATAGCACTGTAGGTCTTCTTTGGTTATGCAGTACGTGTAACAGTTTGTAAAATACATGGTTTTTCCATAGAAAATTCCAATTGAAGGAACAATCCATAAATCATTGCTTCACTTTAGTGGAGGGGACGCAATCATAATGAAAGCATGATGTATTAAGGATTAGCTAATGATGAGTTCATGACTGCCATACATTTTGTCCTAGAAAGTTGCACATTGTCTCGTCCATAATTTGCAAGTAGATTTCCGCCATGAGTCATGATGTTCATGTATGATCCTCATGATCATGATAGCTTGATCCTTTTATTGTCATTTCATTGCTGTTTCAGTAAATTCATGGTATTCTTTTGTGATCCTCATAATCATGATGAATCGTTAAGATTTTAATGTAAATTCATTAATGTAGTTCAACCATTAATTCATGGATGAAGTCATCCATGAACCACTATGTAATCACGTTAGTTCATGAGAATTCATGATCTAGTAATGCATGAATGTATCATGAAATCCTGCATTAATTCATGCATTTGTTCATGATAATCATGCATGAACTCACGCACCATTATTATAAAGTGTTACTGAGACATTTTTCCTTGTAAAGCTACAGCTGCACAATGCACTAGCCACCATACTGACATTTGCAATGCTGTGTCATGACTATGTAAGGTATGCCCATAACAGTCTAGTGGCAACATTTGCAGTTTTTTGATGCATGCTATAAGGCTGTAACTCGTGATTTATGACAAACTGTCTGTTTCATGGACCAGAGGGCTGTACCCCAACATGTTCATCTGTCCCTGTGCGTTGCCAGCAGACTGTCTCTTCTGTGTGTTCCAGCTCGTCCTCTGGGAGAGCCCACACTCTGACAGTGTCTCTCTGTCGCCTGCTCTGACACACATCTGCTGACCATCACACACAGCTCATGCTTTATTTGACACTCACCTCTTTCTGCACATTCACTAAAAAAATTATATACCACCATCAATTATGTTGTTTAAATCAACACACCCTCGGTTTGAGACTGTCCCCAAAGGCCCACCTGAATACAGTGGTGCTCAGAATGGAGAGATAAAAACAAGAGAAAGCTTTGGTGTTGTTGACATTCCCTGTGTTTATACGGCAGATAATATGGACTATGCTGCACAGTCAGATGGTATTCAGCTTTTTACACAAGCTGGTCAGACAGACAGTGCAGCAGTGGCAGGAATACTGCTGTCACATGACAAGACATAAATCACAACATTGTGCCACCATTTGGTCTTGAGACACTCATATAATGCAGAAATACAGGTACATCCCCAATAAACAAATATTGTCTTCAAAACACGACAGTAGCTCAGTTGGTAGAGCATTGGCCTTAAGCCCAGAAGGTTATGGGTTCAATTCCCACCTCTGCACCTTCTCCACCGACTCCCACTGATGACTGCTGTCGTTGTGTCCTTGGGCAAGACACTTAACCCCACTTTGCCCAAAAGCCCCCACTGAAAGATCAAGGCTATGCTCACACTCAGAGAGCAGCCGTCCTCCTGTGGACTCACCACCTGCAGAGGATCAGTGAGGGGCTGGTGCTATGAGACTTGGGTGGCATCTCTGATTGCCACCCCCCTGACCCAGAAATGGATTAAAGGGTAGAAAATGGATGGATGGATGGATGTCTTCAAAACATTTTAAGGATGTGGACCATGTAAATTGCAAAATATAAATGTATTGCACAAGCCTCTAGAAAAAGCCTCTGTTTTGGTGTATCAGTATAACTTAGTAAACAGTGTTCCAGTCATCACAAGGAGATCCATCAAGGAGAAAGTTTCAAAAGCAGTCATCTGGACAAACTGGCCAAACTATCCGCCTCAATCCTGCATCGTGTAACCTTGGTCCTGGATCGATAGCCTGTACATTCGTAGGATCGGTCCCTCCTCATGGGCCATCCCAAAGTTTCTCACTTTTTTCTAATTGTTTTTTGAGTTGTACATTGCTGCTGCAGGAGGGTCTGAGGACTGTGGTGATGATCCACATTTATGGACAAACCTATGGACATTGGTCATCTGCTCCTTATGGATCACAGACTGTAAGTGTTTTTATCATGGCATTTCCTGTGTTTGAACTGTTTCATTCTCTGATCTGTGTTGGCAAGGTGACAGCTTTGTAATGTTCAAATGACATATGAAAGTATATACATCAGCATTGCAGCCGCTATTGTAAGTCCCAGTTTGGCTCTGGTTTTTGAGGTCTTCCTCCTGCTCTCATCAGCTTGTGTCCTCAGAACCCCTGCACATGCATCCAGCCAAAAAGTTGAGCAATGTTCATCTTGTGCGTTTCACAATCGCTGTACTCACTGCACTTGCTGTGCATTGACCTACAGCACCATTGACTTTATATGTAAACTTCCCGTACAACTTGGGCTGGTGGGAAAGCAGCTTAACCGTTCGAGTCAGGATCACTGTTATGGGTTTTGAATGTTCTGCTTCTGGTGTTATTATTATTTCAATAGCTTTGCTAGTGAGTGGAAAGAGACAAGCCACTCTATTGTCTCTGTGACTGCTTGGTTGAGACGATTTTGCTCTGAATGCTTGCCCACTATGTAAGACCATTTGGTTTGTTAATCTTCTAAATAATGTAACTATGCAAAAACCTCAACGAAGGCGTTGTATTTGTACTCTTGACATAAGAGAAATTGAGGAGTCTCTTTGAAGCCTCTTAAAACATATTTGCATTTGCCTCCATTTTGACCCTGACCCCAATTAAACTGGATGTCACTGATTGGGCCTGAGTAAGCAGATGTAATCAAAGGAGGTGAGTGTGTAGTGTAAGTTTGTGACCTTCCAACAGCTTCCCACTGTTCCCGTCTTATATTTGCACCGTGCCTTTCCATCTTCTTCTCATGTTTCTGGTTTACTTGTGCCATATGAACCTGTGCACCATCTCAAATCCTTGGAACAGAGCCATCACTGCTCCTCGTCTAAAACAGAGAGGCTGCTTTCTCCCATCATACTCCTTGTAAATGGAACACTGGCTAATGACATCAGATGACACATATCTGACATTGAGCTCATTTGAGAGAAGCCAAAGACTTGTCTGTAGACTCTGGGATGTGACAATACTTTTTAAGTTTGTTTTTTTTCCTTGCAGGGAAAATAATCGTAATAATTCTAAAAGTAATATTTCTAAGTAAACTAATCCAAATAGGTCACGGCAGCTTTATGTAGGCGGGGGGCTTATTTTATTTGGTTTGTATGAATAAAGCAATGACAAAATATGCTGTTTTAGGTTTTGGAGCAGGAAATAGTTCAAAGACGATGTCATCAATAGGATAGCGTTTGCTGGCTTCGCTGCATTCTCGCTCTCCAGGGAAATTCCATTTTCAGACCGCAATGCTGAAGCTAACACATTGCTGTGCGGTGTCCATCTTTGGGTTTGGATCGATAATGCTTATAATAGCGTGTTTGGGGATGTCTACTACTGCAGAGCTACTCTTTGTGTTGTACAACCCTTAGCTCAAGAGCAAACTGACAAAGAATTATGGCTGAAAGATTTTTTTTTTTCAAGTATGACATCCATTTCTGTAGCAGACCTTGTTATTTTGTATCAAGTAATAAAGAAAGCTTCAGAAGTCATTAAAGTCTATGGCCTGCTTTCAAGGTGCCGTATGCTCAGAGCTTTGTATTAGAACTTGTTTCAACTCACCCTGATGATAAATGGCCTCTATGTTTCTACATTGAAATGTGGTCGTGCTGATGCTAGCTGCTTTCCAGGCCAATAAAAGATGTGAAACGAGGACACTTTGCTGGGATGAGAAAGCCAAATCTATATTTATGCAAACATATACAGCAGTGAGCCAAACTGACTTAAGCACTAACATGGCAAGCGGTGGGACACAAGATGGTTTTATCAAAATATTCTCAAAAAGACACAAAATACAATGGACCATTCAAGGACCAAATAAAAGAACTCAATGGATTTAGCCGGTTTCGACACATTTCGACTTTCGACTCAAGTAAGTAAGTAATCTATTTACACAGTGCCTTTCACAGACTAGAGTCACAAAGCAATCGTTGTGGGCCTTTGTCTCTCACTCCACACAGAGATGGGAGCAACGTCGCCAAACAGGAGGCGCATGCCAGATCTATTGCACATGTTTTTAGCGGTAGGGGAAACCGGAGCACCCATAGGAAACCGGAGCACACATAGGGAGAACATGCAAACGCCACTCAGAAAGGCTCTGTTCTGACTGGGACTTGAACCCAGGAACTTCTTGCTAAGAAGCGAGAGCTATTCCCTCAGCCACAGCAGATAGACTCAGCAGTTGATGCATTGTGTTTCAGGGCCCTGAGATTGCTTTGATTAGTTACTTTAAGTTACCTTTATTTGCTCATTTAAGCAACATTATACTACATTTAGATTAAAACAGCCATTTCAGATGACAACACAAATAAGCACAGAAACTACTACATTTGTCCAATGTCATATGAACAGTTGATACAGATTGAGAATCATAACATGAACTTTTGAAAAACAGCCTCTTTAAATTGATTTTAAAGAGCATGTTCTGCTTTAGTCAAGTATTACTCCAATGCATTGTTTGTGTGAAAGTATCTATACTATTACTACTGAGTGATGTTGACTGGGACTATTGTATAACATACTGTATGGAATTGAGATGAGTAACAACAATATTTCCCTTATATACATGTATTATATTATATAATAATTATACATATAATAAAACTATATTATTGACCCAGGACAGGACAGGGAAGATCACTGTTTAAATGTGGCTACTGCAAAACGCCAAATGCACCTATTGTTTGACTTTGGAAAGCTTTTACAAACACAGTTCTTTTGTCTCTCTGCGCTGACTGCAGTTTCCCTTAGTAACCGGTAATATCACTGCTTATTAACGAAGAAATCACAGCTTTTTGGCAAAGAAATATTGCAAAAATGCACAGAAATAAACATGGAACATGACTATATGAATAGGATTTATGAAACATACTAAAGGAATAAGATACATTCATGTAAATCCTTTGAGGGCATGCATCTGGACGTGGTCCACATGGCCCAATGAAGACATATTGTTTCCAAATGCCTCCTACATGCACACACCACAGCAGCATCCTGGCTCCTCTTCCAGGTTGTGCCTGTTGCATGTGTTTGTCTACATGTATTTAAGTGTTGGAGATGTTTCAACATAGTCTTTCATATGGGCAAGTCAATATCTTGATTAGCTGTGTAAGCATCTTTTTGTCAACTGCATTAAGATTATATGATGATGGCGGCATAAGATTGAGTCAGTTGTTCGATGTGTGTGTGTGTGTGTGTGTGTGTGCGTGCGCATAATGTACATGCTTGGAGACGAGTTTGTCTCACACACAGGAGAGGAGGTTTGGGAATTTGTAGGTTCTCCCTTTGCCTAAGTAGGTTTTCTCCAGGTGCTTCGGTTTCTTTAGCACTAAAAACAAGCTTAATAGGTATAACTGCAATGACTGAGTGAAAGAATGGGGATATCCGGGAGTAGAGGCTTCTGTAAATTGAAAATACACTATATACTTAAAGATTATTTACATATAGACTGAAAGGTGACTGTGGCAAAGGTGGGTGAGATCCTCGTTTAAAGAAATTGGTGGTTCTTTGTCATCATATTCAACCAGTTCAACCATGCTTCTTTGGGAAAGACACATCAGTCCTTGTCATTGATGTGCTAAAAGAACTCTCACGAAGGCAAGGTGGTGAAAACAAATGGCCTTTTGTTCTAATATGAAGATCCTGATTAAATAATAAATTCATAAAATACATTCAAACAAAGAATTTATGATTTAGATAGCATTACATGAATCATAATAAGAGTTCTATGAAAAGTACAATATTGAAGTAATATTCCAGAAGATATATTTAGATATGCAGAGGTAACAGCAGACTTTGCATACCTGCTGTACGCTGTAGCAGTGGAAGAATGCTAATGCACACCTGGTCATGTGAGGAGAAACACTGTTTTCAATCTATGACTTTCAGTCATTTACATAAAATACGTTTATTAGATTGAAAGTTACAAGGTTGTTTAAAGAAAATCTAACTTTGAATTGTCAGTCATATCAGGGAAAAAATCTAAATGTAAATTGCCACAGTGACGTTTTCACCACAAAAAAATTCTGTAAGAAATATTTGCAGTCTCACGTGTAGTTGACATTTAATTTGTGGAAAACCCCCACTTGCAAATGGAAAAAGAAACGTTGGAAAAACCTGAAATAGAATAGGATATAATAATTCAATAATATGTATCATGTGTGTTATGTAAGCCCTAATAATGGAGCTATTTGATTTGTACAATCATCATGCTATGCATTTGTAAAAAGAGAAGAATAAAAAAAGGACCTTCAATGTCAGGTTTTGTAGGTTCAGCAGAAATAGCAAATAGAAATGGAATCGAAAAGACAAAAGACATGTCTGGGTCTGCAATAGTCTGAAATCTTTTAGATAGGAGAGTAAAAGGACTCTTTAAAGATACAATAGGCCAAACTTTACTGAAATACTGAGAACAATATCCAGGTGCTCAAAAACACACTCACACAAGCCTTCCAAAGCCCTTACGCCTTTGGATGTGCAGTTCTGAGAGGAGCATCGCCTGCAGCAAGAGTTGTCCTATCTAATAACCAGTCCAAATGGAGAATACTGGAGCGAGGCAGAGCAGTGGGGAAAATGCTGAATATGTATTTTAATATGGCTGGTCGGGCAGGTATACACATCACTCTGCATCCACAGACGATGCTCTGGGCACCAGCTACTGACATATTCTAGTTGACATAACCCTGTTTATGCACTCTTACACTGGCCAGACCAAGAACATGATGGTTTGATCTGCAATTTTTCAGCACTCTGGGAACTGATTATTTACCTTTAAGAAATTGATGCTAACACAGAGGTGTTTACATTTAGATAAGTCCAATCATAGAAAGTTATATATAGTGTTACTAATGGAATGATTTCAAATTCAGTACTGTGGCCAAATAAAAAATGCTTTTACATTGAATTTGTAAAAAAATATCATGTACATGATTTTTTGTTATGGCCATCTGGCCACAGGTCACAGTTTGTCATGCATGGGAATACGATCAAACCCAGCAGCCAGAGAGCTATTCAAAAGCATTTACAGGAAAGGATTCCCTGTTTCCCTTAAGCCTAGCGTACATCGACAGAGAAACTGGGGACAACTAGTTGCAAGGCGGCTTTTGGCAACTGAGAGGAGATGGTGGGAGATGATCAGTTGCCGAAATCGGTCGATGTGCGCGCTCTTACAACTGGAGATGATCAGTCGGTCTCCAGTTCCAGTCAGTTGCCCGTGTTCTACTTTTCGGCAACTAGTTGTCCTCAGTTGCCCCGATGTGCGCGCTCCATGCGCCGCTCCAACAACGTGTGTGTATTGCGTGTATTGCGAGCCCGCAACAGTTTGTTGTCAGAAAACACACTGTAGTTGAGGCCAGTTGCTGTCGATGTACGCGCTGTTATTCAAGAGACTGGCCTGCGACTCAGAGTTGCCCGTTTTCGCCAGAATGTCGATGTGTGCGGGGCAGCAACTCAGAGGCGACGGATATAATCAGTTGCCAGTCCGATGTACGCTAGGCTTTAAAGCACATCCACACCATGTCGAGCCGTTTCTGAGAACGAGAAACATGCACATTTTCTATCTTGACAAAGGCACTGAATATTCTAACATCCACAACAAAAACATCGGCAATTGGTTGGTCCTGTGTTCCGCATCACTGCAGTCATTGTGTCTCTTTTACTTTTTGCATTGAACCCTAACCCTAACCTAAAATTGTTTTGATCAGAGTCCATCTTTCTCTAAATGAATACTTAGAGAAGCATTAGTTGGAAGGCAGAATGTGAAAATATGCCTTCAGAGCACAAGATTGATTCATAATTATGAATGTCAAAACACACTTCAAACATTGAACTTATTTGTAGGGCACAAACTCAATTCAACTTTTGTATAGCCAAAAATCACAACAGTCGTTATCTTGGGGGATTTTACCAAGCTATTGATTCACTAACACAGTTCAAAAAACATTTTAAACACAAGAAATGCAAAGATAAAAAATTAAAAAAACATATAGAGCCATTGGTCCATAAGGAGCAGATGGCCTTTGTAAATACATGTTGATATTCAACTACATTTATGGACTTTATTGAGAGTCTTGGATCATCACCACTGTCTTTAGATCATCCTGTGTCAGCAAGGATAAAGTCTAAAAACCAAGAGGGAGAAAATGAGGAATCTCAAGGAGGCCAATGAATTGAATTCTTCTGGGTAGTTGGAGGGGGATAGGCAGGATGTGGAAAATATGCCACATCCTCACAGCAAAAGATTGATTCATATTATGAATGTCAAAACATACTTCACATACTTCATCCTCCAAATGTATTAAGTAGGGCACAAACTCAATTCAATTTATTTTTATTCATTTCTTTTTGTATTGCGGTAAATCACAACAGTTGTCATCTTGGACGACATAATCATCCATTATACAAATAACCCATGGACAGAAAATAGTTGACATGTTGACAATAGTTTGTAGTTTTGTAATATAAGATGAAGAAGTGTAGCATCTTCTCAATTCACTTTTGATACGCCACATACAGGTAAGTAAGTGTGATCTGTAAGTAAGTAATCTTTACTTACAGTGCCTTGCGAAAGTATTCGGCCCCCTTCAACCTTTCAACATTTCGCCACATTTCAGGCTTCAAACATAAAGATATAAAAAAAATTTTTTTGTCATGAATCAACAACAAGTGGAACACAATCGTGAAGTGGAACAAAATTTATTGGATAATGAATAAAATAAACTTTTTTAACAAATAAAAAACTGAAAAGTGGGGCGTGCAATATTATTCGGCCCCTTTACTTTCAGTGCAGCAAACTCACTCTAGAAGTTCAGTGAGGATCTTTGAATGATCCAATGTTGTCCTAAATGACTGATGATGATAAATAGAATGCACCTGTGTGTAATCAAGTCTCCGTATAAATGCACCTGCTCTTTGATAGTCTCAGGGTTCTGTTTAAAGCGCAGAGAGAACCATGAAGACAAAGGAACACACCAGGCAGGTCCAAGATACTGTTGTGGAGAAGTTTAAAGCCGGATTTGGATACAAAAAGATTTCCCAAGCTTTAAACATCTCAAGGAGCACTGTGCAAGCAATTATATTGAAATGGAAGGAGTATCAAACCACTGCAAATCTACCAAGACCCGGCCGTCCCTCCAAACTTTCATCTCAAACAAGGAGAAGACTGATCAGAGATGCAGCCAAGAGGCCCATGATCGCTCTGGATGAACTGCAGATAACTACAGCTGAGGTGGGAGAGTCTGTCCATAGTGCTATCCACTCAACCTTTGTACCACTCAATTTGTGTGCGTTGTAGTCAGGATTTAGCTCACATCTTACAGCTAGTTTGTTCATTCTCAAATGAAGAGGTCGAAGAGACAATACCAAAGTGTTTCTCATGGAATAGCTTACCCTTCACATACAGCGTGCCTCGCCTTCTGTTCCCTATACAGCTCTGTTTCTGCAGCGTAATGAGAAGCTCGCTGTTACTGACAGCTATAGAGTATTTCTTTCAAAAAGGTGCTGACATTATCTTGGTGAGAATAGCTTTTTCAAACAGTCCTTTCTGACCAGAACAAATAGATATAATGCCCGTGTCAGGAATCCGGAAAAAAGCAATATCTTAACCATTAAGAATGTCTCCCTAAAGGTATGCCCCGCCACCATGGTGTAGAGAAACACTTGAAAAAAGTTCTTCCAATGTCTTCATCACGCTTCGCTCGAATGAAGTTGTCACAAACGACTGATGATTTATGCTTTCCAGATGTATTATTTATTACCTAGAGTAAAGACAATGCCGTGAAGTGAACGGCAATGCTGTTCCCCAAGCCGAAACCATCATCTTTGACAGTAAATATATACTTTTAATAAACATAAGCTTAGCCACAGTTCTAGGAGTTAGTTATTAAAACATAAACAACATATTCTTGATAGCACTAAGGAAGGCTTCTGTGAACAATAACATTTTAATGAATAGGTTGTCTGTCAATTTTAATTACGATTTCACCAATCAGCAAGAATTTGTGTTCCGCAAGTCATCCTCATTAAATGCAGAGTATGTAGACTGCATTGCTACTGGTTGATTAAAAAACAACCACATCTGAACCTGGGTTGCCACTGCATAACATAGATGGACCACATATACATTTTATTCAGTTGTCTTGTTAACAGAGACCAATAACAGCATCAAATAACTTTACTAAAAGCAGTATTTGATTTGAACACCTTTACCACCTTTAGGTTCACTCCGTTTTACTGTTTGATTGGAGGCTCCACCCAAATGGTGTAAATATGCCTCTGATCATGGGGTGGTAATTGTACAGGTATGTTGAGGTGATCCCTGGAGACAGTATGATATTTAATGGCTCATCGTCTGGCAAACCCATTCTGCTCCGGTGCCAAGAACGTTCATGTTGTAAGGACTGGATTATGTTCGCTGTGTGAGTGTGAAATGTTCAGCTGTGGGGCATTTGTGGATTCAATGCCGGAGATAGTGTTCAGCATAAATTATTGCACAGCGTTTGTCATCTGCATTCTCTAAAATGTAAAATGTTTTAAGTAGAGCAAAGATGTCAGCATACCATCGGCAAACCAAACAAGCGGAAATAAAAGCACAGCCCTCACAATAAAGGGTTAGTGGAACTGACAACGTGAAAAATTCTAAGTGGAGACCAAACATGTGCGAAGGTCTGAGAGCAAATGAGGTTTGTCAAATATATATTATACATTTTGGTAAGTTTTCTTGAAACCTTTTCACTGGTTGCCTCAATGGCAGTTGCAGTGGAAAATGTGTACTGTGTGGACAACAAAGTGTAGCAAATCTAAATTGTATACGTTGGCTTGTGATGATTCTGTCTATTGGAGCAGATGCAAACCAGCCTCACAGAAGCCAATTATTTAAGCTGTGAACACATTTGATTGTTTTCAAATATTATATGTCAAACCAAAATTTGTATTTGAATGCCATTTACAAAACAACAATAAATATTTAGCAAATTAATTCACCATCCTGCTACATAGTAGACCTTTACAACTAACGTTACAGTCACAGTCACCAGCCTTAGCGTCATCTTAGACATGGATTTTAAACTTGATAAGCAAATTAATCGTATTTTAAAATCAAGCTTTTATCATTTGCGACTTTTATCTAAAGTTAAACCTTTTTTATCGTTTAATCTTTTTGAGCAGGTCATGCACGCTTTTATTTCTTCACACCTGGACTATTGCAAAGCACTTTATGCGCACTTTCCCGTCTGCGGTTGGTCCAAACCTCAGCAGAAGCAGGAGGCGCGATCACATCACACCAATTCTTGCATCGTTGCACTGGCTTCCTTTTGATTTTAGAATCAATTTTAAGATTTTATTGTGTGTTTTTAAAGCTTTGAATGGACTGGCCCCTCCTTACATCTCGGACCTCATTCAAATTTACCACCCACCCTGTGCGCTGAGGTCCGAGGGCCAGCTCCAGCTTGTGGTACCTAGGACGAGACTTAAAACCTGGGGGGACAGGGCCTTCTCCGTGGCTGGACTAAAGCTGTGGAATGCTCTGCCCCTAGTATTTTATTGTGCAGCACTTTGGAAACTGTGTTTAAATGTGCTTTATAAATAAAGTGGATTGGATTGGATTGGATAACGTTTTATTACAAACTAAGCATACGTTGCTATGGTGATGCCCTACGAAGAGGCCACTGTGTGTAAAACTAGGACTGTACCTATCTACATAGGCGTTTAGTAACAGAGAACAGGTTGTCACTAAACCAGAACATGTCTAATGTGTGTTGCCTTAACATGATTTCCATGTTGATATTTCAGCATAGATTTGGTGCATGCTGCTGGGTTGTGCGCTCTCGTAATGTGTGCTTGTGTGTTGTCATGTGGTGCAGACATGAGAGGCACAGTAATGTGTCTTCTCTCTTTGACTGAGGATCTGTGCCTTTAGGGGGACTCCCTCAGCAGGACGCCTCTCTCATGCCGCAGGCCACACACACATCCTGCATTCAGACCACAGACTCAAACGTGCTTATTTGGATAGTTTTGATTAATACAAAAACTTACTTGCCAAACTTTAAAATGGGGAAAAACAACAAAGTGTTGAGTTCTTCTGTAAATTATCAACATCGCTCCCATCTCAGACAAATGCCCACAACGTTTGTAAAGCGCTTTGTTATTCTTGTCTGTAAAAGGCAATATATAAATAAAGATTACTTACTGACTTACTTTTTTATCATGAAGCAAGTCACTGCTAGATGAGGAACAACGAGGGAGAAGGTGTGACAGCTAATAAGAATAATTGTACCTCTTTGGACTTTTCCGTGTAACTGAACTCATTGAAATGCTTTGATTCTTTGTGTAAATAATAAAAACAGTAGATGATTGTGCCTCTCTTACATTGAAGGGTTGCATTATAGATAAAGACATGATATTGGTGACTGACAGAGAGGCAGTGTGCTTACAGCTGTTTCATGTCACACTTTTTCCCTGGTTAATCACCTTTCTCAAACCGCTCCCTTAATTGGATAACACTTACATGATGCTGCTTCAGAATAAATCTGAGGTCCAGGATCTATATGAACTGTATCGAGACTTTGTTTGACCAAGTTCATTAAGCAATGACAAGCCAGCTCGTTCTCTCTTGTTAGGCAGTAGCTGTGTAGTTTCCCTCGATAGGAGCTATATCAGGGGGCAGTGAATGAGGCTGTGGTAAGGAAAGGTTGTCCTCTCCCCATGGAGCTGCAGCTTTTGTTACCAATGTCCGGATGAAACTAATATTTCATCAGTTGTGGAAATGAAAATTGTGATGAATCAGGAAAAACTATCACAAAGTGCATTCACAGAACTATAATTGAATACTATATTGATTGTTACATTGTTGCAAAACGTAAAAGCACTGCATAACTTTTCATTCGCCGTTGCCAAGGATATGTTTTTTGTTTGCTTAGAATGTATCTCTGGTATAAAACTTGACTTGAATAATTACAATGTATATACGGTAGGCTTGTCCGTCCACAGATATAATCTGCAAGTTAGCATGGTGATGTTCCTCACATACTTACCTGGTATACCAACAATACTTACCATAGACAAACACAATCAACTTGGACCAGAAAGTTGCACTGCATTGTTATTTTTACATTATCTACACAAAGAGTTGAGTGGAATACAATTCACAGATGGACGGAAAAAACACATGCACTGACTGATTGATTATCCACAGTATTGAATTGAACAACTATCAGTGGCAGAGGCCATGGTGTATTCTGGTGCACTGGGTTTTGAAAAGATAAATTACAAAATACGAGGCACATTGAAATTGACTATTCTGACCCCTGCCTCCCTGTCTCTGCTGCACACACAAACACATTCAGAGCATTGTAAATCAGGTTTGATCTGTCACACTCTGTCTGAGTGTGAGTGTCAGGAGATGAGCAGATGGCTGGATTTGAGTGCGTGCATGTGAGCGTGCATGTATATACATATGTGCGTGTGTCCATTTGTGTGTGCATGCATGTTTGTGTGCATGCATCCGTATTGGTGTGTGTGTGTGTGCATGCATGCATGTTAGTGTGTGTATGCTTGCATGTGTGTGTGTGTTGTCTCTGCACTGGTAAGACTCCAGCTGCTTTACAGATATTTGTGCCTAACAAGGCCTCAGCGCTCCATCAGCGGGATCCTCAAACAGTTAATCGGAGCACTCTGTCTTTGCTAGGTTAGCATTAGAGACAGCCACCTCAGAGACAGCCACCACACATTCAAACCCGTCCTGTGTCATTAGGTTCTAATCATACTAACAATTGAAATTAATTCTGTTTAATTTGTGCTGTTGCTTTAGCCATTTATCGGCTTTTACTGTGCATATCAACATGAAGACAAAACTCATTTCCACTGTCATTGACAGACACCCCCACCCACTGCACAGGACTGTAGAGGACCTGAGGAGCTCTCTCAGTGGAAGAGAGAGGGACCCTCAGTGCAAGAAGGCGCGCTACTGCAGGGCTTTTATCCCCACCGCTGTCAGACTGTACAATAAGTCCCTTTAAGTCACTAATGCACTAGGACTGAAAAAAGTGCACTAGGACTGAAAAAAGAGGCAAAAGTGCTTTTGCCACTTTTTATTATACTTAATTATATCCTGCAAAGACTTTATCTTAACCTTTAACATGTTTTCACACTTTCGTCTTTTTCACAGTCTGAGTGATTCTTTCAATGCCACATGAGACATGTACATTTCTCCAGTGTGAGATTAATATCTTATCTTACACTCACTCATCTCTGAGAGCTGCACATGTGCCACCCTGTGGACCAGCATTTCTACCAAGGACTTTAAACCACTAAAGGTAAAACTCATTGTACATGTCTATTTTGTCTGCCCAATAAAGTTCTGTACTCTTTTTTTATGGACAAAACACAGGATTGTAAGAGTTTTCATTCAAGTGCATGTGAAGCGACTATATGGAAATCGGCATGTCCAATCCAAGAGAATCGTGTATCTCTGTTCTCAAGTGAAGGATAAAGTGATGCTGGATTGGTGCAGCGTGCGGTGTTGTGGCCATTTTATTGAACTGTATTTCTTAAGAACACCTCAGAATTCCTAAGAATGAAACATATTTGTAAATAAAACTAGGGGCTCGATCAGGAGCAGTGGTCGCTGAATCAGGAGCAGTGGACTGCAGTACAGCCCCGATGATCAAGACTACGTGAGCAGGAGGATTTACCTATTGTTCATGTTTCCACCCAGAGGAGACCTACGAAGAAACAGGGAGAACATGAGAACTCCACAATGAATGGAATCAAGCCCAGGACCTTCTCGCTGTGAATTGTGCAAGTGCAAGTGTAATCCACCATGCTGCCAAAATGTAGGAATGTCACTCACCTTTGCCAAACTGCGTGACATTCATGGCATTTTTACCTTTGAAAAGAGGCCACAAAAAAACAGATGAATAAGAATGTGGGTTCATTACTGTGAGATTTCCATCTCGTCTGATGCAGTCATGCTCCTATAAACATCATTGTTAGTGCATTGAGTCAGCTCTGGACGTGACAGCACAGGGCTTTCTTTGTGCATTAAACACACTGACCATTCCTTTAGAGAACAATTGCTTTAGTGTGGAGACCTTTTGTAAACATTTCTGTTTACAAAAAGAAAAAATATAGTTATTGACAATGTTTGCATGCAGAAACTGCATAAACAGCTTTAAATCGAGCTCAATCGCGATTATAACAGATTATAAAAGTATAAAGAAATCCTGGCTTTAGGATATGAAAATATTAGACTTTGGCTTGTATATTCTACGTAGTTGTTCATTTTATCCATTGTCAATGGAAATCTCTTGATTACGTTGCAGAGCAGCTGCTGCTGAGCAGTGATGCCAGATTCATCACGGAGAGGATCGGCAGATCTTTGAAACGATGGCCAATGTGACAGCTGACAGTGACTCATGTGAAACCTCTTCATTTCCAATGGCCGCAGGTTGGTGGCCCAAGTCCTAATGCACTTTGTGACTCACACAAATCTAATATCTTCCACTCAACTGGAAAAAGGCTTCCACATGGACTCTAAAGACCCTTTTAGGCTACATGAAATATTTGGCAGCTGATAAAACGAGCTACAATAAAGTATTCTATACATTCTAATTATAATACAAATATTGGTCTAAAGGAATGCTGAAATGATGAAGCATTCCGTTGCAGGGAACAGAATGAAGTTGCTAAGACAACCAACAGTTGAGTTATATTTTCATCAATCATACATCTTCAACATATTGTTGAAGCCAGAGCCGGCGCTTCCTATATGCAGACTATGCAGTATGCGTAGTGTGGACTCTTTTTTGTTTTTTGTTTTTTTCTCTCATCGCTCTCACTCGTGCAGTTACGAGGCCCTTCTTCTCCAGAATCACCCATTTGATTGGTTGTTAAAGTTGTCACTTGTTAGGGTTAGGGTTAGGGTTAGGGTGATCCTCATACGTTTCGCCCCTACGTGGCACTTTCAACTCTCCCCTCCCTCCACCCTGTTGTTGTCAGTTGCGCAGCCACGAGCAGTAGTCTGTCTCTCGCCAGACCTTTGTAGTGCCGCCATGCTCCACCAGAGGCGTTTCGCTTCACGCACTTTTGAGAAGCGCAGCGATCTACAAGGATCTGCGAGCAGAGGCTGAGACGCAAACTAACATGAAGTTATCCCTTGGGTCATGTAAAAAGGAAAAAAAGACACCATGAACTGCGGAAACTGCGGGAACAACAGTCGGGTAAAAAACGTGTGGTTGCATTGACTGTCTGCAAAGAAAGTTGAATATTGTGTGTGACATGTTTTATCTCGGTTTTAATGAGTCCCAAAACAACTTAATCAGTCAAGCTCTATGTTGTGGTTAAGGTGGACTAGGGATGTAAATCGGTGACCGGTTAACCGGTGGTTGACCGTCACAGCGTTAACCGGTCAAAGCTGTCGGTTAAAAATAAGAAAAAGCGGAGAGGGGAGGTCTCTTCATAACGCTATTTTAAGCCCTATTTGCACGATGTGACGAGCGGGTCCCTATCTAGCTGTGTGCGCCAATGCATTAGTAGACTACGGGCGACTTTCATGGCGCACGCTCCACATATGCACGCAGCCACACGCGCGCGCACACACACACACACATACACACACAAACACTTTCCCCCCCTCCATACGTAACATCCACACGCATCATCTCTCCCCTCTGTTACCGCCAAAGTTCCACACTAGTGCAGGTCAGAACTACATTGGAGCTTATATTTACACAACACACACATACATGTATTGTACACACACACACATACACACATACATACACACATGTATTGTACACACACACATACCGGGCTGTCGCGCTCCTCTGTGTCTCGCAGCCCAAAGAATCCTCGCAAATACGCGGCTTCAGTCAAACACATGAAACATGTTTGTGCTGCTGGTCCTTGTCATTAGATCAGATCCACACACATCACTTTTAAACTTTAGCGGAGACCTGCGAGACGCGGCTCGTCACTCGCTGCCCTGACCATGTGGACGAGCCGTCTTTTGCTTAAAAATGCTTTACCCGCAGCACAGAAGAATGGGAAGATTAAAAAAGCAGTTCTCTGTGCACAAAGGTGCCGAAGCTGTTGCGGGTTTTGGCGCTGCTGTCTCAGCTCTGATCTAGTAGAACGCATAGATAAACTTATGAAAAGTACGCGGCTCGAAATGGCTGCTATTTCAAAGAACGTGGAATATTTTTAACTACGCGGTTAACCGGTTTCAACCGGTTAATGAGGCTCGGTGGTCGGTCATGAAAATGCATAGTTTTTTACGTCCCTAAGGTGGACACCATCAAAATAAACGTGCTTCCTTTGATAAGTATTTTGTTACATTTGTAATATAAACATAATACTAAAAGTGTTTAGTATTAGTTTTTAGTAACTAGTTATTATTCATATTATGTTGAAATATATATAGATTTTCCTTTAAGCTCTTTTCTACTAAAAATTTCTAAAAAATTAATGATATAGATGACTGGTCAAATATCAATGCCATTCTAAACCACCATGAAAGCAGCAATGAACACACCTCATTCAAGCATGGTCAAGTGGAGAGAACTTGATGAACGTACTGGGCATTGAAAAAACGATTGATCATATTCATATGACAAGAATGGAAATTGAAAGAAAGAGGTGGCGAGATGTCCTAAAGCGCCATATTTGCATCACTCAATCACTGGCTGAAAGGAACTTGGCACTTAGAGGCTCATCTCATGTTCTTTTTGAGCCAGATAATGGAAACTTACCTTAAAAGAAGTCGAGCTACTTGCAAATTTTGACATAGTCATGGAAATCTATGTCAACAAAGTCAAGGACTAGGAAACATGTCCATTATCTCGGTTAGTCAATTCAAAATGAACTGATTCAGATAATGAGTGAGAAACTTGTAGAAAAAATTGATTTAGGTGTAGGGCCCCTATGCTGACTTCTGCTTAGGGCCCTAATAAGGCAAGGCAAGTTTATTTATACAGCACAATTCATACACAAGGCAATTCAAAGTGCTGAACAAAATAAGAAAGCATTAAAATCATAAATAATCACAGAACATTAAAAAGAAGGATAAAAATATAAAATCCCTCAGTTGTATGCACAGCTAAACAGAACTGTCTCACATAAGGCCTGTCTCACATAAGGCATTGTCAGCGAGGAGGCCTGTCTCACATAAGGCAAGCACCAGCTCTGGTTGAAGCCACAAATTTGATCATACAAAATGGTGTTATAATAAATAACCTGAAAAGTACGTGTAGAGGGCAGACCTCTGCCAAGGGGAGCAGTTTTATTTAGTCTTACCGTCCGATCAGTAGCCATTTTCCAATGTAAGAACATTTGAATTGATTAGCCGTCTTTCCACCAAACAGAAGATTTCTTTTAGTTGTGCAGCCAGCAGAGACCTACAAACTAATCATGGTAAAAAAAAACCTTTTCCTGTGACAACTACATTTGTTTATCTCACACGGTTGTATCTCACTGATGAGTATGCTACATTTCATTGGCCAATTCTGAATGGCATTGAAACCATGTTATTTTGATTTATTTTTGACCAAAATCTTTATTTTTTAGGTACCTCTTTTTGTCCTTTGTGATGGAAAAGTTACAAAAACAACAATATATAATCACTGTCTATACTGTTTTGAGTTGGTGTGTTTTCAAGCAGATAAAGGTGAACCAGTCTCAGTATGTCGGTGAGACGACATATTTTCAAAAAATAACTGTTTTCTTCTGCGATCACAAAAACATATAGCACAAGCCCACTGAAACTGTTTTTCTTGTTCCACTAGACATTGTGGCAATCTTGGGTCTCTATGCCGGTGAAAAGCATATAAAATATTTAATGTCACTCCAATTACCCTCCCATTGATTATGGATATTTATTAATGAATTCTTCCTCATTAAGAACAGCCTACAAATGCACTGCTTGCACTGCATAAACGGTTAACTATTTAATCTTTTTTTTTTTCCAGGCCAGAATTCTTTTGCTTCATCTTAATTGCTTATTTTCTACATTAGCTCATATTGCCAAGAATTCATCACAGTAATTGCTGTAGAAAGTGAAGATAATTTATGTGAAGTGTAATGGATAAATATAAATATGAGAAATCATGAATAATGAAAGCGGCTGTTTTGTTTAATTGCTTTTATTTCTGTTGTGTGGAATATCTAACTCTATCCTGCTCAGTCTTCAGATCATAAAGGTAGAAAATTATAGTTCATGTGTTGTGCCAAAATATACAAAGAATGATGTGGAGATATTCAGATTTCACATTATTTTGTAAATGCTTGAGATTTCGATCCACCTGAACCCTTTGTGATTATGTTGAGAGGTCAAAGTGGGTCAACTGCGCAGGTTGGTAACTTTCTGGCTTGCATTGATTTGAACTCCAAACTGAACAGCAAACTACTTGATATTTTCTTTCTATAATCTGTATTATCCACCCGCCCGCTGACAATAGCAGATGCATTTTGAACACCAAACCCCAAAAGCTGTATATCATTTTAAAGCTTATTATCTTATTTTCTTATCTACATTTATATACTAAACTACATCAGACTTCGTATTCAAAAGATATAACACATAATATGGGCACAAAATAAATCACTTCCAAAAAAGATTTTTACCTTTGGGCTTGTGCTGCATAAATAAATCAGATCTCCTCCTGGCTTCCAATACCTCTGTCACTCCGTAATAGTCCATTGAAAAATAACGTCCACTTGTATTTCCCAAAGTATAATCCATTCTGGAGAAATAGTCCAAAAACGAAAAAAAAGAGCACAGAGGCTGTTCTTTCAATGTTAGCGAGCTTTTAGCTTTGTTTTACACCCAAACATCTGGTATCCACGTGTTCCTTAGCTTGTTAGCTTCAAAATGAGACCTTCCATGAAGAGCTACGAGTTGTTTACGTCTACAACATCTCCGTGAGTACAGCTAGCGGCTGCTTTTTGCGCATGGGCGACTGAGCTTTGTTGTCTTCCGGACTGCTTGGGATCTGTTTCCTGGCCGAATGATTGACATGTCCGTGTAGCCAATGTGGAAAGCTTTCTAGCAAGGGGTGGGACAAAGGTGTAATGTGTCTTAGTTTGTGTCAGTAGAAGTGTGCGTAGCTGCAGTCAAAAGACGCTCTCGAAGCCGCAATGAATTTACACTCATAAAAGATCAACTTTGACATTTAAAGAAAAAAAAAAAAAAATCACATAGATTAGTAACTTTTAAGTACCAATAATATAAAAAATAGTTTTTTATAATGATGAAAGTCAGTAAAGCAATTTGGCACCATTTGCCACTATTTGGCACAATTGTGGCAAAAAAGTTCCAAATGGCACTACTAAAAGGAGAAACTGCATAAAAACTATAAAACTCTGGGGCCGTATTCCTAAAGATTCTTACTGCTAAAAGTTGCTCCTAGTGGCCAAATTCTAAGAATTTTCTTAGAATCTTGACCAACTCTTAGAATTTCCCCTAAAAGTGAGGAGTAGCTCCTAGTTAAAGCTGCACTAACTGACTTTGGGATTTTGAAGCCGCGGACTCGCTGGCCTCTCTCTTTCTGCTCCCCTCCCCGCACCCACGAAGCTATCGCCCCCCACACACACCCACTGTTGGGACGGAGCTAGCGTCTCCCAATATGGATAATACATGGATATGGATTTGCACGTGGATGCCGTGACCATAGAACGATAGAACCGGGAAGCGCGGAGGAACGGGACTTTCTTTTGGATGGCTGTCTCGCTGTGTAAGCAGTAACCGGTGACGAAGACGAGGAAGTTTCAGGTTAGCTCCGCCGCTTGTTGTGCTAACTCAGCCGTCTATGCTAACGGAGACCTGTAGATTTCTCACAAAAGTGGGGGCTAGTGGTCCACTGTGATTGGTCACAATCTGCGACCCGAAACACATTCTCTTCCTTGTTTCATCAAAACTCGATCTAAAATATAATGTCACGCAAGCACAAATCTGGGCTACTTTTTCTTCAAAAGGACGTATATCCCAATGCACTACATGGACATGGATAGCATTTTAGTAATGAATACAAAAATAAAGTCAGTTAGTGCAGCTTTAAGATAAAAGCTATTCCTAAAAAATCCTAGCTCTTAAGAGTGCTCTTAAGGGGAGATCCCTTAAGAGTTGAGAGGAGGACTTTTAGCGACTTAAAAGTTCCCTAAGAGCACAAAATGGTGGACGGTGGAGACAGGAGAAATATTCTATACACTGGATGACAGTGAATCAGTGAAACGCTGCAGATTCAAGCAGGAATCATGTTTGTGGTATATTTAAAAGTCAATCATGTGACCAGCTTCTTATTGGCTGGTCAGCAATAACACCTCATCCATTTTACCTTTGTTACACAAAAGTAAGTAGAAATGGTAAAAGTTGAAAGAGAGGAAAAAGTGGTCCTAAATTGTCACACATTCAGTACGAATGAATGAATACTTTATTTTGAGCCATGGCAAACAAGAAAAAAAAGGACAAAACAAACAAAACAACAACAGAATAGAAGTACAAATATACAGTTTTGTTTTATTAACAACAATCCAGCTCAAAAAGGAGTGGGAGAGGATAAGACTTTTAAGCTCCCTTGTACTTGATTAGTACAGTGTATGTATAATATGTTTATATTAATATTGTTTCCTTAATTCCTTATAAGTCTATACATATCACAGCCTTTACTAATCCTAACGTTATCATTATCATCATTTATCCATATAATATTTATAATAATAATTTTCTTTATCATGTATATTATATATAGAGTAATATTTAAATTATATGTATATATATATATATATATATATATATATATATATATATATATATATATATAAAATTATAAGTGCTCATGATATATACGTATTATGTGTGATAAATTGGTGCTGAGCAAGCTCTGATGATGGTGTATAAGTCTAACTTTACTATTCACAGTATTTATGTACCATTGATATATCTGACTTTATAGCTTTTGGTTATTATTTACAATAACACAGTGTTCCTAAGATTAGATTCCATGATTGAGTTTGTCCATTTTAGGGCCCTTATTTTGCCTATTATCATCAAAAATATGTTTGTTCTAACTTTTAGGATCAACCAATCACAGCGTCTGAAATGATGACTCATACCTAGCAACGGGGTCGGCCACGCCTCCTCACTAAGATAAAAGTTGTTGTCAATTCCTTGCTCAGAGTTCTCTAAGAGTGTTCTGGAATAACTTTTAAGCTAAGACTCCTAGCTAGGAGTTTTTAGGTTAAGATAAGAGCTCTCTGAGAGGACTCTCAGAATCTTTAGGAATACGGCCCCTGAAGTCTGAAACTTTAGACAGTTGTTGTCAACAACACAATGACCACAGGGTTTGAATATTGTGAACTTAAAATTAAGTGTGCCTTTTAAGGGCCTTTAGAAATTGAAAATTTTAGGCAAGGGCTAAAAAAATAGGTTTTTTTCCCATACTTCAAAGAATGCAGAGTGAAATAGGAATGACAAACATTATTTTAGTGCATATTTCCATATTGAAGGCTCTAGCTTTAATATGATGCATCACTCAAGCATGTGAGATGTAAGATGTGTTTTTAAATAAGCAAAGACATTTGGGTATGCCCAACTTTTGTGCACAAGCCAAAATGAGGCGAGTGTTAAGAGGTAAAGCCCCACAGCAAACGAAACAAAGAAAGAAAATGATACAACCATACGACCACACTATATTGGCATAGGGTCATGGAGTGGATTGGTATGGTCTTTTACTCTGATTTCAGTCTCTGTGTGCTTTAGTTTTAGCTTTACTTCCTGTCTTGTTCACCTGCCCTGGTTGTCTGCCCCGCCCTAATGTGTTTCACCTGTGTTTCACCTGTGTCTTTCTGTGTTTATATGTACTGTACCTGTGCTCCTCTCCCCTTGCTGCTGGTCCATTGTCTTTGCTTGTCTTTGTCTGTTTTCCTGGTTTATGATTTATGTTTTAATTTTTAGTTTATTTTTCCCTGGATTTTAATTTTATTATCTCCATTAAAGCTGCACTAACTGACTTTGAGAAACGTTCGAATGAGAACAATGAGCTCGCGCTCTCTGCTCGGAGCTTCCCCCCCAGTCTGTTTTTTGTTGCATATATGAATTTACAAGTAGTGTGTGACAAGTTTTATTATGTTTGCTTCATTTAGGGGATGATATTTCCTTCACAAATGAATGATACTGTAGTTTGGCATCATTCAGGAGCCATTTTGTGAAGAAAAGTTGAAAACAAGCAACAGGAAGTTTTATGACATCAGATGACTTTTCTTCTTGAAATACAAATTTGACTAAAAATAAATATTACTTTTCACTGTGTGAAAGTGTCTTATTCAATGAAGTTCAGGAAGTAAACAATTTAGCAAAAAAAACAAAACAATCATACTACTTTATGTCAGATTTGTACATATTTTTGTTCCGAATTGTGTGCCAACTTAAGTCACCGACTTGAGTTTATTTTCAAAGAGAAAGAAATATATATATTTCTGACCATGGGACACTGCACTATGATGTAGACTAATATTTTCAAACCATGACATATATATTTATTCATAATAGCCCCTCCAATTGGTCTAACTACAACCAGTAAGATTTGCTGGAGGAGAATAGTTAAACCAATAACAAAGAGCCTCAAGGATTTTAATTTATTTTGACCAATCAGGAAGCTGTGTAGGTGAGCATGGGCGGGTCTAATCAATTCTTGTCTTCAAAAAGTTTCACTCTCTCACAGTTTAGACATTCACTTCAACAATGGATCTCAAATTGTGTCCAAAATGATGACTAATATTGCCAAGATTTTTAAAAGTCACTTGACGTTATACAGGCAATTGAACCTACATCGTAAAAATCAGACTTCTCTCATTTATTCAAGCCAATTTAAACATAGTAAATGACTCTCGGAATGAATCTCAGCGACTGCTCAGCGTATTCATTTGACTTAAGTCTCATTCTTCCCACTGCTTTGTTCTTGCACTTGTTTGACACTGAGGCTGGTGACAATTACTCTCAGAAAGGACACAGCGATATCCCAGAAGATTAAGTGGCTTTATTTTGTGACAATTAAACTTTATGCACTCTCTTTCGCTCGCACCCTTCTTATCTCCTCTTTTTGTCCTTAAAGCCCATCGTCCAGTGTCCCCTCTCGTGCCTCCTGCTCGGTCTTTAATTTAAATTCACTCCTCAAATCTGTCCTCACATCTCACGCTATTCTCACTCCTTGTTAAACATTAATATAGTTTTTTTTATTTTTTTCAGGCTTTGCCCTATCTGCCTCACAGTGAGATTTCAGACGCCCATGTTAAATGAAGTAATTAAGATTATTTTCAAAACCCTTTTACACTTTTTTTATACCAAAAGGTTATTACACTTGGAGCAACCCTCAATCGCAAACGCTTAAAAATGACATCACATATGCTGACAAACAGAAAAGAGGTGAAGTAATATAAACATCAAAAAACACATGGCTGGAAATGTCTTTTCTCCTTTTTTTCTTTACAACAGCTTCAGAAAGTGGTACCATTAATCAAACCTGACGACGTTATTGTTCTTAGTTTTAAAGACTTTCAAGTTTGTGCACCAAAGCCCCTGACGACTGATAGATATTTTCTTCTTTCAGCCTTATTAGTTATTTTGAACTTTTACCACGACTTGTTTTTACCATGTGTATTTTACGATATTAAGCACATCATTTACATTTACATTCATACACCATTTTATCACTATGCACTTAAACTATGCAGAGAAGAGCATGAAAAGAAAAAAATGCATAAATAGTTAATGCATAATTTTGATTTAAGAGATTACAGCGATTTAGAACGTTACAGCCTATGTTGAGAATACAGTGATTATCCATAATAATAATTCCTTTTTGGAATAATTCTATGGTCAATATGCAGCAGCAGAATACGTGCTGTACATTGGGGAAATTTCAGTGCTGCATCACAAGTTACGGATTGTAGGAATGAGGAGCACACAGCAGAAGATAAATTAATATTAACTCTATAATAAAATACAAAACAATATCATTAAACTATGCATTGTAAAATCTATATTGTAACTAGCACTAATTTTAGCAAATCTCATGAGTTATATCCATTCTCCAACAGTGGATGGGAAAGTGTTTGTTAGTGTACTGCTGGGCCTAGAATGTGATTAAAATCCAGTTCGGACTGTAACTAGTAACACACACTGATTCATTCCTTCAATTATATCAATCATACATTAAACAGCAAGTGTTATCTTAACGGCTAATTACCAATTAACAATGAGGGATTAACTGACAGTGGCGCCGACACACACACACCCACCCACACACACACACACACACACACATACACATACCCGCAGAGTTGGCTTATAGTGTGTGCGTTCAGTTGGCTTGTTCGTCTGCACGTGTACGATTGAACACAGGCCTAATCAGCTGTACTGGCCTGTAGTACCGGCTCAGCTTGCCACCTCCATGCAGATTCATCATTGCCCACATTGCTAGTGTCGTCACGTTTTATCTAAAGACACGCCTGCTCCTCTAATGGGGATGGGAGTGAGGGCAGCCCTTTATGTCATTAGGAAAACATGATACGCCAATGATTTAAGACATTCGGAATTGTGCTTAACGTATTCGGCGATGCACAATGACTAAATAACGGGTGGGTGTTGTCGCATCTTATCTTTGAGAAGTGGGAGTGAGACGCCGGCTTGATTTAGTAAGCCAGAGGTAAGCTCATAAACACATTGCACTACACGACTCAATTAAACAACCTTACCTCAAAATCCTTTGTTTTTCTGCAACGCTTTAATGTGTGTGTATATTTTCAGCACCGGTAGGAGATTTAAGCTGATAAGAAACCAGCAGGAGGTCCGCCCATGTGAAGGTTATACTTTTGCAGTTTATCCGGAAAATCTCTTTGTTTTTTTGCTTTCACAAGGCTCAACAGGGACATGCGCGACTTGTTAGAGCCATAGGGAGAGCGGCAAAAGTCAACCTTACATGACCGCCTGGACATTATTTGCATCACATACTAATTGGGCTGCGGCGCAAGCAGCCACTTCGATTCAAGTTTATTCTGATGGCGCGCTGGTAAGCATTGTAATACCGCATGGCGCATATATTTACATATTCCTTCATGGGTTTAAGATTGACTTGTGGAGTTTGTGCCTCTGGTGAATTTAATTTGTTTTGACACGTTGGCTGCTAAAGAAGGAGTTGTGCGTGAGTGTGTGTGTGTCTGTGTGTGTGTGAGGGTGTGTGTGTATTGGAAGCCAGGCCGCACGCGCATTCAAGCTTTAGAGAGAGTCCTCAAAGTGGCAGAGGAGAGAGAGGGGTGTGAAGAGAGAGAATAGAGAGACCTATCTGCAAACCGGGCAGGTATGCAAGTGCAGGGCTCAGCAGGAGATAAGAGACTTCTCCTTTGGTCAACTCTCAAGGACTTTACAGAGAATGCACGCTCTGAGATCTGGTCCTTGTCTAGGTTAAAACTAAATTACTCTGTCTTTAGTTTGTTTACGCACTGACAAAGTTTTGTCCAGGTGCCTTTGTGGAGTTGAAAATTGTCTCATTTGAAGGAACTAAAATTAAAGGACGGTAAACTTTTAATGATGTGTTTTGTCACAACCGATTGAAGGATTAAATATAAACAAACATTAAACAATACATTCTGTCCATCACTTCTTTCTTTTTGGATAAATACCTGTTAAACCTCAGAGGTAACAGCTGCAGCAATCAGGAAAACTACTGTGCGCGCCAAGGCTTCACAGCTATCTCAGCTGGGACACAAAGGGCCCAGTTTACAGTGAAACAAATGACCTCACACATACGCACACACGCACACACACACACACACACCTGCAGTCTCCATCACTGTGTCACTCTCCAAGGTCCTGAACACACTGCTAAACTGTCAGGGCACACAGTGCTAATCCTGCAGGGCCCAAATCGTCTGTCAACATTGTACAAGTTTCAAGGTGCAATGTCATGGAATAAGAGAAGGTTGAAGATAATGTAAAAATTACTTTTCCCACAAGATTGAAAATATTTGGCATTGACAATAGTGTTTTGTGCGTAAAGGTGTATTGTATTGTATTGTATTGAAGCGTACCATATGGCTGTAAAGGGGTATATTCAAACATTAATTTGTATATTTGCCATCAAAGCTACCTCCCACTGATTTTGCTATCAATTATAGTGACTAATGTACACATGGGATTCAGAAAAGGGTGGATGTTTGTATTTCCAAAAAACATGGTATTTCTGCCAGTTCATGTTATAACAATGATGACATGAAAAGTGTATAGCACTTTTCAAAAACAATGGTAACAAAGTGCTGTACAGTCAGCATATTGAACAATTAAAACAGTCATTATAATACAAAGTCAAAATAATAAACAGTAGATTCAGAAAGACAAAGCAGACAGAGGAAACACGAGAAGAAAGACACAACAAAGAGTGGAACAATATAATACAACCAGAAGTTTAAAACTAACTTGACAAAGCTGTCAAAAAAAATTGGGTTGTTAGTATTAGATAGCAATATGGCCTACGTGCAGGACTGTACAAGGACTCCATGTTATGACTATGATGTGACTGTCTCTTTGTGACACGTATGTCTTTCGATGTGTGACGTGACAATGACTATATAAACTGTGTACTGCCTTTATTCTGTCTGAGAGAAAGAAACAGAGTAAAACCAGTGGAACTTGAGAGAAACTTAAATAAACTTCCAGAGTTTGGCACACCACGATCCGTCTCTGTCTGCTTCATTCCTGACAGATTTGGTGGAGAATGCGCGGCTCCGTGTGTGCCATTCTCTGGATTGTTTTGAGGGAGTTTTGCTCTGTTTCTTTTCCTCTGCGTGAGAGATCGGCATGCTGTGTCTGGGAGCAGAGATTCCAGCAGACTGGAAGAGCTGTTCCTGGATGCTTCTTGTCGCTTCTGTCACTTTTGTTTTTTAAATTGAATATTCCGACGCGGAAAAGAAGTTGGCAGACCTCTTGAACAGTCCGGACAAAGAATTGAGGTAAGCAGACACCTTTTTTAATATGTAAAGTCTGCATAATTGGATATTAGCTAAATTTTGGTCTGTTTTTGGGGTCTGTCAAACTCTAAATTGTATTGAAAGAAGCAGTCTCAGGGTTTAAGTCCCTTGGAGCAGTCTCAGGGTTTATGTCCCTTGGAGCAGTCTCAGGGTTTAAGTCCCTTTGGAGCAGTCTCAGGGTTTATGTCCCTTGGAGCAGTCTCAGGGTTTAAGTCCCTTGGAGCAGTCTCAGGGTTTATGTCCCTTGGAGCAGTCTCAGGGTTTATGTCCCTTGGAGCAGTCTCAGGGTTTAAGTCCCTTGGAGCAGGATCCTTAGTGAAACCATGGTGTAAAATTAAAAGTAATTATAAAAAGGGAAATGTGTTAAAGAGGCCTTTGTTACAAAAGCTTTGAAATTGACGAATTTCAGGCTGATAAATGACAAAAGTACATAAGCAACAATATTTCAGTGATCACGGTTTAAATTACATACAGAAAAAGGGAGTTTTTGTTTTTTGGCGTGAACAGAGTTCACCGGAGAATGCAGAGTTTTATCTAAAGTTGAGCTATGAGAGCTTTCGTGAGTTATTTACATTTTTTGCCGAGTTTTATCTACAGTTGAGCTATGAGAGGGTTGTATCCAACAGTTGTTTTTGTTTTTTAGAAAGAGATTTTGAGTTTAAATTAGTTTGCTACCTCGATAAAATAGAAGCGTAAACGTTAAAGACAAGAGTGCCTTTTGTTACTAGTGTGGAAATTGGCCATTTCTAGACTTGGATGACAAAAGTTTAAAGAACAACATCCGTTATATTCGCTTAACAAAGTAATCTTGAAAGTAATTCTTCTTTCTGTTTTTGCATTTTTGCTAAAACACTACTTTCTGCCTGTGTGTGCAGCTCTATCTTGCTGCCGTTGTCAGGGAAACGGCCCCCTCCTTCGCTGCTCTGTCTCTGAATCAGAGCTACTGCTTTAGGATTTCTGGCTTTTCATAGTAGATATTCCGTTAAATTTGCGAAATTTGCCATTGAATATTGTGTTATGACACAGTTAAACGTTTTTTAAACACCATTAGTGAATAAGTTTTGAATATTATGTTTTTTGAAACCCAAATATTAGTGCTAAAAGCTGTGCAATTCTTTTTAGACCTAACATATTTCTAGATTCCATTCTTTTAAATCTGCTGCTTATTTCTTAACTTTTTGTGAGTTGTGTTTGTTTTCATGTTTTTATTTTAGTTACAAAAGCCGTTTTTCAAACATTTAAATTAGAATCTGTGTTAAAAGTGATTATTGATTATAGACTTCGTCTAAAAAGAAAGAGGGAATTAGATTAGCTGTAAAAGTATTATATTATTAAGTTAAACTACCCAATTCACATGCAAGTGGCGACTTTTTGTTTTTGTTTTGACTACACGCCTGACCTTGCTCCTCCTGCTGATGCACACAGCAGAGGAGCCTGGTCTGAAATGTGCAAGATAATTAAACACACAGTACAAAAGTACACATATTTTAAAGTTTAAAGGTTTTTTTTAGATTTGAGTCTTGTTTTTTTATATTAAGAGTTTCTGGTCTTAAAAATGTCATCATTAGTAAGATAATAAGTAATCTTTATTTACATAGCGCTTGGGAAAACCCAGAGCGCTCCAAAATTGTTTTGACTTTAGGGAGAAAAACAATCTCATTCACAATCTCTGTTGTTTTTAAATTGGCCGTCTCAAGGATTGTTTTTCAGACTCTGCCACACTGTACGAGAGGTCACTGCTGGACACTGGACACCAAAGCCCACCCAGCCACAGGCCACAGATCAAAGAGCAAAGGAAAATGCCACCTCCTTGCCCCTCCCCACGCCACTCCAGAGCTGAGTGGGTGTGAGAGAGACCGGGGCCATGAAAGAGAGGTATCTGGAGACGTGATGGGTGGAGCATCAGGCAGAGACCTGAATGAGAGTTGAGAGTGTGTCCAGTTGGTTTACATCACCACAGTGTGACCTTTGACACCTGCAGGTGGTTCGAGGAGTCTGGAGACACAACCCCAAAATTCACACCCTACATACACACATACACACACACACATTCACTCACACATTTACATTTACACATAGATACATGAAAAAGCAGAACATGAGAAAAAAGCATTTTAAAAGTTTACTCCAATGTAAACATATTTTTAATTGTCTATCACTTGAATCTTTACTTGAATCAGTATTTTTGAGACCAGAAATGTTCATTTGAATTCTATATTGTCATGGACTAATTGACCTCTGTCCTGACACTTTTGATTTGTTGATTTTGTACTGTGTGAAGTAATTACATTGATGAGGATTAGATCTGATAAAAACAAAAATTAGAGAAGTAAACTGAATCATTGCGCTTGCTTTTGTCTGAGGGACATTAGCAACAGCATGAATAGAAATTGTGTTAAAGTAGAATCAAAGTGACTTAACCATAGAGAGTAACTACTGCATAACAAGCTGTGTACAGGAACTGAGACACTGCACCATTGACCAGAAGTGCATCGCAAATGACCTGATGTGCTTCAAGTGAAAAGACTGTATCTGGAGATCCTGATGTGCATCTGGAGAGACCAAAACCATGGCTTGGACCCTACTGATGTCCAAGATGACATCTCTCGAAATATGACCTAACCTGATGACGACTGAGACTCACCCTCAGGGGACCCTGAGGACCTGAGGATCTGAGAACTTGGAGAGAAAAACTGGGGAGTGATGTTTATATTTTTGAAATCATACATTGATGAGTGCTAAATGAGAGAGATACTCATGATTCTTTCTTTTGTTTTTGTTTGTCCCTAGCTTCTGGACATCTGATGATCTATTGGACACAGACATTTGCAGAACAGGAACCAGCCAATGAAAACGTCTATTGCCGATGCTATTGCTACAACCAGAACCTGTGACAAATGCAATATACATGTTAAGTATTCAGACATCTGACAGACAAAAACTTTGAAAATGATAAAGTATGAGTATTGTAGCGTTTTATTAGATGTTAAATAGTAGTAAAAAAGTAGAATTGTCCTTTCTTTGTTGTTCATAAACACATTTCCACGTAAGAGTTAAAATAGTACCATACAATGTTATCCTTTTGATAGATCAGCTAAAATATTAGAATCAGAATTCAAACACCATTGTAGAATAACTGACCCCAACCCCAAACCTGCTAAAATAGATTAGCTCTTGTAAGGATAATACTAATTTGATTAATGATGTACATTCATCCCAATCTGCCTGAGAGGAGGAAGTGACAGCACTTCCTGGTTCAACAAATGTATTTGGAAAACTGACCGCCATAATAATGTTAATATTAACCATTTGTCTTTCTGTGTTCACAGTTTTATTACTGAGAATGAGAGTAGACATAGAGCAAAATCCCACTAACAATAAGCCACTGATAATGAGAGTATAATACCACAGAGAGATTTATTAGATTAAAATGTATGTTTAAGAATATGGCTCAATAGAAGCAAATATACAAACATATTTGTAAATAGATTAGAATAGTTTTAAACTATAGTGAATAGTAAAAGTAAAGTACACAGTCTAAGATTAAAAAGTGAAAATAATACAGTGAAATAAGTGAAGTGTAGTGTAAACAATTATCATTAGGATAAAAGTATAGAGTAATAAAAGTGAAATTAGCTTCTAATTTGAGACTCAGCTCGTTTTTGTCTCTGTTTTGACTGAATCTGCTGAGTTCTTGTGTGTCCAATAGTGTTTGTTTGTTTTTATTTTTGATTTGTTTTTTGTTTGTTTATTTACTTTATTTTTGTTTGTTTGTTTTTTCCCAGGATAGAGGATAAAATCCACTGATATTGATTTGATGATTATGAGTAATGCATACATTTTCTTTGTTTTTAATCATTTTGTAAAGTTTTTTTTTTTTTTTTTTGAATTTTTTTTTTCTTTTTCCACTTTATTGATTGATCGATTTGAGTGATCACATGTGATTATGTGATCAAAGGGGAGGGTGTTAGTATTAGATAGCAATATGGCCTACGTGCAGGACTGTACAAGGACTCTACAAGGACTCCATGTTATGACTATGATGTGACTGTCTCTTTGTGACACGTATGTCTTTCGATGTGTGACGTGACAATGACTATATAAACTGTGTACTGCCTTTATTCTGTCTGAGGGAAAGAAACAGAGTAAACCAGTGGAACTTGAAAGAAACTTAAATAAACTTCCAGAGTTTGGCACACCACGATCCGTCTCTGTCTGCTAAATCCTGACAGGGTTTTAAGAAGTAAATTTAAAGAAGATACTGATGGTGCTAGCCTTATCTCCTAGGGCAGGTCGTTCCAAAGCCGAGGAGCCCGGACGGAGAAGGCTCTTTCACCTTTCATCTGGAGCCTCAACACTGGAACTGTCAACAGGGAGCTGCCCCGAGGATCTAAGGCTGCGGGGGCTCGTAGGGGGTTATACTAAGTTCATGGGATGTAGCTTGACCTTAACATGCTTTATGTAATCAGTAAAATCTCAAAAACAATTCTAAAACGCACAGGGAGCCAGTGGGAGGGATGCTTTATAGAAATCAGGAGGACGAGTGAAAATGTTATTAATCTTTGAGGGATGGTGCGGAGGTTGTAGAAACAGGATTGGCTGCTTTTTTGATGTGGGAGTGGAAGGTGAGGTGCGAATCGAAAATGACACCGAGGTTACAGGCGGAGAGAGTGATGTTTTGAGGATAGGGGGCCGAGAGGTGGGTTTGGATGTGGGATATTGATGGAGGCAGGTTAGTGAGGAGGACCTTCTGATTTGTATTGAGTTGAAGAAAATTATGGGCCATCAAAGTGTTCACATAATTAAAACATCGACCACAGCAGGACTTCCAGGGTCGTTTGGTCTCAGCAGTCCGCATAGCAGTGGAAGGCCACGTTACGGGCCATAACGTGTCCTGGGGGAGCATAAAAATAGAAAATAAAATGGAACCTTCTGTAATACGGGCTTTGGAGGTAAAATTACCCATGGTGACCGAGTCTAAATAATAAGAAGTTCAGTAGCTCTGATGCCACCCATTGAAATGGGTCTAAAATTGGCAGTAATGTCAGTAATTATGTTTCTTTAAAAGTGGCTGGACCACAGCGTGTTTAAAACTGGATAAGATAAGATAAAAGATCCTTTATTTGTCCCACAGTAGAAAATTTCAACAATTGCAGCGTGTATACAGGACCATAGTAAGAGCACACAAAATATACAAAAATATACAAAATAAGTAGTAGCTATGTTTCTTAACTAGATGTAAATGCTGTAAATGCTTCAATACCAGTCCTTTCAAAAGAAAAAAAAAGATATATACAGAGATTATGTACTACATGCTGTATATAGCAGGATAATAAGTAGACAAAGTAAAGTGACATCGTAGAGTGGAATTTCTGAAGTTGCAGTATTGCACCACTGCACGTGATTTTGTATTTTACTTATTTTCAGATGAATGACATTGTACAGGCTCAGCAGTTCTCATTGTAAAGTCTGACAGCAGCAGGGAGGAAAGACCTACGGAACCCTTCTCCTTCACACAGTGAGGGTGAATTAGTCTGTCACTGAAGCTGCTCTCCAGAGCAGAGCGAGCGTCCTGCAGGTCATGGTCCCAGCACAGATGTTATTTTGTCCAGGGCCTCTGTGATGCTGCTGCTCCAGCAGACCATATCGTACGAATTGGCTGATGCCACCAAATGGGTGGGGACGATATTGAGGCTACACTTGGTTGACAATATCCTGAAGCATTCTTTCCATGTTTTGGCGAATTCACGTCATAGTGTGAAACTATTTGCCATCAAGGAACAGCAGTGGCTATAGGGCATAGGGCTCACACTCATACTATGTTTGTAAAGTATCTTACTTTATCCAACCTAGGTGGCTGGTGGTGGTTGAAAATAAGGACGCTTATCCGACCATCTGTCAGGTAAAGCTGTCCTCTATAGAATAAAACATTGTTGATAAAATGGTAAAAATATGATGTAAATACAAACTGAATAGACAACCCAAACTCTAACAATAAACTTGATAAGACAACACTCGACAGAACTTAATTCTCAACACCTGCTATTCTTTTAAGTGTTGTATAAAACAGGGACATCTGAACCAATGCTTACCTTATTGGTATGGCTCTTTCTGAAAGGCTGGGTGTATGAATTTAGTGGCTTTGAAAAGAACATAGTTTTTAAAGACATGTCAGGCACATCCGCCCTTGGAGACTATTCAGCGCACATTGATCAGGGAGATTGGATTTTTTCTCTCTCTGCATCATCATTGTGAACATTGTGCTGCTCAGTGTCCACATACTGTACTTCCCTCTCAGGTAGACTGTTTCAACATGTAACATGTGTATCAAATTGTTTTGATGTTTGCCAGGCATTTTTTTGCAAATTGTTAGTCCCAGATAAGAGAAAAGATACAAAAGTGAAATTCACTTCAATTTCTATAAACATGCGTCATATTGGAGTTAGCCCTCCGGATCAACTGGCTTCACTAAGGGCAACGGTCAAACAGGTTTTCACAAATGCTAACTTCAGCGACCACCTCGAGATCCGAGATAAGTTTCCATTTCTCTTCCTGTTTACGCTTGGCTACTGTGGCCGCTCTGGTCAACAGCTCCAGCCTGGCTTGCGCTCTTTGCAGTCAGAGTCACTGTGGACAAGTGTGAGACGTGTCTTTATCCAACGTGTGTGTGTGTGTGTGTCTTCGTCCGTCCCTTGGAGTAAACAAACTCCACGGTCCGGGGGCTCACTTGAAAGGTGTAACACAAGCAAAGGAGAATGCAAAAGTATGTGACTGCAGGTAGAGACGTGTGTGCATGTCACAGCGGGCGCAGCAGGAAGACTTAATGTGACGCACAATATCACGTCCCCCCCCCACTCCCCATCACCTGCCACATTGACCCACCCCCCCCATCTGGGCTTTACAAACGTGCTCAGGCCCACCACTTTCAACCATGCTTGCAGCAACCGTGCCCAAGCCAACTTGCTGCGGCCACACGGAACCTTATACTTCCTGCTTTGGACAGAGCAGTCGCATTCTCTTGCTGCTCCTCGCTTGCTGCATTTTTTTCTCCTTTAATCATTTTTGCTTACATTTTTATTCCACAAAACACGGATTACTCCTTTTACAAACTTCAACACAAGACTTGTGGAATTTACCTAACTTACAGCATGTCGGGAGGACGGGAAAAAAGAACAAAACTTTGCGACGGCTGTTTTTCACTCAAACAGGAGCTAAAAACTTCTTCAAGACCGAATGTTTGTGCTTGAATCAGAATTGGGGCTGAACACAACAATACCAGTGAAAGGAAATGGACCACATGGACAGAACGTAAGTTATGATGACGCTATTTCATTTCCCAAAATCAACAGAGACAATTGTTGGAACACATATGGTGCCAAGCCCAAACAAGGCAAAGCTAATAATGATAACAAGAGTGTCATAATGCCACAGCAAAAATCTTTAATTACAAGAAACCGCTTTTCACCACTTTTGGAAGATGAATCAGCAGTAGCCTCTCAGTCCCAGTCTCAGTCTCAGTCAAGGTCAAATGCAGCTGAGTCGCTCTTTATCGGGGATTCCGCGATAAGAAATGTAAATATGCGTAATCTCAAGGTTCACTCAGTACACTCTGCTAAAGTGGATGAGATAAGGCGGTTGGCTCCAAGGCTTCTGTCTGAGACCGGCGGGGTAAAAAGATTGTTGATCCACGTGGGGGCAGTAGACGTCTATGACAACACAAGTGAAAAGTTGAAACGGGATTACTCTCTCTTATTGGACGACCTTGCTAAAATGGACACAACAATCGTTATCAGTGGCCCACTACCAAATGTGGACGGGAAGCAAATGAAATTCAGTCGTCTGTATCAGCTAAATACTTTCCTACTCAACGAATGTTCACGCAGAGGACTTGCCTTCATTGAGAATTTTAATCTGTTCTGGAATAGGCATGAGCTTTTTGAAGGGAAAGGGCCACATCTGAACACTTACGGAGTAAAAGTGTTGATGGATAACCTTTCTTTTGCCCTGAGACCTCAGCCTGCGCAGCGCGTGCAGCCATCGAAAGGGAGGAAGCCAACTCCAAAAGTCTCTGCACCTCCACCACCTCGAAGGATCTCAACACCACCAACCACCTCGAAGGATCTCAACACCACCCACCACCTCGAAGGATCTCAACACCATCACCGCCTCGAAGGATCTCAACACCTCCACTGTCATCAGAAGCAGCTACATCATCACCAGCAGCAGCTGCATCATCACCAGCAGCAGCTGCATCATCACCAGCAGCAGCTGTATCATCACCAGCAGCAGCTGCATCATCACCAGCAGCAGCTGCATCATCACCAGCAGCAGTTGCATCATCACCAGTAGCAGCACCAGCAGCACGACCACCACCACCAACATCCTCATCCCCAGCCTGCTCCAAAGCAGCCACGCCTTCTTCATCTACAGCGCCTCAGAAGCCCCCATCCTCACCCCAGCCTACAGCAGACAGGCCTGTGCTGGGGTTTCCTCAACCACCTGCCCCTCCATCAAAGACTCCCTCGCCACCTCCCATGGACCTGTCTTGGGTCCCCCCTGCCACGTCCACTCCATCAAGAGAGAATGGGGACACCTCCCTTTGTTTTTCATCCCCGCCTTCACTGTTAGACCTACCTGAACACTCTGCAGGGCTAATAAAATCGGCCATGAAGACTATTCCTCTCACACCCATATTAGCTCGATCTAGAGTCCTGTCCAACATGCTAAACCACTCCCCATATGTACCTCCAAAACCACCTAGGGTTTCCAATTCACCTACAAAAACCACCTCAGCCAGTCCCTCCCCTAACCTCATGACCATTCCACCCCCACTTCCCCCTCGTTCAACATCCAAAACCTCTGCCTCAGCCCACCCCGGCCCTAACCAATCACCTAAAACCCCTCCACCTCCCTGCCCCCCTCGTTCAACACCCAAAAGCCACCCACCTCTCCATCCTCCTCCCCTGCCTTCCCCTTCCCCTCTTTTCTCTAAACACTAGGATGCACAGGGTCTCTGCTTCGCAGCCACTGGCAGTCTAGTTAGAGGAGAGACCCGGCTGGGGCCCTGTCATGAAGCCACCTGTGCCATTCCCTTAGTGATAACACAAAGAATACATTACAGAAAAACATCTGGAGTTAATCAGTCTAATCTGGAAAATCTAATTCTTGTTCCGTGTAAGAATCAGCCGACCGCAACCGCTGATACTGAAACTTTGAAACTTGCTACGCTTAATGTCAGATCTCTTTGTAACAAGTCTTTTTTAATCAATAATTTTATTTGTTCTCATAATCTTGATCTTATGTTCATGGCTGAAACTTGGCTTGACCAAAATTCAGAAAATGCAGTTTTAATAGAAGCATCACCACCAAATTTCAAGTTTGAATCTGAAATACGGGAAAACAAAAAAGGAGGAGGCTTAGCTGCCATTTTTAGAGACCACTTTGTCTCCCATAGAATGTCTCTTGGGAAGTTTTCGTCATTTGAATATGTGTCTTTTAAAATGCAACAAAAACAATCTCCTCCAATACTCTTCGTTGTCCTATACAAGCCACCGCAGTCATGTCACAGTTTTATTGATAATTTTACCGAGTTGCTTTCAGTTGTATGCACAGATTTTGATAGTTTGGTTATTACAGGTGATTTTAATATTCATGTGGATAATGTTGATGACAGAAATGCAAATGAGCTGAGTTCTGTACTTGAATCCTTTGATCTCACTCAGCACGTAAGTGGCCCCACCCACAGCAGAGGGCACACTCTAGATCTGTTAGTTACAAAGGGGGTGAATATTTCAAATGTAAACGTGGTCGATGTTGCTCTTTCGGATCATTTCTGTGTTTTTTTTTTGACATGTGTTTCACTAACAAACCACCAGTGGACTCTGCAACTGTTCGAAGAAGCGCATAAATGTGAACTAGTGAACTATTTATGGGAATGATAAACTTTGAGAATGCATCGTATTCTACTGTAGATGAACTGTTTAACTCTGTCACCTCTAGTGTTTTGAATGTTCTGGATACCGTTGCCCCTGTGAAGGTTAAAATAGTGAAAAATAAGCAGAAGGCGCCGTGGGCTAAAGCAGACTCGGTCAGGGCACAAAAGAGAAAGTGCCGGAGGGCCGAGCGGAAGTGGCGCAAGTCCAACCTCCAGGTTGATTACGAGATCTTCAAAGATAAGTTGTGCGAGTTTAACCGGGTGCTACGTAGTACGAGAGAAAGGTATTTTTCTGAAATGATTGAAGGCTGCAGCAACAATCTGCGTGTTCTGTTCTCAACAGTTAATAGATTAACAAACCCCCCTGTTCAAATGCCATTAGAGCTTACTTCCAAACGTAAATGCAATGAGTTTGCTAATTTTTTCAATGACAAGGTTCAAGGCATCAAAAACGCCATTGTCTCCAATCCACAGATAACCATCCAACAGCCAGAAAGGCTCTCTGAGCTAACTCACTTTGCACCTGTAAATGATAAAACTGTCCAAGAGATAATCTCCAGTTTGAGCTCCTCCACATGCAGCTTGGATGTACTACCCACTAGATTTCTGAAGTCTGTTCTGAGCAGTCTGTTACCTTCACTCACACAGATAGTAAACATGTCCCTTCATTCTGGAATATTCCCAAAGGCCCTGAAAACTGCAGTCATCAGGCCCCTGCTAAAAAAGAGCAGTCTCGATGCTACGGTACTTAACAACTATCGTCCCATCTCAAATCTGCCATTTATGGGGAAAGTCCTTGAGAAAGTTGTCTACCTACAGCTTACTAGATTTCTTATAATCAACAACTCATTTGATATGTTTCAGTCCGGCTTTAGACCCCACCACAGCACTGAGACTGCTCTCGTTAAGGTTACAAACGATATCCGGCTGAACACTGACGCAGGCAAAGTCTCAATCTTAATCTTGTTAGATCTAAGTGCTGCCTTTGACACCGTTGACCATGAGATCCTCTTACAGAGACTAGAGGACTGGGTTGGCGTCGCTGGCACCGCCCTAAGTTGGTTTAGGTCTTACCTTGAAGACAGGAAGTACTTTGTGGAGATTGGAAACTGTGTCTCAGATCATATGGCCCTGACCTGTGGAGTCCCACAGGGGTCGATCCTGGGACCTCTTCTCTTCAATCTCTACATGCTGCCGTTAGGTCAGTTAATACGCAGAAACAAAGTTTCCTATCATAACTATGCAGACGACACTCAGATCTATGTCTCACTGACTGCAGGAGAACATGGACCAGTGGACTCACTCCTTCACTGTATCCAACAGATCTGTGAGTGGATGCAAAACAACTTCCTTCAGCTAAACGCAGACAAAACTGAAATGATTGTCTTTGGTCCCCAGAAACAAAGAGAGAGCGTCATCTGTCACCTACAGTCTCTCTCCCTAAAACCTTCAAACAAGGTCAGAAATCTAGGGGTAATACTGGACAGACTTAAATTTTAATAGCCACATCAAATCAGTAACATCAGCAGCTTTTTACCATCTAAAAAACATTGCCAGGATCAAAAACATAGTGTCTAAAGCAGACCTGGAGATTCTTATCCATGCATTTGTCTCCAGTAGGTTAGACTACTGCAATGGCCTGCTCACAGGTCTGTCCAAACAGGCTGTAAAACAGCTGCAGTACATTCAAAATGCAGCAGCTCGAGTCCTGACTAGAACCAGGAAGTACGACCACATTAGTCCAGTCCTCAGGTCTCTGCACTGGCTTCCTGTGGCTCAGAGAATAGACTTTAAAACAGCTCTGCTTGTGTACAAGTCTCTCCATGGCCTCGCACCAAAATATATTAGTGACATGTTAGTCCCATATGAACCAGCCCGGACTCTGAGGAGCACAGGGACTGGACTCCTGTTAGTGCCCAGAGTCAGAACTAAACATGGGGAGGCTGCTTTTCAGATTCATGCTGCTAAAATCTGGAACAGTCTTCCTGAAGATGTGAGACAGGCCTCCTCTCTGACAATGTTTAAAACCAGGTTAAAGACAGTTCTGTTTAACTGTGCATAGACTGAGGGATTTTATATTTTATCTTTCTTTTTAATGTTCTGTGATAATTTATGATTTTAATGCTTTCTTGTTTTGTTCAGCACTTTGAATTGCCTTGTGTATGAATTGTGCTATATAAATAAACTTGCCTTAAACCTGGAGCTAATTGCGATCTGGGCTTAGGCCCACTTGAACCGGGCTTTAGGTTGTGCTTGTGACCTGATCATTGCATTGAATGATATTGTTTTTTCTTGTACTAGATGATAAATTATCTGCAGAGGGATGCTTCCTGTTTACAATCAGGAGATTGGATTGGAGAGGATGATGCAATCATCAATGATACATATTTAATCAATAATTTACTCCACATAATTTGATCAAACAAGGGACTGACAGTAGCAAAAAACGTTGTTGCACAAGACTTTAAAATCATCATCATAAAAATACACATCCTATTTAATTTGAAGCAAGTACTCACAATCAAGTTTCATATATGGGGAAGAAAATCAAGTAAATAGCAGTGAACCAGCAGCGTAGCATGCACACAGACTGGATGGATTTAATTGCCTCCGTGTTTGTAATTACGTCTCTGTAGGAAGCATAACGGAGCACCTGGGGCACTGCAGCGGACTCAACCTCAACCAAACCAACATTCAAAACCATTCCAATCACATGGTTAGAGGATCATCATCTCTCTGTATACTCTAAATAAAGTGCAAATTGTTTTCTTTGTGCCATTTATTTTCAGAATAGCCAAATGTAGTTAAGCACTGCAGGCATTGTGGTACAAATACAAGTGCAGCAAAATGGTTAAATTGCTCTCATCCTGTTATTGTTTAAGTGTGCTACACCGTCTCCCCTGGGCCGTACATACAAATATACTAAGTTAACACACATTTCTTACTGCATTACACCTGTCAGGCCGACATTTCCCTATATATGCTTTGGCTTTTTCATTTGGGGTTCAAGTGGTTTTAATCAGAGGTTCCTGCAATTGGGTTTTATTTCAGAATAGCTTTCTAGTCTATTTCAATAAGATAGGCTCGTTTTTCAATGTTTTGTTCGCTGTGTGTAGGTAGGAATTGGTTTTTTGGGGGCTTATTTTTGCCGGAAGTTATTTTTGCAGCTTACAAAACTGTGTGAAATATGATTACGGGAAGAAAAGAAGCAGAATGAAACACAGTTGTAGAAACTAAATAAATAAATAACATATTTTTGTGCCTTGGAGAAATGAAAAGGACATGAAGTTGAAACCTGCATGGGCCAAATCAGCCAAAGTGCTTTAACTGGACAGAAATAAGTGAAAAAAAGTTGTCTGACACTATTTTTGAGAGTTTTGTTGGATTGAAGGAATACATATTATATTATAACGTCATCCCATAGCTGAGTACTATTTCTCAGAGTTAAAATGGCGGAGACTTTGACAGTGAAAAAGTCTAATGTCAGAGCCAAGGTTTCTGCAAGTTGTTGATTGAATAACAGCCCCTTCTTACATCACTTCCTAAGACGCTTTTGCAGATTGGAAACACATCTGCCTTATTTCATATTCCAACTGCATAACAGTCCATCACCCGAGAGCATTAATGAAATGGCACTTTCATTTGCCTATACCCACCCAGTAGGACTACTTTACATTTGCTGTGTTGCTTGTTTGTGTTCATCTTAAATGTTAAGAGCACTGGAACTTAAGGGCTTCGCAGGCCTGAATGTGATTAAAAATATCTTCACATGACATTTAGCCATATGTTTTGTGTGATATTTTTGAAGTCATTAAAAACTTCATCACAAGCACGCAAGGGGAATAAAAACAAGGAATTTGATTATTATTGCATCAGTTACTTGCAATGGAATAGTTATACCCACTGTTTTTCCTCAATCGCCATAACACACCCACATGGTTTAAAAAAAATACTTTGGAGACTCAAAGAAAATGAATAACTGCTATATAATTTCACTCCACACACCGTGGCAATAAAAGTAGCCACAGCTGCCCTTGTTATGCATCCACGTTTAGGAAAGTAAAAACAGCATGTGCACGTTTATCTTGCCACTTTTTTACATAATATGTCCGGCATCAACCATGTTTGCTCATTTCTTACTTTTTTGCACAATCTTGAGTGTTTCAATCCATGCCAAATGTGACATTTAAATTCTCCTGTGTGGATTAATTCAATTGGGCAAGGCACGGCAAGGCAAGGCAATTTTTTTTGTACAGCACCATTCATACACAAGGCAACTCAAAGTGCTGAACAAAATAAGAAAGCATTAAAAATCATAAATAATCACAGAACATTAAAAAGAAAGATACAAAATATAAAATCCCTCATTTGTATGCACAGCTAAACAGAACTGTTTTTAACCTGGTTTTAAACATTGTCAGAGAGGAGGCCTGTTCCACATCTTCAGGAAGATTGTTCCAGATTTTAGCAGCATGACTCTGGGCACTGACAGGAGTCCAGTCCCTGTGCTCCTCAGAGTCCGGGCTGGTTCATATGGGACTAACATGTCACTAATATATTTTGGTGCGAGGCCATAGAGAGACTTGTAACAAGCTGAGCTGTTTTAAAGTCTATTCTCTGAGCCACAGGAAGCCAGTGCAGAGACCTGAGAACGGGACTAATGTTATCGTACAAGATTAATAAAGTAAACCTTATCTTATCTTATCTTCATACTCTTACATTTTGAACAGTCTATATGGCTTTAATTTAAATAGTTTTTTCTATTCAAGGATAAACTAAAACTAACTTAACTAATCAAAAATAAAAAAAATGTTGTTTAAGCAGCTGCAGTGATTGAATTTGTCCCGTAAAGGCTCCACAAGGCTCAAAAACTCCCCATCACTACTGAATAACATTGTTGGTTATTTTGTGTAAATGCCACATTTATTCTTATTTGATCAATATGAAAAGTAAACTGTTTTCTTTTTGTAGATGTTTCCTTTGAAAACCTCTGCATTCAGGAACTTACTGAAATATGTTAATGCTGACTATAACTCGCAGTCAATGGGTGTTTAAAATTACTTTTTTTATACATATTATTAAAGTGTAAATATGTATAACTTTATTTTCAGCTTGGGCTTTCAATTACTGAGGTAGACAAACAAGGTTATAATGTTTTAATTTACTGATTTCTAATTCTGTCATTCTTATTACATTTTTTAGCTTGATTTCCATCTCTTGTTTATATGTATTGTGAGCACATGTAATTCTAAATTGTGTCACATGTACAGTCAAATCTGTGATGGACCCCTGTGCTGGAGACTAAGGGGTATCCTAAATAAATACTGGTAAAAAAAAATCTAAAATAAACAAACAGTACATTGCAACAAAATGAAATACAAAAATGTGCAAGATTTTTCTTCTACGCTGTGTAGAACACAGTCTCTCCACAATATTCTGAGAGCTTTTCAGAGAAACCTGTCATAGCCTCTGGAGCAGAGGTCCACTGCTGGAGGTTCAGTCGGACTCAAGCTTCCTCCTGACACTCAGGTTGAAGTGAGCTCGCCTTTTTGTGCAGTGCATTTCCTGTGAAGCTCTACAAGTGTGTGTGTGTGCGTGTGTGTGTGTGTGTGCGCGTGTGTGTGCATGTGCGTGTGTATGTGTGTGTGCGGCTGATCTTTGATATTTATTTGAGAAAGTATCCCACAAGAAGGCATGGGCGGGGGAGTAACGCGAGGAAGAGAGAATCCTGGAGTTAGAGTGGAGCAGGAGACAGCGCGGCCCACTGTGGGAAAGTACTAATAAGTTCCACCTCTGCACAGCACCTGTCCTGTATGTATTTCTCAGACCCGTCGGCACTCCACTCAACCATGTCAACCGGAACATGGCTGAAATTTGTTTTGCAGTCAAACCTCTTTCTCGGTACAGAATTTTTTTTCCTGTCCGTTGCAAATGAGCGGAAACTGTTGGAAGCGGGCAAAATAAAAAAAAAACAAAAATACAACATTGTCAAAGTAAAATGATTTCTCAGGGGTATCACTGCAACTGTGGGAGGGGCTAGACTTAGTTTGCTCACACGAACAATACATCTGTATGTTGTTGTCTCTTCACACATGGTAGTGCCATGAACTGCTGTTCCAAAAAGCTGTGCTGGCAAATGATGCATGCAGACAAGTGCTCATTATGTTTCCTTAGGGTGAAAGGTGAAAAGCAGTATGGGCGTGCCAAAAAGTCTATATTCTGATACATCACATTATACACACCATACAAAAGCAGTGAATAAGTCTCTTTCTGGCTCCACCCCACCGGCCCGAGGTGGTATTGCAAGGATGTCAGCGCGTGCACGTGCTTATGGACGTTTCTGAGCCGGGACCCGCCCCCACTGGTCTAACGATTGGAAAAATGTAAAAAGTATATTCAAAGATTAGTCTTTCCCACAAAAAAGACACCCTCTGCAGGAGAGTTGCCTCTGCAGGACCGAAGCCTCTGCAGGACCGTAGCCTCTGCAGTACGATGGTTGGCATCCCGAGTATCTCCTCATAAGATGCTCCATTAGTTTGTCCAGCACCAGAGGCAGACTGTAGCAGAGGAGTGAGCGCTGTGAACTGTGCTAATTGAATAGCAAAACCCCAGTGGAAGATCAAGTGTAGCCATCCTATTAGAAAGAATTAGACATCCTCTCCCACTGGTGCGTATGTTTGGCAGAATGCACACTGAATTAGAGTGGCTGTAATTAATTTGTTTTAATAGTAGTATATTTTAAATTACACATGCACTATGTCAAGCTGTAAAGTGATGAAACCCCTCATTTTGTCCAAGAGGGATGCAACACAAAAAGTATCAAAGGTGTCATCTGGACCAATTATTCAGTTTAGAGAATGTTTACTCTCGTCACCATCCTGTCGTCGTTTTTCCCGCTCTCCTCAGATCTGAAAATGAAATGCCTGAATGGGAGATCAAAAGTCCTCTGTTCTGAACAGCTCTAGAATGAGAAGGATGACTACTTTTGAAATGGTAAAGTAAAAATTATAGGTTATCTTTGTACCAACATTGTAGTTTATTGGTTTGAAGAGATTAAATTAATCTAAATAATGTCACTATTATACATTACTTCCATTGTGAGGAACAGTGAAAAATCTTATCTTATGGTTTTTATATAAATGTGAACTTGAAATGTTTAGTGCTAATTCCCTAGTTTGCGTGACACACAATTGATATACATACAAACAATTAATTTATACATGACAACGAAAAAAAATGATCAGGAAGTGCAAAACAACCACATCTATGGAAGTGAGAAAATGCATTCTGATTTTAAGATAACATTAGGAACGCGTACACTAACAGAAAATGGCGGCATTTGAAAACAAAAACGTTTTGACTGATGGGTCTGTGCTGCTGTTAGATGGAGTGTATAAACAACTCCATAAAATAACATGTTTAAACCAGAGATGGTCTCGTAATTGTCATCATTCTGGGCTAGTCAATGTGCTCGTAAAATAAGAACAGAGAGTTTTTTTCAAAAAGTGGAGAGAGGGGTTTATTTTATTCCTAAAATTTTTGGTACAAATCCCTCCATATAGACTGTAAAAAACGTAACCTAAACTAAACTCTAGTTGTATAATTTATTCAATTATTTTGCTGATTTACTTGATATTGCATCTCCAAAATATTGTATTTTTTTAACCCTTAAATAACAGAGTTTGCAATTGTTTTTGAGAACCTTAAAACGTATTCTCAATGAACTTTTTACAAGTCTGCCATAGTTCCATCTGTTCTTCTAAAGTTTATGAGCTGACTGTAATAAGCATTGCTTTTATTATCAGACACTCCATTCAGTTTAACAACCACAGTATTTATAAATATTATTGTATAGGTATATTTCTGTGAGAAGTAAACTCTGCAGGGGGGTCAACGCTATATTACTGGAAAAGCTAAAAGTAATTTGATGTATTAAAAGGTCTATTACCAATATACAAATTTGGAAAAAAAAATTTTACTCCTTGGTAAATGATACATTGAGTAAATGAATGATTAGATATTTTTGGCTTCCTATCTTCCTAACCCTTTATCTCAAAAGAGAGAGGACAAAAGAAAGATCTTTCTTCACACAAAAGAATCAGGTGATATCGTTTAATCTCCCTAATTGTTTTAAGGAGCGAAAAAACAATTTGGACAAGTGTGATTGAAACATGCTCCAAAGACGCTTGACATAAAATAGGAGTTTGTCCTGTAACTGCAGCAATAAAAGTCTATAATTAGCTTCAGCAGAAGGGCATTACAAGCTGTTTATGGCTGAATGGAGATAGCTAACTTATGTTTTGGGTTTAGGCATCTGACCGTGATAGGATGGTTAAGATTTTGGTGGATTATTTATATAAAGATGAACTTAAAAGTATAGATTGTTTCTACTTTAGAGAAAATTGCTTTTTTACTCAATGCATTGTTAAATATAACAAAATATAACTATACTACTTGGGGGGGGGGGGCCAAATACATGCAACGCACAGATCACACAACAACATGAATAATTGATTCTAAAAAATGAAAGAGGCTCTTGTCAATGCAAATGTGAACACACATCTCTGTGATAGCATTTTTGTACATAAATCAGGTTATTGGGTGTCCTCTGTTGGGGATTCACTTACGCCTCTTTTTGAAAGCGAACAACTCGTTTTGAATACATCTTTATCTCCTGTCTATTCCTTTTTTTTCAAAAAAATATTTTCATCACAACATACAAGAGAATATGAGCCGTTGCCATGAATATATTTATATGACTCGAACAATTTTCAAAGAACAATATCAATATAATGTGAAAAGAAAACTCCATTTTTGATCTAGACCTGCATGAAGAAAGGGCCATATCAATCATCTTGGATATTAAAATGCAGGAAAAATGAATGGATGTATCATCAAGCCAGTGGGTAGAGCAGGGGAACCTTGAAACAGCACTGTCGTCTCAAGATTAGGAAGCAGTTATAAAACCAGTGATCACCTCCTTTTCCTTTCTTGCAAAGGAAAGATTGGATAGCACTCCCCCTGGGTCAGTTCTCTTCAAGAAAGTTCACAGGGTTCAAATCCCTGTTGATACAGGGGGCCTTTCCTCGGAGTGGAGTTGCAGTTGCAAAAATCTCGCCTGTCTGCACAGGCGTTTTCCCCGCCCCTCTCCGGGTGCTCCAAGTATCCCCCTAACCACTAAAGAACATGTACAATAGCTTCAGGGTGAATGAGTGTGTGGGTTTGACAGTGCCTAATGTGGCACGACGGATTTAAAATTAGACCAAGGCTAACAATCCGGAGAGGTGTGTTTATTTATTGATCACTGTTCCTACCAAATAATGTTTGAAGAAATAAAGACTACTAATACTTTGCAGAGCCATAAAACTTTTTGAGCATGTCTAGAAAGTGTCAAAAAATGAACAATTGCCCTTTCCCCCCATTCTGCTCTATGGCAAATAAAGTATGTGTTCATAAATTTGAACTTTCCCAAAGTTGGGCAAAGTAATGCCATGATTGGAAACCACAACATAATACTGGAAGAAGAAAAACTTTCAAACACCATCGGCCCCATGTGAAACCGCCCAGCCCTCCTCCGGCCAACAAAACCCAAGCTAACGTTACGTCAGAGCCACTGCTTTCGAATCCGAGCATGCGAACCCATTTATTGCTTTGTGTGTCTGGTCTGTCCATGGCTCCATCTCCATCACTTTTTTGTTCTGGCTGAGCAGAGACAGAAAATGAATAGCTGCCAGCCAGACGGCTCGCCGGCCTCTCCTCCCCCCTCCCTCCAGTGCTGCTCAGGTAAAACACACGAGTCAGTGCGTGTGAGACGGCACCACAACTTCTCTCTGCCAAATTGTTATAGAAATATATACCCCATGAAGGAGGAAACTCAAAGGTCCTTTGTCTGATCAAAAGCGTAAGTTTATTGTTAACGCACAGTGCGGAGAGTCAGCATATGCACACACAACGGCAGCATGCTCAGCTCTGGGGGCCAGAGCCCCCAGCTTCCTGTATACAAAACACACACCAAAGATAGTCACGCCCACAACGGAGCGGAGGGGGCCACCGGTGAGGAGGCGCACAGGAAGCGCCGGCGCCATCCCCTGTGGTGGCAGTGGCATGGGGTGTGAACAGACAGACAATGGTGGAAGTGCAGGTCATACAGATGCAAGACGGAAAGACACAGGGGTGTGACAGACAGCAGGGACCTTCACAAAGCTCAGCATGGCGTCAGAAGGTTGTCTGCATTGGTAAAAGGCCTTTGACGTCCGTGTATTTGCTGCGGCTGGTTTTAATGTAATTACTCCAAAAACTGTCACCACAGCAACCAATTACAGAGGCTATGAACGAATGCGGGAGATCGTTATGCAATTACAAGGGGAGTTATTTCAGAACGAGAAATAATGATTCTGCCCATGTGAAGTACAGTATATGACATCAAACCAGGTCAGGTCAGACTGCCTTTGCTGTGTTCCATTCCCTTGATTACTAACAAAAACTCTCAGGCAAAGAAATTATTATCATAGGGCTGTTGCTGAATATTACTATTGTTATCTTTTTTAGAACTATCAATTTTATTTTTTATTTTTGCTGCTACAGGACACTTGAATTTCTCCTACGAGGATCAATGAAGTATCTATCTATCTATGTGGCTGTCATTTAGACCTCAATCACAATAACAAGAGGCAGGTTTGACACTGCTGAAGAAGACTACATTCCTGAATGAGAAGTTTTAATTCATAGTGTGAATATATGTTATTTGTAAGTAAGTGGGCAAATATCAATGAAAACATTGACACATACTCATCCCGTGCAAATCTTCAAAATCACCAACGTCTTGCAAAAATGTACAGGGATAGGGCCAAACACTGTAAAAATGGGACAATAGTACAAAGTTGAAGAGATGCCAAAGTAAAAGAGCTTTTTTGGCTTATCCTACTAAACAAATGGTACAGGTTTAAAGACTATAAAGTATTTTAATGCTGATTAAAATGATTGGTTTGACAAAGACCGCAGAGTATAAGTGATCAGATTCAAAAATCCTGATTGGAGAAGCTCTAAGAATTAACACTTTACAAATCTTTCCAAATAAAATGAACTGTGAGAGAAAATGATTTGAGAAGAGAAAGAGGAGGAAGAACACAGAACAGAAGGGATGCATATCTTGTTTCAATGAGGAATATATTTATGTCTGCACCAAAGAACCAATTATTTGCACAAAAGGAAATACATTTTCACGAAACACAATCTCATGCTCAATGTAGTTATTCCTATACCTATATATCCTATGGGCCTATACTCTTGCTGACTGATGACCACGATGTCCAGTGTCCACCCCTTTCTTCAGACGACATCTTACACATTTTCATTTTTCACTTTGGACGTGTAGACAACCTTTGCAAATGTTCTGAAGTTCTGAGTTAGTTTAGCCTCATTTGGTAAATTTGCCAAATGTGTGAAGTGAATTTCAATTATAAATCTTGTATTGAAATTCCAATTCCCTGAGCATATTTTGCTGCCATTTGTTCAGTTTCTCAAATTAAATTATTATAATGTGAGTCCCAGAACTGCTTCATAAGAACTAATAAAAATCAAGTAAAGTTTAAAATGAGTTTACAAGTCTTTATGCCTTCGAAAAAGTATCCGACTATTCACAATGGTCCCCAGTCTGGAGGGAACACCCGTCATTTTAAACAAACACAGATATATCACATTATTATATTTGAAGAATATCAGTGTTCAGGTGAACAGAATTTAAAGTTGTTTGACGATATGCACACAACCAATCTAATGTTTGGGCTCATACTAACAATAGTTAATCTTCCATGAAATATTCATTCATTCATTCATTCATTTTCATCCCCTTTATTAGTCCATTTCTGGGTCGGGGGCTTCAGGCAATGTGGGGTTAAGTGTCTTGCCCAAGGACACAACAACAGTAGACATTAGTGGGAGCAGTTGGAATAGGTCTCGTGGGGGATCAAACCCACGACCTTAAGGCCCAAAAGGCAATGCTCTACCAACTGAGCCACTGTCATTACATAATTCCACAAGCAGTGTCCAATCATTCAGTTGAATGTTTCAACCAATAGAAAACTAGTAATAGGTTCTAAAAATGTATAAACTTTCAGGGTCCTTTACATTTGTCAGGTTCTCCTGACTAACTAAAGTCTGATTGAGATTAAGAAACTCTTTTTCAAGAGTGTCCTACACAAGAGGGAATACATTCAACATACTACATCAACACAAAATATAAAGGTTGGGATAATATCATGGAGGCAAACATATCAGTATTCATGATTCCTTTGACGTTGTTTTCATTGACAAAATTAATTTCTTTGTTTGAAAATAAGGATAGTTCTTGTGTGAGACCCCAAACTTATTCAAACCTCTATGCACCAGTTTTTATCAGAAACAGTGAAACATGTGTGGTGCCCTGAAACTTTTGAAGAAACCAAGAACAACTGAAAAAATAATAGATAAGGAAACATATGTGGGAAGTCAGGACAGAAAGTGTTTTGGATTCAGGAGCTCACGTAGCAATTCTGCTACTTTGGTGTCACAACATAATTGTACATTTTGTTATAGATTGTTCACATAAGCTGCCTCCTAAATGTAAGTCATTCTTAATGCAGTACACTTGTTTTCTTTCAGGGAGGGGGATACAGAGGACAGAAAGGGGCAGAGCCTTGATGTTGATTACTATGCCCCGGAGGAAAACTCTTATCAACATTTTAACACAATCTTTACAGCTATCTCTCGACAGGTTTACATCTCCTCCTGCTGTGTTACCAAAATACATTGAACCCTTGTGGCCATCATACATATTTATCTAGCATACATCGCTCACAGCCCGATACAGATCTTTTATCTATGCACAATTGAACAGATGTGGCCCTGGAACAATAATGCCCCACTTATACACTCATTGAGCGCACGGCAAAGTGACAACACGCTAAACACCACTCGTACTGATTAATGCCATGGCCATTGTAGTAACGCATAATCTGATTTGCCGCTGTTGACAGGGATTTTATGAAGTGCAGTTTATGAAGCAAGTCACTAGAGAGCTTTTTTTTAACGTATGTATTTCCAAGGCAAGCTGGAGGAACAGTTTGGCTGATTATGCAGTGGCTTTTTAAAACAGGAACACGTGCAGATGACACAGCCATAATTTAGTTTCTCAGATTCTTTATTGACAGTCATAGCACACACTCTGTCACTGATGGAGAGTCACGACTTCTCCGGTTGAAGCAATATGCCACCATGCATCCACTTACTGAACTCGGCCGTGTGTATCCAGGCTTTCTGAATGAAAAAAAAAAACTTTACACAATCTGCAATAGCTGCATATATAGATATATAATATATATACATATATAAAATTGCTTTTTTTGGGGGGAACAAGAGCATCTTGATGAGAAGTGGGCTACTGGAACAAGGCGAAAGTGCACGAGATTCGATAACAGGGCTCTGTTGGAATGCTACTACTCAAGTAACCTTGGCCAAAAAGGTTACATGCAGAGAATGTGGGCTGAATAGTTACTTCGAAACCCACAGTCACAGTTGACCCCGAAACAACTAGAAGCTCAATGCTCCAACCAATGAGCTGATATACACTGTGGCAGGAGTGATCCTAGAGATGCTTGGCTATAAGAGCAACCATGGGAGCCATGGACAATACCCACCGTGGTTGGAGGCTAGGATTAAGGCTGCTCGGAGAGAAGTGAGTAAATTAACAGAGGCCCTGAGAGGTGAAAGGAAAAGACCGGTACCCAAAAAGTACAGCCAGATGTCTCAAAAAGAAGCACTCAAAAAGTTCTAAAAGAGCATATGGAAGAAGGAGGCAGCACATAACAGCAGTGCACAGTGGCTGGTGTCCCTGAGAGAGGAGCACAGCCACCTCCCAGAACAGAACTCAGTTACCATCACAGAGGCAGACATCTGAGAAAGAGTCTCAGGTATGAAAAACTGGACAGCACCTGGCCCTGATATGGTCCATACCTACTGGCTAAGGACACTCACATCACTCCATGAGCGCCTAGCAGCACAAATGAACCAGCTGCCGAGAGATGGGACTCACCCGGAATGGCTAACCGAAGGGCGAACGGTCCTGATCATGAAGGACCCTGTGAAGGGTACAGTCCCCTCCAACTACCGGCCAATAACCTGTCTCTCCACAACATGGAAGCTCATGTCAGGCATCATTGCGGCTAAGATAAGTGGGCAAATGGAAAAATTCATGAGCACAGCACAGAAGGGCATTGGTAGAGACACCAGAGGAGCCAAACACCAGCTCCTGGTTGACAGAACAGTCGCCCAAGACTGCCGGTCACGACACACCAACCTGTGCACAGCCTGGATTGATTACAAGAAAGTCTACAACTTTATCCCACACAGATGTATCATGGAATGCTTGGAGTTGTACAATATCAACAGGGCTCTAAGGGACTTTGTTGCAAACTCAATGGGGATGTGGAAGACCACCCTTGAGGCAAATGGCAAGCCACTCGCACAAGTGACTATCAAATGTGGTATCTACCAAGGAGATGCTCTGTCCCCACTACTGATCTGCATACGCCTCAACCCTCTAAGCCAAGTAATTGACCATACTGGCTATGGATACCGCCTCAGGAACGGAGCAAAGATCAGTCACCTCCTCTACATGGATGACATGAAGCTGTACGCCAAGAACAAGAGAGACATCAACTTTCTGATCCAAACCACCAGGATCTACAGCCATGACATCGGGATGTCATTCGGACTTGAGAAATGTAGCAGGATGGTGACTCGGAGAGGCAAGGTAGTCCACACAGAAGGTATCACTGGCAAGAACAAGGCCCAGGCAATTAACAGCTACGCCCTGCCAGTGATCAGATACACTGCAGGAATAATCAGGTGGCCAAAAGAATAGATTCAGACCACAGATGTTAAAACTCGAAAGCTCCTCACCATGCATGGCGGGTTCCATCCCAAATCCAAAACCCTGAGACTGTACGTAAGTCGTAAAGAAGGAGGTCGAGGACTAGTGAGTGTGAGAGCCACTGTCCAGGACGAAACATCCAAACTCCATAACTACATCATGGAGAAGGCCAAAACGGATGACGTACTCAGTGAATGTCTCAGACAGTGGTGCTGGAGGAGAGCCCATCATGGGAGGACAAGCCCCTACATGGCATGTACTACTGGAGCATAACAGAAGTGGCTGATCTCAAGAAGTCCTACCAATGGCTAAAAAAGGGCTGGCCTACAGGACAGCACAGAGGCACTCATCATGGCTGCACAGGAGCAGGCCCTGAGCACCAGAGCGATAGAGGCCCAGATATACCACACTAGACAAGACCCAAGGTGTTGGTTGTGCAAAGAGGGACCTGAGACGATCCAACACATAACTGCAGGGTGCAAGATGCTGGCAGGGAAGGCCTACATGGAACGCCCTAACCAAGTGGCTGGTATAGTGTACAGAAACATCTGTGCAGAGTATGGGCTGGAAACCCCAAGGTGTAAGTGGGAAACTCCTCCAAAGGTGGTGGAGAATGAGCGTGCGAAGATCCTGTGGGACTTCCAGATACAGACCGAACAAATTGTAATGGCGAACCAACTTGACATTGTGGTTTACTTTTTAATGCACTGGAAAACGGCTGCAAGTCCTATGTAGCTCTGAAACAGTTGTTGTTTAGTGCTTTATGATTTTTATTTGTCTTGCTTTTTCTACCTGAAATGTTGCTGCAGTACAGTGTACATGGTTGTACACGGTTCCAGACAGAGTGGATCAGGTGAAAATCCACTGGAGAAATGCTAACTTTTTGAAAAATGCTAATGAAGCATTTAGCATTTTACTTTGGACAAGAGCAGAGAAAATGGTCCAAACAAGCGGTTCCTCCACCTTGTGACCTGTCCTGCTCCACCCAGTAGCTACTTCACCTCTGCTGCTGTGAATGGCCTGTGAACAGGCCATTTATGAAGCCCTTCAGAGTTTGAGAACTGACCTGGTCCCTCACTTTGACTCTAAAAGGGATCAACACAACTCTTAATACAATTCAAGGCTCAATGACTACGCTTGGTGAGCAAGATTAATTTATGGAACAGAGAAAAAGCACAACTTGTTTTACTGTATGGTTTTTTCTTTACTCTGTATGCTCTATATGTATGTATTGATCTTGCTTTTAATGTGAAGCGCTTTGTGACCCTGGTCTGAGAAAGGCGCTATATACAGTAGGTCCCATTCCGTTTTGTCGTCTTCATTCACGCTTCTCGGGAATCACGCAGCTGCGTGAAAAATAGTACATCTTATCGCCACAAGGTGGCAGGCTAAGTCCGCTTTAGCTCTTCCAGCGACTTAGACCGTCACAAGAACTACACATCACTGTGTTGACCTAACAGCCAATCAGGTTCAGAGCAGCGGCAAAGTCCGCCTCCATTTACACTCATCTGTCTTTTGAAAACCGGACCGGAGCGAGGCTGCCCCATGGATCTGGGCTGCCCGCGTCAACAAAATAAGGTAACTATTATAATATAAATAAGTATTAATTCTCATTACAGTGTTGTCTGCTTTGCTATATGAGCCGTGCAGTGATTAACACGATAAAAGAGGTTTGTGGGAGTCACTTGTTCGTTTTTATGTTAGCTTCTACGTCATGGTGCTACGTCCCTTAGGACTTCGCTAGTGGATATCACTCGTGACCCCCAGGTCACACGCCAGAGAGATCAAAATAATTTGCTCCAATCACCAGCCACCTTCCTCTATAAATGCCCCTGCACAAGGCCGCACCCCCTCTTTCACTCTGGCGCCGTTCGAGATCTACCACAGTACTTACTTCATTCTGAGATGTCTTCCTTGTTCGTCCGAGTTCCCTTCGCCCTCCGGCGTCGGACGTCGTCACTGGATCCAGACGGTGGAGGACTTCACCTCTGTGGGCGCCACCACTCGAGGGAGGAGGAGGATAAAACCCACGTTGTGCCCGCGGATGGACCCGTTCGTCCATTACGCGACACGTGAGTGGCCTAAGCCCCTAGCAGCCAAGAGGCCTGCACTGGGGTACGACATATACTGCAGCGGGCAGGACTGGTCCTGGACCGGTGATCGAGGATTCAGTCCGCATGGCCCTGCAGCCCTCCGCATCCGTGTGGCCCGGCACCAGACCTCTCCTTCTCTCCGAGCGGGACAGGATGTCTTGCCGAGGCTGGATAGATATTATGCCAATGCGGCACAGTTCGTCACATTGGCTATCAACATGACTTTCATCACGGGGGCCCTGGATAGGGCGCTCTCCTCTGGCCAGGCGCTCAGTGGAGACCTCCTGTCACAGGCGAGGACCACCTCGGCGGCGATCCTGCGCATGTGCCAGACGCTAGCCGTGGATGGTGGCCAGGACACCGAGGATTCAGTCCGCATGGCCCTGCAGCCCTCCGCATCCGTGTGGCCCGGCACCAGACCTCTCCTTCCCTCCGAGCGAGACAGGATGTCTTGGCGATGCCGGATAGATGTTATGCCATTGCAGCACAGGTCCTCGCATTGACTAACTACATGGCATTCATCACGGGGGCCCTGGATATGTTGCTCTCTTCTGACCAGGCGCTCAGTGGAGACCTGTCACAGGCGAGGACCACCTCGGCGGCGACTCTGCGCATGTGCCAGACGCTAGCTGTGGATGGTGGCCGCTCCATGGCAGCAGCCCAAGTCGGGCCAGGCACCTTTGGCTTGGGCTGGCTATTATCAGGGAGGCGGAGAGGAGGCAGCTGCTGGACCTGCCCACCTCTCAGATGTCCCTCTTCGGCCCGGACATGCAGGCCTGGGTGGCGAGACTGGAGTCTGCAGCTAAAGACTCGGCTAGGCTAGCCCCGCACCTAGCACCGAGGCGCGAGGCCCACCAACCATCACGGAGCCGGGACAGAGGTCGAGAGCGTTGGCCCGGGAGGCATCCTGACCCGTATCCGCGCTCTGTTATCCATCGTCCCCCCTTGACGAGGCCCCCGGGTCCAGATAGACCCATGGGTGGCTCGCGGGAGCAACGCACCCACCACCGACCTCCCTATGGTAGAGGAGGCCGGGGTGGAAAAATTTTTCCTTCAATAAAGGCCGACCGGCATTTCCATTACTTTTCTGAGTCTCATTTGGGGGTATGTAACATGTCAAATATTGTGAATTCTGATTGTGTTACTTCCCGGGCACATAACGTTGCTTCGCTAGGCCTGCCCCCAGAGAGGGGCGTGCAGTGCACTACGAGCTCCGGTTTCTCTGATCCATACTATGCCCTCCCAGAGAGAGGTCAGGCGGAGGGATCTGGTGAGTGATATGTGTGTGCTTCGGCCGAACGCGTGTTAGCATTTTTGAGCTACAGGGCTAACACGGGGTTTCCCACTCCAGGGGCTCGCCCCCCCCTCCATGAGGCAAGAGCCAGGGGGGGGCACAGCAGCCGAGTCACGTGTGGTGAGCAGAGCTACAAGGCTGACACGGGGTTTCCCACTCCAGGGGCTCGCCCCCCCCCTCCATGAGGCAAGAGCCAGGGGGGGGCACAGCAGCCGAGTCACGTGGGATGAGCAGTCCCGTACTTATGACGTCGGGCCTGCAGGACACGTGACCGCCCCCGGCGCTCACGGTGTGACGCAGGGTGCCCCCCCGGCCCTTTCGTCCACCCCCCCTCCCTGCTAGGAACACCAGGAGAGGGCGGGGCCGTGACGTCTCGTGTTCCAGCTCCCGTTCCGCTCCTCACAGACTTCTACAGCATCTGGAGGGAGCAAAGATGGCTGACATATCTATGGCGGGAGAGAACATTGCGCAGGGGTTACGCACTGCAATTCTCCCAGAAGCCACCACCATTCCGAGGCGTACGGGCAGCACGCTCTCAGGTACGGGGTCATTAGAGGCACTGCAAGCGGAGGTCTCCTCTCTGCTGAGCCTAGGCGCAGCAGTGGAGGTAGACCCGCAGGAGGCCACCAGGGGGCTGTACTCCCCTTACTTCTTAGTGCCAAAGAAGTCAGGCGGGGTGCGTCCCATTTTGGATCTTTGCGTGTTGAACGAGTGCATTTCCAAACGGCAGTTTCGGATGCTGCCCACAAAGCAGCTCCTCGAGTGTGTCAGGCAGGGAGATTGGATATCCTTCATAGACCTGACAGATGCGTACTTCCACGTGCCGATAGTACCGGAACACAGGAGGTTCTGCGCTTCGCAGTGGGAGAGAGGAATTACGAGTACTGTCGTTTTCCCCTTGGGCTACGCACTCGCGCCGTGGAGCAGGGGTAAGAATTAATCTACATAGACGTCGGGTTGATTCTGGCCTCACCCAGGGAAGTGGCCGTGAGTCATACGCACTGGGTCCTGTCCCACATACAGCGCCTGGGCTTTGTGGTTAACAGGGAGAAAATTAACAGTTACCTTTGTAACTTAAGTTCTACGAATAGGTGCACGTGATATCCCACTAGCGAAGTCCGCTAGGGGACGTAGCACCATGACGTAGAAGCAGGCTGCAACCGGCTCAGCGCATGATCTATCTCGGTCTGCAGCTAGACTCTGTGACATTCCGTGCTGCATGGTCCGTGGACAGACGGATGAACACTACCCGTCTGCCCGGGGAGGTTCTGGCGGGCCCCAGAGTCCCCGCTCGGCGCCTCAGGTCCCTGCTGGGAATGATGGCGGCGGCTCATGCTGTGGTGCGGCTAGGCCTTCTCCACATGAGGAATTTTCAGAGGTGGTTCTCACGCCTCAGGCTTCACCCCTCCCGGGACGGGGGGAGGCTGATCTGGGTTCCCCAAGTGGCAGCATCGAACATCAGGTTCTGGCTCACTCCGGGTCTTCTACGGGACGGAGTGACTCTGGCCGGCGCCGTGTCTCACGTGGAGATGTTCACGGACGCGTCGCTCGAAGGATGGGGCGGGGTCCTCGGCCAAAGTTCTGTAGGAGGCTGCTGGTCGGACTCAGCCCGTCACATCAACCTGCTGGAGATGGAGGCAGTGCACAGGGTACTGCTGCACTTTGCTCCTCAGCTGCAGGGGAGACACGTGATGGTGCGCTCAGACAACACCACAGTGGTCTCCTATCTGAACAGGCAGGGGAGCACCAGGTCCCCCGCTCTCCATCGCATGGCAAAGGTGACGCTGCTGTGGGCGGCGCTTCACCTCCTGTCTCTCAGGGCGCGCCACGTCCCGGGGGTCCGGAACGTGGGGGCCAACAGGGGGGCCCACTCCAGGACGAGTGGGGCCTGGCCCCAGGGGTGGCTGCGGAGATCTGGCGGAGGTTCGGCCGTCCAGTGGTCGACCTTTTTTCGCCAGTGCAGGAAACGCACAGTGCCCGTCCTGGTTCGCCTCAAGGGCCGCGGACCAGCCGCCTTTAGACGTGGACGCTCTGGCTCATTACCCCTGGCCAGGGGGCCTGCTGTACGCGTTCCCCACCAGTGCGTCTCCTGCCGGTCCTGCTGCGGAGGATCGAACAGGAGAGGAGGTCGGTGATCCTGGTGGCGCCGGACAGTCCGCATGCTCGGTGGTTCCCCTTCCTGAGGGGCATGGCGGTGATGGAGCCCTGGGCCCTCCCGGACGAGCCGGGGGCTCTAGTCCAGGGGGGGAGGAGCCCTGTTTTCACGCCCGATAATCGGCCGCAGGCTCTGGGTTGGAGGCTGAGAGGCGGAACCTCGTAGACCTGGGTCTTCCCCCTGCGGTGGTGGAGACCACTCAGGGGGCGAGGGCGCCGTCCACTGTGAGGGCCTACGCCACGAGGTGGAGGCTATTTAGCGACTGGTGCGGTTTTTCGTTCCTGGGATCCCAGGCGTTGCCCGCTGGAGGGGGCCTGGGATTCCTACGGGAGCTCTTTGACAAGGGGAGGGCTGTCGCCACCTTGGCGGTGTTCGCGGCAGCCATTACTTCGGGTCACAACGGATTCGGGGGGTTCACAGCCCGCTCTCATCCGTTGGTTAAACGTCTTCTGCGGGGGGCACGCAGGAGGAGGCCCCCGCTCCAGAGAACGCCCCGGTTTGGGACCTCAGGGTGGTCCTTAGGGGGCTGTCGGGTCCGCCTTTTGAACCGGCGGCGGAGGCGAGTCCCGAGTGTGTCGCTTTAAGACGGCCCTCTTGTTGGCGTTGGCGTTGGCGTCTGCTAAGAGGGCGGGCGACTTGTGTGCGCTCTCTGTCCATGCGTCTTGCCTGTCCTTGGAGAGGGCGACGGCATGGTGGTATTGTGGCCCAATCCGGCTTTTCTCCCCAAGGTCATCACGTCGGCCTTTAGGTCGAGAGTCATCAGGATTAGGGCTTTCTATCCGCCACCGCATGCCTCCCCCGAGGAGGAGCGGCGGCACCTTCTGTGTCCTGTCAGAATGCTGAGGCATTACCTGGCCATGACGTCGTCATTCAGGTTGGGTGGCCAGCTGTTGTGTGTCTGGGCCCCAAGAACAGGGGCGCCCCGCTGTCGGCTCAGCGGCTGGCGCACTGGGTTGCCACGGCTGTGCGGCGGGCGTATCAGACGCAGGGTCTGGCCCTCCCGGTGGGCTTCAGGTCGCATTCCAGGCGTGGGATGGCGGCCTCTACGGTCCTTCTCAGGGGGGTGTCGGTCGAGGACGTATGCCGTGCGGCTTCTTGGGCTTCGTCCTCCTCTTTCGTCCGGTCTTATCTTTTGGATGTGTCGGACCGGTCGGTGGCCCATTCCGTGTTGAGTGCAGCGGACTGAGGTAGACCGTTAGGTCCCTCCTCTGAGGGGGCCTTCGGTTTGCTTTCCGCCCTGGTTCAGGAGCTCTTGGGAGAGGCATCCTACAGGTGCGGTACATATATGTGTGTTTTGGTCGGTCTGGTAGTCCACGTCAGGAGCCCTTGGGAGAGGCGTCCTGTGACTACGGATGACCTATATCTGTGTTACGTGGGGGTATCCTTGGTAGGAGTGGCCCTGTAACACGCATTGTTTCTTCTGCCCTGAGTCCTCTCACTTTGTGAGGGTCTTGCTCGGGCGGAGCTCCAATCACCCTTCGCTGGCCTGTTGGGAGTACATTTTCCTACGGCCTCCGCGTTGTGTCCCACTAGCGAAGTCCTAAGGGACGTAGCACCATGACGTAGAATTAATAGTTACTTAATGTAACTTAAGTTCTACGAATAGGTGCGTAGTCCCTTAGCTACGAGCCCATCAGGCCAGCCCGGCTTGGCAGAGTTCAAGAGGGGGTGCGGCCTTGTGCAGGGGCATTTATAGAGGAAGGTGGCTGGTGATTGGAGCAAATTATTTTGATCTCTCTGGCGTGTGACCTGGGGGTCACGAGTGATATCCACTAGCGAAGTCCTAAGGGACTACGCACCTATTCGTAGAACTTAAGTTACATTAAGTAACTATTAATTTCTATTGTGGCTAAGGAGCGAGCTTGTTAACGGTCTGTGCTAAACGTAACGTTACTACATTTGATATTAATTGGTGGGCTTGTTTAAATGGATCATACAAGATGCCAGCGTGACTATTCTTTGTTCCTTATGGGCTGAAACTGGCATTAAAGTGGCGCAATGCGTCGGCTATCTGGCGCTCATTGGGCTACTAGCCACGCTAGCCTTGACATCGCTCTCGTCTAACTTGTTAGTTAACCCTAACCAGACGAAGTGAGTAGCTGTGGTTAACACTTAACGATGTAATCGATCAAGATATGTGGGGATAACTGATCTGACAGATCATTTATCAATAATTGCGCGAAGTTGACCCCCGCTTTCGTAGCTCTGTTTTTCCAGGTTAGCCACTCGGATGTGGTAGTGCTAACCCAAAGCATCCTATAGATTCATGGTGCGGGCACACAGTTTAGAAATGCTCATAAGAGGACCGTAAATGTGAAATGGCCAATGCTGGCTTTATATGTGATATTTGAGGTGAGTGCGGTGTTCACCCTGTCATGGAAGCAGGAGGCTAGCGTTGAGTTTGAGGGCTGCTACGGAAGCACGAGTAAACTGAGCCGTTTTATTGCATACAAGATATACTTATGGTAATTAATTCTTGCTCGCGTAGTTGATTATTGCTTACATTTTCCACTAGTCTTGTAAATTTTAACGAGCCTTTTTAAAATATTTTAGATAACCCGTGTTTATGAATTTCATGATCTGTAATTTAAATAGCTATAATACATACATTATAATTTAGCATTTGTTTAAAGATGCTTAATTTGGCGGTGTGTGCAGTTTGACAGGTAAGAATATATACATATTTTTTTTATTTTGTTCTTTTTTTCCCTGTCAGATGGAGGAGAATCCCAGATCTCTTGTGACTATTGTGCTGGATGACAAAGAGATTGCCAAAAGAGTTTACCATCTCAACACAATTAAAGAACTGATTGATAAAAGCACAAGCTTTTTAACAGACAAAGCCGACTTTCATTCTGTTCAAATATACAGTGAAGATTTTAAGGAATTTATTGATGCGGATGTCAATGTACTTGTCCAGAACCTTGACAAATACAGAATTTCATTTAAATCATACACTTCGGAATATCAGGTTTGTAATGTTCAACTATTGGTAATATTTTTTATTTCTTATTGTAACCTCAACTTTTATCTGTTTACTGTTTTTCCTTCCTAAGAACCAGCCCTCGGGTTCAACTTCAATTGGAGCCATTGCTTCATCTACAGTTGGACTGTCAGAGGTATGTCATTTGTTTACATGTTTTACATTATATTGTAGTGAATGATGAATCCTGAGTAATTTTAATAGTGTGTCAAAGTACATTCTTTTCACAACTTAAAATGTGAAGTAATATATATTATGGACTTATGGTAAAGTGACTAGTGCCAATTATTTATGCCTTTATTCTAAATTGCATTATTTTGCTTGTAAAAACCACAAATGCAGTCTTTGTCCTGACTCTGGACTTGGTCCTGATATCTTTCTGTAATTATGTTGCAAAGGTAAATTCCTTTTTCGAGATCTCCTTTTTCCATTGTCGATTCTCCTCCATATCTGACTTTAAAAAAGAAGAAAAAAATGTTTTGCCTTCTTTTTATGTATTAGTTTCACATAATTACATTTTTCATGATTTTCAAATGTTTCAGCATTCACCTGTATTCATGGATTTCATTGTTTTTTGCAGAATGAACCACAGCCAGGCAATGATAGTTTGAGAAAACTGTTGAAGGAAAAAGCCCCAAATCTCCTCTTGGAGTTCGAATCATCAGGCAGTCTTTCCATCACGTCACGAAAACTGCTTGTTAAAGTATCTGTGAGCCATCTCGTGGAACAGAAGGGATTGTAAGTATTTCAAAATACTCGTATCTACACCTGTACACACACTGCAGTCCAAAAGTCTGACTGATGGCTTTCATTTCAACCAAGCAGGGGCACACCAGACCCCCTCCAATTCTCATGTAAGAAGAAAGTCTTGAGGAAATGGGTGGAGTCCGGTGTGGCTCTGCTTGGTTGGAATGAACCTGTAACTAGGCCTATCACGATAACAATTTTGATGGACAATAAATTGGTTCACAAACATAACGCGATACATGATGCCTTTTGATTCTAATACAAAAACCAAATAAGCAATTTCTACATTTGTCAATTTCACTAAGTCATGCATTATGAAAGTTAACAAAATTAAGTCATTTGACCTTGAACTGTTGACTTTTTGCATTTGTTTCTTAAAAAGAAAGAAAAAGAAATGATTATTATAATGCAATTTACATCATTGAATATGTCAGACCTTTTGTTAATGCAGAGTTTTAAGATAAGATTACAGTTATGGTATCTATATTAAAATGTATCATACAGTTAATCATACTTTTGTCTGTTACTTAGCTATCCCTCAAAGGATGACAAAATACTTCTGACTAGAAGTATAGTAAGTCTTCCCCTCGCTAAAGATAAACTACCAGGAAAAAAATGAAGGATTTGTGAGTATATTTACACACACGTGTGTGTGTGTGTGTGTGTGTATAATATATACACATGTATAACTGTTCTTTTTTTTTATTGTCTAGGAGCATTTCTTTGACCCGGTTTCCCATTGTGGGTTTATTGAAATGAGGCTGAGGAACCTCCGCAGAAGTCTTCACGAAGATCAGCGGCGATACCGGAAAAGAGTTTGTTGTAGTGTACCCGATCCTGATGTCATAGTTACCCTTCACATGGCAGAGCAGGAGGCAGAGGCTACACTGGAGTGGACATCTGCTATTAAAAGGATGAAGCCCATCCCTGAGAACATTGCAACAATCAAAATGGGCATGGATAAAACATTCACAAGTCGGAGGCTTTGGATTTCAACAGAGTCTCCCACAATGCAGGAAATTGTCGCTCACTATCCAAGCTTTATTGACCTACTGTGCTTGGTAAACATTACATCTTCTTAACCAATAATTGTGTTCTCTAAATGTATCATTGGACATAGTAACAAGAGAATTTGAAATGGAGATGGAAACTGCTCTGAAAAAGTTTAGATTTGAAAGTGTCAATCAATTCTTACAATTTGTCTCTATGAAAACTTAATATAGCAAGGTTGGCTTTATTTGTCTAAATTCTCTTTCTCTGGCTCTTTATCGCCTCAAACACTTTTGTGTTTGTACAATTACATAGTTAAACTATTGTATTATACACTTGCTCATAAGGTCATGGTAGTTTAATTGCTGTTTGTTTGCACATGACGCTTACATGTATTTTTGTTTACAGATTGACATTGAATTTGGGAAGTTGTTCCCTGGGAAGCAAGACAACTTCCTTTGCAAGTGGGAAGCTTATGATTTGAATAAGGAATCTGCAAAGCGCTCTAAAGTCTTAGAGCTGATTTCCAAATTGCATGGAATGTAAATTATCAACCAACATGTATACTTGTCCCAAGTGCAAAAGAGCAGTGTCAAAGCACATAAGACAACTCATCAATCATCTCAGACAAGTGCATGCACTAAGTGATGCACAAGATTACACCATTGTGTGCCACCAGGACAATTGTCAAAGAACTTATCACAAATTAAATTCATATGCTAAACATCTAAAGAGAGTTCACTCTCAGATTGTACAACCAGTAACGGAGTCATCGGCTAACCATGACATTGTGTTTGAGAAAGCCAGTGAAGAATCTCCCATTAGGATGGACACTTCAGACACAATTTTGGACTCAGTCAGAATGAAACATACTGTTTTATAACATTATCATGTGCTTCAGTCAGAATGAAACATACTGTTTTATAACATTATCATGTGCTTCAGTCAGAATGAAACATACTGTTTTATAACATTATCATGTGCTTCAGTCAGAATGAAACATACTGTTTTATAACATTATCATAACGTCCTGTAGCTAGCTTAGGTCCTAGATCAGGGGTGCTCAATACGTCGATCGCGATCTACCAGTCGATCGCAAAGGTAGTATTGGTAGATCGCATTAAATAAATGAAAAAATTACACATTCTAAACGAATATATACAAAAAACTCCGGGCAAAGTGGAGATTTTTGAAAACTCCGTTAATGCATTTGTGTGTAGACAGAGATAACCGGAGTTTTGCGTTCTCGTACGCCAAAGTACCCCCCTAAATTCCTCTGATCACTGAAGCCTGGATCATACGACCTTAAAAACTGTTCGCTGTGAGATGCTCGCAGCAGCAAACATCCTCCACATCAGAGAGCAGCAAAGTGATCGCGGGGACTCACGCTCGAAAACAACCAAACCAGGACTAAACCAGGACTAAACCAGGACTAAACCAGGACTAAACCAGGACTGAGGACGGGGTCAGTGCTTGTAAACATACGTCTTTACTCTGAGTGTCTTCTATGACTGTAAAAGTGCCGTTACCGGCGTCTGCATCAAAGCTCCGCCCACTTCTGTGTTTTTCCCCAACGCAGGACAGGACGTAAGAGACGCACATGTTTGGAATGTTACGAATGTGATTGATAACGCAGATGTGTGGATGCAAATTATTTTATAAACTGAGGAGGGGAAATATTTGGATTTAAAAAAAAACAGGCATGGCACATGGACATGGCACCACAGTAAAATGACATCTGTGTTTTACTCAGTAATGTTTTACTGACACTTAGGTGACTGCACATGCGCAAACAACTGCGCTCAGTGCAGGAAAGCTAAACCACGACAAACTTGTCAGCGAGTTACCACCAATTTTCCGGACTATGCCTCCCTGGCCGATTCAATTCAGTGCAAGTCATCAGAGTAAACTCGGGTAATGACAAAAAATGTACATAGGTAATTGTGTTGTGCTAAATTGGCTCATGCGGTTTTGCATGTACATAAACATACATTGTAGGTATAAAGAATATTTTTTTAAATAAATATATGATTTGCATTTTTGTAGTAGGTAGATCATTTTGACTTGATCCTTTTATAAGTAGCTCGCATGCTGAAAAAGTGTGAGCACCCCTGTCCTAGATCATTAGCCTGTCCATCCGGAGGAGCGGATCCCTTTCTCATATGGGTCTCCCTCCCTGTGGGTTTCCCTAGTGCTCCCCAAGGTTTCTCACTTTTTCCCACTGGGTTTTTTAAGAGTTTTTCCTTGTCGATGCAGGAGGGTCTTGTTGGACAGTCAGTGTCCAACAGAAAGGATTGGTGATGATCAGGACACTTTAGCATTCTACAACATGTATGGACATTTTCTTCTGTGTGTGCTTTATATTCTTCATGTGTTTTAACTGTTGATTCTCTGACCTGTGTTGGTGATTTCAATGGTTTTGTTAAGTCCTCTGAGATGACTTCTGTTGTGACCTAGGGCTATACAAGAATAAATTGTATTGTATTGTATTGTAATTGTCATGTGCTTCAGTCAGAATGAAACATACTGTTTTATAACATTATCATGTGCTTCAGTCAGAATGAAACACTGTTTTATAACATTATCATGTGCTTCAGTCAGAATGAAACATACTGTGTTAAAAATGTTATTACAAAATATATACAGTATATGGGTTCACAGTCTGGAAGTCACTCATTCGCAGCCCTTCCTCCCCCAGACGAATAAACAAAGCCCACCCTAGCCCCCTGTTGTTTCGGTCATCACCTCATTTGACATGCAAATGTTAGCCATGTCTCAGCAGCTCACAGCCTGACTGGAATCAGGGGCTGTGCAGATTGTCCAAGTGTGCTGGTCCAGATGCATGGTTTCTCTTGAGGTTTCTCAGTTTTGGCTTAAAAAAAAAAACCACATTTTTGTGTAAAAAAAAAAAAGTAGTCTGTTCTCTAGATGTTACAGACAATGCCCGCATTCTCCACCACCTGAAGAAGATGACAAAGTCTGGGATCGCGTCTTAAATTCAGACAGAAGACATGTTTTATTGTCGATGGTAGAGACAGCACGATCACAGATACAACAGAATGCAAGTGTATTATACAGAGCGGAGGCATGGAGACCTCCAATCAGCAGCTTCCACGTTGTGCTTGTAGCTTGGCCTTCAGATAGACAAAACATGAAGTGGAAAAGTACAGGCTTCTGCACATTGATAGAATGATGAGTTTAACTTTAACAAAAGTTGCTTAAAAGTGTTATGAAATCTCACATTCCCCCCCTCTGGTCACACATTCACGTGTGACCATCAGGATCGATAAACAGCAACATAACATCATAACTCAATACTTAAACTCGGTACTTCACTCGGTACTTCAAAAAACTCAGAAAACTCATAAAACATTTTCAGATCTTTCATTAAACTTGTCAACAATCTTCAGTAAAATACCAAACTTCATCAGTCGATGGTTCTCAGATATTGCTTTGAAAACAGTCTCTCCCACTTCTCCGTGTTGATTTCTTCAGGCTGCATTTGTGTCGAGCCATGAATTCTTCTGTGACGTGTCTTTCAATCGCACGTTTCAGCTTTAGTGTCCAGATTCAGCAATCCAATTCAGTCCAAATTATGTCCAAATTCAGAAATCCAGATTGTTCCAAATGATGTCCAAATTTTGTAATCCAATTGTTCCAAATGATGTCCATGCAAAAGAGGACGCTGGTGTTGTCCATGTCTCAGCAGCTCACAGCAGGCCTGAGTGGAATCAGGGGCTGTGCAGATTGTCCATGGGCTGATCCAGATGCATTCTCTTGAGGTTTCTCAGTTTTGGCTTGAAAAAAAAAACACATTTTTGTGTAAAAAAAAAAAGTCTTCTGTTCTCTAGATGTTACAGACAATGCCCGCATCCTCCACCACCTGAAGAAGATGACAAAGTCTGGGATCGCGTCTTAAATTCAGACAGAAGACATGTTTTATTGTCGATGGTAGAGACAGCACGAACAACAGATACAACAGAATGCAAGTGTATTATACAGAGCGGAGGCATGGAGACCTCCAATCAGCAGCTTCCACAGTGTGCTTGTAGCTTGGCCTTCAGATAGACAAAACAAGGGAAAAGTACAGGCTTCTGCACATTGATAGAATGATGAGTTTAACTTTAACAAAAGTTGCTTAAAAGTGTTATGAAATCTCACAATCATTATGGTAGAACTGTGACAAATGTAAACAATAAAAAAACACACCTTGTCGTGTTAGGAAAAATGTTCAGGATGTAAAAAGATAAAGTATTGTATGAAATCAGATTGACAGATTTTGGTTTTGAACGAGTTCAACAGTTTTGTATGTGATGACCAAAGCCATGAAATGAGCTTTAGTTTTACAGGGAGAAACTATTCAGTCGTGATAAGTTTTATTTTGACTAACAGGACAGAAGCAAATGACAATATTTATTTTTACCAACCGTAATCGACAGGGCCAAGCCAAAGTAGCCCTGTATATTTTCTGGGTCAGTCTTAGAAACATTAAGCCTAGCGTACATTGACAGAGAAACTGGGGACAACTAGTTGCAAGGCGGCTTTTGGCAACTGAGAGGAGATGGTGGGAGATGATCAGTTGCCGAAATCGGTCGATGTGCGCGCTCTTACAACTGGAGATGATCAGTCGGTCTCCAGTTCCAGTCAGTTGCCCGTGTTCTACTTTTCGGCAACTAGTTGTCCTCAGTTGCCCCGATGTGCGCGCTCCATGCGCCGCTCCAACAACGTGTGTGTATTGCGTGTATTGCGAGCCCGCAACAGTTTGTTGTCAGAAAACACACTGTAGTTGAGGCCAGTTGCTGTCGATGTACGCGCTGTTATTCAAGAGACTGGCCTGCGACTCAGAGTTGCCCGTTTTCGTCAGATTGTCGATGTGTGCGGGGCAGCAACTCAGAGGCGACGGATATAATCAGTTGCCAGTCCGATGTACGCTAGGCTTTAAGTTTCCCCTCTGGGTCACAGTGTGTGCGGCACGGTGGCTGAGTGGATAGCACTCTCGCTTCTTAACACGAAGGTCCTGGGTTCGAATCCCGGTCGGGACAGGGCTTTTCTGTGTGGAATTGGCATGTTCTCTGTAGCTGCGTTTCCATTGAATAATGCGCAAAAACTTTTTCGATACATTTCAAAATTCGAAAAACCTGTAATTCGCAAAAGCGGCCGTTTCCATTAAGACATATTCGAATAAGTATACACTATTTTCGCGCGTTTATTCACTAGTTTCTAGTACGTCAACATGGCAACAGAAGTAAACAACACTTTGATTTACGTGAGATATATTAATGTCTTGACTTCTGCTGCGGCTCTCATCCTCTCTGACCCCGGGAGAAACTGTGGCTGCTTTGACAGCTCCGCGAACGCGCGTGGTCATGTACCGAGCGCGGACCATAGACGCGCGCACAGAACCATAGACACGGGTCTTGCCTGTCTCCCCCGTCTCTCCCCCATGCCTCTCCCCCGTCTCTTCCCCGTCTCTTCCCCGTCTCTCCCCCGTCTCTCCCCCGTCTCTCCCCCATGCCTCTCCCCCGTCTCTCCCCCGTCTCTTCCCCGTCTCTCCCCCGTCTCTCCCCCATGCCTCTCCCCCGTCTCTCCCCCGTCTCTTCCCCGTCTCTCCCCCGTCTCTCCCCCGTCTCTCCCCCGTCTCTTCCCTGTCTCTTCCCCGTCTCTCCCCCGTCTCTCCCCCATATCTCCCAAGTCTCCACACGAAGCGCAGCCAAAACTCACTGAATAAATAAAGCTCAGCTCGGCTTCCTCCGCTATATCGAAATAAGTGTTTCCATTATATATTGTATATTTAACAATAAAATGTGACAATAAAAAGAAAAATGGCAGCTGCCTAATATTGATAATAACAATAGTAAATGGGTAGATACAATAAATAATTAAAAATAGTAAATGATAAAAATAAATACAAATAGAATGTGTCTAAAAACATAAATAGATGTACTAAAAAGCAATAATAAATAATAAATACTAATCAAAAGCTACTCTACTCTTGTTATATTTATGTATTTATTATAAATGTTAGAGATGCCAGAGAAAAGGCGTCTGCTTTTTTTCTGAGTGGGAGGAGACACCAGCGGAGCTGTTTGAGTCAAATAACGTTCAGCGTTATATTACCAATAGTTTCTCTTTCCATAACGATATTCTCTCTTTTTGGAAAGATCACCAACGTGATGCAAAAGTTTACGTTATATGCAGTAGTTTTAATGTCTGCGGGTTATTCCAGAGACTGGCCTGCTACAAGGAGTTGCCCGTTTTAACCAGATTGTCGATGTGCGCGGGGCAGAAACTCGCCAATGTAACCCTGCTCACAAGTGCCACCTGGTGGTTGTTTTGGTCATTGCAACGTCACTGGGAGGGGGGAAAATAAAAGACGCGTGAATCACACGTGAGTCTCGTGTGATTCACGCGTGAAAGGCGACAAAACGGAATGGGACCTACTGTAAATACATTTTACTTACTTACTTACTTACTAAAGAGGACTACAGTAACACCATGAACACACGTGTGAAACTCTTGGAGAAGGATAACGCTTTCCTGAGAGAGAAAGTCGATGATCTTGAATATAGAAGCCGCCCAGAAAATCTTATTTTTTTTCAGATCCCAGAAAATTCTGAAGGATATGATGTGATGGGCTTTATGCAGAAGTTTATTGCTTAGCTTCTTGGAGCAGAAAACATTCCCGTACCACCAGTTATCGTACGGGCTCATTGTACCCCCACAATAAGGCAATCCGATTCTAAGGCTGGTCCCAATGCTTTCTAAGTTCTTAAATGCACAGGACAAGATGAAGATACTCCGATTGGCCTATGAGAAGGGGAAGCTTAAGTTCGCTAGAGCAGTGTTTTTCAACCTTTTTTGAGCCAAGGCACACGTTTTTCATTGAAAAAATCTTGTGGCACACCACCAGGAGAAAATGCAAAAATATATATTCAGTAGCCTATATTTACAATAAAGTCATTCTCATCAAATTTCTTATATCCAGGCCTTAACATTAGGCTTGGTTTAATATTTCTCAATACAAAGAGTTAAAAAGAGTTTGGGAATTAAGTGGCACTAACTGTGGGGAAAATGGTACTATCTGCGCGTCCATGGTTCTGCCTGCACATCCATGGTTCTGCATGCGCGTCTATGGTTCTGTCAACGAGGCCATGGTTCTGTCCACGACTCCATGGTTCTGTCTGCGCGTCTAAGGTTCTGTCTGCGCCTTCCATGGTTCTGCCTACAAATCCATGCTTCTGTCCACAGGTCCATGGTTCTGTCTGCGCATCTAAGGTTCTGTATGACCGTCCATGGTTCTGTCCAGGAGTCCATGGTTTTGTCCAGGAGTCCATGGTTCTGTCCACGGGTCCATGGTTCTGTCTGCGCGTACAAGATTCTGTCCGCGCATCCATGGTTCCAAGGCATAATTCCTTTTCAAAAACGTCTCAATTACTTTCACTTAATCGCCAAAATTCTCCCCGCTACTAGTGGTTGCGTCCAATTCTTAAATTTAAAAGTACTTAGCTATCTGCTGCCACCTACTGGTACTGAACTGTGGTTACTCCACAGTTCAAAACAAGTCAGAACTCGCCAACAGTGGATGCAGTTATTTTTAGACAAAGCAGGCGAATTTCTCACGGCACACCCGACAATATCATACAGCACACTAGTGTGCCGCGGCACAGTGATTGAAAAACACTGCGCTAGAGTGCAAGTCTTCATTTTCCCGACCACAGTTCTGCTTTAGTCCAGAAGCGCTGAATGTTTAATCGCATCAAAAGAAAAATATTTGAGAAAAACATAAAGTATTCCTGGTGCACCCAGCTACGCTGAGAGTTGACATCGATGGAAAGTTCAGTAAGTTTCATTCCCCAAAAGATGCTGATGCCCTCCTTCAGGACGTCGTGCGATCTTCCTAGCTGGTGATGATACTTTCCTCACTTTTGTCTTTTCACCCTTTCTGAAACCTGACTGCATGACAATATTTCTGAAGATGTTGATGTTAAAGTGATTGTCTGTAACTCTAAATTAATTACACATTTTAGGAAATGTGTTAAATTGACCTCCTGGCCTTAAATGTTGATATAAAATAAGTCATTTTATTAATTCTAATATCAGAATCATTTTTTTTATTGCCACGTAAGTAACAGGAAGTCAGAGACTTGGAAATTGCTTTGGCTCAGTGCAACAGTCAGAAAGAGATAATAAAAAATAAAGAATAAAATACACTTCTAAGGAATAAATTTAAATATAAAATAGAGTTACAGTTACTATTTACAATATACAAGTGCACATGGTGCACACAGTGTAAGGTGACAGCAGAACAGTGAAGTAAAGTGACGTATGATGGGCAGTAAAGTGAGTTTATAAAGGGCGGGGGGACAGGTTAAGAAGTGTTCAAGAGTCCAACAGCAGAGGGGAAGAAACTGTTCTTGTGGCAGGAGGTTCTAGTCCTGATGGACCGCAGCCTCCTGCCTGAGGGGAGTGGTTGGAATAATCCATGTGCAGGGTGAGAGTAATATCACGGGTAAGTCCCGCCTTCCCTTCTCTTAGCTATAGTTCAGAATCCACGATGCCGTCGAGGTTAACCAATCGAGTCATGCCAAGGGCTGTCAATCATCGGCACTGATGCTCGCAGCTGCGTGCATGCTCAGTTGTTTGTTTTCACGGAAACTCTGAATCAAGCCTCTATTAGGCTCTGGAACTTCATGAAAACTGAACAAAGAATTCTGAACATCCGCGCTGAGGTACTTATGTATATACTGAACCTATATCCATAATCATGTATATACTGAACCTATATCCATAATCAGATCCTCTGCAGATGTGTCCTACAATGTGCAGTTCATGATAATAGCTTGTTCCGGGTTTGCCGAGATCGTTTTTTTTGTGTATAAAAACATAATTTATTTCATTAAAACGTTAACAAATAATTCTGAAAACCTCTGTGCATGTGTATTAATAATGTATATGTATAATGTGTTCTCTGATTAACATTTAAAAGTGTTACGGAAACGTAGATATAGACCAATCAGAAAGGAAGGGGGAGGGAGCTTGCCTCGTTTTTTTCAAATCAAGTACATTTTTGTCTCTCTTTCTGACAAACTCCAGACAATCACTTTAAGTTTCCTAAAATTGCAGCACGTGTGCTAATGTCTTCCCCTTAATCCTTTTCTGGGTTGGGGGGTGGCAGTCAGAGCTGCGCCCAGTTCACAGAGCAGCCCCTCACTGATGCTCCTGCAGGTGGTGAGTCCACAGGAGCCAATTCCATTTTCCAATACCTGACTATTTAATTTATCTATTAAAACCTGTTCATTTCCGTCTATTTGGAATACAGATAGTGACTAAATTCACTAACAATATTTTTTTCTCTTTTGATCATTATCAGTAGGATCCTTATTTTGGTATATCAAAATTATATTATTGGTAGATCATTATTTACTTCTTGACAAACTGTTTGCAACAGGTCTCAACACTAACACATTTCTATGGTTTAGCTCGCATCTTTTTAACAGGAAGCAATGTGTTATTTTTAATGGTTCTCAGTCGGGAAACTGCATTATCGAAAAGGGGTCCCTCAAGGTTCAACTCTTGGTTCTTTATAATGTTCAATTTTTATCAATGACCTTCCTCAATCAATGACAAATTTCTACATAAGTTCGTATAATGATGTTACAGTAATTCATATTTCTAATTCAGACCGTTCCTTTTTACAAAATCATTTGCAGCTACATTTTAATTTAGTTTAAAATTAAATTAAATCCTAAAACTAAATTTGAAATATCCGGATGTGTGCTCTTCCTGACTTACATATTCAGTTAAATAACGGCTCTACTGTTCATAAGACTGACTCAGTGAAATATCCTGGAATCTGGCTCAATCCTGAACTCAAATTTAAACCACACATATATTATATTATAAAACAAACATATGCCACGTTAAATCATTTTTTTTTTCAGCAAATTGCTTCACACAGGAAGTCAGATTACTCTTTTGTGTGATTAGTTAGTTTTGGCCTTTATCGATTATGCTCATATTCCTTTACACCTTAACACTCTTAAACTGGGTTGCAAATCCAAACTTGTTTCTAATGTGAGTTTATAATTAATAAATAAGAATAAATTAATAAGAATCTACCCATAGCCAGCAAGAAGTAAAACTAATCAGATATACGCCAACATAAAACCTGCACACTCTTCCACTTCAAAAGCTTGCGGTCATGCCACTGCTTGTGTCAACACAATTCAAATGCAATTACACTGATGCTATTTGAATGTAGGCCGTGAAACCACTTCTCGAATATAAATGTAGTTAAAATTCAAATTAGATTTTTTAGAGAGGTTAGGAAAAGTCAGGCAAAACAAGCGCATTAAGGTAATGAATGATAATGACACATGACTGTTGTGTCTGTATGTATTTGCATGTAAGCAGACCTATCTTCCATTTTTATGAGCTTATATGTGATCAGAATAAAGTGTCATTTCTCTTGAAAAAGCCTAGGTAAATGTGTGTGTGTGCTAAAGGGTGTGCGTCTGTAATCTTTTGGTTTATGCAGCAAAGTTGGAGCTTATTAAAGGCAGTGTAAAGCAGAGAGAGTGTAATTACCAACCATAAATGAGAAGCTCTCACCCAATGCATTAAATTACCCTGAGAGAAGGAATGCCAGTCGATAATTGGACTTTCTAATCTGTGCGTGCATGACAGAATATGATCTTCAGTTTTAGAAAAAGTGTGAGGATGTGAGGAGAACATGAAAAGACTAGATGTACATCTGATGGCCTTCATGCTGAGGGAAGAATAACATTATTGCCTGTTAGTACAGAAAAGAATCCTTTGGGAGGCGTTTATAGTGACAAATCATGTTTCATTATAAACTGTGTGTGTGTGTTTGAATTTCAGGAATCATGGCAAGAAAAGTGAAATGACATGATAAAATACGAAACCGTCTTCTTTACCTTAGCTGCATGATTCATATGGACCCAGAAAGGCTAGTATTCTATTTATGATTCATGATAGTTTGTGGGCTTAAAACTGGCTTTTTGGTTCATTGGAGAGAGTTTGCGTGTGTGTGCGTGTGTGCGTGTGTGTGTGTGTGTGTGTGTGTGTGCGTGTGCGTGTGCGTGTGCGTGTGCGTGTGCGTGTGCGTGCGTGTGCGTGTGCGTGTGTGTGTGTGTGTGAAGGAAACCAATTAAGCGTCCTCTTTTTCCAACCTGGTTTCATGCCGTGGATATTGCTGTTCTGATTTAATTTTTTATTGTATCTGTATTGTGTCTAAGTTTTGAATAAATAATTTTGATACTTTTCTATGCTTTGCCGTTTTCTCTTCACCAGTCCTGGTTGTATTAATATCAATAATTCAAAATCCATGACGCATTCCAATCTATGTCGTTGTATTTTACACATGATCGGCATTTAAAACTCAACATTACTCAATGAACCGAAAAAGATAACTTACATTGGTTGCTCAAAATCTATCGCGTCTCAAACACTTCCTTGTTGTGGCCTTTTTGTCGGGCTGCTACCACTTCACTGCACTGCTTCCCACTCATTAAAATACACATATAGAATTCACAATTAAATCAGACATTATAAATCGGTTGTAAAAAGTAAAATTATATAGATCAATGGTGAGCAGAAAGGTCAGTTTGGGATTGAAAAGCTTCACCACACTCTGCACTTGGACTGCATGTTAACAGTGTGTGTCGTGGAGCTCGCTGCTGCTCTAGGCACATGAGATTAATTGTACGTTGGTGTTACTGTGTCAGCGGAAATGGGAGCTCGTGTTTCTTCAGACTGTTTGTGATAAAGACTGATTGCCTATCAATATATGTGAACACCGGCATGAATTTACTTTTGTGGGTGGCTTTTGGTGTATAGAACAGGCATTGCACTTTTGCTTCAGCACTGTCCTTGCTGTGTCCTTCTCTGAGCCTAACCACTCTCTCGCCAGCGTCATCTCTCTGGTTCACTCCCCTCCTACTATCTCACTTGTCTTATATCCCAACAGACCTTTTTGTGCACACACATACACACACAGACTCTCCCCCTTTCCTTACATCCTCGCTTCCTCCTCTGAAACTTTTTAGTGTCAAGGGAATAACATGCTTGGGAGCTTTTCAGATGGAGACAGCAGAAAGAGTGGAGCTCCAATCACAGCGGCAGCAAGGCCTCTCCGAGTAAACACACGGAGGATGCTATCACACAAAGTCAAATGGGGGTGCACGCTACAATATCAGATGAGTGAAGGGCAGGTGCCAGTTTAGATAGCAAATACAGGAGATTAGATAGAGTAACACAAACAGCTGAGAAAAAACAGTAAACAAGATACAATGAACAAAAGTATAAATCACTTTTGTTTTTGCTTCGATTGTCCAAAATAAAAGGCCGTTAGATGTTCATGTTTGGGGGCTCAGAAAACTACTCAGAATTTGGAGTGAGAACCAGTTGTCTAACACAGTCCTTCTCAAATAGTGGGGTGGCAAGACGGGGCAACTTCCCCAGCAGCGAGGCGGACTGGCCTTAGGTGAATTCTGCAGAATCACAGAACAACTGCTTTGACAACAGTAGCGCGAGCGTGCAGGAATAGTGCGACCCTAATGTGACCAGTGCAGACAGGACCATTCCTGCCGCTCACTCCAAGTGTGTGTCTCTGCGCAGCCTGTACACACAGTAAAAAGACAGCTGAAAGAAACAGACCTGGATAAGGAATCACAATTTGAGAGCGGATTTTAAGAAAGTAATGTTTATTTATATAGTGTATTTTACAGACCAAGGTCACCCAAAGAGCTTTACAATGTTCAGAGTTCAGATATTGTTCCATTCTCTCCACACACGGTGATGACGGAAGCGAGACGCCCAACACACTGGCGCATCAAAACCCCAAACCAACACCATCCTCACAATCAAAGAGCTGATCTGAATATGTAAGAGGGTGCAAAATGTTTTCTTCTTCATAGTTCTGGGAAAAAAATTGTTGAGAAGCACCGTTCTAACACATTGTAACACAGGATAATGCTCCTACTCAAATTTATCTTGAGTGAACAATTTAACAAGGGAATTGTAATCCTATGCACACCAAATTATGTGTGATAATCCAGTCCATTTGGAAGTGCCCCAGCATTCTGGATGGAGACACCACGCATAGCAGTGATGCATTTAAGAGCACAGGGAAAAAGCCATGTCAGAAATATAGGCTAGGGTAAAGGTTAGGCCGGGCTTTGTTAATGGGAAGCTGAGGAAATATGACTTGCAGCAAGTGAGCAGGTGAAAAAATGAATTTCCCAATGTAAGAAAGGTGATTACATTTGTCAGCCACATGCTTATACTGTATGTATGATAGAAGAGTTACTTGCAGGGCCATTGGGAAACCAAGCTGTGGTTGGATGGATTCTCACAGAGGGTGCGGCTAAACAGTCTCCATAGCTACATACGTAATGTAGCTATGGAGTTGGTTAACATCGCAACTGTTAACCAACAGTTGCGATGGTTAAGTGTTGAATTAATTACGCAACACACATTGATTGAGTGTGACAATCTATTTTGGTTGCGGGGAAAAAATGAAAAATGAGAGCTGGTTTGGGCCATTTTTTCGATCTAAGTACACAAAATTCAAGATTGTTTATTTTTGTTTCCTTTAGGACAGATTTGGTTTGGACCGATGGGTCTGATACATTTCAATACAAAAATACACACACACACAACCATTCACCCGGGCGTGATCTCTTCTTTGATAATTTTTTCGCTTTACTTCTCTCTTCTCTTCTTCACTGTTACGTCGTTTGGGCTGTTTTGCTGTGTCTGCCAGAGAAGTTATTCTGCTAACAATTCCCCTTTCTGCTAACATGCCCATGATTTTCCCAGGGGTTTTAAACAAGTACATTTGTTTGTGTTTTGAATTCAACAAGAAGATTCCCAAAGCAGCTGGTAATCCCGTACCTCAGCAGTGATTCAATGGATGCTCTGTAGAAGATGAGCATGATGGTCCTCGACACATCGAACAGTCTGAGTCTATGCTGAAAGTGGAGGCACTGATGGACACATGTGTGCTCCAGCTCAAATCTGAGTCAATGTGGACTCCATCCATCCATCCATCCATTTTCTTCCGCTTCATCCGTTGCCAGGTCGCGGGGGCAGCAGTCTAAGCAGAGACGCCCAGACTTCCCTATCCACACACACCTCCTCCAGCTCGTCCGGGGGGACCCCAAGGCGTTCCCAGGCCAGCTGAGAGACATAGTCCCTCCAGCGTGTCCTGGGTCTTCCCCGGGGCCTCCTCCTGGTGGGACGTGCCCGGAACACCTCCCCAGGAAGGCGTCCAGGAGGCATCCTGAACAGATGCCCGAGCCACCTCAACTGGTTCCTCTCGACGTGGAGAAGCAGCGGCTCTACTCCGAGCTCCTCCCGTGTGACCGAGCTCCTCACCCTATCTCTAAGGGAGCGCCCAGCCACTCTGCGGAGGAAGCTCATTTCGACCGCTTGTATCCGCGATCTCGTTCTTTCGGTCATTACCCACAGCTCATGACCATAGGTGAGGGAGGGAACGAAGATTGACCGGTAAATTGAGAGCTTTGCCTTTCGGCTCGGCTCCCTCTTTACCACAACGGTCCGATACAGCGACCGCATCACTGCGCACGCTGCACCGATCCGCCTGTCAATCTCACGCTCCATCCTCCCCTCACTCGTGAACAAGACCCCGAGATACTTGAACTCCTCCACTTGAGGAAGGACCTCTCCACCCACCTGAAGAGGGCAAGGCACCTTTTTCCGGTCGAGCACCATGGCCTCGGATTTGGAGGTGCTGATTCTCATCCCAGCCGCTTCACACTCGGCTGCAAACCGTCCCAGTGCATGTTGCAGGTCCTGGTTCCTTGGAGCCAGCAGGACGACATCATCCGCAAAAAGTAGAGATGAAATCCTGTGGTTCCCGAACCGGACCCCCTCCGGCCCCTGGCTGCGCCTAGAGATTCTGTCCATAAATACAGTGAACAGAACCGGTGACAAAGGGCAGCCTTGGCGGAGGCCAACATGCACCGGGAACAGGTCTGACTTACTGCCGGCAATGCGAACACAGCTCTGGCTCTGGTCATACAGGGACCGAACAGCCCTCAGCAGAGGACCCCGTACTCCCGGAGGACCCCCCAAAGGACACCCCGGGGAACACGGTCGAACGCCTTCTCCAAATCCACAAAGCACATGTGGACAGGTTGGGCGAACTCCCATGAACCCTCGAGTATCCGATGGAGAGTATAGAGCTGGTCCAGTGTTCCGCGACCGGGACGAAAACCACACTGCTCCTCCTGAATCCGAGATTTGACCATCGGACGTAGCCTCCTCTCCAGTACCTAGGAGTAGACCTTACCGGGGAGGCTGAGGAGTGTGATCCCACGATAATTGGAACACACCCTCCGGTCCCCCTTCTTGTAGAGAGGGACCACCACCCCGGTCTGCCACTCCATTGGCACCGCCCCCGATCGCCACGCGATGTTGCAGAGACGTGTCAGCCAAGACAGTCCTACAACATCCAGAGACTTTAGATAGTCAGGACGGAACTCATCCACTCCCGGCGCCTTGCCACCATGGAGGCTGCCAACCACCTTGGTGACCTCGGCCAGGGAGATGGAAGTATCCGCCCCAACATCCTCAGCCTCTGCCTCCTGGACGGAGGACGTGACGGGGGGATTGAGGAGAACCTCGAAGTATTCCTTCCACCGCCCGACAATATCCCCAGTCGAGGTCAGCAGCCCTCCACCCGCACACACGGTGTTGGCAAAGAACTGCTTCCCCCTCCTGAGGCGCCGGACGGTTTGCCAGAACCTCTTCGAGGCCAACCGATAGTCATGCTCCATGGACTCTCCGAACTCATCCCAGTCCCGGGTTTTTGCCTCTGCAACAGCCCGGGCCGCGGCACGTTTGGCCTGCCGGTACTGGACAGCTGCCTCAGGAGTCCCACGAACCATCATTGCTCGATAGGACTCCTTCTTCAGCCTGACGGCATCCCTTACTGCCGGTGTCCACCACCGGGTTTGGGGATTGCCGCCGGGACCAGCACCAGAGACCTTGCGACCACAGCTACGAGCCGCCGCATTGGCGATAGAGGAAGAGAACATGGTCCACTCGGACTCGATGTCCCCCTCCTCTGCCGGGACCTGGGAGAAGCTCTCCCGGAGGTGTGAGTTGAAAGTCCGTCTGACAGGGGGCTCAGCAAGACGTTCCCAGCAAACCCTCACTACACGCTTGGGTCTGCCAGGTCTGACCGGCCTCCTGCCCTGCCAGCGGATCCAACTCACGACCAGGTGGTGATCGGTTGACAGCTCCGCCCCTCTCTTTACCCGAGTGTCCGAGACACGCGGTCGAAGGTCAGATGATACGACTACAAAGTTGATCATCGACCTCCGGCCTAGGGTGTCCTGGTGCCACGTGCACTGATGGACACCCTTGTGCTCGAACATGGTGTTCGTGATGGACAGGCCGTGACTGGCACAGAAGTCCAACAACTGAACACCGCTCGGGTTCAGATCAGGGGGGCCGTTCTTCCCGATCACCCCTCTCCAAGTGTCACTGGCATTTCCCACATGGGCGTTGAAGTCCCCCAGGAGAATAACGGAGTCCCCGGGCGGTGCACTGTCCAGTACCCCTCCCAAGGACTCCAAGAAGGCCGGGTACTCTGCACTACCGTTAGGCCCGTAGGCCGTCACAACAGTGAGAGACTTGTCCCCCACCCGGAGGCGGAGGGACGCGACCCTCTCATTCACCGGGGAGAACTCCAACACGTGGCGGCTGAGATGGGGGGCAATGAGTATGGCCACCCCAGCTCGCCGCCTCTCCCCGCGGGAAACACCAGAAAAGTGGAGCGTCCAACCCCTCTCAAGGAGTTGGGTTCCAGAGCCCAAGCTGTGTGTGGAGGTGAGGCCAACTATCTCTAGTCGGTATCGCTCAACCTCCCCCACAAGCTCGGGCTCCTTCCCCCCCAGTGAGGTGACGTTCCACGTCCCAAGAGCCAGATGTTGGGTGTGTGGACTGGGTCGTCGAGGTCTCCGCCTTCGACTGCTGCCCAGTCCTCTCTGCACCTCGCCACCACGGACCCCTCTGCAGGTGGTGGGCCCACAGGAGGGAATGTGGAGTCCCAGATATTTAATAATTTCTTAGTGGAAAGTTTTTGAAGGTCCTGTTTTGCATCTTTTTCTATTGTTTTGACCTATGAAAGACAATCTGGTCTCAGTTGAGGCTTTGCAATACTTTAATGGTGGTAAGTAAGGGGAAGGGACCATTCTTATTCTCAAAAAGGCATTATCAAAAAATGTAAATGTAAAATACTAAAGTGTAATCCATACAAATATTCACACTATGAAGAAGAATATTTTCCCCTGCATTAATCACAATAGCTAATTGTGTTGATTCGATAATAATAGAAGGTGAACAGATCTGTCAAAGTCCTTTTAATTAGTTGAAACACTCATTGTAGGTGATAATTGATGACATATTATAAACAGCTACTTCAAAGTAAAGAGCAGAGGAGTGAAATGAAGATTATAACAGTAGAAGGATGGACGGAACAGAGAGATGGAGAGACACGGCGAAGAGTTAGTTTGCTAAATGGGTCTCGCTTGATAATTGTGTTCTGTGACAGCTGACAGTAGCGGCACTTAATTAAAGGCAAGCAGGAAATGACTATTTATAGAGGTCCCATCCCATCAGCGCTCGATGACACGGTGTTTCATTTCTTCACCACTGACAAGCTGCAAAGAACCGACTTTGTTTAATTTGATAAGTGTGAGATCAGTGGGGGAGGCAGATTTTGCAAAGACAGTGCCATAAAAAAGTGTTTATACCTATTTGACTTTTTCACATTTTTTCTTGCTATGCCAATAATATAAATATGTGTTGTTGTTTTAGGTTTGTTAATTGACATTCGACTCATTTTGGCTTATGCAGGAATGTTGGGCATACCCAAATATCATTTTTAATTATACCTATTATAGGTTACGTCGAACCGCTAAATCAGCTGTGATTATTATAAAAAAGAACTAAAGCTGGATCACCTTAACAAAGGTCTCATTGTTTAACACGGAACACAAGCATAAGATTTATTTAGCAAAGTGGGAAGAAGCAACTTGTAATGTCTTTGAAGATTTTTTTCCCCCCTAAAGACAAACTCACATTTTTGGATTATACCTACTTACTGGACCATATTTTCGGAAATCAGTGGATATTGGTTTTTCATGGGTAATTATGGAATTGGTGAGCCTCAGAAAGCAGAGATTACTTACCTTTTATAGACGCAGCAAAGATAAACAGGTAAGAAATGCAATTCTTTGTTCCCACAGTATAATGCGTTATATCTTGTTAGTTTAGAGCCTTGTATTATTTTCACTTGAATGTAAATGTAGACGAGAAAATAAGCTTTTAAACTATATACAGCTTGAGGGTTTTGAAGACCAAAACAAATGTGCTTTGAAAATCTGAACTCGAAAACGGCCGACCACAGGCCAGTGGCAGTTGAGTGGTTTTAAAAGAATATTGTTCAAACAAAACTTAATTCATACAAGAGAACCCACCAGAGGAATCAGGAATGAAGTTGTACGATTAGGTTATTTCCTTTCAACTTTGAGCTTTCAACAAAACTGCAAAACTACCAAGACACAAATGTCCGTAATTGTATTATTTGTCTGTAAAAACTAAATCAATACAATTTTGCTCTCACACAATGAATAGTGTTTGTCACTTTGAGTTGGAAACATAAAATATCAATTAAATATTGTTGGTTGTAATGAGACAAAATGAGAAAAAGTTTGCACGTTTAAAAGTCATACAGTTTGCAATTACACTGCTAAAATAAGGAATCAAAGTCTCGAGGCAGGCACTTTATTCATCTTCTTCAGTCTTGATTGTAATTAAAACCAGTAATTGTGTTCTGGAAAAGTAGTGGTGTTATTCTCAGTAGTGCATGGAAATAGGATACCATTATCTCCTTTATAGTTATCTTAATGAGTGGGTTAAGATAATCTTCATCTTCAAATGGTTTATGAATGAATAAAGTGTTGTTATAGTTGGCACCGAGTAATGATGACCAACACACTGGGCTACACACTTCGGCACTTACATAGAGAGTTTTACATGGGTAGACCTACCCACAATGCACAGTGTGATGGCATCCTGTGTGACAGTTTGAAATGTCAGCTCTGAGTGTTCACATGAGGCTGTGTAGTCGTACTGCCGCTTTTCCCTCAGTGTCAGCTGTAAAAGCACTCACAGAAGTGGCAGCTTGTGCCTTGTCTTAAATCTCTGTACTTCTAAATCTACCCTCAACCACAAAGATATAGGACGCTATCTTGTTGTATCTTGTTGCTGACAATAGTAAAGACGGTGACGCTTGCTGGGAACCATTGTTTGGATATAGCTGTGCCGACTTACTATTATGTATGTTTCAATTTTTTTTTTTTTTAAATTAGAAATAAAACCTTTCAAATTTCAGTAGTAATAGTTTAATAAATTCCCAGCGATAACGCTGCAACAATTCAGTACTCATATCAGTATTTGGTATCGGCAAGTACTCAAATGAAGGTACTCTTACTCGTACCGGCTTTGAAAGAAGTGGTATTGTGCGTCCCTTCAATCCACACTCGGTACATTTATTCAGTCTCAAACCAAATGAGTGGTTTCAGGCTTTTCTGCAGAACATATTTTTAGTACAAGAATGTTCTCTTAAACACATTATGTACAAATATATTACATTTATGCACACAGATCATCACATCTCGTATGCCCTCTGGTTTGGCTTGACCCTTGCCACAGGCTGCGAGTCAAGTGGGCACATGGTCTGGTTGGGCAGATGGCCTGGCACTGCTGACCTGCAGTGACCTTGTGATGAAGCTCAATCATGTCATGAGTTTGATTTATGAAACAAATGTAATTCTATTAAAAACTACATTGTTTTTTGTACTTTTATTATATGTGTATTATATTGAACTCTGAATATACAACCTTCTCTGTGCAATGTTTACAAAGGAGGACTTTTCATTGGACTAAAAGGTGCAGTGATGTGAGCCAGCAGTTCGAAAATATACATATAGCCGCAATGCCTTAAAAATAGTAAAAATAAAATCCCTCAGTTGTTATTGAGGGATTTGTTGTATGCACAGCATAACACAACTTTTTTTTGACCTGGATTAGAAAACTATTGTTCCAGATTTTAGCTGGATAAATCTGAAACCCTTTATCCCCATGTATAGTCCTGATTTATAAAATTCCCTATACACATTCTCACTAGTTTTTTGTTGTTAAAAGAGGTGATTATATATTTTTACCCTTCTATTTAAAATGGCAGTGACGATGACGCAACACGTTGACTGTGTAGATGAAGTGATAGTGGTTCATACAATCATCAACACCTTCTAACTCCATTATTGCCCCTGCTCAAACTTAAACATTTACATAATTTTACCTATGCACAGTTTTCTCTTGTTTTATGTACCCACTTCTTGTCCACTTGAGTGGTGCATCCTCACAGTGGCCCAAATATGTTGTTTTTCCAACTCTATTGTAGAGATCTTGCAGCCAAAAGTGTTGTGTGTTAAAACCCGGTGCAGTCCTTTTCTGCATTGTAGATTTGTAGCAAATAATTGAAAAAAGTCACTCTTAAGCAGCACAGCTTGGTAACTAACCATGATCAATACCTGGTTGAGTTGATTCCAAAATGTGCACATGCTGTGTCAATGTTTCACTATTGTCTGATCATACTTCAAAGACTGTTTCTTGATGCACGTCACTTGAGATGAGGGTGTAGACACACAAAAAGCCCATGGATTTCAGCCTGACAACTCTTTGACTACCTGTCTACCTCTCTACAGGGAGGACGCTCAAACTCACCAAGGTGATTGGCAAATCAAAGGCAAAGCGCAATGTGCTTGTGTGCACATACATGTCATATGGAGCTTCTGTTTATTAGGAGAGGCATGTGCCAGGTCATTTATGAATACACCACCTTCGCAGAGTGGAGGGCATTTCTTGCGGCTCGCCCTCACGTTCCCTCCTGCCCTCTCGGATGTTCCCTCCTGCCCTCTCGGATGTTCTCTCCTGCCCTCTCGGATGTTCCCTCCTGCCCTCTCGGATGTTCCCTCCTGCCCTCTCGGATGTTCCCTCCTGCCCTCTCGGATGTTCCCTCCTGCCCTCTCGGATGTTCCCTCCTGCCCTCTCGGATGTTCCCTCCTGCCCTCTCGGATGTTCCCTTCCTGCCCTCTCGGATGTTCCCTCTGCTGCAGTCTTCGCACCATGAATTGGTTTTGTTTTTGTTTTTTGTTTGTTTGTTATGAATACCATTTCCTTTTAAAGCAGGTTTTATTTGTTTTTAGCTTCCTAACACCTTCAGCTTTAGCAAACAACATTATAACACGTTTGGTCGCGGCGCGTGATTGAAATTGATTTTGATTGGCGCTCTTGTGATCTTGTAATGTGTGGGACAAAATTGCAAATGTAATTAAAATGTATTATATTTTTTTCAAACTCTTCTTCTTAAATTAGCAAGTAGTCTTACTGAATCCAATCAATTGCGACAAAAATATTGAATATATTGATATATATATATATATATATATATATATATATATATATATATATATATATATATATATATATATATATATATATTTATTAAAAGCAATTTAAAAACAATTTAAAAACACACTGTAAAAACACACTGTAAAAACAAATACAAAAGACAGTTTAAGAAAATGAATAAATATATACATCAAAAATAAATTTATGATCCGATTTCTTGATGATCAGTCGTAGGCACGGCTGAAATGAACCGTTTTCAGCCTGGACTTGAACATAGCTAAAGAAGGAGCCTGTCTCACACCTTCGGGAAGACTGTTCCAGATTCTAGGTGCATAGGTCTGGAACGCTGCCTCCCCATGTCTAGTCCCGACTCTGGGCACCAACAGGAGGCCAGTCCCCGCGCTCCTCAGAGTTCGAGCGGGCTCGTACGGCACCAGCATGTTGCATATGTATTTCAATTTGGAGAGACGAGAAAGCGAGAATGCTTTTGAGTATTTTAATGAGAGGTGGTTTGGCGCCCTAGACCCCGGTGCGGCCTTCAGTTGGAGAGGCTCCTGCGATAGAGCGCGCACAATCCCCCGGGACCTAGGCACTGGTGGCGGCATTTTGGCAGCAGGAAGCAGATTGGAGGCAGATTGAAGGCAGGGTGAAGAGGAGGAGGAGGGGAGGCGGTGGTTGCGAGGCTTCGAGAAGGCCGTGAAGTGGGAGTTTCTCCGCTTTTAAGCGGCTGCCTGGCCGGCACGGATGATTGGAAGGGGGCGTTTGCTGTGCGATAGGCTGGGGATGCGAGCTGGCCTGGAGGGGGTAGCTTTTGGCTGACGTCTTCTAAATTGAATTTCCGCGAGCTGCATTTCAATTTGGAGAGACGAGAAAGCGAGAATGCTTTTGAGTATTTTAATGAGAGGTGGTTTGGCGCCCTAGGCCCCGGTGCGGCCTTCAGTCGGAGAGGCTCCTGCGATAGAGCGCGCACAATCCCCAAAAGGCTGTGTGTTGATGGAGTTTTGCAGCCTGTTTTGCAGGGGACAGACGTCGTGACCGCTATCGCTATGCTGTGACCGCTATCGCTATGCTGTGACCGCTATCGCTATGCTGTGACCGCTATCGCTATGCTGTGACCGCTATCGCTATGCTGTGACCGCTATCACTATGCTGTGACCGTTTATGCGCTAACCATTTTTTGCTATGCTGTGACCGCTATCGCTAATGCTATGACCGCTATCACTGATGCTATGACCGCTATCACTGATGCTATGACCGCTATCACTGATGCTATGACCGCTATCACTGATGCTATGACCGCTATCACTGATGCTATGACCGCTATCACTATATGCTGTGACCGCTATCGCTATATGCTGTGACCGTTATATGCGGTTATCTTTGAGCGCTGGGACGTGAGCGCTCGCATCACGATCAACCAGACGCTGCAGCAGGGTTATCTTTGCGCGCTGGGAACGTGAGCGCTCGCATCACGTTCCGTCAGACGCTGCGGCAGCGGAGAGTGTTTGAGAAAAGTGCGTGCCGCCACCAGAACTTATTGCTTCACTTACTTTGCTTCGTATTGCTTTGCTGGGAGCTTACGAGGAAGCCAGTAGACGTTTGTGCAGCCAGGATAGCGGACGCGTCTGGCCTGATGTAGGCGGAGAAAGCCGAAGAGGACCAGCGCCCCAGCTGTTGCAGAGAGGTGTGGGGGAGCCCCAGCGAGGCCGCGCGCGTGGCAGCGCCTATCCTGAAGGAGTGGGCTGTGTAGAGCTGGGGAGACAATTGCAGAGGAGCAGTAGGGATCTTAGTTGAGCTCTGAACCAGGTTGCTGTCATGGGAAGGTTGACTGGAGTGAGAATTAGGGGTCCGTTAAAATCTCCTTTTTGCCGCGGAGGCGAGTGTAACGCATCATGGACCTGTAGGGGCAGAGAGATGTGTCGGAGCTAGCTATTATTATGTTGCAGGCGCCTTTGATCTTTGAATGTTTGAGATGGAGGTTGACATGGTCAGGGGACATTATGTTGGGTGAAAAAGAGCGACCTTTGTGTGATGCTTCCACTACGTCGAGATTATCACGCATGACAGAGATCCTCTTTCTCTGCCACGTGTGATTCCGCAGCGCGCAGGCCACGACCACTGGGAATGTCTCGTGTAGGGCAGAGGAAATGCTCCGGGGAAAGTAGCGGCCACGGCCCGGCAACCCAATGGTCCTGGAAGAACCCCCCAAAACCCACGGAAGGGGCACGTCCGTGTAGAAGCGGAGACCTGTAGGGGCAGAGACATATCGAAGAGGGCCATTGACGTTGCAGGCGCCCCTACGCTTAGAATCTTGGGTTGGAGAGTAGATAATCAGGATAGTAGGATGGTCGGGAAAGCCGTGTCTCGAACCGCATGAAGGTTGAGTGAGCAATGGGGAGACGCTTATAAAGAGAAGCCATAGAAGGCGAGCAGGAAGATACTGCGAGGAGGGCAGACATGTACTTGGAAGATGAGCCGGAGTTCGGTGCCGCTCAGAGCCGCTGCAGGATGGGCAGCGTGATGGGGAGCCTGCGATCAGAAGAGTGAAGAATACAGGTATGGATGCCTTTGATTAGGAGTCCGATTGACAGCTCAGCGCAGCTACTCGGCCAGCTGCATCTGATAGAATCAGAAGATTAAGTAGATTAAGTAGAGAGATGAAGCATGACCGCCGAAGCGACCCTGGGAGCATAGGTACGAGGCCAGCGCGGCGCGGCATACTCAGCCGGGCTGCATCCATTAGAAGCAGGATAAGCTTCTGAGAGAGTGGGTTGCAGCAGTAGCAGTAGCAGCAGCGGCAGCAGCAGTAACCTCAGGTATTAGCAGCAATAATCCTGTATCAAAGCCACAGCAGTAGAATATTGTTGTAGCTGTTCAGTGTTTCAGAAAAAGAGATGCAAGTGAAGAGAGATGGCAAAGTAAATGAAGCAGCAGCAGCAGTAGTAGCAGCAGTAGCAGTATGAAGCAGCAGCAGCAGCAGCAGTAGCAGTAAGAAGCAGCAGCAGCAGCAGCAGCAGCTGCAGCATCCGTAGATAATAACAGCAATGATCCTGTATCAAAGCCACAGCAGTAGAATATTTTTGTAGCTGTTTAGTGTTTCAGTAAAAGAGATGCGAAGTGAAGAGAGATGTCGAAGTACATGAAGCAGCAGCAGCACGGCAGCAGTAGCAGTATGAAGCAGCAGCAGTAGCAGTAGCAGCAGTAGCGGTAGCAGTATGAAGCAGCAGAGCAGCATTAGCAGGAGCAGCAGCACCACAATGAGAATCATACGAACAACAGACGTGTCACGCCAGTGTGCGCCGCTTGTCTCCGTGAGCCAGGTTACATACGTGTCTGAAAGAGCCGAGCCGTAGAGACAGGTGCAGCCTGGGAGCCTGCGGAGCGGCAGCGGCAGGAACAGCGGCAGCGGCACATGTAGTAGTAGGAGCAGCAGGAGCAGGCAGCAGGGACAGGCAGCAGCAGGAGCAGCAGCGGGAACGGGCAGCAGCAGGAGCGGCAGCAGGAACAGGCAGCAGCGGGAACAGGCATCAGCGGGATCAGGCATCAGTAGGAACGGCAGCAGGGACCGCAGCAGCGGCGGTCAGAGAACCATGCCCGCGGTTGTTTAACAGCCTGAGGAAATAAATCAACCCGAATCCGAAACATTCCCATGCGAATAACAGACGTCCCCTGGAGCCATCTTGCTGCTTTGGTTATGGCAGATACGCATGAACCATCACTGTTCCACGCGTTCATTAGCTCCAACACCACTTCGCGCCCATTGTAGATTCACATTGGGCCCTTTTTCTTTCTGCTGCACTTTCAAATGTAACGACTGCAGTTTAGTTACCTAATTGAATACCAGTGACCTAGCTATTTAAATGCATGGCCCCTCCTTCCTCCTGCAGATAGACGAATTTAATACAATCATTTAACAATAGTGACCTGCGAGTAATGAGATTATGCTGTAAATATGGCGCCGTGGCAAGAGCTCTGGTGTGTGCCGTCTGGAGCACAATGGGGTAGTCTTGCAGATTTTTCCGACGTGGTTTTACTGCGAGTGGCAGAACAAGAATCTGAATTAATGTACATTGCGCCTCTTGTATCCCCGGACGATAGAGATTGATGCCATTTAATATGCATTGCCCCTCAGTTAGCTCAAACACGTGTGAAAACGAAGCCTGCAGACCAAGCACGGGGCAAAACTGACGCCTGCAGTCCAGTGCGCGGGGCAAAAACCAAGCCTGCAGCCCAGACTCCGGGATTAATCCGTCCGCGGTCAACACACACACATGCCAGGAGACTTGGGAAAAGAAACGGGACAACGCGGCACCGCCAACGGAGGCAGGGACACGCACGGCACCGCCAGACCGTCTGCGCGCGGCAGCAGACCACGAGGAACGAGCAGCACGGAACCCGCGGAGGGGCCCCGCGGAGCAGCCCGCAGAAAGAGCCCGCGGAGGAGGAGAGCAGTGGAGACACGCGAACCACAGCAGGTGCAGGGACGCGGAGGACCTCAACGCAGCAGACGGAGGACACCAGGGACACGCACGAGTAGCGTGAGTAGACGAAGGTGATTCCTCCAGAACGATTCTTTGCAAGGCTTCGAGGGCTTGCGAGGCTTCGAGAAGGCCGTGAAGTGGGAGTTTCTCCGCTTTTAAGCGGCTGCCTGGCCGGCACGGATGATTGGAAGGGGGCGTTTGCTGTGCGATAGGCTGGGGATGCGAGCTGGCCTGGAGGGGGTAGCTTTTGGCTGACGTCTTCTAAATTGAATTTCCGCGAGCTGCATTTTGGTGCGAGACCACGGAGAGACTTATATACAAGGAGAGCTGATTTAAAATCTATTCTCTGAGCCACAGGAAGCCAGTGCAGATAATCATAATACAAAAATAAAATAAAATAAATGCATTTAAATAGTAATTTAAATAAAATAAAATAAAATATTCAAGATATAAAGGCGGTAAGCATGTTATTAGTAGTGAATGGATAAATCAACCATTCAGCTATCATTGCCATCCCCCCGACCCAGAAATAGACTAAAAAAGGGGTTGAAAATGAATGAATGAATGAATGAAAGGTTTTATCAAGAGCTTCGGGTGCCCTGCCTTTTAAATAACTTATATGTGAAGTTCCCCTGTTTGAGACATAGATATTTATCAAGATATTTTGGAAATATAATGTTTTTGGCTCAGTGTGATTTGGCAGTAAGTTTTACAAAAGACTTGAACCTAACTCTGGTTTGTGAAATGCTCATATGAGAGTTATTTTTCTCTGTGTTTCGCCTCCAAGTTTGCTCCACATACTACACATATACAGTACCATATTTTCCAAACTATCAATTTCTGGGTAAAATCAGAAGCAAAAACATGCACTAATATAGACAAAATATAACAACAGCCTTGGTAGCAAGGAGCTAAATGTGACATAATAACACACCACCACCACATTCAGTCTCTTTGAGATGACACAACACAGGAATGAAAGTAATTTAACATGAAATAGTAGTCAATGTTTATAGTAGCCATGACGTGGATCTGCTCAATTTCACTCTGTACCAGTCTATCGTAATGGAAGATTATAAATATTAAGATACATTGTTAAACCCATAGTAGCTAAACACATCTTGCGTATAGCTAATGTATAGCATTTACACTTTATATTGGTTTTGTTTATCACATTTTTATTGGTATTGTTTATGAGAACAAGCCATCATTTCTATTCTTTCTAAAATTTAGACTTGGAAACATTTTTAAGGAAGTTGTACTTTATCAAGCCATAGTAGCATGCCAATGACTCTTTAAGAAATGTTTGGTCGCAGACCAAAGCCTGATTAGCCTGAAGTCACAAGAGCCCTTGGAACACTCTGTGGAGGGTGATAAATGGCTTGAGCATCTTACATGAGAACCCACAATGCAATGTCATTGGGGCTATGCTCCAGAAGTTGATTATAACTCATTGCCAATAATTTTCAGATAAGGAACAACTGGAGGCTATGACATTGGCTGTGAATTAGAAATGAGTAAAGCTGTTTAAATGCAAACAATATAAGATATGATTAGATATTCCTTTCTTCGTCTCACAGTGGAGAAATTTTAGTGTCATCGTTGCGCACATTACAGCAGAGAAAGGAAATAAGAGCACTCAGATTGCACACATAAATAGTTTATTATTTAAGATAATAGACAATATATTTAAAATAAGATAAATGACAGAATAAAATAAAATAAAATGAACTCTGGAGCTATAATTGCACTTGGCTAAGGAGCATTTAAAGATGTGTATATTATTTTTAAGCAGCGGAGAATATGAGCCGAATAAACAACAAGTAAAGTGACTAGTGAATGGCAGAAATATCTGATGGATGGATAATGCAGTAATAATAATACAGGTAAAGAGACTAGTGGCAAAGTTACTAGTGAGTTATTATCAATGGCAATTGTACAGACTCAGCAGTTCTTGTTATACATTCTCGTTGTACAGTCTGACAGCAGCAGGAAGGAAGGACCTGCGAAACCTCTCATTCACACAGCGAGGATGAATTAGCCTGTCTCTGAAGCTCCTCTCCAGAGCAGCCAGTGTCATGCAGGGGGTGACAGTCATGGTCCAGCATAGATGTTGGTTTGTCCAGGACCCTCCTGTCCCCACCTACTGCACTGTGTCCAGGGAACAGCCCAGGACAGAGCTGGACTTCCTGATGACCTTGTCCAGCTTCTTCCTGTCCCTCTCTGTGATGCTGCTGCTCCAGCAGACCACACCGTACAAGAGGCTGATGCCACCACAGAGTCATAGAAGGTCTTCAGGAGTGGCCCCTGCACTCCAAAACACCTGGCAGGTAGAGTCGGCTCTGGCCCTTCGTGAAGAGGGCGTTTGTGTTATGAGTCTAGTCTAGTTTGTGGTTCAGTGTCCCTTTCCTGGATGTTCATTGGGGCTGGAGCAGCAAAGTGACGTCTGCGGAAATCCACCACCATCTCCTTGGTCTTCCCCGCGTTGATGAGGAGGTGGTTCCGCTGACACCAGTCCACAAAGTTCTGTATTACTCCTCTGTACCCTGTACACGTCTTTTCCTGACAAAAAATATTTTGGAATCTCAGCTGGAATCTCAGCAGGACTATCCTGGTCAAATAAAGATGAATGCATAAATTAATTAAATTAATAATTATGTAATACTTTAAGAAGTAAGTAACATATTGTACAAATTTGTGCTGGAATATTGGTAATGCTGATTTTAAACCACAGTCGAACCTGGACAAAATCACACACACAAACAGACATACAGTAGTTCAGCCATACTTTTTACATGTTGCCCAGTCCAAGGAAAATGTCCTGATGGAGGCAGAGCAAAGAGCTAGGCCTCCTTCAGAGCAGATCTGAACTCAAAACAGGCCGTAACTTCCTTTTGGTAGAACAGATACACCTTCATATGCAGATAGGGATGGAAGAACTAACAGAACAAAGAACAATGACAAAACCAAGATGATACCTTCCTTATTAACACGCAAAGTTTAGATGTAAATAGTACAAGGCATGCTTCCTCCTGGCAAAATGGGTTAACATACAAAACCATTCGTCCAGACATTCTGGCACCAAAAGTGAGTTAAAATGCAACCATTAGTTTCGCCACATACATGATTCAACAAAATCAACTTAAACAACATTCCAAGGTCAAATATTCTGATGTTCTGTGCCTTGTAGGTAAATCACAATGCATTGTAAATCCATCTCCTTGGATTTACAATGCCTTGTAATGCCTCAAAGATGCCTTGCAGCTGCTCCAGAACTCCATTTTTGAGGCACGCTCAGCTACGGAGGGAAGACTGTTGGGATCCGGCTCGAAGGACCAATCTGTTAATGCTGATTTTAAACATCAGTCAAACTTGGACAAAATCGCACATAGTGGCATTCTGTAGCCAAGGGTGAGTTAAAATGCAGCCATTATTTCAGCCACACATATGATTCAACAAATTGATTGAATCCTACCTAATGTGCTTCTGGTAACAAAAATTGAAGGTGTGATTGAAAAGGTAAATGGGTAGATTTCTGCACTGAACACCATACCACATTTAGTTTCTCTACCATATTTTGATGAGCTGAACTAAGATTTAAAAAATTGTTAGTAAGCACTTTCCTTTGTAGATACAATTCGCCTGATGCCACAGGTGTGGTATATCAAGATCCTTATTAGACAGGACGATAGTGCATTAGTCATTAGTCTTGCCCAAGGTAAACACAGCAAGGATCTATGGTTTCTGGAATCCCAACATCCATCCATCCATCCATTTTCTTCCCCTTAATCCATTTCTGGGTCGGGGGGGGGGGGGGGGGGGGGGGGGAGGGGCAGTCAGAGCTGCACCCAGTTCACATAGCACCAGCCCCTCACTGATCCTTCTGCAGGTGGTGAGTCCACAGGAGCGGAATCACAACACATAACTTTTAATTATTTTTTGTTTTTTTTTGTCAGGGGTTGGAATCACCAACTGAGCCATTGTCACCCTTAGGATGTAAATACTGCTTAGTGCGACCCATTTGACTTGGCCATAAATCAAAATGGCGCTGAACTACAGATCTCACCACCACTCAGGCCACTGGTTAAATGTTGTGCTTGTTCTATTTGTGTGTGAGACTCTGTGTACCAGATTTTGTTTTTTTCTCTCAGCAATCCTCCCAGACCAGCACAGCTTTCATTTGATATCCTCTACAATTCATATCTCGCCTTTATTAAATTCTCCTCGCCCTCCATTCTGCAAATTATCTATTTACTGCAGGCAGCGAGCGCGGGTGTATGTGTGCGATTGTGATCTAAGTGAAGCTTTGCCGAATAAAGCAAAGTCAAAGGAGGTGAGACAGTGGAGCAGCAAGGTAGTGTAAAACAGACAGGGGAGATGAGGAATCGACGAATGTGGATGAGCAGATGAAGAGCAGAGAGGGGGGGGGGGGGGGGGGGGGGGGGGGGGGGGGGCGCGAGGGACTGGAGGGGACTGGTATCCTCCCGGGACACCCAAAGAAGAGGAAACACTTAAGATGACTCAATTCATCACAATCATTGTTGCACAAGAGAGAGAAGGAGAGATGCAAAAAGAGCTAGAGGATGTACTGCAATGCATTAGCAAGAGTTGAGTAAGTGCATAAAGAGCCTGCATAAATATTATCAGTGGGCAAAGGGACAGAAGTGTTGCTCTTAATGTTCCCTGCGACTTCAGGGAGACATGTGTAGAGGCACTGGGAGAACAGAGAAGACACAGCGACTCTTTAAATTCCCACCGCAGTGATCACACCAAACAAATGTGTTTGTCAGCGATAGGAGAAGAGATAGTTTCAAGGTGGATTTATAAGTGCCTTTTAAACAAATGTGACTGGTTTAAATCAAACAAACTTTCCTTTAAAAAAAAATACTTTTTATACAGCTACATTGGTGATGAAAAGGCAACCCCACAATGACCCATCAACCCAACCACTCAACAGACTGACCTCAAACACCCTCCAGACAACAGTCCTAGTCACATATCGATCCACACATGCACTTCTGCCAACACACACTCTCTCACACACACACACACATGTATTAAAGGAGATAAAGAATACAAAAAAAAAACATGAAGCTCAGGGCAGGTAGAACCACCCGAGAGACAGTTTGCACCAGGAGCAGGGAGCCGTCTTGCCACTCTTCACAGAAATGGTTCAAGATAACAAGATGTGGGTGTGGCCATGAAAGTACTGACCTCAATCCAGTGTGCAAGGCTAAAAAGGCAAACTCAGTTACGTTCTCTTCTGTCAAGAGGAGTGGGCCAAAATTTCAACTATTTACTATTAGAAACATGTGGAAGATTAACCAAATGTAGAGTTTAATCCTCTAATAATGTGATGGTATGAATAAAACTGAAATAAACCATAATTTTGACATTCAACATGATATGAAAACTTGACTATAGGCGGAGACAAAGACTCAAAACCACGGCCTTCTTGCTGAGAAGTGCTGTGCCACCATCCCGCTCCACCCCTGCTGATATGTTAATACTTATTTTATTCACATCTGTTATCAGTTGTTCTCTGCAGGCAAAGCACAGAACTCCATTGGCTTTGGGGACGCGTGTGTGACTTGTTTACCTGCACAGCTCTGCACCTCTGCCAGCTTTCCCTTCTGTTCTTCTTGTTTTGGTGTACAGGATTTATTCCTGCGCCAACCCCTGGCCACTGTTTCTAGCCCACAGCCAATACTAGAGCTGGATGAAGCGACTGTGCCATGCTTTGTCTGGATTGGACCCTCTGATATGCTGATACAATGGCACACGGGCCACCAGAGCTGCGTAGGACAAAAAGCATTCAGACTGGCATCCATGAGAAATGCTATTTCAATGAGCTTTGTTATTATTATTGGTGCATTAAAAGATGAAACATTTTCTGTTTTAGGTAACTGTTTTTGCCAAGTGTTTTCAAAGTTTTCAGATGTTTTCGAATTGGAATCTCCTTCAAATGTGCCTGTTTAAATGTCAGTATGATTTTGTTGGACTGCGTGAACATATTTGGGTGTGTTTTTGTTGACAGTAAAATGACTGAAACAACAAAGACTTGCGCAGCTGAATGTTGATTCTGACTTCAAACAGTAGCTTCCTCAACAAGGTTACCTTCCACAGGGAAAGCAACGTAAAACATTAATGCACCGGTAAATGGTGGTCACAAAAGCCACAAGTCTCTATACAATACTCTAAAAATCAGTTAGAGTAGGAGGCTATGGTTCTAAAAAAAAAAAAAACATTTATTGATCCTATATCATCCCCAGACCCTCCAAATGCAGTTTTACACTATGTTCTGTTGGTCCAGGTCCACATCCAAAGCTGGCCCAGCTCAAGTCAAGTTACAGTCTTAGCCCCAGTCGAACCCCGTTGTGCAATATTATCGTTTCCTGATATAAAGAATAAATCCAAACTCCTGGATTCTGAGTCTCTACAAGTTGCTTGACCTTAAGCAAGCTTTTTAATAAAAGGTTGAAATACGTCAAAGGATAGTTGCAATAATTGATTTTAAGGAGCTAGAAATAATGACACTTTAATATGATTTTAACACCTAGGTGAGAAGGTGAAGTACAGCTTTAACCAAGAAACCTTTGGTTCTTTTTTCCAGACAGAAGCTGCTTCTTTCCAGACCCGCTCAGTACATGTCCCCAGGGAGGTGTCAGAGGGCGTTTGTGAATAGAGCAGGGCCATTGCAGCTCCTCTGTGTGTGTCTGGGAGCACCCAAACACTTCCATGGAGCTTCACATTTACTCTTTTTTTATTGAGCTGTCAGCTTTAAAACACCACGTCTCACTCATGGTCACTTTTTAGATAGGTTCTACGATACCAAATTAACCCCACGTGGATACGGTCAATGTTAGAGCTAAAAAAAATTCCAATATCATCAATATCCTTACTGTAGCCAGAGTGGACAATGGGACATAAGAGAACAATGACAAGTTGTAGAATTGAGTAGGTGATCCGTCAGTAAGGACTTCCTCGTTGAGATGATTTAGCAGCTTGTCCTGACCCTATTAGGAGTTGTAGTCCCATGAGATTTCAAGTTGTGGCACAGACCACAGACGAAAGGATAAACTGAAATGATTTTCTGTCTCATAGTTGAAAAGTTCACTTGCATTCACTTTTGATTTCTGTAAAGGGTGAGTCTAGTACTTGCGTTAGGGCTGCAGCTTTTGTTAATTGAGTAGAACATTACATAAAGATATTTATTCATACCAATAATTAACTTGTTATATACTTGGGGCGACATTATTTCAAACAAATAGTCTTGAAGAAACAGCATTTCCTAATTGGTTCACTTAAAGCGAACACTGGATCACTTCAAGTGTTGATGCACCCTTTAACTCATTGATAAATCGGTCTTCAGAGCATTGTTGGCCCCAGGTAGAAACATTATCTGTGCACCTGATGTGCAACAGTTTGACATATTTTTACGTCGTTGAGTAATCAATGACTTCAATCAATTGTGATTATTTGTTTTGGCCCTACCTTGCATCAAAAATTAACCATTATAACCTCAATACTGTCTTAACCCAATCCGCAACCAATCCCTCGACATAGCGGTTGCAGGATATGAGTAATTGTAGGGTTAAGGTTTGACAGACAAGTACGTTCAGAAACCCCATGCGTGTGCGTGGAAGTGGCTGCTCGATGAACCTCACTGCACTGAGCCTTATGAGGACATCGCTTTGTGCAGGAAGTTCATAACTGCACCAGATAAAACGGCTGTCTATATTAAACCACATGCACTCCTGTGAGAGCCCCCTGTCTCTGCCTTCCACACACACACACACAGTGAATTGTGCAGAGAATGAGAAGTGAAAGAGTGACAGGCAGGTGACGAGGTTCATCCACCAATCTCCGATTAGCTTTATTAAAAATGTACCAAGGACAACTTGAGGACAGGGCCTTGGATCCCTCAGGAGACCGTGTGAACTCTGAAAGGAATGGCTGCCTGTCAGGTTGGGAAGCACATCCCCATACACTCACACAAACACGTGCGCATACATACCTGTATTGTCATAACCAGACATATACACAGCCACAGACATAGCCACAGACACAGAGACACATTCATGTACACACAGACACAGACACACACAGTTCTGGATCAAAACAAAGTGAGAAACTCTCCACGTACAATCTTTGAGAGGCAAAATGTGCCAGAGAGAGGTCAGGGAGGCAAAGGCGGCTGGTTCCCGAGAGCTTACAGTGAAGAGGAGGCGACGGAGCAGGGAAGGAGGCAGGAACAAGACAGAAGTGGAAACATAGGAAGTTGTAAAAAGGTTAATTGAAGGTTGCTGTGATGATATGATTCACAGAGGATCCTTAGCATTCCACAGATAAATATTAATGACGCCAGAGTCAGACCTGAAGCTGGAGGATCCCAATACTGCAGGTATAGGGCCCGGGAGTCATAGGCAAAGAGAAAAGAAATGCACAGTTTGAGGCTTTTAGAACTAGAGGGATATAAATGTTTTACAAAGTCATTAACATAATTTGACGAAGGCTTTTGTTCTGTCCGCTGAGTGCAAATGAGGAAAAAGGAGAAGTGGGCTTAATTACTGAAGTTTTTTGAGTGAAATTTCAACCCACTTCCAGCAAATTTTAAACAAGCAAATTAGGCACTTTTTTGTTGTGTTTAATGATCTGCAAGATGTGTGTTGGGCCTAGAATTGAATAAGTTTGGAGAGAAGCAAATACACAGTCTGGAATCAAATATGGATTTTGCGCCTTAATTACCACTTTGTTTGGCCAACATGCTAAAACGCAAAAAAATCATCTGAATATTGCTTTTAAATTCTTTTCAAAATGTAGTCAGCTACAATTGAAGGTAAGCGAGTAACAACAGTGTATATTTCATGCAGAAGATCTAATATATGTCTTCAAGTACAGTTGGGCGACAGTGGTTTAGTTGGTAGAGCATTAGCCATTGGGCCTGAAGGTTGTGGGTTTGAGCACACCACGAGACCTACTTCAGGACTCCCAATGATGTCTGCTGTTATTGTGTCCTTCGACAAGACACTTAACCCCACTTTGCCTGAAGCCCCTGCTGAAAAAAGAAGACAGCTCCGACTAGAACCGCCGTTCTCCTGTGGACTCACCACCTGCAGGAGGATCAGTGAGGGGCTGGTGCTCTGTGAATTGGGTGCAGCTCCGACTCCTACCCCCCGACCCAGAAATGGATTAAGGGGGAGAAAATGAATGGATGGATGGAGTACAGTTTCATAAAACTTAAATAAAATGTATTTAAATTGAAGACTTGAAAAAACTGTAATTGTCAGTCGTTTACATAAAATGATAGCACTAACCCACAGTGAAATATTTTTTGGAAACAAACTAAAAAGTAAACATTGAAAATATTGTAAATAGTGAATTGTAAATATTTTGCCAGTTAGACTCATTTATATGTCTACTTCCTGAACATTAGCCTTTAAAAAGCACATCAGCTGCTGAGGTCCTTTCATTACAAAGAACCATACAGCGACTATGAGAATGGTCACACGAAACTATAAGGCTATAGTCAAAGTTTGAAGGAGATGCATCTGTTAGAAAAGCATGCTTTCCGCTTTCTGCCAGTTCTGGCTTTCAGAAATATATCCAATCATACAAAAATGTATACTATAAATTTTTTTATAAATATGGCATTAAAAAAGGGCTATGAAAACAACAAAAGATGCCATAACAAATACATGACATATTTTTCCCCGATATCTGACAAAACTGACATGTGCACACTGACAAGCTTGCACACCTATACTGTAGGCTATGTTTTGTGTGATTTATAGTTGTGTTTTCATGGCTCCACGTGGATAAGAAGCACTCCGCGCCTCCTGCCTTTCAACATTTGCCTAAAGAACACGCCTTCGAGTTCATGCTGTTGACCCGGGTACAGAGACTGTACAGGATAAATCAGCAGTATAAGGAAAGACACCCTCCTAGAGCCTAAAGAACATGTGAATTACATAAAAATGCATACAATATGTAAATATATATGGAAAGAGCTCGGTTTTATAGTACACTGCGACACACTCCATGGACCTACTTGTCCAGTGCACCCGCATCAGCATCCCTGCGGCTTGGACTGCAAGCCGACTCTAAAGGAGATGACAAAGGTACAGTGCAGCACTAGGCTCTGGCACATGCTACAATTTATTTGAATTAACAACTATTTGAAATGATTCAATGAAAGATGGATAAATTGCAGACGATTATTATTTACTTGCAGAAATTTGATGCACAGCTTGGGTGAAGCCCAACCAGCCTGAATCCAGATGTAAAAACAAACAAAGAAGAACAAAGCACATTTGTGGTATAGGGTAGCCCCATCTCCTGGTCAGAGAGGAAAATTCACCACCCCATACAGCAATTTTACATTTTCCAGCCATTATTCCCTGGACAAAAGTATTTTTAATGGCACTGCACAAGCAACAACTCATTTAGCCACCATGTTTCAATCAGTATTAGGCAGTACATTTTATAATGCAAGGACAGCCTGACAATAGTATATTGGGGCACACAGTGATGTGTTACATATTGGATATTGAGCTGAATGGCCTGGGAGCCTCTGTGGCAATGACAGATACAGCACTGAAGTAATTAATCATAAGCGCCAAGATCAAAGTTCCTCTCTGGAAGCTCCTGCAGACGAGACTGTTTAGTATTTTGTGTGCATGATCCTGCAGTCCCATGCACTCGCTCTCTCCGTCTCTCCCAGTCCTATCTCTCCCACACACATGTATTGTACCTGCACCTCCACTTGAACAAATATCCCCTGCGGGTACCACAACACGCTCTCTTATGTGCCTTATTTATAGCAGTAAAGATTGAGGTGCCCAGACCTTCCTATTTTTGAATGTGAACTACAGTAAGTGGCTTTGAAATCCACAGTGGTGTGGTATTAACGAATTTTCCATATTAGTGAGCAGGCAAATGCTCACTGGAATGGAGACAGCTTACATGAATCACAGCCCAATACCCATTGTGTATGTGTTTGCATTCACATGTGGATATGTGTAAAGTTTAAAGCCACTCTAACAGGATGGAAGAAAGAATTGGATGGGGGGAAAACACATTACTCTTCAGGAAGCAACATAGGAGCACATCTACAAAACTATTAATCTCCTCCTCACTGACCCAACCTTCCAGCTCTCAATTCGCCTTTCTCCCTCTATTAGTTGATCCCCTGGACTCTAGAGTCCCTCTCTGCATTTATTTCATTAATCTATCTCTCCCTTTCACTTACTTTCAAATACTCCAACCGTTCTGTTCACATTACATCCCCCTTATTTATGTTTTACTCCTCTGACCTTATCCTGCTCTTGTTTAACTGTGGTTTTCTACAGCATTCTCTTTTCACCCCCACTTTTCAACAACCCATACCTCTCGTTCTGTCCCTCAATTTCCTTTATTGACTCACGCACCGGAGTACAATGCAGAAATAAACATCCAACTTTGTTTGTTCAAAATACTATCTCACCTACGCTTTGGAGGGTCAAAGGAGCTCTTAAAGTGACGCACACAGGGCTTGTGGCTCTGTGTCTGAGGCTTCATGGGGCTTGTTTTGTGGCTGTATAATTCTGCAGCAGTGGCTTTTTATCCCACCACACCCCTCCCACACTGTCTGCCTTGCACTTCCTCACCCCTCCCCTCACTCTTTCCCTCCTGTTGCCTAACATTGCTTCGTTTGCACTGTGATCACAAATCCTAATCAGCTCCATTGGAAAATTTGAATTTATAAAGGGCTAATGCAACTTTTTAATGGGATTTTTAAGTGCAGTGAGATAAGAAAAATATAATATTAAACATTAATCAGGGGTTTGTGTGTGAGCAACTATAAGTAGCAACGCTGAACTTTAGAGCAAACTGATTTATGGCTCACATGCAGATTAAAGTAAACCAAAAAGGCATGCACTATTTCACTTTAACATTTTACACGCGGTTTAGCACCTGGATTAAGAATACACACTATTGTTAACTTTCTTCGGTTTTCATCAACTCTATAGGCATCTGACCTATTTTGTGATGGAAGTTCATAAAAGCTTTTATTCTCAATTCTTGCATGTTTGAGGAATTTTGAATTGTCCTGAACCAGTGACAGACTAATTCACCCTCGCTGTGTGAAGGAGAGGTTCCATAGGTCTTTCCTTCCTGCTGCTGTCAGACTGTACAACGAGAATGTGTAACAGGAACTGCTAATCAGTCACTGATAATTCACTAGTAACTTTGTCACTTGTCACTTTACCTGTTATCAGTACTACTGCATTATTACATATCTGATATTTCTGCCTTTCACCGTCACTTTACCTGTTGATATCTTACTGTTTTATTCATATCCATCTGATAATTCTCCCATTCAAGTCACTTTACCTGTTGATATTATTTCAGATGTTTATTCTGCTCATATTCATATTCTCATAATCTCCGCGGCTAATGTATAATATAGACATCTGTAAATACTTCCGAACCAAGTGCAATTATAGCCCCAGAGTTTATTTTATTTTATTCTTATCTTAATTTTATTGTCTATTATCTTAAATAATAGACTTATTTGATGTGTGCAATCTGAGTGCTCTTATTTCCTTTCTCTGCTGTAATGTGCGCAACGATGGCACTGAAATTTCTCCACTGTGAGACAAATAAAGGTTTATCTTATCTTATCTTATGAGACAGTGTGTTTTGACAATGGAAAAGAGACAATAGGCCTGCATATATCCTTGATCAGGAAAGTTTTCATACTCTATTATTCTATATGGGTATATTTACAGTGCCTTGTGAAAGTATTCGGCCCCCTTGAACCTTTCAACATTTCGCCACATTTCACAAAATGTATTGGATAATTTAAACTTTTTTAACAAATAAACTGAAAAGTGGGGCGTGCAATATTATTCGGCCCCCTTGCGCTAATACTTTGTAGCGCCACCTTTTGCTGCAATTACAGCTGCAAGTCGCTTGGGGTATGTCTCTATCAGTTTTGCACATCAAGAGACTGGAATTCTTGCCCATTCTTCCTTGCAAAACAGCTCGAGCTCAGTGAGGTTGGATGGAGAGCGGTGGTGAACAGCAGTCTTCAGCTCTTTCCACAGATTCTCGATTGGATTCAGGTCTGGACGTTGACTTGGCCATTCTAACACCTGGATACGTCTATTTGTGAACCATTCCATTGTAGATTTGGCTTTATGTTTTGGATCATTGTCCTGTTGGAAGATAAATCTCCGTCCCAGTCTCAGGTCTTTTGCAGACTCCAACAGGTTTTCTTCCAGAATGGTCCTGTATTTGGCTCCATCCATCTTTCCATCAATTTTAGCCATCTTCCCTGTCCCTGCTGAAGAAAAGCAGGCCCAAACCATGATGCTGCCACCACCATGTTTGACAGTGGGGATGGTGTGTCCAGGGTGATGAGCTGTGTTGCTTTTACGCCAAACATATCGTTTTGCATTGTGGCCAAAAAGTTCGATTTTGGTTTCATCTGAGATTCAGATTCAGATTCATTTTTTTTGCCATTTGCAGTAAAAACACCACATTGGAATACATTAGCAAAAGTCACCAGTGTGCACAGACAAATACAGACATAAAAAAACATTAAAAGACAAAAATAAAACAAATAAAACAGTAAACAAATGTCACTGTGAAATTGATTGACTAAAACAGTTCAAAACAAGTGCAAATCCTTAAAGTGCTCTGTTCACACTGATAACAGCTTGTGGATAAAAACTGTTAGCGTAACGAGATGTCCTGCATCTCAGAGAGCGATATCTTCTGCCAGAGGGAAGAAGCTGGAACATGGCTTTCCCAGGGTGGCCAGAAGAGTCATTGACAATCCTAAGAGCTTTGTTTAAAAGTCTGGATTTATAAAGAACCTCCAGAACAGGAAGCTCACAGCCCACGGTCCTCTTTGCAGAGCGGAGCACCTTGTTTAAAGCTCTCTTTTCTTTATCTGTGATGTTTCCAAACCACACAGACACAGAACCAACAAGTAAACTCTCAATGGTGCAGCGATAAAAGTTAAGCAGAATCTTAGAGGTAGTGGTAAATTCTCTAAGTTTACGCAGAAAGTAGAGACGCTGACGAGCTTTCTTAACGACTCGGTCAGTGTTTTTAACCCATTTCAGGTCGTTAGACAGAGTTAAACCCAGAAACTTGCACTCCTCTACGATCTGCACCTAGGAGTTGTCGATTACGACAGGCAAATGAGAACTATTGCGACTGAAGTCGTAGACCAGTTCACATGTTTTCGATGCGTTCAACTGGAGGTTGTTAGTTTTACTCCACTGAACTACATTTTGTATCTCTGCTCTATAAGAGGATTCATCAGTGTCACTGATGAGACCGATGATGGTGGTGTCATCAGCATATTTGATGATCAAGTTTGAGTCAGAGGAGGACACATAATCGTGAGTGTACAAAGTCAAAAGCAAAGGACTCAAAATACATCCCTGAGGAGAACCAGCGCTCACAGAAACAACAGAAACAACATCTGACCAGAGCACCTTCTTCCACATGTTTGGTGTGTCTCCCAGGTGGCTTGTGGCAAACATTAAACGAGACTTTTTATGGATATCTTTGAGAAATGGCTTTCTTCTTGCCACTCTTCCATAAAGGCCAGATTTGTGCAGTGCACGACTGATTGTTGTCTTATGGACAGACTCTCCCACCTCAGCTGTAGTTATCTGCAGTTCATCCAGAGTGATCATGGGCCTCTTGGCTGCATCTCTGATCAGTCTTCTCCTTGTTTGAGATGAAAGTTTGGAGGGACGGCCGGGTCTTGGTAGATTTGCAGTGGTCTGATACTCCTTCCATTCAATATAATTGCTTGCACAGTGCTCCTTGAGATGTTTAAAGCTTGGGAAATCTTTTTGTATCCAAATCCGGCTTTAAACTTCTCCACAACAGTATCTCGGACCTGCCTGGTGTGTTCCTTTGTCTTCATGGTTCTCTCTGCGCTTTAAACAGAACCCTGAGACTATCAAAGAGCAGGTGCATTTATACGGAGACTTGATTACACACAGGTGCATTCTATTTATCATCATCAGTCATTTAGGACAACATTGGATCATTCAAAGATCCTCACTGAACTTCTAGAGTGAGTTTGCTGCACTGAAAGTATAGGGGCCGAATAATATTGCACGCCCCACATTTCAGTTTTTTATTTGTTAAAAAAGTTTAAATTATCCAATAAATTTCGTTCCACTTCACGATTGTGTCCCACTTGTTGTTGATTCATGACAAAAAATTTAAATATTATATCTTTATGTTTGAAGCTTGAAATGTGGCGAAATGTTGAAAGGTTCAAGGGGCACTGTATTTGAGAAAAGTAAAATAAAATATAGCAAATGTCTTTGCATTGTGGCTACAAAGAAACTGAAATCCTTCCTAAAAAGAAGCCAGCATTTTAAGATCCAATGTATGTGTTTGATGCCTGGCGCCTAAATGATTCTGCAACCAGTAAAAAAAAAAAAAGAACAAGGCAGACCAGTGACCAGGGGGAAATGGATTGTCCCATTGCTTCCATTTATTATCCTCCCCCAGAATCAGCACAGTTTGTATTTTTCTTCCTACTGTACATGCGGCCGTCCATCCCTCACGCCCCCATCCCCAATTCCCCAGTACCCCTCCCTTCACCCCATTTCTGTTCTCTGCTTTAACCCCCTCAAGAGGCACTCAAGCGTAGACCTATTGTCTGTCTGCACAACACCACTGCTTCTTATTATTCGGCCTCTCCAGCGCGCAGCCGCACCGCCTCCCGTTGTCATGCACCGCTCGCATTTATCCTCATCACTTCCTTGCTGCACCTCGATACACTTTACACACACGCACACGCACAGACGCACACACAAAAGAGCATCCCGTTCAGCAGCGCGCCTCTTTTCGGACCACTAGTTACACCACTCAAGCACTCCTGTGGCCATGTATTCTTCCATTGCTCCATTCTTATCTCCCAATGGACTGCTTTTTCTCCTGCCATGTCTTGCTTCTTAACTCTGACCTGTTTTTTTCACCTGACAACTTGACAAAATATAGTAGTATGTATAGCGTGTTATCATCCATGTGCGTGGCATTGCATTATATATTATTTTTAGTTGGACAAAAGGGCAGTTCACTCAAAGTAAGCTTAGCGGCCATACTTCCCCCACATTGCCTAGAATGTGTCTGGTGTATGTGTGTATTGGTGGTGGTTAGAGGGACCGATGGCACATACTGTACTGGTTGTCTGGCTTCTTTCAGTGTGCCCCTGGGCAGCTGTGGCTATAGTAGTAGTTGATCACCACTGTGTATCGAGTGAAAGCATAATGACGTGTGAAGCATCTTTGAGTGTCCTGAAACGCTCTATATAAAACCGATGAATTATTATTAGCCAACCAGTTTTTTTTTCTGATTGATGAGTAGAGCACTCAATGTTCTCCTCTCCTGCACGCTAGGATTCAAATAAATGTCATGCCGTCTTCTTACTTTCCCAAATATTAAAAGTCTAAAAATATGAGCGGTTGTAAATCAAATACAATTTTATTTTTTTTCTTCATATTCAATAGTCCTTGAGAGAGATACAGATTTTAACCTTTTGGTGAGGGATCAGGGTTGTATGGGAGCAATAGCACTGTCTACAGTTGACAATATGCACTCAGACAAGCAGCAGCTCATGGAGATGTGACAAAATAAGTGCTAAAAGGCAGGAAGCAATCTTGATGTCAACACCCACTTTTCCCCCCACATTATTCTGTTTTAAGTAGCTAAATACAAGAAACAATTTTGCCTTATCTACACAACTCTGGTGGTAACTCATTGTTTATTATGTGTATTCATTTGAATGGAAAATGATGCATTAATGGACAAAAGGTAAAAATAAATACACTTTTCCCACAGTCCCACTCATTGTTCTTGTACATGTTTTTAGGGGAAACTAGAGCACCCAGAGGAAACCTATTCAAACACAGGGAGCCACCGTTCCGTCCATTTGGTTGGCGCAACAATGTTTTGTATTTGGAAGAATCCACACTGCAGGTATAAATCACTCTAAAAGCAACTGTGAATTGGGAAACAATTACAGCATGATGCTCAATCCATGATACTCTTAAAAGTGTACAGACGGGTATTCTGCTGCATGTCCTGGACTCAACCCATTTTCACCCATTCCGATAACTGGATTTGCTCTTCTAGCATGGTAACGTTTTGTTAACTCTCTATTATTTACCTATTTGAATACATAGAATTTGGAAAATATAAGTATTTTTCATAAACCGGTTAATTTATCAGTTATGGATATATTTTTTTTCCTGCTCAGCACATTTTCATACCCAGGAGACACCATAACCTTTCCATTTTACCAAGAAAGCGCAACACAGATCCCAGCTAATGCATCTGTTGAAATTACAAGCTCTACATAAGAAAGCTATTCAAACCCTCTATTTGGTCAAGTTCAACAGTTCTTCAAGTCCCCTTTTCTATAAATACAAGCTTCTAAAACTCACTGAGTGCAATCTATTCCAAAAAGCGTGAGCGCTGTAATGTCGTCTTTCGACTCAATGATGGACCGGGTCAGCTCATCCCAATCTCTGCAGCTACTCTTGACCAAAACACAAGGGGATGAACAGAGAAATAAAATGTAGTGGCCTTTGTTTGGCATGCACTGGACATATTTCCTTAATTCATTATTTAAATGACTGATTGCTATTTTTTAATTTATGTGTGTGTGTGTGTGTGCGCGTGTGGGTGTGTTTGAGATAAAATAAATACAAAATTGCTTTATTCTTTGCTCTAATTGTATGTTATTTGTCATTAAAGGAAAAGACCCCTTTATTGTTGCAACATATGGCCGTTACACTAACTCATGTCCCGTTCGGGCTGAAAGAAATGTGGATTCATTTGTAAAAAAAAAAAGAGAAGGAATAGAAGAGAAAAATAAAAACTTTGGCCATAGACTAGCTCGTTCTAAAAGAGAATAAGCGCAACACATCTTCTCATCAATTCATCTTTAATCAGTTGCTAAGAAACAGAATTTCACCAACTTTCTCACACTGCAGATTAAATAGACCTCACTTTTAATTGGAAACATACTCCCTACACATCAGCTTTGTCGGTTTCGTTTGTTCTCAAGATTCTCACCTTGACGCCCTTTTCTCAGTGGCACCTACTTTTGCCTGGTTCTCTCTGTATTTTCTTTGTCTCCTTCTCCACCTCTCCACTAGACTTCTACCTCTGCAAATGCTGCATTATTAATTGAGCTGCAATGGCCATACAAAGAAAACAGTCTCCCTTGCAGACACAGAGGCTGATCAGAGCCCTGAGCACACCTCACTCATACACACATACACACACACGCCCACGCAGACACACACACACATACACACACGGATACAATATATACGGACACAGTACAGTGGACTCTTTCAAAGGCGCCATTATTGTTGTTGTTTGGTATCTAACATGCATATATTCTATCTGATCCCAGAAATACATTTTAAGCAAAGCCTAGGGCAATTCTCCTCTGATTCTCTGCTATTACCCCTGCCCCGATCCCAGCTGGGGTCTCCTGTGAGCCCCTCAACAAGGGAGCAAGTCTTCTGCAGGACTTTGAAGATGTTCTCCCAAATGTGTGCTTTGAGCCTTTGTCCTGTCGGTTTTGTTTGTAGCATAGTCAGAAAAGTCCGCTCTTGTTGACCAGAAAGTAAAAGTCTTTTCACTGAAAGCACAGATCCCACTACTCCATAGACCCATTTTCATCACTACTGTGGCCATTGGTAAGAAATTATGCACTGTGCTGCCGTGTAATTGCTGTTTTCAAAATTGTTTATAGTGACCATGACCCAGGCTTATACATATTTGTGTATCTATTTTGATTAAAACCAGCCTTGCACAAACATGTTCTCCAATTTTACATAAATACATGCAAGAGGTTGATAATACACACTAAAATGTGTTGTACATTCCATTGAAAAAGTCTTTTTGTATGCTTTAGAAATGTAGAGATAATGAACACACTGTTTACATGTTTGAGTGCAACGTGCCTCGTTATGGAGATCTTTGATTTTCATACTCTGTTAGCCAAACACAGGCTACAGACACCCAGCGTTTAAAGCGTATCATCCTCATTGGACACGCCTGTATCCTTTAGTTGGAGATTTGGCACGGAGATAATTCTCAAGAGCTTTAATTGCTTGAAGGGCTGCGCGCATTTTCTTTTGGCCACAGGGGAGTTTATGTGTTCACACTGTGCAGTGTGTTCCCAAGATCAGTAGTGCATGAGATCTTTTTTATCCACTTTAACTCTTGCATTGCAGAGAGACATAAGGGGTTATTTGCCACACCATATTGGCTTGTGGCCAAAGGTGAAAAATGCATGGTATTTGATCAATAATAGCTATTTTATAATTACTACGGAAAGTTTAATGTATTCCTCATGACATTTCTATGTAGAGAAGTTATTTTGCGTGTACCTTTCTTTAACCAGAATCCATTCCAAATGAGATTTCAGCATCTATTTCAGGGGAGTTTTGGTCCAAGATGCGACAAGCCGTCTGGCAAGGAGGTGAGATCTCCAAGCTTTCCACTGCACCAAACTGCCGCACAAGAATACACTTGTACAAGAAAATGTATAATATCTTTTATGCACTTCTTTGCATATGTTCTTAAAGGATGCCACCTTAAGTGAAGGGCATGTGATCCATACCTTCCACCACAGCCAATGTAAATGAAAGTGTGCTATATGTGCTGTGTGACGGACAGATGGGTGCGACAGGGCCACCTAATGTCCTCAGGTTCACCTCGCTCCTCCCTCAGCGCTCGCCTTCACTCTCAGAGGGGTGCTCTGAGAGTGATAGAGCACTCCCTTTAATATAAATCAGCCAAATCACAGCCCGTCAGGAGTCCTAGTCTCCTTGTAGTCTCATCAATCTCCAGCACAGCCAGCCATGCTCTCTCTGGCTCCGAGTCTGCTCACACTGTCGGCGCTGCCCCAACCCATTCAGCCCACCCAGATCTGGTCTTGTATGGGAAACAAGAATGCAGCATTACTTTGGAAACATAAGGTCAAATGTACATTCTTGCCGAAGGTGCTCTTATGCATTTAAGGTGGGGATATATTACTGATCCGTGTAAAATATATGGAATCTGAGCCAAAAAGTAACAAGCTCAACTATTGAAACTATACTGTGTGAAACGGTTTTCGACATGGGAAACAGGGAAAACTTTTTTCCCATTATTTTCCATTTCAAACAATCAAAATTATCAAGATAGATAGATATACAGTGGGGAATTATTTAGTCAGCCACCATTTGTGCAAGTTCTCCCACTTAAGATAAGGACAGAGGTCTGTAATTTTCATCATAGGTACACTTCAACTGTGAGAGACAGAATGTGAAAAAAAAATCCAGGAATTCACATTGTAGGATTTTTAAAGAATTTATTTGTAAATTATGGTGGAAAATAAGTATTTGGTCACTTCAAACAAGGAAGATCTCTGGCTCTCACAGACCTGTAACTTCTTCTTTAAAGAGCGACTAAACACCAAACCTTTTTTTAACTCATAAACTGCATAAGTATGTTTATTGTAGGGCTGTCTACATATCCTGGTCATTTTTCTGACATTTTAGTTCAAATTAGATAAAATATCACTTTTGAGCCAAAAAACGCTGTGTGGTGCCCTCTCAACCTTTTTGGTAGTACTACATTTGAATTTGGTCCTGGCCTCTCCATTGACTCTGAAGTTCTCTATGACATCAGTTGTTTTGTGTGACGTCAGTCTGTCAGAGCCAGTGATGTGAACCCATTCAACTCTCACACACGCCCAGCTGCAGTTTGGAGTATTCTGGCGCCATCTAGTGGATTCAAATTAGATTAAATGAGTAATTCTGAGATTATTGAGTGTGATTAGGTTCAGGTGTGTAGCTTTACAATTATCTTAGTGTGTAAACAAGGGTGGAATGAGACTTTCTGGTCTGTAAACTATTGCTTTAAGCAGCAATGACAACTGTCTTTTTTTTTGTGTGACGAGTGAGCTGTCAATCACAGCCCAGACCACGCCCAACTCTAAGCCCCCCTTCTTGTCCCTTGGTCCTCCAGGCAACGCCCTTTTTAGAGAAAATTTTCAAATCTTCATGTGGGTGGAGTAAGGCTGGGCACAGGTGTTTAGTCGCTCTTTAAGAAGCTCTTCTGTCCTCCACTCGTTACCTGTATTAATGGCACCTGTTTACAGCCTCAAACAGTCAGACTCCAAACTCCACTATGGCCAAGACCAAAGAGCTGTCGAACAAATCAACTGTGGGAGCAATTATCAGAACATGGAAGACATACAAGACCACTGATAATCTCCCTCAATCTGGGGCTCCACGCAAGATCTCATCCCGTGGGGTCAAAATGATCATGAGAACGGTGATCAAAAATCCCAGAACCACACGGGGGGACCTGGTGAATGACCTGCAGAGAGCTGGGACCAAAGTAACAAAGGTTACCATCAGTAACACACTACGACAACAGGGAATCAAATCCTGCAGTGCCAGACGTGTCCCCCTGCTGAAGCCAGTGCAGGTCCAGGCCCGTCTGAAGTTTGCCAGAGAGCACATGGATGATACAGCAGAGGATTGGGAGAATGTCATGTGGTCAGATGAAACCAAAGTAGAACTGTTTGGTATAAACTCAACTCGTTGTGTTTGGAGGAAGAAGAATACTGAGTTGCATCCTAAGAACACCATACCTACTGTGAAGCATGGGGGTGGAAACGTCATACTTTGGGGCTGTTTTTCTGCTAAGGGGACAGGACGACTAATCCGTGTTAAGGAAAGAATGAATGGGGCCATGTATCGTGATATTTTGAGCCAAAACCTCCCTCCATCAGTGAGAGCTTTAAAGGTGAAACGTGGCTGGGTCTTCCAGCTTGACAATGATCCCAAATACACCCCCCGGGCAACGAAGGAGTGGCTCTGTAAGAAGCATTTGAAAGTCCTAGAGTGGCCTAACCAGTCTCCAGACCTCAACCCCATGGAAAATCTGTGGAGGGAGTTGAAAGTCAGTGTTGCTCGGCGACAGCCCCAAAAAATCACTGCTCTCGAGAAGATCTGCATGGAGGAATGGGCCAAAATACCAGCTACTGTGTGTGCAAACCTGGTAAAGACCTATAGTAATCGTTTGACCTCTGTTATTGCCAACAAAGGTTATATTACAAAGTATTGAGTTATTTTTTTGTTATTGACCAAATACTTATTTTCCACCATAATTTACAAATAAATTATTTAAAAATCCTACATCGGGAATTCCTGGATTTTTTTTCTTCACATTCTGTCTCTCATAGTTGAAGTGTACCTATGATGAAAATTACAGACCTCTGTCATTATTAGAACTTGCACAATCGGAGGCTGACTAAATACTTTTTTGATCCCTGTAGGAGAAATTCAGGTGTCCAGTAGCAGCAGAAACACATCCATCCACACAAACAAAACAAATAAATTGATCATTCTAAAAAGCTAATTTTAGTAATAGTAATAATAAGAAACAGCACTTCAGGTCACAGCAGCAGAGGTGGGCCATCCGCTGGGTGGAGCAGGACAGGCCACAGCAGTAGACATGGAGTAGCCTCTGGGTGGAGCAGGACGGGTCACAGCAGCAGAGATGGAGTTGCCGCTAGGTCCGGACCATTTTCTCTGCTCTGATCTAAATTAAAAGGCTAAATTCTTTGTTAGCTTCTTTCAAAAAGTTAGCATTTCTTCAGTGGATTTTCACTTGATCCACTCGGTTCGAACCATGAATCCTCTCTGCTCTGGTCTGGACCAGTCCAAAACCATGAACACTGTACTGCAGCAACCTTTCAGGTAGATAAAAAGCAAGATAATAACAATTGTAAAGCACACAAACAACAACTGTTTCAGAGCTACTTAGGACTTGCTGTCGTTTCCAGCACATTTAAAAGTAAAAAAATAGGTTTTTTTTGGTCAAGCAAAAATGATATATCTAATTATAACTAGCGGCCATGTGGTCAGCACACACAGCTATTCAACCCAGAAAAAGCTTGTTTATTCTAAATGCCTATTGGATCCCTTCTCTATTAATCATCTTATTTATTTTCTTGTCCTTGTACCGGTAGTCTCTACAAACCTAGCATTCCATTGAGGTTGTTCACAAAAGCTGCGTCAGAGCTGTAAGTTTCAGAAATCAATTCCAAAAGGTTCATTTTGTTTCGAGTTCAAATACAAAAAGCATTTCACAAATCAAACAGTATTACAGAATCAAGAGAAGGCAAGTGTTATCAATGCCCTTTGCTCTTTGCCTTTATATTGTCCTTCCTAAACATATTCCAAACCAAACACTTTTCTCCCACATCGGTTCTTTATCTTCATCCAATTTGCTTTATATCCCTTTGAACACTGTTTACCCTCTGCATGCTCTCCCTATTTTCTCCTTGGCTTCTTATACTACTCCTCTCTTTCCCCCTCGGTCTGGTGACAGGGTGAGAGCCGCTGGTGATTCATGTACTGTAAGATAGTTAGCATGCACACACAAGCATACGCACACACACGCGCACACACACACACACACGTATTTACGTTGTGCAGACAAGGACACAAACCAGCAGGAGAGGAGCTGATTGCTTAAGGCAGTTAGTTTGTTAGCGCCGCACTACCTCGCCTACACTTCATCTGAGGCAACATTTAATACTAGGAGCCAGGTAGATCTTTTTACAAACATGTAGCTAACATTTGATACATTCACGGCAAGAAAACAACAGATCAAACCCGACTTTGAGGTTTATCATCACTGTGGTCTCTCATTAAAACAGGCTTCCCTTAACACACCGGGAAAAGCCAAAATAACGGCTATAGGGGCAATGTGTAACCGGACAGCTGGGAACAATGATAAAGCACAGTGAAAATTCAGTGGGGGGGAAATCCACGGGAGCCATAGCGTCCACCTGCAACTTTTGCCAACCAAGCAGTAAGAGCATGCATTGGGACATATACTTTCTGATCACAATGTACTTTACTTAAGTTTTCGTTCTGCTAGGTTTGCATCTAGAAGTGTATATTTATATCAAGCTGCTGGCTGTTAACGCTTTGATAGAAGCAGACAAAAATCTAAATATTTTACAAAATTCTGTTGATTCGCACCTTTTTCAAGACTCATTTGTTGTAACATAGAAAAAATATACGCACTCATGCACATGCTCCACTGGAAATGCATGAGGAAGTTTGACCTCACTTCTACCAGGACCTGAACAACAGTAGAGGTTTATCGTACATGGGGGGAAAAAAGACTCACTGATTTCTTTCCTTGGGAAAGACACTTATCCCCACTTTACCTGAAGCTCCCTCTGAAAAATCAAGGCTGTGTCATCAGTGAGAGAGCAGCCATCCTCCTGTGGACCACCTGCAGGAGGATCAGTGAGGGGATGGTGCTCAGTGATTTGGGTGCAGCTCTGACTGCCACCCCCCGACCCAGAAATGGATTAAAGGGAAGAAAATGGATGGATGGGGTAAAAAGGCCAGGAGGAAGTATGAGCTGGTCAAAATCCATCCATCCATCCATCCATTTTCTACCCTTTAATCCATTTCTGGGTCAGGGGGTTGGCAATCAGAGATGCCACCCAAATCTCATAGCACCAGCCCCTCACTGATCCTCTGCGGGTGGTGAGTCCACAGGAGCTGAGATCTTCCAGCGGGGCTTTGGGCAAAGTGGGGTTAAGTGTCTTGCCCAAGGACACAACGAAAGCAGTCATCAGTGGGAGTCGGTGGAGAAGGTGGGAATTGAACCCACGACCTTCTGGCCTTAAGGCCAATGCGCTACCAACTGAGCTACTGTCGATTCTGGTCAAAATTGTTGAGCAAAATCTATGGATAAACATACTGGTGCATTTGCAAGTGAGTAAACTATTGATAAATGAGACCCATAGATTCAGTTATAACTAGCACAAGTTCAATTTCCTTTACTGTAAGTTGAGACCCTAGCGGCCAATAATTTGGTAACCGATGACATTAAATGACATCCCGAACACGTTTCAATGGGAAACAACCTACAGACAACGACAGATGCCAGCAATGTGGCCAACATGAATGAAAAAACAACAAAACAAAACGAAAACAGTTCAATAGAAGTGCACCAAAGGGATACATGCTTCCTGTGGTGATGAGGTGTTCAAATGTTCTTACAAATGCGAAGTGTCTGGTTCTCCAAATAACAAACAAATACTCTTTGCTGAAAGTATTGTGTGTTCAAGGGTTTATTAGAGCTTGTTTGAAGTGACTGTATGTGGTGATCGATGTGGTGAATGACAGCTTGCTGGATGGGATTGAGCCAGACAGGAGGATTGCTGATTGGTTCCCTATGGTACTCTAAACAAATGGGTTGGATTTGTTCTAAATGATGTGGTATATTTGACTTTGACTCAACAAGATTTATTATCTCGTGGTTTCTATCTTCTACAATAAACAACCTGGAATATCTAGCACTCTATACTGTATGTTATAATGCTAATATATGACCCACTAACGCTAATAATAACCCTAACTGCATTAACTAAGAACTGTTTGTGTAAAGTATGTGTATGAGAGACTAATTTGTGTGATATGGTGGGTTATATTAATAATAATGAGCAGACTACAGAAGATTATGCTGATTGTCAAACCTTGTCCTCTCATTTCAACAAGACATCACCAGCTGCTCATGAGACCCAAAATATGTTGCATGAAAAACAATAAATATGTAGTAGCGCAAATGTATTTGTCTGTTCCGGTGTGGAAAGTAACTCATCACAAATATGGTAATTCAGAATGGTTTTTCTCTTTCCAAAGAAGGGCTTTTGTCAAAATGTCCTAGTGTGGTGTTCTGGGATAAAAACAAAAAACCTCCAAAATTGCGGTGCGGTTCATTATTCTTTAAAACAAACTGAAAACTAAATTACAGCTATAAAAGTACAGGTTTAAAAATTCACACTGTAGATCTTTGGAACCAGCTCGTAGGCATTTGTTTAGATGTGCATGTGCTTGTCTGTGCAACGTTTTAAGTAGAGAGGCACTAAACTAAAAATATTTGCAAATAAGGGCCATAATAGCTAATGGAATCACACTACACTAAATTATTAGACTGGTTTCACGTGTTGAATATTTTTATGAAGAGATCAACCTTTTTGGGACAGAACAAGATGCCCAAAAACAAACTTCTGGGACCACCCACTCACATTGTCCCTGTTGTCAGGACACCCAGACATACCGTGAACGTGCTACTGAATTGGAATGTAGGAAAAAAAGTAAACTTGAGGTGTTTGAGTGAATTAACATAAACAAAACATTCCTAACCTTCGATGTAGGGTGTTTAACTGTATCTGTATCTGAGCAAAATAATACAGTTGATTTAAATCAAGTCATGTACTTGATTTCTACTGTAAAAATCATGGGACATGATGGCCATATTATTAATATGTTATATTTAACTGAGCACTTGGTCTGTATACCCGACAACGTAAGCAAATAGGTGAGAGTAAGTGTGCGGGTGTGTGTGTGTGTGGGATCTTTATGCAGGGTGATTGGCAACAATGGCCGTCATTGTAATGACTATTAAACCAGTAAGAGCGCAAACTACACATTGTTGCTAAAGGAAGAGTCTGATAAACCTCTATCAACGCTGTAAGTGATTCTATCTTTATGCCTCGACTATCAGCCCTGGATGAGAGTTCAATCTATTAATGAATCAGTGTATATGGCCATGACGCATCTTTTTCACTTAAAACACACACTTTCTCACAGACACATACACACAAGCCTCCAATTAACAATCATATTGATCGAAGGCTTCAGCCAGACATGTGTCAGAGTGTATTGGACCCTCTGGACCACTGTACCTTAGGGCACAGCAGGGCTGAGATTAACTCTATAGTGCTGATAAAAATGACTGCTGTCTTAAATAAACCACTTTCAAATCAATGCACTTTCATGCAACTGGGAAAGTGCATTGAGATAGATTGAGACAATTAGATAATTTGTTTTGTGCTATGTCTAATTATTCAGTCAATATAATAACACAATGAAATGGTTTGACAATTAGTTAAAACAATAAATTAATAAATCACGAGCATTTGGTTATCCTTCCTTTTTTACACTGCTTTAGTCAGGGCCGGTTCCCTGCTCCATTTTCCTTCACTGATAACAATATACAGTAGAAGTTCAGGAATATACATCATTTTAAATCATATTCTCCAAAGAAAACAACAACATCATTCATTATTACTCAGACCATTGAACCCAAAACACAATATTTAATAACGTATCCAAAAGTCGATCAGTATCTATCTACAATACCTTTTGTAGTTTTTGTTCCAGTTTAAGTTCAATCAAAGCAGTCCTCGTTTTGTACATAATAAGCCACCAAAAATATTTTTCACACCCATGTTGAATAAAAGTAATCACCTGTTCAAATGACCTCTACAACGCAAACAAGGAACTACACAGAAATAACCACAAATGCAAAACATGAGCTTTAAATAAACTTTGTGTATTGGGGCTGTCTGTTTTTCCACATACCACGAGCAGTTAATTATTTTGTTACCTGTATATAGGACTAAAACGTATCTTCAAAGCTGTGGTTGCTGTGGCTACTGTGGTAATCTGGCTGTGGGGGTAGTCTTAATAGTCCACTGTGCTGGTAAAGGCCCAGTAACCTCCATGCTTGAATTGTCCAATGCAACCTTTAACACGGATCTCATGTATACCCAAGTTATAATGAGTCTTAGTATAGTTCAGAACCCTGTGGATCTTTTATAACACTTTTAAAGCCATTTTGGTTAAAGTAGAACTCATCATTATAACAGTATGGAGTGATATTCCACTTGAATGGTTTTCTGAAGGCCGAAGCTACTGGTAACATGGAGGGTGCTGATTGGAGTCCTCCACGGTATAAAATCAACATTCACACAGCATATCTTTGGTCGTGTCTTTGTAGCATCAATAAAAATGCCTTCTGTGCCTGTACACAACCCCAGACCAACCCCGCAATTTTGTTTAAACTGTCATATCCAGTTCAGAACTATCAAGGGTGGTAAGTTGGTGGCATAGATTTTTAGCTTTGTTCTGTAAAGAAATATTTATCAATATATTCTGGTAATATTTTTAAAAATTCAGCAACAGGAAGGTTGCTCACCCATCATCTGTACCTCAGTTAGCAGGAAAACCTAAGTGCGGATGATGGTGAGCAACCTTCCTTGTTTTGAATAATCCCGGTACAACTGAGAGCCAAGACAAATTTAAAGAGAAAAAATCTAATTATATTTGTACAGCCCAGATTTGTAAACAGCAGATTAGAAAATCAAATATTTAGAACACAAGTTTTTCTTGGTCAATTATCACAATAAATGGGTTTTATTTTACATTAGGGTTCAACATTTTCTTCATATGTAAATCCGTTTTATGCTTAACGACGTGTAACCGATTATAGACACATAGACACACATGCATCTTAAACACTTGGCTAGCACCTTATGGTGGATCTGAGCTAACATATTTGAACACAGATGGCGCTGCCGTCCCATCCCCCTCAAACCTTTTACTTTTATCACAGTTGAGTGAATTATGAGGCACGCTGTACTGACGATGACTTTGAAATGAGATACTAAGAGGCAAAACACTTAAACTGGGAGCACTACATCAATTCTTCCATTTTACGGTTGCAGAGAGGCTTTGCATGCTTTATGTGACAAGTAAAAACAAGTTATTTAGAATAAAAGTTTTATTCAAATTTTTGATTCAGTGAGACCATTTTGGTTCCAGCATTCTTGTTGGATGTACATTGGCACATTCCAGAGATTTACTGAAAATGTCACAACAATCAATCAGAACTAATCCTTCTACCAAACTAAAATCATCACAGATAACATTCCTTGGTCCTAGGACATTGAGAAATTATATTTGAAGCTGAAAAAACTTCAGAGTTTCAGTATACTATGGAATACTTGGATAAACACCTTTTCTTGCTAATTTGATCCAGGTTAGTAGAAATACAGCACATGACACATTTTGGGATTTATGCTGAATTTCGTGGTTGGTGAAAATGTTATTATATGGATGCATTTGAATTCAATTTCTCTCTACACTGCTTGATTCCAACATACAGCTACACGTACAGTTCTTAGAGTCCTAAAGTCCTTGCTGTTTGCCCAGGCCTGCTCTAGACAGCGGCCAAGAGACTGGGACTCTCTCTGCTCCATCACACACACACTCACGTACACATACACACAAGCACACACACACCAAGCTGACACGTTGAGTTGTTATTCATACATTTTTTGGGACAATGTCAACCTCCTTTCAGTTGTGCATGGTGCATTTTTTTCTGGTTGTCATAGTTCTTTCCCTTTCCCTTCACCCTCTTCTGTGCCACTACAACAGATTAAAGAAATGAAAGTGTACGCACGCTGTTCCCTCGTATTCAGGAGGTATCGAGTGGAATGGCTTAAGCTCAACTACAAGGTATTTAGCATATTAAGGATTGGACTTGTCGTGCACAGGGTGATGTGGCTCTGCTTCCAGCTCTCTGGTTCTTTCCTGCGGGTTTGCATGAGGTGACAGATGTACGGACTACCTGCTGCGCTCCTTTTTGACCCCACGTCCTCCTCCCTCCAGTCAGACAGTCAATCATCGAATCCCTCTCGTAGAGTTCAGGACATTTTAAGTCAGAGACAATGGGAATGTAGACTTCTTCGATACCGCAGCATTAAAGCTTGACGACCCACAAATGTCATAACGTTGCTCTGTGATCATATTTAACCCTGTTTGAATAATAATTAGAAAACGTACAGAATAATAAAACCATACCTATGTTTCCGAGTTAGTCTGGCCGCATTGTTTCTATTGAGTCAGTACCATGTATGGATACCCCTCTACCCCATGAGGCATATATAAGCCAGAGGCCATTATTCTCAGTAGCAAGCAATCCTATTAGGAAAAGCAAAAGGGAGAGAAAATATCAAGTTACCAAGTTAGCCAGTAATGAGGCTTATTTCCCATAGAAAATAATGATTAAAGTGAAATGTCTAAAGGCGCTTTTCAACTGTGGGACTGCTTGTTTGAGACCAGGCATGTATGGGTCTGTTCAGGGAGACACAGAAATATAGTTTTGTTCCTACTTGCAAATTCATATAAGCTGAATCGAGGCAGTAGTGATGATGCACACACATTATAAATACAGTATATCTATCCATTGTTTGTGTACTATCTACCCATTGTCCTGCAACAATGTGCTATAGTATGTCAGAATGTGCAATTTGGGATTACATGTGTCACTTTTAGCCCAGACTTGATGCTAACATGTACAGTAGACTGCAAAAAATGATAAGATATGAGGTAATAATTGCTCGAATCAAAATGTTTTTTAAATTAATTTGAGTACATTCTGATTGTCTTGAAACAATATTTGCCGATTGGATGTGGTCTTATATCAAGAACTGTTGCTTTATATTCTCGTTCCAAGGGAGACATTACATTTTAAATGTTTCAATTCAAGTGTTTATTTGGGCATCTAGATGTCTTGTATCTTTTTAAAACAAGATCATATTCAATTAAAGTGTGGTGCTCTATATAACTTATTTTATGTTGTGTTTGTGTGCTCCTCATGTTCTATAATTATGCAACACTGACATTTCCACTGACATTTTCCACAATTAAAGGATCTTTTCATTTTACATGTGAAAGCTTAAAATGATGCTGTCATTTCCCCTGAAAAGTTACTGAAATGTGCATGCAAATATATTTTAATTTTGATCAAATAAATTGTTGGTCTTCTAGTTGTCTTCCAAACCAGATATAATTAGACTACAGCAATCATGGACAGAGGATGGAGACACAAGCAATTTCAATAATGAAGATGAAAACAAATAAAAATGACAAAAGCTTCACATTTTGGGGCGAAGTGTGATTGTCTTTGGTAATTATATTCATCCTGATGTGTTTATTACTGCCATTTTCTATCACTCTAGTATATGTACGCATTCTGTTATTCTGGTAAAGTCTGTATTTCTCTGACAGGAGGCCTGCGTGCCCTTTGGCAGCCTATTGCATTTGAGCTTGTCCCTTAAAGGAGGGATATTTCTCACTAAATTGCTCTAAAGCCATATGTTTCACGTCAAGGGTGTTTTTGTTTTTTATGCCCAAAGCCTCTTTCCAGGGTAGTTTGAGGACACCTGCTATAGCTGCTCCACATGATTTTACACATGCTATCAGCACTGATTGTGGAACACATTTGGATTATAATCATCTCAAGTAGGAGCTCTATATATACAGTTTATTTACAACTGCTTGAAAACTATATCTATTGCCACAACAAATGCTTTCTTTGAAGTTGCACAAATAGTGGCAGTCACCAGCTCCTGTCACCCTCTCTCTATCGCCTCATCCATCCCCGCGTGCTCCCCAATCTCCTTATCCCATTGTCTTCTTCGGACACGCAATATGAGACTTATTGACTTTGTTCCCTGATGCCGCACACTTCCTCCACCTACCACAATCACCCACTTGTGACAGATACACCCTTGTCCCTGTCATTCATCTTTTTGCTTTATTTTCTGCCTACCTGGCCTGCACAATTCAAAAGACACTTACAAAATGCATAAAGAATAAACTTCTTCTCAGAAACCTCCTCGACTCCATAGACTGAACAAAATGACAGATGTACCTTTCCCTGCTCACACAACACTGAAGCAGATTGGCTCACTCCTCCTGTTTGGGAGCCCAGCAGGTACAGTGGCATCTGCAAACCCAGCCTAACTCATAGATATTTCATGTATTGGAGCAGCAGTGGGCCGCCACACAGTTGTTGGTAGGCACACCAAAGCTGTGCAGTATAAGGGATTCATGCTGAGCTCCTCCACGGTAGCTTCAAGTCTTTGAGGTGGCCTACACAGCCATGAGGTGGCCTAAAACACACCGTTGAGCCATCTATTCATTTAAATACATTGAAAACAGACTGAAGGAATGTTCTATTTTTTGACAGATTTACCATGATATATGGTGCAAAAATGTGTTTTTATGACAAGATAGTTTTTTACATTTATTCATGTATTTATTTATTCAGACGGCAATAGAAACATTAAAGCAAAGGCAACTTACTAAAACAAACAACAAACATTTACTGAATGATCTCATCTGCCTAGAATGAGGCAACGAAGTCTGTCTGAAAAGGAGTGGGGGGAGGTAAACACTTAAATAATCCAACCCCTTTCCTCTGTACTTCAACTTCATTACATACTGTAGTAGACTTTGTCTTACTAATTATTTTAGCGGGGGCGACAGTAGCTCAGTTGGTAGAGCACTGGTCTTTGGACCTGATGGTCGTGGGTTTGAGCCCATCACGACCCATGTCATCTGATCACTCTGATGTCGACTGTCGTTGAGGATACTAAACCCCACATTGCCTGAAGCCCCCACTGAAAGACCAAGGCCATGTCTTTGATCACGGAGAAGCCATCATCCTGTGGACTCACCACCTGCAGGAGGATCAGTGAGGGACTGGTGCATTGAGACTTGGGTGGCAGCTTTGATTGCCACCCCCCGACCCAGAAATGGAATAATAAAAGGGGTAGAAAATTACATGATGATGATGAATTATTTTAGCTCTGAATAGAAGTTACAATACACAATGAATCTGGTTCAAACACAAACATGGGAACTCATCTATTTTCTTCCGTTACATACAGAGAGAACATTTTCTCTTAAGCTCGCAAGAAAACGAGAACAAAAATACTTCTGCTGGCAATAGCAGATGTATTTTGAACTTCATAATCCACAAGCTATATATCATTTTAAAGCTTATTTTCTCAGCTATATTTATATGTAAGTGTAAACGATATCAGACTTTGCATTAAAAAGATATAACGCATAATATAGGCACAAAATAAATCATGTTTGTATACGTTTCTTACCTTTGGTCTTCTGCTGCTCCTACAAAAAACTCTCCGAAAAATGTTCAGGCTTCTCTTTCACATTTCACCAAGTTTGAGCTTTGTTTAGCCCCACAAAAATCATATCCACGTGTTCCTTGAGTCCTTAGCTTCAAAAAGAGAGGCTCCATGAAAAGATAGGAGCAGTTTTCAGTCCGCAGGACTCTTGTGAAAAAGACGAACCGCATCCATTTGCAGAGGGTCCGTTTTTGCCTTGTTGTTGATTACAGGCTAGCGCAATGTGCTAGCACTGAATGATTGACGTGTCTAGGTAGCCAATAAAAAGAGCTTTCTTTTGATGGGTGGGACTTGTAGGAACTCTATTCATTTTCACAGTAGAAGCGTGCGTAAAGACCAGTGGGGGAGGGTCATGGATCTATTATAATAACTGGATAGGGTATTACTAGCTTGTAGCTGAATAACTCACGTGCTCGGGGGATTCTCGCGGTACTGCAGACTCAACCAGACTAAATTCACGTGGGCTACCCAGAAATTTTCCCCATAGAACTCAATGCATATTAAAACAGCTCAACCTCAGTTGACAGAGAACCTACAGCTTTCATAAAGATTTTGTGGGGATTTTAGTGTCCCTTGTCATCCTGAACTTTTTTTTAAATCCTTCGGTTTTGTTTGAATCCACACTTTAGTGCCACAAACTCTGCTCGTCTGGCTCTCGCTCTAACTCCCGCTCTGATGAACTGCTCTGATTGGTCAGAGCGCAGCCGAGCCCCTCTGTCTACGTGCGTGACACCCGGTGTGAGACCCACACACGCGTGTTTGGTGCAACGCATCATGGGAGATCATCCACTGCGCAGAACCTGGAGGACCAGACGATGCCCAAATACAGGCGAGTTTTCCAAAGATCTTTGCGAGTTTCCCATAGATCTTTGCGAGTTCCAGGCGACTTCCGCTAATCTTTCAGCCCCCATGCCGTCACAAAGCGCCACTGAGCACAACCATTCATTTGAATAGGGCGCCATCTTGGATCGCCGGGGCTTGGGGAGGGTCCCAGCTCAAAAGTGGCCAAAATGACGTCCGCTGACATGCTTGCAATACCACCCCGGGCCGATGGAGGTGGACCCAGAAGTAGAATTAGCCAATGCTAACATATAGCATTGGCAGACCTCTCAAAAACGTCTTCACAGGATGAACCAAAAGTTGGCTCTTGGCCCAAAGCTCCGTTCCACATGTGTGTCAATGCTGAGGGGGGTACATTTTTTTGGTCCACTCTAGTTTACTTGCTGTGAATTTTTGAAGTCTCTCTCTCTCTCGTTCAAATGAATGGAACTGCGTCGGCTGACGCATGCGCAGATGCGTTTTTTCACAATTTTCTTGTGGGCGGGACCACTCGCGGCCATTTTGGATTGCTCCGGTAGAGCACATTTTTTGGTCCATTTGTTACAACGGCGGAGATAGGCGTGACTCTGTCCGTTAATATATACAGTCTATGGTAAAGACACCGTTAGTACTGCTGTTCATATTTTATATGCATTTACACTACTAAAAAAATAATTTTGAAAAAATTTAAAAGAAAATTTGTAACTTATAAGTACCAAAACTAAAAAATATGCTTTTTTATGATGGTGAAATGTTAGTAAAACAGTTTGGCACAATTTGGCACACATTTTGCCAAATTGGTCCCGAATGGCACTAATTGATAAAAAAGAGAAACTATAAAACTTAGAAGTCTGAAACTTTACACAGTTGTTGTCAACAACACAATGAACAAATTGGCGTTGAAAATGTTCTTCTTCCAATGAAGTAGGCTTTTTTATGGTATTTATACATTGACATTTTTTGTCGAGGCTAAAAAAACAGGTTTTTTCCCAAACTTCAGAGGATGCAGAGTGAAATAGGAATGATTTCAATATTTCAGTGTATATTTACATAAACTAGAAGGGCCTAGCTTTAAAATGATGCATCACACAAGCATGTGAGATGTAAGATGTGTTTTTAAATAAGTAACGACATTTGGGTATGCCAAACTTTTTTGCACGAGCCAAAACAGATGTAGGAGTTTAAGAGGTTAAATCAATACTTGAACTGTTTTATATTTGGACATTGCTTGAGGTCTTCTGGGATATTGTTCTCTATTTTTCCATACTTTCATAAACTAAGTAACCAAACCAGTCATCTCTACGCTAATATATAGGACCTTCTGGCACAAACACGTTTTCACTTTGGTCAGTGTACCAAAAGAAAACTGCTAATCTAGCCCAAAGTGATAGCATAATACACATTTTTTAAAACGATAAATGATTTCTATTTGAACTCTTTATTCCACAATCAAAGCACTCAAAGCGCATTGCGTCAACAAACCATTCTCTGGAAGACAGGTTAGCACACAATGTCGGGAGTGAGAAATGTTGAGTCAGGTAATCTCACATTTATTTGACCTCAATATATTCCAATATCTTATCTGACTGCATTATGCTTCATTTCTGTCACAGCACAAACAAAAGAAAAAGTAAAGACTGAAAGAGGCCAAAGGCAGTGAGCCCAACTGTATGTGCTTAAAAATCTGCTGAACATGCAAAAGTACCACAAGAGTTCAAGAAAGAGGGAAAGAAATTACAATAAAATATTACGCCTACAGGATAGCATTAATTTACTCCTTGCGCTTAAAATTGTGAGATTGACTTTGCATAAATCCATAAATTAAGTTCAGTCCTATACTGTAAAATAACAGAAGTAAACCCCATTCAACTCAAGATATTTCCGCAGTGATTTGGTAACACCACAACATTTCTTTCTGGATTGTTCATTTTTTGAGTAAAAATATAATCACACCTTTGGACCATTTGATTTCATTATATTTTTAATACACAGTGTCAGTCTCTTTCTATTCTAGCCATAGCCGGAGTGCCCATGGAGAAAAAGAGAAAGTCCACTAACATGTGGACTTCCTGCCATTTCACATTAAATAGAAGCAGGCACGGCCAGTCAAACCCAAATGGCCTTAGGGAGGGAGATTGGTGCAGTGTTCAGGAGACTTTTTATTAAATATAACCACCGTGCCATAGAGCTATCAGACTGCACTTAAAATATCCCCTCCATTCCAAACTGCAGTGCGCTCTTCGGAAATAGGAGATCACAGCAACACAAAGAGACTGGCAGTTCGAAAGTACTTAGATATTTTTAATCGAGGTAGGTAATACCTTCATTGTTAAATACTTACATATTGCCATGCATCTTCACTCGTGAGGTTTACTTTCCAAAAATAAATTCACAGAGATGGGAGTAAGTCACTACATACAAGTCTCAAGTCTAGTCATTTGGTTGTAATCCCTGCTTAGCGTGTGTGTGGCTGTAATGTTCTCTTGTTCTAAGGCAGGGGTGGCCAACCAGTCAGAGACTAAGAGCCAATTTTTTTACTGTATTACAGCAAAGAGCCACATCATACAAATGTGCACTACATAAACATCACCCCAACCCTTACACACGCACGCACACACGCACGTACGCACTCGAGCAGACACGCGCACACACATGCAATCTGTCTGAGCAGAGAGAGGTGTGCTCTGCTCAGACAGATGTATTGTAAATGTCATCAACATGATAATGACAGAAATTTACTCCTACAGTACTAAAGGGCTGGACTCGACTCTCCCCGGTTTGCGGGCGCTTCCACCGCTCGCTTTAGCCGCTCCCCGGTACTTTTTATCAATGGTTTGGCCCTGGTTCTAACCGGGCGAGTCGATACCAGAACAATCTCACGTCAGCGAACATCAATCATGATTCCGAAATGAATGCTTTCAATCTCTAACCAAGAAAAAAAATTGAGTTTCAACCCAGTATTCAGCAGAAACACAACTGTCTTTAATGAACAATGATTCACTCTCTGACTGTGTTAAGTAAAAGATATGGATTTGACACATAACACCAACACCACTTTAGCTGATTTAGAACCACAGACACATGTTCAGTATAAGACCAGATACTTTTGCATTTGATTGAAGACAGACACTCACCAGGCAGAGTTGAGGCTTATCTCCTGGTGTAGCTGGTGTTAGCTGGTGTTAGCATGTTAGCCGGTGTTAGCATGTTAGCTGGTGTTAGCCGATGTCCGTAAATTTAATCCATTTGGTCAAACCACCTCCAGACTTTTCGATTCTGCCTCTACTTCTGCTGCTGCGATCTTTCATTTCACGGTTGTCACTTTTAAGCTTTTTAATTTTTCTCTGCATTGTGATGTTCGTGGGAATCATTCTGCTCCGTCCTTAGCGCTAGCTCCACAAACACCTTCTGGTTTCTGGTGGAACCATCGAGCTCACACTGGTGTCCTCTCCTCAAACTGAGGAAGGTGTTGCCCTCATCCAGCGACCAAGGAACTGTTTTCCGTACGGACGCCATGGGTCGAGGCAACGTGTTGTTTGTTTTGATATTTGCAACAGCTGAGGCAGCAGCTGCAGAGTGACTGACCAATCAGAATTGACGTTCGCCGACGTCAGATTGTTTTGGCGGCCCGGCTAGTGGAGTGAAGTTGGCCTTTACTATGGGTCAGAACTACATAGAGAATGAATGGCAGCGCCACGACCGAGGCGTTTTTGACGCTTGTCATGTGAAAGCCTGAGAGCCGCACGGAACCAGCCAAAGAGCCGCATGCGGCTCACGAGCCGCGGGTTGGCCACCCCTGTTCTAAGGGTTCCAGCCAGTAAATATTAAAGGCTCCCATGATCAAGATTTCATAATTCTCTAAAAACCATCATACACATTGTTTATAATACATTGTACAACTAATACAAATAGATAGATATTGAAATATTTTAGCTTTGTTCAAAACATAATAAAATAATGCTCCATTCCAGTGCAGGTTAGAGCAGTGACGTCCTCAGCAGGACTAGGTCCTGGGAGTGTCAGATCAAAGCTGCACTATGAACAATTTCTACTGCAGACATGTCAACAATGTGCAGCATCCAACATTTCATGAAATGTTAGTAAAAGGCTTATCCTAGCTTATTGTATGGGTGATGTCCGTTCAATACATATGTGCCAGAGCTGTCCATGCAAGGCGGGCACTAGAAAAATCTGTATAATGTTCTTGCTTTTTTATAATAATGATTTCCATATCTCAATATTGATATCATAGCAAGAGCTTTCAAACATAGTTCTAACCACTGACTTTGGGCTTGACTCTTAGCAGGCCATCACTGATAGAGCCAGATGAAATGAATTAACAGCTGCACATAAATTACATATTCACAAAAGGGTCTCTTTTTAGTTTTCCGGTGTCATCTTATTTTTGCATAATGTATGAACTCGTGTGAGATTGAGTATAACAAAGGCAAGTCACAGCACTTATGAACCTTCATGAAACCATAAAACTACTTGTTCAGCATAGCGTCACTTCAACAAGAAATATGCTAATATTTGTTGAGAGAATCAAACAATGGCAACATTGCCCTCATAGTTTATACAGAAATACTCACATAAGTCTTAAGACTTCATTGACAGGGACCGCACAATGACACTGCTGTATGTGGTTTAGGGGACAAAGTGTCTCATTCCCGGCTAGCTGACAATCATTCTCCCAAGATATAGCTCTTCATTATAAAACATATATAACACAGTGAGATAGACAACATAGCATATGCATTTAGAAAGCCACTTTGATGAAACCATAGAGAACCACAGTGCATTCGCCAAGATAGACGGCCTATAGGAAAAGCTGACAATAACAAGCTTGATAGCAGTCATAGCCTCACTGGAGGGATGGATGACAATAATATGAGTGTGTGAGTGGGAGGTTGATGTGTGGATGTGGAGGAGGGAACAAGAGTCATTTGTCAAGTCCATGAGCTAATAGCTGCACAGCCGGAGAGGAGGACGACTCACAAATGCATCACCTATGACATTTAAAGGAAATGAGCCTTTATAGAACAAAGTTGTGCATCATGGGGGTAAAATGGAGGTATTTTGAAAAACTGTTGGTTGATGTGAGTGCTTTAGCAAATGGTGGCCCTCCATCTGCATGTAAATGAGGGGTTCCAGCAATCATCATACGCCCCTATCAATGGTGTAGGTTTGGTTCCAATCTTGGTGGGGACATTCACTACGACCTGAGTCTACACCCATTGACACGGGGTCCAGAGTTTCTCCCCCAGAATTTGTTGTGTGATCACACACTATATTTGCAATAGTGTGTTGCCTTCTATACTAAACTCAGCTGTAGACTGAATGAGAAGCAGTTAAGGATTTTTTCTAATAGTTAAAACAAAATCAATTGGATCAGAGCTTCTGAGTTTTGTGTTGCGTTCATTCTATACTGACTTAAACCTAATCCAAATCTACATAATAGCCCTCACCTGAGGCTCTAACAGTTCAGGAAAACTGCTCTCGATACTTGAAATAAATCATGCTCTGATCTTTCAATTTCCTATAATAAATAAAAACAGAGGAGAAAATATTGAATTAGAATCTACAGTGAGTAGCTCACTACATTGTTTGACATATACGATCAATCTCTAAAAACAATTCATAGTCCCATGCATACCTACAAAATTCCAACCTCGCCTGATGCACTGAAGGGCCTGTTGCTTCTACCTCAACATTCCCTATATTGTTCTCTCTTGTTGGTTGAGTTTCCTATGTATGTTAACAGAAGATTAATCATCACAATTCATAATTTGCTATTACTTGTGCTTTCTCTTACTTACTTTCCAACTGTTAAAAAAGCTCCTGATATCTTTTATCTTTTTTTGTGGAGGTGGCATTTTTTCTAAATTATATAAGAAGGTATAGACAATCAAAAACAGACATTCATATACATGAACTGCAGAATCATTTATATAACTTGGCCAATGTCAAAAGTTACATAGTATTTCTCAATACAATGAGTTAACAAGAGTTTGGCAATAAGTAACAGTGTGGATTTTTCTATATTTTCTTTTTTTTAATTCCACTCTCAACCCAAAAAGGCAACTAATGACTCACAGGGCTCTCAAGTATGCAAAATAAAAACTTAAATGACCTGTTGTGGTGTGTTTTGCGCACAACCAGCATGCATCGTTAACGCAATGGAAAATTTAGGTATCCGAGCTTTAATTTCGGAAGCGCTGGTTGCGCTTTGGGAAGAGTCAGGGGAGAGACATGTCAGAGACACAGGGGAGAAACGGGGGAGATACGAGGGAGACCCGCACTTGCAACATGGTTCTGTCTGCATATGGTCCGAGCTCGGTACCATGTTAGAGCTGTGCTTTCACTGAGCGCCGCGGCTGTCATTACAAAGCGGCAGCAGCTGCACCAGGACGTGCACATTCGAGTGCATCGCTTGAATGTGCTTAGAGCAAATAACAGCAAGTGCCCGCTGTCACACATTTCACAGAAATTACATTATCAGCAGATAAAGGTTGTAAATCGTGGATCCGTGGAATATTTTCATCCCTAGTTTATCCTGATTCACACAACACACCCACTTATACATTTTGGATAGTAAGAGCACAATAAGTATTTTTTCAGCCTTTCAACCAACCTGTTTCTTTATTGGAGGCAGTTCTGTTCTGTCTCTGTGCCGTGTGAGCTCCTCGGAACATTAAACAGTGCGCTGACAGATTAGAAATAACGTAAGTACTTTGAATGGTAATAGATCTACAGTACTTTCCTCTGATTACTCACGTGCTACAACGCTCAGGGAACGAAAAAAAACACTTGCTTCACGCTGGCTAACTTTTAGAAATTAAACAGTTGCTCAGTGCTTCAGTTTGGCGCTGAAGAAGACAGCCAATCACTGCAGAGAACGGAACGGGTCACGTGCTGCTGCTGCTGCTGTTGCTCTGGAGGCGAGGAGGAGGCGCGACGTGTGCACAAACGGAAGACATGTGTCCCGGACCGTCCGGGTCACGGGCAGTGGCGGAGCCAGACTCTTAAACAGAGGGTGGCCAGGGGGTGGCAAGGGTTTTTTTGAGGGGTCCACATTTATACTATTCCGAAATTTTATTTCGCACAAAAACTGGCTAAACGATACATTTTAATCTTAATCTTGTCATTATTTTTAATATAAAGTGAACTGAGAGCACACTTGGAAACTCCATCCATCCATCCATCCATTTTCTACCCTTTAATCCATTTCTGGGTCAGGGGGGTGGCAGTCAGAGATGCCACCCAAATCTCATAGCACCAGCCCCTCACTGACCCTCTGCAGGTGGTGAGTCCACAGGAGGACGGCTGCTCTCTGAGTGTGAGCATAGCCTTGATCTTTCAGTGGGGGCTTATGGCAAAGTGGGGTTAAGTGTCTTGCCCAAGGACACAACGACAGCAGTCATCAGTGGGAGTCGGTGGAGAAGGTGCAGAGGTGGGAATTGAACCCACAACCTTCTGGCCATAAGGCCAATGCTCTACCAACTGAGCTACTGTCGCCCCATGCACTTGGAAACTACAAAGCAAAAAAAAAAAAGTGTATTTAAATAGTAGTCTGAACAAAAAAAGTGCAAAATAACATCATTCAAACATTGCATTACATTTTTTCTTTTAACAAATTTAGCAAATTCCTATGGTTCTGGTGTAAAGCAGCAAAGATGTTGACAAACTCATCCATATCCAGCCCTGAGCCTCCTTTACCCTACACTGAGGATACCAAGATGACTCAATCATCTGCCATGGTCGTTCTGAGATGGTTTTTAATAAGTTTTAGGACAGAGAAACTTATTTCACAAGACGCAGTACTGACAGGTATTAAAAAGATCTTTGCAAGCCTCAAAAAAAAGCTCATGAAACACTTTCCAAACGTTCCCCGTTTTGGGGTCAAGCGACTGCACATCATCCATAATCTTAGCTATTTTGTTTCTTTTTTTGTGTGTGAAAAAACGCCTTCTGCCAACAGACAATCCTGCACCTGTCTGCGACACCCTCTCATTCTCTGAAACTCAATTATATAAGCTATATTTTAATACAACACAACAAATTCCTCATCATCTTAAAACATACTGCCTCAGAGTCTGACCTTCAGGCTGATCTACAAGCCTTTTCCTAACAAAAAAAGGCCTGTAGGCAATGTTTCCTCCTTTTCTTTTAATGTTTAGACTAAAGGGAAGAGGGCGATGATACGATGGGCAATTAATAATGGAAAATAAACACGCATGCACCCCGCACGCACACACACACAGGCACGCAGACCCACACTGGCACACACAGGCACGCACACACACGCAGACACACGCACACAGGCGCGCATACAGGCACGCACACAGGCACGCACACACACTAAAAGTTCTACAAACTGAACAAGTAATGCGCTGCAGTACGTGTGTCTATACTTTGTGTCAAATGTAAACGGTTGGCTCTGCATCGCTAACTTACCTCTTTGTTTTCATCACGACTTGGGCACACCTGAGTCCAACAACCCAAAGGATTAGCATACAGCACCGGCTCCACACGGAGTCAAGGTGCGTTCACAGACGGGGGAAACCGTGGGAATTTTTAGCTTTTGCCGGAAAAAGTGCGGAAGATTCTCAAGATTAACATTATTACATTGCCGTCTTCCGAGGGGGGCACTGGGGGTGGCAAGGATATTTTTAGAGGTGGCAGTGGCCACTCTGGCTACCCCTCTGGCTCCGCCACTGGTCACGGGACATCATGTCATTTTGGTGGGGACTTTTTAGTCCTCACCAAATATTGGTGGGGACATGTCCCCATGGTCCCCACGCAAACCTACGCCCTTGGCCCCTATAGCCATGAAGAGTTTGTTTAGTTAAGATTGGCCCTATGGAAACATAACCAGATCTTGACTTGACCTAACCAACCCCATGCCTAAATACCTAAACCTCTTAATAGCCATTGAATATTCTGTCAGAAAGATTGGGTCTCATCAGAGCACTTGTCAATCACATGCTAGAGTAGCAAACAATGATTTGGGCAGAATAGTTCCTCTTCCATGACAAGATTAGTTTGACATTAGTGGAGAGAGTGAGTGAGTGCTCTGTGACTGACAGTTCTGTGGTCTGATAAGGGCTAAATGCTTGGGTCACAAAGACATCACCTCTGTTTTGGGAGCTCAACCACAAAAAGTCAGGCAGTGCATTTGTATGAGGTATACTGGAGGACTATCGTCTGAAATATAGAGCAAAACAGGGAAACAGAATATTTTGATGAGCTAAAAGCAGCATAACCTGGTCATTTCAATGCTGTATGACCGAAACATGAAGCATGGATTAGTTGATTAACACAGAGAAAAAAGATAAGATAAGACAAGATAAGAATTCCTTTATTCGTCCCACGGTGGGGAAGATTCAATGTTGCAGCGCACATATACTGTAGGACAGTAGTAAGAGCACACAGGGAGCACACACAATATATACTGTACAAATAAGTAGTAGCTATGTTTCTAACATAACTAGCTTTAGATGCTGAAAATGCTTCAATACCAGTCAATATATACTGTATATAATATATATATATATATATATATATATATATACAGTATATCTAGTAGTAGTGCAGAGTTATATACTGTACAATTATATAGTGCAGGATAATGAGTAGAAAAAAGTGACATTGTTCAGTGACATTCTGAAGTTGCAGTATTGCACATGATTTAAGAATTTGGTTATTTACAGATGAATGAAACTTACAGGCTCAGCAGTTCTAACTGTACAGTCTGACAGCAGCAGGAAGGAAAGACCTACGGAACCTCTCCTTCACACAGCAAGGGTGAATTAGTCTGTCACTGAAACTGCTCTCCAGAGCAGAGAGAGTGTCCTGCAGGGGGTGACAGTCATGGTCCAGCTGTTGGTTTGTCCAGGACCCTCCTGTCCCCACCTACTGCACTGTGTCCAGGGAACAGCCCAGGACTGAGCTGGACTTCCTGATGACCTTGTCCAGCTTCTTCCTGTCCCTCTCTGTAATGCTGCTGCTCCAGCAGACCACACCGTACAAGATGGCCGAGGCCACCACAGAGTCATAGAATGTCCAAATAACTGGTGATACATGATTTCCAGTAAGTTCCAAAGTGAGTGTCGTTCCTACGCACAGGGTCGAAAAGTATTTAATTACATTGACATCTGCAAGTTGGCAAACTGTAAACCTCTTTAAGGACTGGATTGCAAAAACTATAAAACTTATAGGCATAAGGCATCTTCAATCTGTAGCACCCCCTTTCAAGTAAGTAAGTAAGTAAGTAATATGTATTTACATAGCGCATTTCACAAACCAATGTAATCTAAAACCTTTACAATGTTTTGGAGTAGTTTTTCCATTCAGTCCACACACGGTTGAGACAAAAGTGAGACACCAAAAAATATATGGCACATCAAAGCCTCTAACCAACACCATCCGTTCATCCACTCAATAACATTTACACCTGTCGTATATGTTTTTAGCGGTAGGGAAAACTGGAGCACCCGGAGGAAACCTACGCAGACGTGAGGGGAACATACAAACCTGGAAGTTGAATATACCCAGGGCCTTCTTGCCATGAGGCACAAGAACTTGATCCATATCCATACAACTAAGTTAATCCAAATGTTAACTTTCTTGTACGGCTGTGCGTTATACATGGTTGTATGACCAAAACTATTCCCTGTATAAGTCTTGCTCTCCATTTTGTCAACACCCTCCCTTTGAATGCTTAAATAAGTAAAAAAAAAAAGCGTGCGCTGTGAAATAAAAGTCGGACCCTTCAATTCAATCAATTATTGATTATGTTATATATATATATATATATATATATATATATATATATATATATATATATATATATATATATATATATAACATAATCAATAATTGATTATGTTATATCCTATAACATAATATAATATATACTATATATATATATATATATATATATATATATATATATATATATATATATATATCAGTGCCTTGCAAAAGTATTTGACCCCCTTGAACCTTTCAACATTTCGCCACAGTTCAGGCTTCAAACATAAAGATATAAAAATTAAAAAAAGAAATCTGGACCGAGATGTCCGAGGTTGCTCCAGGGATCCGCTGTAACCACTCTCCTAGCTTCGGGGTCACTGCCCCGAGTGCACCGATCACCACGGGCACTACTGTCACCTTTACCCTCCAGGCCCTCTTCAGCTCCTCTCTGAGACCTTGGTATTTCTCAAGCTTTTCATGTTCCTTTTTCCGGATGTTACCATCGCTTGGAATTGCCACGTCCACCACCACGGCTTTCTTCTGCCCTTTGTCTACCACCACGATGTCAGGTTGGTTCGCCATTACCATTCGGTCAGTCTGTATCTGGAAGTCCCACAGGATCTTCGCACAGCTCATTCTCCACCACCTTTGGAGGAGTTTCCCACTTAGACCTTGGGGTTTCCAGCCCATACTCTGCACAGACTATGCCAGCCACTTGGTTATGGCGTTCCATGTAGGCCTTCCCTGCCAGCATCTTGCACCCTGCAGTTATGTGTTGGATCGTCTCAGGTGCCTCTTTGCACAACCGACACCTTGGGTCTTGTCTGGTGTGGTATATCTGGGCCTCTATCGCTCTGGTGATCAGGGCCTGCTCCTGTGCAGCCATGATGAGTGCCTCTGTGCTGTCCTGTAGGCCAGCCCTTTCTGGCCATTGGTAGGACTTCTTGAGATCAGCCACTTCTGTTATGCTCCGGTGGTACCTGCCGTGTAGGGGCTTGTCCTCCCATGATGGGCTCTCCTCCAGCACCTCCTCATCTCGCCACTGCCTGAGACATTCACTGAGTACGTCATCCGTTTTGGCCTTCTCCATGATGTAGTTATGGAGTTTGGATGTTTCGTCCTGGACATTGGCTCTCACACTCACTAGTCCTCGGCCTCCTTCTTTACGGCTTACGTACAGTCTCAGGGTGCTGGATTTGGGATGGAACCCGCCATGCATGGTAAGGAGCTTTCGAGTTTTAACATCCGTGGTCTGAATCTCTTCCTTTGGCCACCTGATTATTCCTGCAGGGTATCTGATCACTGGCAGGGCGTAGCTGTTAATTGCCCGGGCCTTGTTCTTGCCATTGAGGCGGCTTCTTAGGACCTGCCTTACTCGCTGGAGGTATTTGGCAGTTGCCGCTTTCCTCGTCACCTTTTCGAGGTTGCCATTTGCCTGTGGTATACCGAGATACTTGTAACTGTCCTCAACGTCTGCTATTGTTCCCTCTGGGAGTGAGATCCCTTCTGTGTGGACTACCTTGCCTCTCCGAGTCACCATCCTGCTACATTTCTCGAGTCCGAATGACATCCCGATGTCATGGCTGTAGATCCTGGTGGTTTGGATCAGAGAATCGATGTCTCTCTTGCTCTTGGCCTACAGCTTGATGTCATCCATGTAGAGGAGGTGACTGATCTTTGCTCCGTTACTGAGGCGGTATCCATAGCCAGTCTGGTCAATTACTTGGCTTAGAGGGTTGAGGCCTATGCAGAACAGCAGTGGGGACAGAGCATCTCCTTGGTAGATACCACATTTGATGGTCACTTGTGCGAGCGGCTTCCCATTTGCCTCAAGGGTGGTCTTCCACATTCCCATCGAGTTTGCAACGAAGTCCCTTAGAGCCCTGTTGATATTGTACAACTTCAAGCATTCCATGATCCATGTGTGTGGCATTGAGTCGTAGGCTTTCTGGTAATCAATCCAGGCTGTGCACAGGTTCGTGTGTCGTGACCGGCAGTCTTGGGCGACTGTTCTGTCAACCAGGAGCTGGTGTTTGGCTCCTCTGGTGTCTCTACCAATGCCTTTCTGTGCTGTGCTCATGAATTGTTCCATATGCCCACTTATCTTAGCCGCAATGATGCGTGACATGAGCTTCCATGTTGTGGAGAGACAGGTTATTGGCCGGTAGTTGGAGGGGACTGCACCTTTGACAGGGTCCTTCATGATCAGGACCGTTCGCCCTTCGGTTAGCCATTCTGGGTGAGTCCCATCTCTCAGCAGCTGGTTCATTTGTGCTGCTAGGCGCTTATGGAGTGATGTGAGTGTCCTTATATATATATATATATATTAGGGCTGTCAAAATTATCGCGTTAATCCACGTTAATTACCGTTTTCATTAACGCGTTAAAAAATAATTAACGCATTAACTGCCATTGACGTGTTAACACGTAAATTGCGTTTCCCGCTATTTTCACGTTCCCAGATGTCTATTGTATCAAATATGTCAGGCTTGAGGCAATATTTTATCGAGCCAGCAGATGGCAGCATTGCTCTATGAATGGTTTGAAAACAGCTAGACATTTTTTTTTAAATTCAGTAAAAATCATCAGAAACGGCTGGCAATATGGGAGTTCTGAAATAGGCTGGCAGTCAATCGCATGTCCGAATGACCCGCCCATTTATAAAAATATCAATCAGAATGCCGTGGAAACGTGCGTGTGTGTGATGGTGACAGCGGTAACGTGGTCATATGATACACGCATATATATATATACGCACAGGGGCCATTCTCTGATGTTGTGTGACACACGGAGGAGAGGAGGAGACAACCGCAAAACTCGCAAAATTAAAGCTGAGGTACCTACATTTTCCCTTTCATTAACAGCTATTGTTGATTGTACCCAAAAGTAGAAGGTTGTGAGCAAGTCAAACAGATTTAAGTACATTTGGTATCAATAACAATGTGTCATTACATTTAAAAATGTAATTTAACTTCAATTGGAGTGGATTTGAAATAGAATGTTAAAAATGCGATTAATTGTGAGTTAACTCACCATTACTATGTGTAAGGAACGTTTTGTTTATTCTGAAGTCTGTCGGGGCAACTTCCGGTTGCTTCCAGATTGTACTTAATGTCACACGGTGTGTGGGCTTGGGACAGTACGGTCTTAACTGTTTAAATGGTTAGCGCCTAGCTGAAAGGGGATAAAGGTGTGTATTTTAATGTGATTTTTATGATTCTTTGTCTGCTTAACTGATTCAATGTATTAATGGTTTTTAGCTCTTACGGTGAATTTGTGCGATTACATTAAAAACGGAAAATGGGCACATGCATCAGTACGAGCCTTCATTCATTCAGCTAAAGTCGCTACACTATGCGATTAATCAACTAAAAAAATTTGATCGTTTGACAGCCCTAATATATATATATATATATATACGTGACTTCCTGGCTCATTACTTTTCGCGGTTCTTGTGACTGTAGCTAAGATGTGCTCCAGCCCGAACAATTTGAAGCTCACTTTGTGTGAATGTTCCAGCCCACTGTTGCCTTCAGAACTCAGTCAAGCCTAGTGTATAGTCGCGCGGCGCGGACCTTACGGTGGTGACGTGACGTCACTTGCGCAACACGTGGATCACCGCAAGGCCCTTACGTAGCCTGCCGCACAATCTCAAAAATTTCTAACTACGCGCCGCAGACAAGCTCCGCTGTGATTGGTCCGTGTGTGTGTATTGGAAGGAAGCACTGAGCGGCTGCAGCAGGGACATGGACGAGGCACTTTGGAGCAGACTGCTTCAAGCTTCGAAGGAACCGAAGGAAAGGTAGTTTGGGCTCAGAGCCTGATATATGTGGAGACTGTGGACTGTTCAGTTCTGTTGGATATCTAACATATAACAAACTGTACAGTTGTTTGTTTTGCACTGTTCCTGTCTTTGTTTGAATCTGCACTCGTAGCTCATCACGTCTGTTGCATTCCTCCTGCACTTGTAAATAGTTCATGTTTGCCTCAGATATTTACCACTTATTGTTTTGCTGTTTGTGCTGAATACAATTTAATAATAACTATTTTTCCAACAGCACAGTTAAATGAGTTGTAACGATGAGTCCATAGAACTATCACATAAACCTACAGTAGAAACACGTGTAATGATCTCAAACAGCTTCGCTATTGTTTTTGTTATGAAGGAGAGAAAGTTGCAGCACAAATGGGGCTGCTTTGGTTTCTCAGGCAACTCCTGTGAGTTCGCCATCACGTGGTTGATTGTGGGATTACAACATTCAGGGAACACGCAAGTGTACCACAAACTGTGGTTACGTAGGTCCAACTTAACCGCAACCGTAAGCAGCGCCGCGCAAGTGTACACAGGCCACTGATGAAACACTGTGAACCAAACTGTGCATCAGTGGCAGCTGCAATAAAATACCGGAGCTTCAACCTGGTCTCTCCCTATCTTTCCTTCCCTGCATTCTGACCGGCGCCCCATCTTGTCTCATGTCTGACCCCTTCTTGAATTAGCACTATACAGTCCGCCACCTCCGTAACAGTAATTGTGTCCAAGGCAAACATTCTGTCAATACTGAAGGAGGCAGGCAACTGATAAAACAGTCCCAGGGCCGCCCTCTAATGTACTGGTATACTGCAGGATCATTGGTGGTACAGTCCTCATGCAGCCCAGCACCTCACAAGCAAACTGAAGATGACTTTCAATTACATCTCATTCTATTCTTTTACCTCTGCGGCCATTTACTGTGTCCTGCCATGTTGAAATCTTGGTCTGATGTCTCTTCCTCTCTCACTTAATCCTCGTATTCTATTCTCCATTGCTGCCTCTGTCATGCTAACCTGAGCAACCCCTCTCTGGTTGATTTGTATTCCATGCCTGTTCACTGGGTTAAAATAACAGCAGAGAATTCCCTTATCTGTGCACAATAGCAAACAGTCATGCCAAAATGATAATAGAGAATACCAGGAGATCAAACAGTTTGGCTGTGACTGAATGTAGACACGGATTTGTAAATGATACCCAAAATTAATGAGAAAATGTCATTGGAATTTGCATGAATTTGCATTAGCGAATTCATGGATTTGCAAAGCAATCAGTTTGTTGAGTGAAGTTTTGGCTTTGGGAAAGGTAACCAGCTCAAAGGACACAGTGGTACAAATGCATAAAAGGAGCAATGTTGGTTATTCAGGCTAATTTCAGAGTTTAATAAAGTTACTTTTTTTGCTTACCTTTTATTTAGTTGGAACAATTCATGTTAATAAACTAATTTCCATCCGCTCAACATAGAAGAACATGCAAACCGAACATAGAGGCCCCGCCTGGTCCAAGAATCGAAACCTGGGATCTTCTTGCTGTGAAGCACAAGTGCTGACTGCTGCACCAACAAACCTGAGTTCGAATCCTGGTCGGAACAGGGCCTTTCTGAGTGGAGTTTGCATGTGTCCGTGTAGGTTCCCTCCGGCAGTAGTTCCCCTACCACTAATAAAATGCAAAATAGATTTGAATGAAACAAGAGAGTGAATGGATGCTGTTGGTTGGAGGCTTTGATGCACCAGTGTGTTTGTGTCGCTTCCGTCATCACCTCGGTGCAGGAAATGGAAGAATATCTGAACTAAAGCGCTTAAGGTGACTTTGGTCTGTAAAAATTTGCTATAAAATAAAGATTACTTGTTTACTTACTATAAGTTATAAAATGAAAAATACCAAAAAAGACATTCAAGATCAATTTAAAGAATAAGTTAATACAAATAATGTTTACAAATGTTTAATATTATCATAAATTGCTCAATAGGTATTTCTAAATGATGTTGACCCCTCAAAGTTTGGATAGTCTGTATAAACTTAAGAAATAAGTTCTTCTTTTTCTTCTTCTTCTTCAGCAGCAAGTTCTTATGATTTATTGTGCTTGTCCAAAATGTAACACATTGGTACTGAACAAAGATTGTGTCCATTGTTTTCATCCCTGAAATATTTCATGTCTTGGGAAGTTGGGAAAAGAAGTGGAATATAAACTCTATCCACATTTTTTTCTGGTATTTAATTTGAATGTACAATATGAACAACATGAATGACAGCTACGTCTGATATAGGTGTTCTCAAACATAAATAAATGTTATATTCGGCCATATAGTAAGTAAGTAAGTGAGTAAGTAAGCTTTATTTATATACCGCCTTTCACAGACCAGAGTCACAAAGCGGTTTACAATTGTTATTTTTGGGCACTTGTCCTCTCACTCCACACAGAGATGGGAGCGGGGTCGCCGAACAGGAGGCGCATGCCAGACCTATTGGACATATTTTTAGTGGTAGGGGAAACCGGAGTACCCGGAGGAAACCTACGCAGACACGGGGAGAACATGCAAACTCCACTCAGAAAGGCCCTTGTCCGGCCGGGATTCGAACCAAGGACCTTCTTGCTGAGAGGCGAGAGTGCTATCCACTCAGCCACCGTGCCGCCCATGTATGTATATGTACTTTTCCCTGTTGTTGTGGGGCTCTCCTATATCCACATGCTGTTTGGCTATAGTAGAAAGGCCTGTCAGAGAGGTGTCAGCCTATAGCACGGCGTCACTCAAATCAAACGAAGGCCGCAGTGGCACAGTCAAAGCGTGTCCTAATGCTCCCTGTAGCACACGCCACTCAGCCTCCACGCAAACGAGCAGAGCAAATAAAATATTGATCACTAATAAGACGTGAAGTGCCAAGTCTGTGCTGTGAGCTTATTGTTCATTTATGAGAAATTGTGCCAAACATGTGTATATATATATATATATATATCTGTCAGCAGGCCAGAAAGTTCAGAAATATCAAGTATCTATTAATATTCTTTTGTTTTGCTTTTGTTATAGGACTTAGAAGCATAGATCATAGATTAACTTAGATCATCTGTATCAATTAGTCATTTGTTTGTATAGCACAATTCGTGAACAAGGCAATTCAAAGTGCTTCACAAGAGTAAATTAAAAAAAACACAGATTAAAATGCTTAAGAAAATTAAGAATGAAAATAAAACAAAAAACAAGTCAATGAAATATACAATCATTTTCATTTTAAAATAGAGCAGCATAAAAGTATGGGGTTTAAAAAGTTATATAAAAGCAATAAATAGTACAAAATGGAATCAGTTGTTCACAGCTAAAAAGATATGGTCATGGTCAGGGTAGACGCTTGTCTCACTACCTCAGGAAGACTGTTCCATATACTAGCATTATAAATCTGAAATGCTGCCTCCTCATGTTTTCTTGAAAAAGTTTTTCTACCAAAATCTTAATTTCTTATAATCAACAACTCATTTGACATATTTCAGTCCGGCTTTAGACCCCACCACAGCACTGAGACTGCTCTTGTCGAGGTAACATGAAACGATATCCGGTTGAACACTGACGTCTCAATCATAATCCTGTTAGATCTGAGTGCTGCCTTTGACGCTGTCGACCATGAGATCCTCTTACAGAGACTAGAGGACTGGGTTGGCGTCGCTGGCACCGCCCTAAGTTGGTTTAGGTCTTACCTTGAGGACAGGAAGTACTTTGTGGAGATTGGAAACTGTGTCTCAGATCATATGGCCCTGACCTGTGGAGTACCACAGGGGTCGATCCTGGGACCTCTTCTGTTCAATCTCTACATGCTGCCGTTAGGTCAGTTAATACGCAGAAACGAAGTGTCCTATCACAACTATGCAGACGACACTCAGATCTATGTCTCACTGACTGCAGGAGAACATGGACCAGTGGACTCACTCCTTCACTGTATCCAACAGATCAGTGAGTGGCTACAACTTTCTCCAGCTAAACATAGATAAAACTGAAATGATTGTCTTTGGTCCCCAGAAACAAAGAGAGAGCGTCATCCCCAGTCCCTCTACCTAAAACCTCCAAATCAGGTCAGAAATCTAGGGGTAAAACTGGACTCAGACATCAAATCAGTAACATCAGCAGCTTTCTACCACCTAAAAAACATTGCCAGGATCAAAAACATAGTGTCTAAAGCAGACTTGGAGATTCTTATCCATGCATTTGTCTCCAGTAGGTTAGACTACTGCAATGGCCTGCTCACAGGTCTCTCCAGACAGGCTGTAAAACAATTACAGAATGTCCAAAATGCTGCAGCTCGAGTCCTGACTAGAATCAGAAAGTATGCTCACATTAGTCCAGTCCTCAGGTCTCCGCACTGGCTTCCTGTGGCTCAGAGAATAGACTTTAAAACAGCTCTGCTTGAGTACAAGTTTCTCCATGGCTTTGCACAGGAATGGGACTCCTGTTAGTGCCCAGAGTCAGAACTAAACATGGGGAGGCTGCATTTCAGATTCATGCTGCTAAAATCTTGAACAATCTTCCTGAAAGTGTGATACAGGCATCTTCCCTGACAATGTATAAAACCAGGTTAAAAACAATTTTGGTTAGCTGTGCATACAACTGAGGGATTTTATATTTTTTTATATATATTATGATTATTTATGATTTTAATGCTATCTTATTTTGTTCAGCACTTTCAGTTGCCTTGTGTATTAATTGTGATATACAAATAAACATGCCTTGCCTTTTGTCCTGTATCTGGACAACAGTAGAACTATAACTGTGTGCCTTAACAATTGTGTTCCAGAGGAGTCAAAATCCAAGCTTTAAATGTTCACATAAATTACAGAATTAAGTGAAAATATGGGCATGGTGAATTAAAAAGACAAGTTGCATTTCAAATATCAACATATTTTTATTCCTGTAAACAAACAGCATGGTGCTGCCCTGGTGGCGCAAACTACACGAGAGGTTACAGTGTGCTCCCTGCAGCGTTAGACTTTGACCAAACATGTCTTCATCAGAGCTACACAAACATTAGGGCTGTGTCTGCATGGTGCACAGATGGCAGTCACATATGTCAGCTCTTCAGTTTAAGTTACGATGAGGGGCGGCGCTTCTCAAAACAAAGAGGGGTGTGTGTCTCAAAACATGACCATGAGCTTAGAGCGACCGCACTAATGAATACTGAGAATCTTTTACAGTAAACCATCCTTTAAAAAAGACCTGCATGTATGTATGGTCATTTTGTTTATTTGTTGTTTTTGTATTTGATAGGGACAGAACAAGAATCCATCCATCCATCCATTTTCTACCCTTTAATCCATTTCTGGGTCAGGGGGGTGGCAATCAGAGATGCCACCCAAGTCTCATAGCACCAGCCCCTCACTGACCCTCTGCAGGTGGTGAGTCCACAGGAGGACGGCTGCTCTTTGAGTGTGAGCATAGCCTTGATCTTTCAGAGAACAAGAATCATTGTTACAAATAACCAATTCCATGTTCACAGGCCATATGGCTAACAGCTAATTTGCTGACCTGGTCACTAAGACATAAAAATACATCACATTTACAGATCATAATAAATAAATATATATGCTTGCTAAACACTTTCCGTGCTTTGTGCTGGATATATTGGGGCCTACTGAGGCAAGAACCCCCACTTCTTTAGTCAAATGAGTAAAATAATGCATTCATTACATTTTCAAATTGGGATATGCGTGTTGTCACACTTACTGCACAAAGTTAACAAAAAGGTGCGACACCTGCCAGCTAGCAGACAAGTTCATGGATCACACACACAACAGTGTGACACAAGTGTAAGGAATAAAGTAACAGGTTAAAATTAGTCCATGAAGTGTGCACTTTTACAGAACTTTCAGCACTGTCTTCATCTCATCATCACTTCCAAAGATAGATGCAGACCCACACTCATGTACAGTGACTTGAAAAGTGTTCAGCCTCCATGAATACTTTGTGCAGCCCTGTGTAATGACCGGAGGGGCAGATTTACTAATTTGACTCAAAAGGTTACTTCCAACAACGCCACCCTGGAATAGAGTAGTGCCAGGGACACTTAAACACATAAGGCTCGCGCAAATAAGGGATAGAGTGGACCAGTAGACCAAAAATATAGAAAATGTACAAAGTTTATTTATAAATATAGAAAAGTAAAAGCAAAAGGTGCATCAATACATTTAACAAAGCTCAGTAAGCAGCTCACTGAAACTGATTAAAAATACCCATTTGACACAATAATTGTTACAAGCATATCCTCAACACGGCAGCCCCACAATGTTCATGTGCCCGAAGGCCCTACCCGATGGTGCGCGCGGATCCGCCGCGCAATTGCGCTACAGTCTTTAGCCACTGGATGAACCGGTGGTTGCTGCTGTTCTTTAAGACAAATGGGAAACGTGGAGGGACCACGCAAATGGGGTTCGAAGGGGGAGGAGGAGAGACCCGCGAGGTTTCCAGTCCTAAACATGAAATTTGGGAAATTAATATCCTGTAGGAATGTCCAGAGCCATACGCAGCACAAGAGGGCAAAGCACAAAAATACCTACCAATGCGTAAACAGTGCGCCACGCTCACAGATGGCAATCAAAAAGGTAGCTATATGCCGAGTGCCACGCTATGAAAAATATAAAAAAATGAGCTAATATATATACATTTGATTTCGTTTTAAGAGTTAGAATGCTTACCACAAGTTTCTTTTAAACAAGGCACCGCACGAGAGGGGAATTACCCTACTTTAGCTCGTGCGTAAAAGTCACTTGACGCCCCGTACTAGAGACAGCGGAAAATTAGAGGACGTTTATACAAAATCATAATTAATTTAGAGACGAGGTGGCTTACCGAAGCTTTTGCGTATGCAGAGCATGTAGCATGGGCCGCAGATGTAAACAAATGGAGCGGAGCCTTGTGCGCATGCCATGCGCCACAGCACGCAACGATAGTCAAGACGCGCTCTGGATCAAAGTATCAAAACAATGTTGTTATCTTAAAACCGTGTCACTAATGATCGTGGGACAAGGCTCCACTCCTCGTGCTCCGTGCTCAGCTCCAAAACGGCGGGTGACGTCAGAGGCGACCAAGAGGGGGGCGGCACGTGGGAATCCCTCCTCTTAAAGGGTTCAGGTGGCACTTAATAGGCTGCCGGTGGATACGAGGGCCTACCGCCACATTTTACCCCTCCTCCTTGCATCGTCGCCCCGACGATGACTTGACAACTTGGTCCACAAAAGTCAATGACTACTCAAATTTTAGGTGCCCAATGCTGACCGTGGCAGATTATGAGGGTTTGGGTGGCGACCAGCAGTGGTGCGCATTGTTCGACGCATGCTACAATTTCCAACATTAACTGGTGAAGATTGCCCTGAGCTCCCTGCGGGTGTTCCCAAGAGAGGTACCTCGAACCCAGGGGAGACAGGATTGGTAACCGGTTGACCTCCAAAAGTTTGGTCGGGAAACAAAGGTTGCGGGGTTTCGGAAACAACCCACAAGTCTAGATCACAAGAATCCTCCTCCACGACACAGTGAGTAGCCCCTAGTTGGCCATCACCTTGACTCGCTTCAGGTGGGCCACCCCCAACCAAGACCTTTAACAAAGACCGATGGACTGTCTTGACTCTGGTCATGGACAGGGGCAATGGTGTACACGGCTCCTCCGTCGTGAACTTTCAAGACAACATAAGGTAAGGAAATCCACATGTCCTGTGTTTTACGGCGGCCTCTAACACCCGTATTTCGCAACAAAACCTTCTCGCCTGCCTTCAAGAATTGATCACGGATGTTTTGATCATGTAAAGCCTTCCTGTGTCCTGCAGCTGTTCTCAAGTGTTCTTTGGCCCCTTCAAAAGCAAGCTGCAGCCGGGTCTGGTGTTCCAAGATCCACTCATGATGATCCCCCGCAACAGGACAATCTATCTGGCCAAGCAAGAAGTCGACCGGGAGCCTAGGATCCTGGCCGAACATCAAGAAAAATGGGGATACCCCAGTGGACGGGTGAGGTGTGGTGTTATAAGCGTAGAGGATTTGGGGCAGGCAAGAGCACCAATCTCGTTTGCGGGATGTGGGCAAAGTGCGAAGCAAGTTGTGTAGAGTGCGATTAAATCGCTCACACTGCCCATTCCCGGCAGGATGGTAGGGTGTAGTCCTTGATTTCGCAATGTTGTAAAGATTGCACAGCTGTTGCATCAACGAGTTCTCAAAACTGCGTCCCTGATCAGAATGAATCCTTGCTGGCACACCAAACTTTGAAAACCACTCTGAAACCAAGATTTTTGCAACAGTCAATGCACGCTGGTCGCGAGTTGGGAAAGCCTGTGTATATCAGTGACGACCAGCACATTTTCAAATCCCCCCGATGATGGTTCTAGCAGCGTAAAATCCAAGGCAATGATTTCATTAGGCCGTGATGCCAAAAGGTGACCCATAGGAGCCCGAGCTAGGGGCCTGGTGTCTTTAGCCACCTGACAGCGTAGACATTGTTGACACCACTCACGCACTGCCTTCGACATACTGGGCCAGTAGCACCGTGCCCACAAAAGCGCCAGCGTCCTCTCAATGCCTTGATGACCATGTTCGTTATGTAGTTGAGTCAAGACCTCCTCGATCATAGCAGCAGGCAAAAGGAGTTGAAACACAGCCTCACCGCCGTCAGCACGAAAGACTTTACGATACAACAAAGAGTCCCGTTCGACCAGCCAGTCCCACTGGCGAAGCAATACCATTGCCGAGGGAGACAAGCGTTTTCGCTCCTCAGGGTTCGGTTTTTGCCTTTGCCTCCAGAAGACTGCTACTTCCTGAATAACAGGATCTAAATCCTGAAGGGCCCGGATGCCTACGGAGGAGTGACCCGGCAAAGCAGACACGACGGCCTGTGTTACTTCAATTAATGGTGGGGGGAGAACTTGCTGCAAAGAATCGGGCACGATGGTACCTGGAGCAAAAGCGCCCAGGTGGGAGGGACCGCAGTCCCGTTGACGAGACAAGGCATCTGCGTTGCGGTTGCTCCGACCTGATCTATACCGTATCTCAAAATTAAAACATGCAAGTTGCACCGCCCAGCGCTGCTCGACAGCTCCAAGGTTTGCAGTGGAAAGGTAACTCAGAGGATTATTATCCGTGAACACAACGCACCTATGTCCCAAAAGGTATTCTCTAAACTTCTCGGTCATAGCCCACTTTAGGCCAAGGAGTTCGAGTTTCATTGAGCTATAGTTGGACATGTTCCGTTCTGTGGCTCGTAGCCCCCGACTGGCATATGCTACGGGCCTCACCTTACCACCTTGCTCCTGGGAAAGAACCGCACCCAAGCCTAAGTGGCTTGCATCCACTTCCAGAATGAAGGGTAATGTAAAATCAGCATACGCCAGTACTGGCGCGCTGGTAAGCCGCTCCTTCAAGCCATCAAAGCTACTCTGACACTCTTGGTCCCATTTCTCCATGCTGCGCTTAACTAACCTCCCTTTAGACTTGCCAGACAACTCTGCCACTTTGCGATGTAGTGGGGCAGCGAGCTTAGCGAACCCCTCCACAAATCTGCGATAATAACTAGCAAAGCCGATAAAGGACCGTAGCTCGGGCACAGTGGTGGGCACGGGCCAATCGGCGACGGCCTGAATCTTACCAGGGTCCGTGGCCACCCCTCTATCCGAGATGACGTGTCCCAAATAGTGCACCTCACGCTGAAAGAAACTGCATTTGTTCAATTTAACCTTAAGGCCTTCGGAGTGGAGACGGCTCAATACCCCACCTAACCTCTCTAGATGCTGGTCCGAGTTGGAAGAAAATACTATGATATCATCCAGATACAAAAGCAATGATTGACCTTGCTGACTACCAAAGATTCTTTGCATCAACCGTTGGAATGTACTTGGTGCGTTGCAAAGGCCGAACGGCATCCTATTCCATTCAAACAAACCGAAGGGCGTGCAGAAAGCAGTTTTCGGACGATCCTTCTCAGAGACTGGAACCTGATTGTAACCGCTGGCAAGATCTAAGGTTGAAAACCAACAAGCACCGGTGAGAGAATCAAGAGATTCCTCTATGCATGGAAGCGGGAATGCATCCTTCCTGGTTACGGAGTTCAACTTACGGTAATCGACACAAAGCCGTAAAGTGCCATCCTTCTTTCGGACAAGCACTATCGGCGAAGCGTATGGACTCGAACTCTCACGAATGACTTGCGCCTCCAGCAGTTGGTTAATATGATCTTTCACAACCTCATATTCGGCGGGTGGAATACGCCGATGTCGTTGTCTGATGGGAACATCGTCAATCAAAGGGATATCATGGGATATCAAGTTCGTACAGCCATGGTCTTGATCATTGGCAGAGAAGACTGAGACATGCCGTCGAAGGAGAGATTGAGCAGCATCACGTGTTCAGGAGGTAAACAGGACAAGTCAATCGCATCAATCTGGTCAAGAACAGAAGTGGTACTTTGGCCAGCTACTTGGGCGGCCATAGAGGACACCTCTACAACACCAGTAGGTAAGCTAACGACCCGCGCACTGTCAAGCGTACCAATGACAGTGCGGGGATAAAGGAGTACATCAGCTACACCTACGTTCACTACCGGAATGTAAGCGGTACCGCGCTTGACATGGACCAAAGCTGGTGACGCCATGAGGCCTGCTGGTAACCCATTCTCCAGTGGTTCAAAGAGTACAGTTCCATTAGAGAATTGTTCCGAACAAGTGGCGGTAACTAACTTTATTACACCACCCGGGATTCGACAAGCCCTCTTCCCGCGAACCCGAACACGACCTGGCTTAGGTGTTGACTGGACACTGGCGACATGGCACTTCTGCATTGCTTCTACAAGAATGGTAGGAAGTGAGCTGGATGACTCCCCAAACAAAGCAGACCCGTATTGACCAAATAACTCAAGGTAACACTTACGGATAATGTTCATCCCAAGCACACCCGGAACTTGAGAAGGCGTCTGTCCAGGAGGATCTCTTACTACGAGAACACCACACTGGGGCATCAACTTCCCACTAAAAGTGACGTCAAGTTCGAGGTAACCAACATATGGAATGGACAGACCATTGGCGGCTTTAAGCTCTAGCCAATGGCAAGCTTTTAGACGATCCTCTCCCCATGGCTCAAAGTTCTTCCGAAAGAAGCTCTCTGTAACTGTAGAGACCATCGACCCGGTATCCACCAGACATGGTACGGTGGCGCCACCCATACCAACATCGATTTGCGGGCACAAGGAAATTAATTTGGAAGCGTCTTCAAGCCCTACCCAAGGATTATTTGAACCAGTGTGTGCCCCACCCGAGCTGTAGCTCGGCAACACGGTGGGCACTAGTTTTCCGACGGCGTTTGCTGCTGAGGGCCGCCACGCCCCGAAGACTGTGGACGGAACGGAACCCGTGGCCCATCACATTCCCTTGCAAAGTGGCCTGGTTGTCGACAGCGCAAGTAGATTACTGGGCCTGGGCGGGGAGAACGGCCACGCTGGCAGGGCTGGGAGGCCTGTAAGCGGGAGATACTCTGTGTCAGCTTGTCCAGCTGTTCCTGCTGGCGTTTCAAAAGCTCCTTCATTTCGCCGACTTCACTAGAGGTTGGCTGTTGGCTTGACCGCTGAACGCCACCCTGCACCGCATACTGTATTCCAAAGGCTGAGGGGACCGAATTGCTTTGGCCCCGCATGATCCCCGGCAGCCCCTCACGTTCCCACCTGATTGCCTCGCCTCTGACATCAAGTAGGGTCGCATCAAGAGACCGACGCACGTATTGTTTTAATTCACGCCTAAGATTGCCATCGAGAACCTGCTCAACAAACTGGTCGCGCAAGAGGATTTCTGAATTTACAATATTGTTTGGAGCGCGCGCTTTAACTTTCTCCATTAACGACATAAGAGCGAGGGAGTATTCCAACAAACCTTCCCCCTTCCCGCTGTCGCCGTGAAAAAAAAAGCCTCTTGCAATGCTACATATGACTCCGAGCAGCCATACAGGTCCTGCAAAATTGCTGTTATTCTGTTTGGGTCGCTCCGTTCTTCAGCGGAGCGGTATTTTATCTCCTCGCGGGCCTCTCCTTCCAAATGGTCAAATAAAAAAAATGCTTCATCAGCTAAAGACAAATGTCGAGCTCGGATACACGCCTGGGCCTCTTCTAGCCACTCGCTTAACCCGATACCCGTTCTACCTCGGAACATAGGGCATTTGCGATCCCTCGGCACAAAAACGAGTCAATCCCCCCCAGGGTAGACTCGTGCCGGAGTTGCGGGTGGTTCGGTAGACCGGCTAGATGGCCCGGCCCCAGTATCTGGATTAGTTTGAGACTGTTCCTGACGCAACTTTTCATTATCAGCTTTTAATTGTTTTACCAATTCCTGCAGTTCGCGCATTTGTTCCTCCATGTTTTTTTTTTTTTTATTTTATTTTTGGTTTTTTTTTAAATATACAAACGCTATTTAGAACAAAAATGGGAAAATGCTGCTGTATTGTTCACACAGTATAAACACTGTTTAGGTACAATAGCATTAATGGAATTTAGCCATTCGTGATAGAATCAAGGTAGCTCTAATGGTTATAGTTAGAAGGTACAAACAAATGAAACAATCACATTTGAAAATAGACACAGCAAAACATGCAAAATGAAAACAAACACTGCAATCCAAAAGCAAACATTACATGCGTAAAAAAATTGACCTTTAAACCATATGCCTTAGGCGCCCTTAGTTCAGAGAATAGCAGCACTCACAATGAGCTAAATGCACTACAGTCTGTGTTCTAGTCAAAATAATGTGGCCTCGTACAAGTTCTATAGGTCTTGGTCCCACTCAATCGTATCCTGCCATACAAACGCCAAAACTGTAATGACCGGAGGGGCAGATTTACTAATTTGACTCAAAAGGTTACTTCCAACAACGCCACCCTGGAATAGAGTAGTGCCAGGGACACTTAAACACATAAGGCTCGCGCAAATAAGGGATAGAGTGGACCAGTAGACCAAAAATATAGAAAATGTACAAAGTTTATTTATAAATATAGAAAAGTAAAAGCAAAAGGTGCATCAATACATTTAACAAAGCTCAGTAAGCAGCTCACTGAAACTGATTAAAAATACCCATTTGACACAATAATTGTTACAAGCATATCCTCAACACGGCAGCCCCACAATGTTCATGTGCCCAAAGGCCCTACCCGATGGTGCGCGCGGATCCGCCGCGCAATTGCGCTACAGTCTTTAGCCACTGGATGAACCGGTGGTTGCTGCTGTTCTTTAAGACAAATGGGAAACGTGGAGGGACCACGCAAATGGGGTTCGAAGGGGGAAGAGGAGAGACCCGCGAGGTTTCCCGTCCTAAACATGAAATTTGGGAAATTAATATCCTGTAGGAATGTTCAGAGCCATACACAGCACAAGAGGGCAAAGCACAAAAATACCTACCAACGCGTAAACAGTGCGCCACGCTCACAGATGGCAATCAAAAAGGTAGCTATATGCCGAGTGCCACGCTATGAAAAATATAAAAAAATGAGCTAATATATATACATTTGATTTCGTTTTAAGAGTTAGAATGCTTACCACAAGTTTCTTTTAAACAAGGCACCGCACGAGAGGGGAATTACCCTACTTTAGCTCTTGCGTAAAAGTCACTTGACGCCCCGTACTAGAGACAGCGGAAAATTAGAGGACGTTTATACAAAATCATAATTAATTTAGAGACGAGGTGGCTTACCGAAGCTTTTGCGTATGCAGAGCATGTAGCATGGGCCGCAGATGTAAACAAATGGAGCGGAGCCTTGTGCGCGTGCCATGCGCCACAGCACGCAACGATAGTCAAGACGCGCTCTGGATCAAAGTATCAAAACAATGTTGTTATCTTAAAACCGTGCCACTAATGATCGTGGGACAAGGCTCCACTCCTCGTGCTCCGTGCTCAGCTCCAAAACGGCGGGTGACGTCAGAGGCGACCAAGAGGGGGGCGGCACGTGGGAATCCCTCCTCTTAAAGGGTTCAGGTGGCACTTAATAGGCTGCCGGTGGATACGAGGGCCTACCGCCACACCTGCAATCACAGTCTGTTGGGGTAAGTCTCCCAGTTTTGCACATGCACAGACTGATTTTCTTCCCATCTTTGTCTTCAAAGATTGTTTGTGAACAGCAGTTTTTAGATCTTGGCACAGTGTCTTGGATTTGTCTGAGTGGGTCTGTGAAGACTTCACTAGGGGTGGGAACCTAAGGGTACCTCACGATACGATACGATACCCGATACAGCGCTCATGATAACGATAATATCACAATAACGATAATATCACGATAAATATCATGGAGAATGTATTGCGATATATTGATATTGCAATATACTGTCATACCCCTAGACTTCACTGTAAAATATTTTTGCTTTAAACCATTCTATTGCAGGAAAAGGCTTTTTTTTAGAGGAAAGCGTCAGGATATTGACCTCTACGCATGTCAATGTAATGATTTGATTATGGACAAACTAACATTTATGCTGGACCATGACTGTCACCCCCTGCAGGACACTCTCTCTGCTCTGGAGAGCAGCTTCTGTGTGAAGGAGAGGTTGCACAGGTCTTTCCTTCCTGCTGCTGTTAGACTGTAGAATGAGAATGTGTTGAGCCTGCACATGTCATTCATATGTAAGTAAATACTGCAAAGATTGATATTGAAGCATTTACAGCTAAGAAACATTGCAGCTATACTTTGTACATTGTGTGTGCTCCTGTGCTTACTACTGTCCTGTCCGTGCGCTGCAACATTTCCCCACTGTGGAACGAATTAACAATCTCGTATCAGTATTTCCAATGAGGGGGAATTGGTGAGCTTCCTGAAGGCAAGGCCCCTCACTAGAACTGATTAACATTTGAATGTGATGGCGATTGGGATATTGTTGTTGGACCAAACCACTGGTTAATGATGCCGCATACATCTTTATTGCTCAATATTGATCTTTATTGTCTTGTTGGCCTTTTCCTCTGAATGTTCCTCGCCATAATTGACTTTATGCAATCAGATCGCTCATTCCCATTGACAAACTCCCTCATACACACACACACACACCATATCATCCCCATTTTGTTTATTAACCTTGAGTTCAATAACATACATTTTGTCCAGCCTAAAGCAAAAGCGAAATAAAACTTCTTCAACAACTTTGAGGTCGTGTGACTTCTCCTTTTTCCAATTACAGCTCATTTTGGTCTCTAAATAAATAAGTGAAATAGTGCGGCAGTAGATAAGACAGCTGCTGCAGGGGGAGATCAGAAGGCAATGCATTTGCTCCTCTGAAGTGCAACATTTAACAATTTATTGAGCACAGCACTGTGATTTCATTACTGCATTTTTAATCCAAAATTAATACGGCTGGTTATTAACCTTTTTCCACCCTACTTCCTTATTAGACTTTTTATTCAACTGATGTTCGAGGAGTGTAATGAGGATATGGGATGATGTTCGCCCACACTGCATGTACATATTGTCCATGTGCATGTGGGCGTGCGTCACCTGATGCCCTGATGGAGATTTTGATAAGTAGGTATAGGCATGTCTCCTAATCATCCTGCCATTACTGTCATTTAAGACTGAAGTTCTGTGCAAAGCTGGTAATTTGTAGAGTATTTATGAGCTGTCATTCATACAGCACACTTCTAATTATATCTATCTTTTTAAACTCACGTACATCTATTTGTTAACATAGCTCACTACCACTCAAGCAGCATAGTAATTATCATTATCACATTATTGCCTCGCAACAAGTGCTGAGAAAAGATAAAAGAACCTTCGCCACACTAATCTAGAGACACTAATCAGTGCTGCAGCGCAAAAGCAAAAATATAATATGTTAGGAGAATCAGGTGTGTGGGTGTGTGTGTGTTTGTGAAAAGTGGGTAAATAAACTAAGTTTCTAATTTCTTTTATATTCATATTGCTGTGCTTCAACTGCAGCTTTATCAGTGTAGGTTACATTTATATTAATTTGACTGAAATACAAATAAAAGGAAATGAAAGACATGCTATATTTATAATTGCAGCTATACAACTTTACCATCCTTCAAACCAATAAAGGCCATGATTCAAAACTGAGACGCATTATCAGAACAAAATAACCTTTTACAAACAGAACTCCAACGTCCAATGGGTTAGCAGTGAAGAAAAAAGCACAATGGATTCTTCCCCTTAATCTATTTCTGGGTCGGGGGGTGACAGTCAGAGCTGCAACCAGTACACATAGCACCAGCCCCTCACTGATCCTCCTGCAGGTGGTGAGTCCACAGGAGCTGAGATCTTTCAGTGGGAGCTTCAGGCAAAGTGGGGTTAAGTGTCTTGCCCAAGGACACAACGACAGCAGTCATCAGTGGGAGTCGTGAAGTAGGTCTTAAGATGGGCTCGAACCCACAACCTTCCGGCTCAAAGGCTAATGCTCTACCAACTGAGCCACTGTCGCTCAAAAAAAGCACAATGTCACAAGTTTGATCATGGTCAACATAATTTGTAAATGAGCAGTGATTCACTTTGCAATCTCACTAAGTCCTTTAACATTTAGGATAGAGTTTTTCTTTCTGGACTTGTTCTTGCTCTTTTACGGGTTGTCCTTTTGCCACCTTGCTTGAGTGCTTGTCCTTCGATGGTTTTTGACCTTAAACCTTCCGTCCGAGTCGTATCATTCCTTATTCCATCTCACCAGTCCTTAACATCACCAAGTTATAACATTTTTAATATCTCCCGCTCAAATCACTCATCATCATGTCTCCTTCTGCCCGTCTCCCTCTTACGCATTTACAAGGAGCGCATTCCAGAACTACCCTGCATCCCTGGATAAGGTCATGTTTTTGTCACTGTGACGGTAATGCGCGCTCCGACTAATTACGTGCGAAGCCGTTCTTGTCTCCACACTGGGGGCGTGGGTGCCAGAATTCATGGGGTTATGAACAAATTGGTTCCGGTGGGAGACGGAGGACAGGAAGAAGTCTTTTGATGAATGAACCAATGAGATACATCTGCTCAGGAATCTCACACATTCAGATTGTGTTCACTGTTTTAGCAGATGGGGAAACAAATTATATAAGACATATGTAAAGAATTGGTCAGGCATTTAGCAAAACACCGAAATGAACAATGAACATGGATTATTTTCACTCTTTAATTAACAAACAACTCTCAAACACACCAAAAGAAAAAATATATAATTCCTACACATGTTATTTTTTTACCCTCAGAACATGGTATTAATGGTTTCCTCAAACATTTGGTATATCACCTTTTGAGTTCACATATCTACTTTAAGCTTGGAAATGAATATATACCTCTTTGGGGTATCTGATTTGGTTTTAGGCACTTTTACCATCAAACGGCATCTCAACCGTTTCGTAAAGGCCTATCAATTAAACAAAATGGGGGTATAAAAACATAGAACATACAAACGAATGATCTGTGTTATTAGTGCTCTTACATCTTAGAAGAAAAAAAAAGACAGACTTAATTGATCTCACACAGGAGAAATGTACATCCAAAAAATGCATTGCTTTCTTCAAGGAGTGAATGTTAAAGGGTTGAGAAGTTATAATAGTTGTTCCAATGTGGACTTCATTCAGTTGTTAAGAAGCGCAATACTGTTTGTTTCATTAAAATATTAAATCATTTATGAGCTTCTTTGAGATCCGTGCCAACAAGCCCCGTAATGCAGAGGAGCTGTTTATGCCCAAAGGCAGAGAGGTGCAGTTCTGTAGAAATGCTGACTAGAAAGGAAATACATTTGACAATATAACATGTATTATTCTTGAAATATTTTTTTCATGGATTATTAATTAGGACACAATCATTTCGATGTCACAATTCCAATCTGTGGTAATGTTTAGCATTTTTGCCCACAGGCAGGTGTTGGAAGTGGATCTAATAATGAGCTGGAAAAAACAGGTGGAAATGAGCAAAATACAAAGAACAACAAAGAATATCAACCTGCTAAAACAAATGCACATGCAGAATATGTGTAGCACTGCACTCACTAAAAATATCTTGAGATCAGCCACTTCTTCTATGTTCCATGCCTTAAATACTGAAAATATACACATACTGTACATACAGTACATGTATGTATATCCTTATAATGACTGTAAATCCACATTTTTGATGGAATATAACAAGAAAATATTCCATCAAAAATGTGGATTAAAAACATGAAGCAAACATTGAAACACAAACATTTGAATTTTGTAATCCTCATGTTATTGTGGTAAATCTATCTCAGTTTGAAAAGGGAAAGAAAGATACAACTCTTGTATCTGCTGTATTGTTTTTCTTTTCCATCTCCTTAAACTGTCAATGTTTCAGCGGGCTAACGTTATGGCCTTGATGCCATGGTGACAACATAAGATAGTTTTACCATCTTATGAAAGATAACATAGTTATAGAGTTATACTATCTTAACTCTACCTTTCTGATCATAAATTATCCATGATAACTGCACTATACATCATGCCCTAGCCTGGAACCACCAGCAAAGGCTTCTGGGTAAGCAAATTCAGATCTTTACGCCTCCCCCTTCTCTGCATTGCACCTGATGGGGGAAAAAAATCCGCACATGCACTTTCCAATCCCTATGCCCCGTTTCGATAATCCTGCTTTACTTCTATGCGCTTTCATCCAGCCAGTCCCTCCTCTTCCTCTCTCCACAAATCTATGCAGCGGGATCCATTCAGAGGACAATCGGCCTGGGACATGAATACAGAGCAGAGCCTGGTCAAATAGCTACATGCACTGATACTCCAAACGCTTACAAAGGGCTTCCTGAACATATATGGTGTGCTTGACTATTGCATGTTTTGCATTCAGAATATAGGATAAGATCAATTTTATTGATCTCACAATGGAGCAATGTATATGTCATATTTGGTATTGATATAATCCCTCAGGGTGTACAAAAAGACAAGAAATGTACAAACATGTTAGAAAGGTTAAATGTACTTTCTTTTGTGCAAGATATAATACAAATAATGTACACTACAATTTCAATTCAAAATAATACAAACTATGTAATCATTCATTCTCATTTCTTATACCAAAAGACAGTCTGAACTGTTGTCAGTATGCACTCTTTAGTCCTGTTTAGACGGAGACACTGCAACAGAAAAACGTTAGAGTTGGGTATCGGTTTGGCCTCCCGTTTAGATGGAGACTATGTTTCAGGAAAGTGAAAATACAAGCGTTGAGAAACAGCCTCCAGAGTGGAGCAAGACACATATGCTGCTTGGCCGGAGGCTGTTTCACAGCAGTGTGAAGAAAAAGGTGTGAATTCTCTGCCTGCTCTGACCTCATCACTTACCCGCATGTATATTTGGACATGCACATTAGCCGAGAACAAACTTAAACAACAATGGCGGCAGGTGGACTAATGGTCCACCTGCGTCGAGCGTTACACAGAGGAGGATTCTACTCCTTCATGCGTCCAAACAAAACCAAAGCTGTATTTTCAGTTCCCATTTTTGCTGCTACTGTTAAATGCAGAATGATGTTGGTACATTCTTTCTCGTATTTGCGGTGGCCTGAGGAGGATGATGTTGTTATACTGGTGGGGGTCGCGCATGTCTTGTTGTCTGGTTGAGTGCTAGAACTACTTGGTTTTCCGTCTTTGTGCAGATGCTTAGCATTTCAAATACGGAGCCTGGTTGTTGGCAAATTGCTCCGCAGCATCTTTGTTTAAACAGGGCCTCAGACGCATTTGATAGTTACCTCTTTATTGCGGTTTTGCAATGCAGTGTGCTGATCCCTCCCCTTCCTGTGTTATTGCAGAGCATATGTGGGCAGGGAGCATGCTTCACCGGAGCTGCCGACATGACACAACTCCATTCAATCATCCACATCCCTCAGTAAAGATGGGTCTGTCCGCCAATGCCATGGATCAGTCAATCAAGATGTTTAAATCATGTTCGGTGTAGGTTCTGAATAGCTCCTAGTTTCCCCATTTCACTTTCAAGTTTTTCACTGTCGACATTCTCTCATTGTAAATAAATATTTTAAATCTGCCTCTGTTTGCTGACTCTTTTGACTTTTTAATCTTGTATACAGCTATAAGACAAATCTTTCATACTGAATGGTAAAACAAGATTAAATAAGACAAGATGAAGAGCATCAGTGTGCTCAATTTTGGTCTTAAGCTTCCAGGTACGTCACTGGTAATGAAATGAACATTGGTACGGCTGGATCACTTTTGACAAATTGATCCCTCTAATCCTATGAGCTTATTTATGCCATTTTTATCCGCACATTTAACAGCATCATTAAATAATCAAAGTGCTCTATTGTAAATTCTTGAATATAACTCTATCATCATTAGACGAGCTGAATAAAACACTTTTGGCTCTGAGTCAATCGAGCGAAATAAATGTACTTGAAATATGTTGAATCTCAATGTTTTCTGTAACGGCATTGTGCAGCTCCCCTTTCCATGGCCTCTGTAAGTAAGTCTAGTATTTCATTTGCCTGAACTCAGTCACACAGGAACAAAGGTAAAGCATTTATATCTTTGCCAAACCAGAGCAAAGCAATTAGCAGGGGAATGTAATAATTGGAGAAATAGCACTATTATTAACTTAGGTTCACAATCCTCATGATACTATTATTAAACTTTATTACAGACACAAGGTCCAGATAAGAAAGACATCACACACAAAAATAGGTTTAGTATTGTTGAGTATTGCGCCTTAGCAACTGGTCTAAATACTCAGTAATGAAGAGGAAACACTGAGGGTTATAGTAAAATATTGTAACTTTTGTAGCATACTATTTCCCCTGTCACAGTGCTTTCTCGACACAAACGGCTGATGTCATGGCAGCTGACTCAGCCAGACGGGAAAAGAAGTCGTCTTTGTGCTAATTAGCTCTTGGCTGTCGGTTAAAGACTGTTATCTGCACATCTCTATAGCTCTATCTAATCTGGTTGTATCTGAAGGCCCATCTCAAGGTGATCGCTAAGATAAGGCCGTCATGGGCTTTAAAAGCGCAGTACTGTCTGACGGAGCAGAAACAGTGTCTTATTTCTCTCCGTCAGTCTTGTCCAAAGTCAGTGTTTGTGTTTGAGCGTGAGTGTTGTCACCATCCCCGTAGGGAACACATTCACAATTTGTGCAAAATGTCATTTTGTCACCGTGGGCCATCACACAGCAGACAATAGCAGCACACATCCAGAGCAACACACAAAAAGTTAAACAAAACCACAGCTGGTTGCTCAAATCCAGACAATTGGTTTTCTTGCTGAATAAAAAAATATATCACTAAATCTAGCAGCTGTGTGCAGCCAGTTTTCATTGTTTTCCAACACTTCCTTCCCTATTCGATTGCTACATTCGGGGGACCCCAGGGACTAAAACTTTGGTTTTGGCACATTTAAACGTAATGCAGAAATACTTCCTATAACCTGGATGAAACAGACTCTATATTGACAGTAGTTGGTGTTCTTTCTGTGCAGACAGCTGAGCACATCAGACTCCGTACTGAAGCCAAATGCCTGCAGCCTGATGGGCCAAACATTATCAACAGCTGCTCTCCAGGAGCTCACTGTAATTATTAGACCACTTTGAGGCCCCGTTTGGATGGAGACGCTATAAGTAAAACAGGATAGTAGGGTGTTGTTTTCCATCTCCCGTTTACATGGAGACTGTTTTTCAGGAGGGTGAAAACGTAAGCGTAAAGATTCAGCCAACAGAGTGGGACAGCTCAGTACCTTTAGACACAGTAGCCGAGAACAAACGTAAACAACAATGGCGGCGGGTACAATAACTACCTATGTGTGCTTCGAGCACTATGGAGGAGAATTCTACTCCTTTGTTCGTCCAAACAAAACCATGCAAAGCTGTAGTTTCAGTTGGTTCTGTTGGTGCATTCTTTCACGTCTTTGCAGTGCCCCAAAAAAGATGTTGTTGAGGAAGTGAATTTACTGCTGGGGGGGCTGGGGCTTGCTTGTGTGGTGTAAAGTTCCTCTGCCCACCACTGGCCGGGTGCTAGAACTACATTGTTTTTCATCCTCGTATGAACGCTGTACAATTTGCATAAGGAGCCTGGTCGTTTCTGTTTATTGCTTTGCAACGTCTGTGCAGCGCCTCCATCTAAACAGGGCCTAAGACTAACAGACTCTGTAAGCAGGCAACCTGTGATCTGAAACTATTCTGTCTCAGTCAACCGTCTCTATGAAATCAGATAATTGAGAGAAATATTCCATCTCACTGCAAACACAAAGACCCCAACTTTTAATTAAATCACTCATAGTAGTAGGGCTGGGCGATTAATCGATTTTAATCATTAATTCGAGTTTTACGTTTAGGGCGATTTCTTTTTTTAAAAATTCGATTTTTATTTTCTCCAGCGCAGAACTACAGCGCTAACGCGCTAACCGCGGGTCTATGGTGTTGAGCAGTCATTTTGAAGCTAACCTAATGCTAACAGTCTCCCTCTGGCCTGATGCTCGCTCTCACAGTTGGTGCTGTTGCAATAACACTTCAAACGTTCAAGAATCAGACTTTATTTAAATCGCCAAAACACACACACACACGCACGCAGGCTCCGGTCGTTATGTTCGTACGCCATGTTCGTACGCCACATCTCTCACGCTCGTTATTCCAAAGCGCACTCCCGTGTCCGTGGCGCGCACACACTCGTGTCCCACTGAGCCGCTGCACTTTGGGGAAAAACACGTCTCACACATTGTTCTCATTGCTCTGATACAAACAACGTGTTCCCCGCTGTCTGTTAGCTACAGTAGCTGCTACAGTAGCTGTTAGCTACAGTAGCTGCTACAGTAGCTGTTAGCTACAGTAGCTGTTAGCTACAGCATCAGAATGTAAACAGGAAGCTCGCACAGTCACTGAAGTTAGTATTAGCGCCACCAGCTGGACCGAGCGTTGTACTACAGCACAGTTACTCAGGCACAGTTGAAAGAACAAGCATGAAAACCCGAGGAGGCTTTTGGAAAAGACTGTCTGTTACAACATTTCTATTTTGAGTAATCAGTTTTAAAAATGTGATATTTCATGTAAATAATGCATGTGTTTAATAGGATTGATATATTTGCGATGGGCCTTGTTTGTGTGATTTAAGTTATTTTGAAGGTGCATAGTGTCATTGTAAGTGAAGTTATTATAAAACTGTTAAGCTACATTTTCACTGTTTACAATGGCAGAGCCATCTCGTTTACAAGCATGTTTTAAGGCTTAATTCCTGTTACACTTATGCTCCATGGGGATTTAGATTAAACTGCATAAAGGAAAATCTATTTCTTTGTCAGTTGTAGTTTGTTTTTAAATAGAAAAAAATAAATCGATTTAAATCGAAAATCGGATTTGGTGTGAAAAAATCGGAGATTTTTTTTTTTTGCCATATCGCCCAGCCCTACATAGTAGTGTGGGAAAGTGAACTTTTAACAAGGACTTTTAACTGCTTTTATTTGTGTGATGTGTTTTGTGTGTTTTTATATTTTTAATGCATGGATTTTAATCACAGTTCCTTGGACACTTCCCCTATCACCCACACCTGCTTCTAATCAAGACTTTCTTAAATTGGGAGAGCGGACGCACACTACAGAGAGGAGGACAGAGCACGAGGTAGAGGACAGAGCACGAGGGAAACGAGGGAGCACGAGAGAGGAAGAGGCCACGGGACCGGGCCAAGCACGAGGACCGCTAGCCAGAGACCACGGGGGACTGAGGCCAGCGGGGAGAGCGGCACCGGTGAGGGGGCGCGCATTGATAGCGCGTGGAGGCACGTGCCCGCCCGGGCTAGGCCCACCGAAGACCGGGATGTGCCGGCTCTTCCCCGCGGGTGCCCGGTGGCGACCCGTGGTCTGCAAGGGGCTGGCAGGACTGCAGCCCGGTCCCGGGACGGAGAAGGGCCTGGAGGGAACCGAGGCCAGGGAGGACACCGGTGCCCAGCGGACTACGGGTTTTATCATGATTTTAATGGACCTTTTGTAAATATTTTATTAAATTTTATCCCCTTTTTATCCTCTTCCTGTTTTATTGATCACACCCCCTCAACAGACACTTTTTAACCTGTGACAGTAGATGGTGAGTTTTCCTCTTTTTGCAGAAGGTTAAAAAATAAACAGAAAGGACAGGATGGTAAAAAGTCTCTCAAGGCTAAATTACACTCACATACTTTCAATACTCTATAGTTTGGGCACGGTGGCTGACTGGATAGCACTCTCGCTTCTCAGCAAGAAGGGTCCTGGATTTGAATCCTGGTCAGAACAGGGCCTTTCTGAGTGGAGTTTGTATGTTCTCTACCTGTTCTCCACCTCGCTCTCATCTGTGTGGAGTAGGAGACAAATGCCCACAGAAATTGAAAAGCGTTTTGTGACCCTGGTCTGTGACGGCGCTATATAAATGAAGATTACTTACTTAGTCTTGCTGAGCCCCTGTCATACGGACTTTAAACTCGGACCTCCAGGGGCACCTCTCCCAGGTCTGAGTGAACCATATTCTCCTGCTCTATCATCAATGTGGCAGCTCGTAGCTGTGGTCGCAAGGTGTCTGGTGCTGGTCGTGATGGAATCCCCCAAACCCAGTACTGGACACCGGTAGTAAGGGGCCGAAGAACGAGCAGAACCATGATGGATCGTGGGACCCTTGAGGTAGTTGTCCAGTACCAGCAGGCCAAGCGTTCTGCTGCCCAGGCTGTTGCAGAGGCAAAAACCAGGGACTGGAAGTAGTTTGTAGAGTCTATGGAGCATGACCATCAGTCAGCCTCAAAGAGACGCAAACTGTCCGGCGCCTCACGAGTGTACAATGTGGGTGAAGAGCTGCTGACCTCGATTGGGGATATTGTTGGGCGGTGGAAGGAACACTTTGAGGTACACCTCAATCTCCCCGTCACGTCCTCTGTCCCTAAGGCAGAGACTTACTGGGGCGGATTCTTCCATCTCTCTGGCTGAAGTTACCAAGGGCTGCTGCCCCAGCAACCAAGCAACAGATTAAGCAGAAGAAAATGGTTGGATGGATGGACAATGTGATACGCGTTCATATATCTTTTTGTCTGTATCATTACTGTGTTTATCAATATTATTCATATATTATAAAACTGCATTAAAGTGAGACACTGACATTAAAAACTCAAATATTTACCATTATCATTATTGTTAGGGCTGGACGATATGGCTGAAAACGAAATCACAATATGAGTTTTTCATATCGGTTGATATTGATAATTGTTGATTGTTTTTTTGTTTTTTTACTAAATAAATATGTTTGTCGTGTCAGCTAACATGTTAGCAGCACTTACAGTCACGGGGGAATAAGAACTCAGGCTGGAGGCATATGTTTACAAGCACAGTGGTCCTCATTGTTAAACTATCGAACATTCTAATAACCCCATTTTCTATCGATATTGAACATGTGTCTATTGCAATATTTATTGTTGCTGTTTTATTGGCCAGCCCTAATTATTATTATTAGTTTACATTCCAAACATTAAAGGCGAAAAAATGGTCATAAACAACTAGGTCCCAAAATAATGCATGCTATATCTCTAAACAAACCTGCCATACCCTGAAAAGTTCTGTTCAAAATAACTAAACTAAAATTTGGTGACCTGTAATACCATGGTAACTGCTGGTGATGATGTGCTCCTCACAGTGATTTTTTTCTCAATGCCTTTGTTGCCCTGTTTGTGCAGCAGGCAGGAGCTATTTTGGTTAGATAAATGTCAGACTTATTTCTGTTTTTAAAGATAATAAATGTAAAAACCCTTCGATAAGTAATTACAAAATTCCATGAATTATTGTAAACTCTATAAGCTTGCAATTCGGTATTCATTATCAATGTAATCATGTTAACTATAACCCAGGAACCAGAACACAGTGTACCTGGTACCAGGAGACCGCTGGTCGGAGGTTGATGATTGCCTTTGAATAAAACCCTGGTATATGCAAGTCCGCCTCCTGTGCTCCCTCTCTAACTCCTGTCACTGTTGGATGTGTAAAGTCATAACTGCCTTCCCACAGCACATGTGTGTGAGGATAATTGATATGTTACATTATCTCGGTGTGAGGTTCATGTCCATTAACATCTTAGCAAAGATAATTAATGGGTTACCTTTCCTGATTTATGGCTTCATCATTATAACTGAACACTTAATTTACCATTTGCACATATGGCCATTGGCATTTTACTCTGGTTCCCTTTCATGCTGAAGCAACATTGTTACTGGCAATAGCATTTGACATTTTGGGACAGACCATTGTTTGATTTATTTTAGAAAACCTGTGATGGAAAAGTGAACCATTTCAACACAATTTAATATATGTTACATGACCCTTTTATCTATGTAGATGTGAAATATAAAGCAGAAGTTATATTCTGCAGTCGTTAATGACCAGTGACCAGACAAAAGAGCAACAGCTATCATTTGTTTTAGGGATCAAGATGACATTTGATTATTTCCTCTGATTACTCAGGTATCTTTCAACAAAATAAGCAGTGTGTAATGTTTGTCTATTCGGTCATGCAAATTATTATTATTTTTTGACATAAAAGGGCATTCAAAAAAGGACAAGGTTACAAAAACAATATATCTTATGTCAGTAATGTACATGCTTTAACATAGATTTACAAAACGCAGTTGTGACCGAAGGGATTAGGCTGAAGTATAAAGTGTCTTGAATATAGCAACAAATAAAAATCCTTCAGCATGTTGGTCCTCTCATTCTCCTTGTGTTTTCATAAGAACATGGGCCTAAACACACTGCTCTGTCCATTGTTTACCTTACAGTATGTGTTGTGCAAGCACCATGCAGGAACACTAAACAACAACGCTAAAATTCCATGTGGTTTGGAAAACAAATCATTTTAAAATTAATTTGTTAAAAACCGTGTGAAAACTTTGCAAATTATCCATACAGTGGACCTAGGATTGAAATTTAGTTCTAATATATGAGAAATGTCAGTCCAATTATACGAAAATAGCCAACCCAAGGAGTCCAAACATGTGAACAAAGTGATTACAGAAAAACAGGTAGAATATTGTGACATATATCTTTATATATATATATATATATATATCGAGAAGTTAATATATTTTAAACCAAACTAAGAGACATTTCAAGCGGCGCAAAAATGTATTACATTAAATTCTAAATATATTTTGTAAATACCAATCCACAACAGCAGACATCTCCGAGGTCTTTACAAAGTTGTGGATTCGCCAACAACAGACCAGATTCTTCAAACTCAGGCAATATTAACAAACACATAGGGTTATTCCATAGGGAGCGGGATGGCCGATGTCAATACAAGTTCAAAAATGTGCATAAATGTGCACAATGTCCCATGTGTGATGTGTCACCACTGTCCTTAGACCCCGCTGCATCAGCAAGGAATTACTCAAAAACCTCGAGGCCCGAATCGAGAGAGGTATCTGCTCCTACAGATGGACAGGCCATAGATCCAAGACTTAGGCAGAACCAGGTTTGAGGCAGTGTTACAATACCTTTACAATAAATGTTGTATGCTACATGTTAAAATAACACCATGGTATTTTGACCTCCTCCTCAGAAAAACGCACAATCTATGCCACTGTTATGTATTCTCAGCGGTTTTCTCTTCAAAGGTTTATCTTTTATATATAGATGAACTGTTTGTGTTGCAGGGGAAGGTAAAATGTTTTTGTTATTTTGACCCAAGAATGACTTGTCCCTGCTGCTGGTCCCCTCCTGGGAATAAGGAGCAGCGAGCAGCAATGTTTCGCTATCCACCCTCATTTTTCCTGCAATTTCCAGTCAAAAAAGTTAATATTGCCTTTGTGTTTCTAAGACCAGACTCTCACTGTGTCAGCAGTAATTGTTCTTATACCGCAGGGAGGCAGTTATAGGAACCCTGAGGACTATAGGAGATGCACTCATTCATTTGGTTTGCCGCCAGTTCCAGCGTGAGTCAGTGGAATAATCCATATGAAGTAGGTCATTTCAAGGTAATAGATGGATATAACACAATGGAACGTTCATAGTGTGTCTTTTATGGAAGAGATATATTTCTATAGGCCTTTACACACTGTAGACCCATGTTATTTTGACCCATGTTGAAACGCCATGTTGACCGGAGACAACAGGAGAGCTTGTGTTGTTTGAACCTGTGGCGGCATTTCACCACAGGGAAGACAACAAAAAGGTCAAAACAAACTTCCGACTTTCAACATCAGTTTTCTAAAGTCACAGAGCAGTGCACCCAGGACCCCAGGGAATCACATTATAATGGACGACAGCAAATTAGCAAATTAATTTACTAAAATGTGGATCTCAACACTTCAAGTTAGTATTGACATGCAGCAATTGACTGAAATACATTTTAGCATATCCTTTCACTATTTATTGTATGTTTTAGACGGATTTGTTTTGTTTAACAAAACAAACCCTGTTTTATCTTTATTATTATTTATTTAGTTATTTTGCTCTAGAATACCCTGCCTTCATAAAACATGTACATTTGGCAAATGTATGTTTGTTCTTAAAAATCAATGAATGATTCATTATGACATGAAAATGAAGTGAGACTTTTGAAATAATGTTTTACTAAACTACCAGATTTTTAATTATATGATTTATATTCCACCACATCCCAAGTCATTGATTTGACCAGGTTAAACCAAGAAGATTATGCTCCTCCACAATGTGCACTTGGGAGTTATCATTAACATGCATGTGAGAGTTTGCATGATTGGAATAAAAGCTAACTTGTTACAGATGTCCTAATTAATCTCAATATGTGGTCTCCAAGACGCATGGGAACATCATGATTTGACACTATTATGATCAAATTAGTTAAATATGTCTTAATAATTGAGGAAAAACTGCTGTGCTGTACAAAGGAAGGTTGCTCACCCATCGTCGGAACTTCAGTTTGCAGGTTTTCCCAATGTTTGGTTTTTAACCTGCTGACTGAAATACAGATGATCGGTGAGCGACCGTCCCTTATTTTAAATGATCCCTGTATGAGAGCTTTCACAAACGTGTGCTGTGCTATATAAAAAATCTGAAAAAGATGCACAACTACATGTGCACTCTGAGTGGGAAGAGTCAATCCAATGAGCCTTGAATGTTAGTGCATTTTCAGGTATATGGGAGGATGTTCTTCTTCCGGGTGGATCATCTAGACTATTGGTCCTCCTAATTGTCATATTTTAATACGGGTTCCCTCTGAGGAGGGCGTTCTTTCCTAAAATTTGGGAAAATCCTTCCTTTAAGTTGACCAATGGAGTACCAGCCCTCAATCAGCCAATCATCTCTCAGTATGTAAAAGATAATGAATTGTTTTTTGATTAAGATGAGGGCAGCATGTTCGTATGTTTTTAACAAAATATTGCTAAAACAAGACTCAGTTGGTTTAAATACATTGTATTAATTATACAAACAAAACATGCAAATGCTTTAAATAAATAAAAACAATCAATCTGCCCTGTTAATGAAAGCCGTTCTACAAATAATTCACAAAACTATTGTGTTCGGTTTCTGGGGACAAAATACAATAGTTTTGGTTTTGTCTGCATTTACCTGAAGAAAGTTATTTTGTATCCACTCACTGATCTGCAGGATGCAGTGAAGGAGCGAGTCCAGTCGTCCCTGTTCTTCTGAGAGACATAATTGAGTCGTCTGCATAATTGTGATAAGACACTTTGTTTCTGCGTATTACTGTAATTGACCTAATGACTTTTGAGGGGGTTTTTGGAGGGAGCATAGCCTTGATCCCCACTGAAAGATCAAGGCTATGCTCACACTCAAAAGAGCAGCCGTCCTCCTGTGGACTCACCACCTGCAGAGGATCAGTGAGGGGCTGGTGCTATGAGACTTGGGTGGCATCTCTGATTGCCACCCCCCTGACCCAGAAATGGATTAAAGGGTAGAAAATGGATGGATGGATGGACCTAATGACAGCATGTAGACATTGAACAGAAGAGGCCCAGAGATTGACCCCTATGGGGAGCCATATGATCGACACTGTCAAAGGCGGCACTCAGATCCAACATAACTAAAACTGAGACTTTACCTGCATCAGTGTTAAGTCGAATGTTGTTCGTTACCTTCACTAGAATGGGCTCAGTGCTGTTGTGGGGTCTAAACTTCAGTAAGAAATTCAGTAAGTTGTTGAGGAAACCTTTTTAAGTGAAGGTCGGACTGATTAGGATGTACTTCAGAAATCTAGGGGGTAGGCTACATGTGGAGGTACTCAGACTTGTGATTATCTTTTGGACAGTTAATGAAGCCGGTTTTATAAAGCGCTTTTTTGGACACTCAAAGACGCTTTACATGTCATTATTCATTCACTTCTTTCACGGGGGTGATAAACTATTACAGTAGCCATAGCTGCCCTGGGGCACACTGACAGAAGCGAGGCAACCAGTATGTGCCATCGGCCCCTCCGACCACCACCAACCATTCACACACACACCAGACTCATTCTAGGCAATGGGGGTGAAGTGTCTTTCCTAAGGACACAACGGCAGTTTAGCACTTTACAGCCGCAGCCGCCCCACTGTGGCTGGTGTTCCCAGAGGTTAAGTGTCTTGCCAAGGACACAACGACAGCAGACAGTGGGAGTTGGTGGACAAGGTCCCGTAGTGGGCTCGAACCCACGACCTTCAGGCTCAAAGGCCATGCAATACTCTAGCAGCTGAGCTACTGTCGGCCAAACTAATAACAATAGTAATTATACTGTGAGGAAACTAAATGTGTGTATATTGTATATAAGCAAATGTGTGTAGATTGTATTTTTATTTATTTTTTTGAGGCGCTCATCATCATCAAAATAAGTGTTATTTTTTTTCTTTTTTGCTTTAGGGGCACGAACAATAAGACTCGGTCTTCAACATGCTCCTATTCTGACATGTGAACTGTACATTTCGATCATTTGATGTATTGTTTGGTATATCGTTAAACACATGTAAAGAATAAAGAATAATAATAACTAGAAACTTGCAATGGCTGAAGCCATTGCGATTGACTGCGGAACAGATCTAATGTGGAAATCTGCTAAAAAAAATCCTTGAAATCCTTTAAAAGGCCTTGAAACTGTTAAAATACTTGATAGATATTTGAAACTCCTGAAGTCCTTGAAATTGTTGAAACCTTTAAACTCCTGAAATCCTTGAAACTGTTGAAACATTGAAACTCCTGAAATCCTTGAAACTTTTTTTAAACCTGGAAACTGTTGAAAGTGTGGAAACTCCTGAAATCCTTGAACCTCCTGATATCCTTGAAACTGGTTAAATTCTTAAACAGTTGAAATCCTTGAAACTACTGAATGTATTGAAAGTGTCCTTGAAACTGAAAAATCCCCTCACCGCTGAAACAATTTGGTTCCTGTAACTAAGGAAACCTGGTCTGTGGTCATTATCTGGTGGTGGTCTGAGTCTTCGTTTGGGTCTTGGTCTGGTGGTATAATGCAACCTATTAGGTTGCATTATACTGGTTTACATGGAAAAATCCCTATTAGGTTGCATTATACTGGTTTACATGGAAAAATCCCTATTAGGTTGCATTATACTGGTTTACATGGAAAAATCCCTATTAAGTTGCATTATACTGGTTTACATGGAAAAATCTCTATTAAGTTGCATTATACTGGTTTACATGGAAAAATCCCTATTAGGTTGCATTATACTGGTTTACATGTACAAATCCCTATTAAGTTGCTTTATACTGGTTTACATGTAAAAACCCCTATTAGGTTACATTATAGTGGTTTACATGTAAAAATCCTTATTAAGTTGCATTATACTGGTTTACATGTAAAAACCCCTATTAAGTTCCATTATACTGGTTTACATGTAAAAACCCCTATTAAGTTCCATTATACTGGTTTACATGTAAAAACCCTATTAAGTTGCATTATACTGGTTTACATGGAAAAATCCCTATTAAGTTGCATAATACTGGTTTACATGGAAAAATCCCCATTAAGTTGCATTATACTGGTTTACATGAAAAAAACCCTATTAAGTTGCATTATACTGGTTTACAAGGAAAAATCCCTATTAAGTTGCATTATACTGGTTTACATGGAAAAAATCCCTATTAAGTTGCATAATACTGGTTTACATGGAAAAATCCCCATTAAGTTGCATTATACTGGTTTACATGTAAAAAACCCTATTAAGTTGCATTATACTGGTTTACATGGAAAAATCCCTATTAAGTTGCATTGTACTGGTTTACATGGAAAAAACCCTATTAAGTTGCATTATACTGGTTTACATGGAAAAAACCCTATTAAGTTGCATTATACTGGTTTACATGTAAAAACCCCTATTAAGTTGCATTATACTGGTTTACATGGAAAAATCCCCATTAAGTTGCATTATACTGGTTTACATGAAAAAAAAACCCTATTAAGTTGCATTATACTGGTTTACATGAAAAAACCCTATTAAGTTGCATTATACTGGTTTACATGGAAAAATCCCTATTAAGTTGCATTATACTGGTTTACATGGAAAAATCCCTATTAGGTTGCATGATTACACTGAAGTCCTTGAAACTGCTGAAGTCCTTGAAACTGTTGAAGTCCTTGAAACTGCTGAAGTCCTTGAAACTGTTGAAGTCCTTGAAACTCTTGAAATCTTGAAACTGCTGAAATCCTTGAAACTGTTGAATCCTTGAAACTGTTGAATCATTGAAACTGTAGAAATGTCTGAAAGAGCTGAAGTCCTATTAAAATGCATGGGCCTATTAAAATGCATTGCAGAATTCTCAATGCAGATTTTTGTCCGATTGCGGAAAAACCGGAAATCGCTGAAGTCCCAAAAGTAATAGCAATAATCTCCCAAACATGTGGAACGTTTTGATGTATAACTTGTGGAAATTGTTGAAAATGTGAAAGCTGTGAAACGTGTCAAAAAAAACTAGAAACTTGCAATGGCTGAAGCCATTGCGATTGACTGCGGAACAGATCTAATGTGGAAATCTGCTAAAAAAAATCCTTGAAATCCTTTAAAAGGCCTTGAAACTGTTAAAATACTTGATAGATATTTGAAACTCCTGAAGTCCTTGAAATTGTTGAAACCTTTAAACTCCTGAAATCCTTGAAACTGTTGAAACATTGAAACTCCTGAAATCCTTGAAACTTTTTTTAAACCTGGAAACTGTTGAAAGTGTGGAAACTCCTGAAATCCTTGAACCTCCTGATATCCTTGAAACTGGTTAAATTCTTAAACAGTTGAAATCCTTGAAACTACTGAATGTATTGAAAGTGTCCTTGAAACTGAAAAATCCCCTCACCGCTGAAACAATTTGGTTCCTGTAACTACGGAAACCTGGTCTGTGGTCATTATCTGGTGGTGGTCTGAGTCTTCGTTTGGGTCTTGGTCTGGTGGTATAATGCAACCTATTAGGTTGCATTATACTGGTTTACATGGAAAAATCCCTATTAGGTTGCATTATACTGGTTTACATGGAAAAATCCCTATTAGGTTGCATTATACTGGTTTACATGGAAAAAATCCCTATTAAGTTGCATTATACTGGTTTACATGGAAAAATCTCTATTAAGTTGCATTATACTGGTTTACATGGAAAAATCCCTATTAGGTTGCATTATACTGGTTTACATGTACAAATCCCTATTAAGTTGCTTTATACTGGTTTACATGTAAAAACCCCTATTAGGTTACATTATAGTGGTTTACATGTAAAAATCCTTATTAAGTTGCATTATACTGGTTTACATGTAAAAACCCCTATTAAGTTCCATTATACTGGTTTACATGTAAAAACCCCTATTAAGTTCCATTATACTGGTTTACATGTAAAAACCCTATTAAGTTGCATTATACTGGTTTACATGGAAAAATCCCTATTAAGTTGCATAATACTGGTTTACATGGAAAAATCCCCATTAAGTTGCATTATACTGGTTTACATGAAAAAAACCCTATTAAGTTGCATTATACTGGTTTACAAGGAAAAATCCCTATTAAGTTGCATTATACTGGTTTACATGGAAAAATCCCTATTAAGTTGCATAATACTGGTTTACATGGAAAAATCCCCATTAAGTTGCATTATACTGGTTTACATGTAAAAAACCCTATTAAGTTGCATTATACTGGTTTACATGGAAAAATCCCTATTAAGTTGCATTGTACTGGTTTACATGGAAAAAACCCTATTAAGTTGCATTATACTGGTTTACATGGAAAAAACCCTATTAAGTTGCATTATACTGGTTTACATGGAAAAAACCCTATTAAGTTGCATTATACTGGTTTACATGTAAAAACCCCTATTAAGTTGCATTATACTGGTTTACATGGAAAAATCCCCATTAAGTTGCATTATACTGGTTTACATGAAAAAAAACCCTATTAAGTTGCATTATACTGGTTTACATGAAAAAACCCTATTAAGTTGCATTATACTGGTTTACATGGAAAAATCCCTATTAAGTTGCATAATACTGGTTTACATGGAAAAATCCCCATTAAGTTGCATTATACTGGTTTACATGTAAAAAACCCTATTAAGTTGCATTATACTGGTTTACATGGAAAAATCCCTATTAAGTTGCATTGTACTGGTTTACATGGAAAAAACCCTATTAAGTTGCATTATACTGGTTTACATGGAAAAAACCCTATTAAGTTGCATTATACTGGTTTACATGGAAAAAACCCTATTAAGTTGCATTATACTGGTTTACATGTAAAAACCCCTATTAAGTTGCATTATACTGGTTTACATGGAAAAATCCCCATTAAGTTGCATTATACTGGTTTACATGAAAAAAAACCCTATTAAGTTGCATTATACTGGTTTACATGAAAAAACCCTATTAAGTTGCATTATACTGGTTTACATGGAAAAATCCCTATTAAGTTGCATTATACTGGTTTACATGGAAAAATCCCTATTAGGTTGCATGATTACACTGAAGTCCTTGAAACTGCTGAAGTCCTTGAAACTGCTGAAGTCCTTGAAACTGCTGAAGTCCTTGAAACTGTTGAAGTCCTTGAAACTCTTGAAATCTTGAAACTGCTGAAATCCTTGAAACTGTTGAATCCTTGAAACTGTTGAATCATTGAAACTGTAGAAATGTCTGAAAGAGCTGAAGTCCTATTAAAATGCATGGGCCTATTAAAATGCATTGCAGAATTCTCAATGCAGATTTTTGTCCGATTGCGGAAAAACCGGAAATCGCTGAAGTCCCAAAAGTAATAGCAATAATCTCCCAAACATGTGGAACGTTTTGATGTATAACTTGTGGAAATTGTTGAAAATGTGAAAGCTGTGAAACGTGTCAAAAAAAACTAGAAACTTGCAATGGCTGAAGCCATTGCGATTGACTGCGGAACAGATCTAATGTGGAAATCTGCTAAAAAAAATCCTTGAAATCCTTTAAAAGGCCTTGAAACTGTTAAAATACTTGATAGATATTTGAAACTCCTGAAGTCCTTGAAATTGTTGAAACCTTTAAACTCCTGAAATCCTTGAAACTGTTGAAACATTGAAACTCCTGAAATCCTTGAAACTTTTTTAAACCTGGAAACTGTTGAAAGTGTGGAAACTCCTGAAATCCTTGAACCTCCTGATATCCTTGAAACTGGTTAAATTCTTAAACAGTTGAAATCCTTGAAACTACTGAATGTATTGAAAGTGTCCTTGAAACTGAAAAATCCCCTCACCGCTGAAACAATTTGGTTCCTGTAACTAAGGAAACCTGGTCTGTGGTCATTATCTGGTGGTGGTCTGAGTCTTCGTTTGGGTCTTGGTCTGGTGGTATAATGCAACCTATTAGGTTGCATTATACTGGTTTACATGGAAAAATCCCTATTAGGTTGCATTATACTGGTTTCCTTTTACGTTTCTTTTTTTGGTTTTGCCAGACTTTAACGCCATCTGTATCGCTTTCATTTCCCGCCCCAGCTTCTCGAACACTTCCCTCCACGTCACTTCCAGACATCTCTCCGGTCCACACACCCTCAGCAGCCATCGTGCCACCACCATCCCAATCTGCGACCCGAAAAAACTTTGTCCCACTGCTAAAGTTATCTGACAGCTTCGTAAAGTTTGTTGTTTTTTGTCGAAGGACCCCACTGCGTACATAGCCGCCCTCGCACCTGCCTGTTTACAAATTGCTTTTGTTGAAAATTTGACTTTACTTGTTGTAATGATGTACTTTTGAACAAAAAAATTACAGGGGTCCAGAGAAAGGGGTCTTGGGATCCGAACCTGGACCGCAGTCCGCCGTTTGGGGACTCCTGAATTAGTGTATTTATTTTTTATTTTTTTTAAAAGGAAGGAAGATTGCGAGGCCCTGTGCGATGGCACAGGTCGCACAGCCCATCCGACGGGCCTGAAGACTACTGTTATGATTAAGGGCCTTACTAGAATGAACTGAATTGAAATTGAACCTAAACATATTTATAAAAAATGTTTTGTGTAAATATGGAAGTACTTTAATTCCAGGACTGGATTGTGTCATTGAATATGAGGTTGAATATTCTTTTTTGGTGATTTTTCTCAACACAATAGGTAGATGGATTGAACCAAAGCTGGACATAAAGCATAATCATCATTTGCATACTTGTGCTGTAAAGCAATAATCATTTGTAGAAAAATATGCCAATTTCATCATAGTTTATTAGAGCCTGACCATGACATAGTTTCACTTTTTTCAAGTGATATATGAAGAACAATGAAAAAAAACCTTTATCTCAACAAACGCTCTCCAAGCTTAGTGTCTAGCTCTGGAGGTTTTGTTCCCCACTTTGAGAACCGCTGTATTAAAGCATTTGTTTGATTTTAGAAACATGAGCATTCAATCAGTGGCCTGTGGCCTGAGCTTATCCCTGCATTATCAGCCTTGTATCTAAAAGGAAAAAGTGGCTAACCTGCTCTAACCTCTGTCTCGGCTGTTCGGCCACATCTCTTTTTCTTTCTCATACACTTTAAAAGCAGCCGGTGTCTTGTATAATTTCTTATCTTGTCACTTTTGTATTTCAATGATAAGATCTCACCTGTCTTGTTCTGTGTCATCAACATTTGTGTGTACAGCGTATACAAAGCCAAGTTTTTTTTTTTTGCGATCCTTCTACCGCAAAAGGAATATAATGAAATCATGAAATTAGTCACAACAAGTGCCAAAAAGATAGAGTAAACTGTAAGAACACTAACCCAATCCTTTTGTAAATCAAATCAAAACATAACATGGGTAATATTAGAAGTAATTCACTATCTACTACATAACAAAATACAAATTAAAGATTGCATTTGCTATGAGTCATCAACTGTGTTGACTTATTTTTTAGAAATATCTATGTCTATGTAGATAAGACTCAAGACTATGATCATAAACAAGGCAGCGGTGATTAAAAGCACAGGCAGTGTGTTATACAGTATATACAGTTCATGTCTGAGTCCTGATCCAGGAGTATTGGCCAACAACTATCGAGTGTGAAACCATACTGTATGATTGATTGGAAGGATCAGTGTCAGATTGGGTTATGCCTAGTAAAGTGTTTATTTTATAAGGCTTGACGAATATTCACAAAATGCTGCACATCAGACAAAGGAATATGCACTCAGGAATCATAGAGATGACCAGCTTACAAAACCAGACAATTATTGACTCCAAGAATAAACAAATGCTCTCTCCCACTCTCGACGAGGGCAAAAGTCCAACACAATCAGGCGCCCAGTGGTGGGGGGCATTGTTTGCTCAGGTGGAGATGGAAGACCGGGTCCAGACCAGGACCAGGGGCCAGACCAGTCCCACAAGTGACGTCATCAGACGTCTTGATAAAACTGTTGGTTTGAGTTCTGGGGGGAAGGTTAGCGCAGGGGAAGAGGAGAGGGACATATTAGTTGTAGGAGCACTTTTTTGTTGAATATTCTGTATCTGATTGTAAAGATAATTAAATGCAGATGTTAAACTTGGAGAATCTTTTTGTCTGATTTCTGTATCAAATTGTGGACACGTTAGCCAAAGGGAATTATTGGCTACAGGCTTATTGCTGCCATTGTTAAAGAAGCTCATTTTATGTAAACTTAGAGGACATTACACTATTGAGTGTGTGCTGTGTTTTCCCTCCATCCGCTGTAAGCACCTAACATTGTGTTATGTACATATCTGCTCCATAAAAAACAAATTGTTTCTGTTTGACCAATTTTTCGGGGTCAAAACAACTAATTTATAAATCTTTACCTACATTTGTAATGGCCCCAAATAATTTGGATGAAAATGATGGCCAGTGTACCCACACCTGAGTCATACGAGGCAATGTGGGTGAAGTGTCTTGCTTTAGGTCAAAATGACATTTGGGCCATACCGATTCATAGGGTCCGACAGGATCAGAATTGGATAATAGACATAACATACAACTTTTTGGTAAATTTTGGTATAGACAATTGACGTATACCAATCAATATGGGTGTTTTTTTTCCAATAAATATGTTTTTATAGTGTTGGCTTTTTTATTTTTATTGAAACGCAGATAGTATTATTGGGTGACCAAAGCTTAGATGTTTATCAAATCAAATCAAATCAAATCAGTTTTATTTGTATCGCCCAAAATCACAACAACAGTCGTCTCGAGGGCCGTCAGAGAACCGCCGACTCCCAACGGATGAGGACCAGTCCTCAGGTCCAGGGAGTCAGGGTTTTGAGTCCCACCAGCGCGTCATGAAACTGGGACAACAGGTGAACAGCCAATGCACAAACAAAATTTGAGCATTTATGACAGACTAACTGGGTGGGCGGCACGGTGGCTGAGTGGATAGCACTCTCGCCTCTCAGCAAGAAGGTCCTGGGTTCGAATCCCGGTTGGACCAGGGCCTTTCTGAGTGGAGTTTGCATGTTCTCCCCGTGTCTGCGTAGGTTTCCTCCGGGTGCTCCGGTTTCCCCTACCACTAAAAATATGTACAATAGGTCTGGCATGTGCCTCCTGTACTGGCACCCCCACCCAACAATTGTAAACCGCTTTGAGACTCCGATGTGCAGTGAAAAGGCGGTATATAAATTAAAAAAAAAGCTTACTTACTAACTGTGAAAAACGAAGAATATTTATCCTGCAGTCCGTGGATATGACGGGTTAAAAAATGTTTTAAATAGACAGTTCGGGAAAAGTTTGGTGCATCATTTAAAGTGCAGTCACAACAGTGCACTTAAAAACAGTTGTGTATGTACGGTGCATTAAAAACAGTGCATTAAAAACAGTGATCAGTGATGTCCTGCAAGGCATGTTCTTCCTCTGATTGAACCTTTTGAATCTGTTTTCACCTGCTTTTGCATTTATCCAATTCCTGATGCTCTTCATATCCTGAACCCCCCCCCCCCCCCCCCCCCTGTCTCTCTCTCTCCCTCACCTACCACAGAGATGCATCTTGGGAGATAAGCAGCCCCAGTGTAAAGCCACCAGGTTTTTGACAAGATACAGTGGCACGTGCACATGCTTAGGTGTGACCCAGCACCAGGCAGACACCAGAGCTGTCACGCTGAAACTGCCGGCTCAGGGGCACAGGATGGCTGTCACCGGACAAGCAGGACACACAAGGGGCATGTTAGAAAAAATAAAGTATGAATTGTTGTTTGGCCACTCGGGAGAACTTTGACCTTGTCCAACTCAAGCATACTGTCAAGAGTTGTTGACTGGAAAAGGTTGAACAGGGGGCAAAAACATACAAAGACTGAAGTGCAACAACAAGAAGGGCTCGGGGTATGGCTAAAACATAATTAAAAACTGAGACGGCTGAGCAAAAATCACCAATAAATGATTGTGACAGATAATATGCCACAATAAACAACATGACAAGCCTTATACTTAGGTTCAAAACTATTGTGCATACGTTTTATATTAGAAAAGTCATCATCATTCAGACAGCGTTTCAAATCCTCCCATGCAAATCCCCTGCAGAATACCTAATCATCCGCCCACCTCCAAACATGAGGGGAGATGGGGAGAGAGACAGTTCCCTGTGGGCCCTTGGTGCAGCATTTGTCTTGTAGTACGGCCTGTGGCTCTAACCAATTAGCAGAGCAGAAGAGAGAGATTTAAAACATGATGACACTATGGTGTTTTTTTCTCCCACGGGCCCCGGAGGCCCCAAAAGCACAGATCACAAGTCATCAGATCACATCAAAGTGCTAACGCAGGACCATACACCAGCTCTCACACATCACTGTGTGTATACAGAGGCATTCCCTGCAAATGAGTGAATGCAGGTACTTGTATATCTGACAGCCCTTGTTTGGAACTACATAACAAGACCACCGTTAACAGGAAGAGATTTCATTATTATTTGAAACGTTAAAATCCAATGTGACTACTGTTGCATTTGCATTAGACATAGTATTTATATGATTATGTGTAATTATATTGATACTATGTGGTGTAAATGTGATATTGTTTCTCCCTTTTCAATACACCAGCAAACTTCCTGAATAGCCTGCCTACAACAACACAATCTTACAGTTTTCTGGCAGAACTATGCCATTATTTCCGCAAATGTTGCTTTGGGGAACAGGGAAGTGGCTCTATGACAAAATCACAGTCCGATTGGTCTTGACGGATTTGGATTTAGCCCTGAAAAGCACTGGCACTTAGGGAGAACCGCAAGGACACAAGCCAAAAAGGTCATTCAGAGGGTTGAAGCCCTTAAGTTTGCTATTTTTCATATTTGCAGAAGCAAAAATATAACCACAAGTTACGTCTAAATAAATTAGACCAACCAACTTTCGTTCAAATCTTAATTGAGTGTCACAGCATAACTTGTGTGTGCTGATCAGTTAGGGCTCTAGAAATGTGTCAACTCTGCAACATTCTGATAAAGCACAGATATGAACACAGGCCCGGCTAGAGAACGGAGTTATGTGGTAGTGATGTGTTGCAATGAGTTCTGTGTGTACAAGAGAACTGCCGCAGCTGTATGATGATGCTGCAATAAACTTCAACACACTTGAAGGTAATGTGTCATCAATGACAATACTATACAACAAACACTACAGCGTGATAGAACTCTATGTTCATTGGGTGCGTTCGTAAATGTAATCTGCCGCTCTGAAAATGAATAGGTGCCCGAGTCCGGCCTGTGTCCGAGGTAGTTATACGGTCATCGGCCCGAAGCGTGGTCCTCGGGCTGTCGGGCCCCTCGGGCCAAGGGCTCAAGTGCAGGGTTCAATTCAGGAGCAATCTCATTCACCAAACTCTTATAGATGGTAGTGAGGAGTTTGCAGCAGCTATACAAAATGATTCCAGAGAGTTAAGTGTTTAGAATTAGCTTCTGTTTGTATCAAAACTCGTTTTTCCATCCATTTCAATGTTTTTTACACTTTTGACTGTCTTCCTTTCTCATCAGTCATCTCCCTGTCACTTATAGATAGTGTCTACATTGGAGAGGGAAGGCGCAATATACAGGTTTGGAAAATATATACATTTATGGTGCATCGAATAGTGATTTTATTATAAAATGCATAAAGAAAGAGAGGAGGTGACTGATCTATGCTTTTTGTCTTTGGGGGGTGTGGGCCTATGCAGAACAGCAGTGGGGACTCTTTGGTAGATGCCACATTTGATGGTCAGAGTCGTAGGCTTTCTGGTAATCAATCCAGGCTGTGCACAGGTTGGTGTGTCGTGACCGGCAGTCTTGGGCGACTGTTCTGTCAACCAGGAGCTGGTGTTTGGCTCCTCTGGTGTCTCTACCAGTGCCCTTCTATGCTGAGCTCATTAATCGTTCCATATGCCCACTTATCACTGGTCCGAAATAGGGAGTGGAGCTGCAGACATCCACTGCTCAACTGGGGGAATCTGTAAATAGGTCAAATGTTGTTGTTATTTTAATTGACAAGGACTTTGCACAATAAATGTATAGTTTAGACCGGACAAAGCTACAAGCTCATGTTTGTTGTCCCTGGGCAGAAGTAAAGTGACAGCAGGTTTACAGAGTGCAAATAAATGACAAATAAAATGGCCTAATTAGAATTTAAAATATAGGGAAAAGGTATCACCCTTAACCACAAAGGGACACAATATATACATCATATTGATATAAGTCATGCACCAAACACATCTTTCCTTTGAACACCTTTTCTCTGCGATTTTAAAAGGGGTATGCTTTTTGCCTGATGACCATTAATACTGACAACAACATAATTTACAAAATATCATACATTTTTCAGCAGATAAGGTACATCCAGTTGTTTTGAACTGTGTCCACACTGAGTACTACAAGGGTCACAGAAACACCAATGATACCTGAAGAAGGTCAGAGGGACCGAATTGCTGTGTTTTGTACTTAAAATACCTTGAGGAGTGAGATGGAGTGAATGTGCAGTATGTGGAGTATTTTTTCATTAAGACAAAACATATTCATATTCATGTGTTAGAAATAAGTCAAAGTCCAGACTTATCCAATAGAGAATGTTTGGGATTGTCAAAAAATAGCTTGCGCTTTTATGCAAAGGAGAATTGGAAACATTTGCTGGTTCAGGTTTTATGATATCACTTTCACCACTTTCTTGTCATTGGTAAGGAAAGACTTCACAGTACAATCATTAAATATAGCTAAAAGGGTAAATGGCCTTGTGTTAAATTTCCATTTTGCAGTACAAATGCAGACAAAACTGAATTGATTGTCTTTGGTCCCCAGAAACAAAGAGAGAGCGTCATCTGTCACCTACAGTCTCTCTCCCTAAAACCTTCAAACCAGGTCAGAAATCTAGGGGTAATACTGGACTAAGACTTACATTTTAATAGCCACATCAAATCAGTAACATCAGCAGCTTTTTACCATCTAAAAAACATTGCCAGGATCAAAAACATAGTGTCTAAAGCAGACCTGGAGATTCTTATCCATGCATTTGTCTCCAGTAGGTTAGACTACTGCAATGGCCTGCTCACAGGTCTCTCCAAACAGGCTGTAAAACAGCTGCAGTACATTCAAAATGCAGCAGCTCGAGTCCTGACTAGAACCAGGAAGTACGACCACATTAGTCCAGTCCTCAGGTCTATGCACTGGCTTCCTGTGGCTCGGAGAATAGACTTTAAAACAGCTCTGCTTGTTACAAGTCTCTCCATGGCCTCGCACCAAAATATATTAGTGACATGTTAGTCCCATATGAACCAGCCCGGACTCTGAGGAGCACAGGGACTGGACTCCTGTTAGTGCCCAGAGTCAGAACTAAACATGGGGAGGCTGCTTTTCAGATTCATGCTGCTAAAATCTGGAACAATCTTCCTGAAGATGTGAGACAGGCCTCCTCTCTGACAATGTTTAAAACCAGGTTAAAGACAGTTCTGTTTAGCTGTGCATACAACTGAGGGATTTTATATTGTTATCTTTCTTTTTAATGTTCTGTGATTATTTATGATTTTAATGCTTTCTTATTTTGTTCAGCACTTTGAATTGCCTTGTGTATGAATTGTGCTATATAAATAAACTTGCCTTGCCTTGCATTACAACTTCCACTTCCAAACTTGAAATCGTAGAAGTGTGCTTTTATTACTTCACCCTTCTGTGGCATGACTTGGTTTAGAAGTTCTGTCGCTGTGGCATTGTGATGTTAATATGAATAAAAAGCACACTGTTTTGACTTAAATTAGGAATTATTTGCGATTACCCCTCCTAGTAGCCTTAGTAATTAAAATGTCCAGTTTGGCCCTGTTTTATCAAATACACTGCAGAAAGTCTTTCTGCTAAGGAAAACGTGGTGGATTTCCACTTACCAACTGCATTTTCCATTGCCCTTATATCTGAGACGAAGAACTTTTATCGCGCGTGCTGATTATAAGCATGTTCATTGATGAGCCCTTGTTTTGCTCATCAATGAACATGGACCATCAGGAGACCCCTTTGAACTCTCTTCATCGGTCATGTAAGACTCCTCACAAACTCTTCAATGAGAAATGGTTGTTAAATGGATCCAGAATACTAAATATGCATACAGACAAAGAAGAAAGGTGTATTTATTGCTAAAGCGAGAACTAATGTGAGTTTCTATTCTCGTTTCTGAGTGAAATCATGGAATAAATTAACAGAATATTTGAAAAACTTATTTTTTACAATTTACAACTGATACAACTTAAATATGAAATAAAGACTATGAAAAGTCTTTGTGGTGTAAAATATGGAATGGTACAATACATATAAATCTTCAAAGCTGATTAAACCATTGGTGTAGAATAGGCTCAAATAAGCTCTACTTCTGCGTATTCCTTTTTTCGTTGCAATTCATTATACTTTTATGTTTGAACTGTATCTTTGTTTATGTGATGACCAAATTTAAACATTGAATCAATCAAAAAAGAGTTTGTAACAAATTTTTCATTGTGGATTTGACATCCAAGGTTATCTAGGTACCACACAAGGGAAAATCCCTGGGGCATTTGTATTGTATCATATCGTTTATAAATATATTGCATTGATGTTAAAGTCTCTTGAAAAGAGATACATATTGTGTCATGTCTATTGTATCGGCAGACTCTGAAATATACTGTACTTGCGTTTGTATGCTGTAAAACATTATGAGTGTACTTGAAAATTTGCTAAGAAAGAGATTCCAATTTCTTTAAATGGAGTTTCATCTTGTTTACAGAGTGTCAATAGTGGAGTTCCTCAGGACTCTGTATTGGGCCCTAAATTATTTAACAACATTCATGAGGTACCTGTATCTGATGTTCTCAATGTTGTTTTGTTTGCAGATGTGCATGACAGTAGCAGTTTATTGTCATGCACAGGCTTAACTATGTTACTGTGTTTTCTTCCATTCTGGGATAACGAATAAATGAAATAATAAAATTCATATATTTAAAAATAAAAGCCAAAATACACTAAATAACTGCTATTGTCATATACGCCTTCGCTCAAGTGTGAAGAAAGCTTTAGTGTCACCCATTATACCTTGCATGACTGAACCTCCCTCCTGTTTCTCCCCCACATTTGTCTGCTGTCTAAAATCTGCATAGCCATGTGTGTGCCCTGATACAGTAAAGTGTGCCATATGAGATCCTGCTCATGTTAAGTAGGTGTTGTTGAACTTGTGAACCGTGCGAGTGGGTGTCTCTTTGCGTGCCTGTCTGTTCTTTTTCTAGTGCCCCTGGAGGCAAAGTCAGAGCTCCTTTAGGGGACCAGCACAAGCACTCAGTGAGAGGATAAATAGCCTCTATCATCAGCCATTACCACTTCTGTTGTCTCTGCGTGTGAGCGATCCTTACCGTTCAGTCCAGGAAGGAGGGCATTCCGTTCATCTATATTTGATGCGGCTTGTGTAGTTTTCATCTGCAGTCTAAGCTTTGCTCGTTTTAAAATAGGGCTTTCTTCATATCATACCCCCACTTCTTATCCTTGGGAGCTGGAGTGTAGCTGGGCTGTTCTTATGTGTGCCATAAAAAGAGGAAGTCTTCACCTTACTTATCTACACTAGAAGAACAGATGTGCAATTTCTCCCTCTTTCTTCAACAATAGTGCAGCCTTTTATGAACTCTCGGAGAAATCACGCACACAAGCAAACACAAACACACACACACACACACACATGCGCACACCCATTTCTTCCACTTGCCCTAGTTAAGAGGGCATGATGCTCAACCACATGTATGCTATATGGCTGGGACAAAAACATTGGTGTCATGTCAAGAATGACATGAGAATTAGTGGAGTAGAAGGAGGGCAAGAAAGGCACAGAGGGAGTTTAGTGGCGGGGGTGATATTGTCTGTGGACGGTTGCCTCTGTACGTCTTCTTACATGAGTCCCTCGTCTCATTATTAACGTACTTGCAAGAACAATACTGTATTTTTATGTTTGGTATGTATGCCATTTGTGTTTATCCATTTGCTTTAATTCATCCAAATTTTGTACTTGCTTTAATTTCTTTATTTTTACAATCTGGTATTTATGACTCTAAATTTTGTGATGTTATTAAAAACGTGTTATTAAACTAAACTTGCTGCTTCAGATTCAGATTCAGTTTATTTGCCATTCGCAGTAAAAAAAACCACATTGGAATACATTAGCAAAAGTCTCCAGTGTGCACAGAAAAATACAGACATAAAACAACATTAAAAGACAAAAATAAAACAAATAAAACAGTAAACAAATGTCACTGTGAAATTGATTGACTAAAACAGTTCAAAAGAAGTGCAAATCATTAAAGTGCTCTGTTCACACTGATAACAGCTTGTGGATAAAAACTGTTAGCATAACGAGATGTCCTGCATCTCAGAGAGCGATATCTTCTGCCAGAGGGAAGAAGCTGGAACATGGCTTTCCCAGGGTGACCAGAAGAGTCATTGACAATCCTAAGAGCTTTGTTTAAAAGTCTGGATTTATAAAGAACCTCCAGAACAGGAAGCTCACAGCCCACGGTCCTCTTAGCAGAGCGGAGCACCTTGTTTAAAGCTCTCTTTTCTTTATCTGTGATGTTTCCAAACCACACAGACACAGAACTAACAAGTAAACTCTCAATGGTGCAGCGATAAAAGTTAAGCAGAATCTTAGAGTTAGTGGTAAATTCTCTAAGTTTACGCAGAAAGTAGAGACGCTGACGAGCTTTCTTAACGACTCGGTCAGTGTTTTTAACCCATTTCAGGTCGTTAGACAGAGTTAAACCCTGCTTGTCTGTGTCTTGAATTATTGACCATGAAGATAGAGATTTTCACAAGTCTGCAGTTGCAGCGTGATAGGTGAATAGTATTTATTATGAGCATTCGTCCCAATGCAAAAAATGGTTAGTAATCTCCTTATAACATCCATCGTTACATTTACAACATATCTGCACACATTCCCGACATGTAAACTGGGGGAACAGGCTTGTATTCTCTTTCTGGCCGAGTATAAGCATAGATCCAAAACGCTCCAAATACTTAAAATGCCTCCAATAAGTGTTAAGTTCAACATTTAATCTCAACATTCTGTTTGACTTTGAGATTTTAAAAATGAAGCTGAAGCGCAAATTCAGACTGAAAGACCGGCCACGGCTCTCGCCCGTCCAGGGCCTGCCCATCACACAGCTCTGCCAGCCTCTCGAGCCCTGCCAATCACACTGCCCGGCCAGCCCCTTGAAAACCCACTGACAGCAAAGCGGGCAGTTTAAAAGCAGCCACTCCCCGATAAACAGCGCTTCCTAAAGCTCTTAACATGCACCACCTCCCCAGCGCCCCCTCAGCTCCTGGTTCCTACTTGGGTTTCCACTCTGGCTCCTTCCCTGGTTCCTGTCCTGGCTCCTGCTCTGGCTCCTGCTCTGGCTCCTGCTCTGGCTCCTGCACTGGCTCCTGCTCTGGCTCCTGCTCTGGCTCCTGCTCCGCCTGCGCCTCATTCACACCATGCTTCTAGCCACCACCAGTGCTTGACCTGGGGGGTACAGCAGCAGACGATCTCCGCTCTGCAAGTGTCACTGCCGGGGTCAATGCGCCAGTCAAATAAATCTTTTTCATGCATTAATGTTTCTTGGTCTCTTCAGATTGAAACTATTCTGTTGTAAACTGCAACCTTTACGGATCTACATTATTTATGCTGCTGAACAAAATGTGTAGATTACTGTCTACTTAATTCAGTACTTTTTGTTTTACTGGTTTTATTATTAAAAAACATTTGCATTAAGCCTTTGACAGACTCATCTTCAACATGAGGATAAAAAAGATAGGAGTAGCTGTTTAGTAGCAAAAAAAAAAAAACAGACAATGACAGCAGAATCAACAACTGTTTTGCTTACTGATGTAGCCTGTCCTGGTGTCATTAAGAAGAGCTTCAACCATTTACAGAGAGCATAATGAGAGAAAGCGGATTCTCAAAGAGACGTGTCCATTCTTACAATTACTGAACTGTGTTGTTGCGACACCAAATTATCCCTATGGTGTAAGTTATAAAAGATTATTATTATCTAGTTTGTTGGCAGTGTTCTGAATGGCTCTCACCAGTGCATTTTTAAATGGGTTCCCTGTGGATTAAGCCATGTCTCTCTTCATTTATCATATTAAATATATTTGTTATAGCACACCCAAAATGCAGGGGTTTTGGGCACCACTCCTCACTTATTATATGTGGCAGAGTGCAGGCACGTCCTCCTCTCCTAGTTGAATTATCTCAGTGCAAAAACATCAGACAGGATCCATGTCTGACTTGCCCCTGAGCATCCAACTAGCCATCCAGCAGTCAGAGCTGTGCAGCTGTTTCTGTGCTCATTCAGAGAAAGACAAGTGCTCAAATGTGGACATGTATGGGGGGTCCTGTGTGTGTGGGCATGTATGTATGAGAGAGAGGGAGTCCAGTGTGTAATGCATGTGCCACAGGGCTCCAAAGAGAGCACTCTAATTTCCGTTTCAGAGGAAAGTGTGATTGACCACAAACTCTTCTGCCGGCGGGTCCAAGCAGGCACGCTCTAACCACACACCCACACACAAGGACGACAACTACTGCTCTAACAGATCTTCTCACATTTCATTTGTATTTTCTGAATTTATTTCAATTTAGGTCACATGTAAACATAAGGTTCAGTGATCATTTCAGGTTAAAAGTTTGGGATGTTGAACCCGTAGTAACTAGTATAGTAAAAATCTGGGCGGCACTGTGGCATCAGTACAAGAAGCTTGATTCCACCTCCAACCCTTTCGGTGTGGAGTTTGCATGTTCTCCTGTGTCTGCATAGGATTCCTCCGGGTGCTCCGGTTTCCCCTACCACCAAAATCATTCAAAATAGGTCTGGCATGCCCCTTCTGTATGCCGACTCCGCTTCTATGTGTGGAGCAAGAGACAAATGCCCACAACAATTGTAAAGCGCTTTATGACTCTGGTCTACAAATAAAGATTACGTACTTACTTGCAAAATGTTATCTGGAAAATTATACTCCTAAAATCCCCAAAATGGCTCAGGTGATGAAAATATCTTCCAAAACTTATTTCCTTTATTTTTTTTTTTTATAACTCTTTTTAAAATACTAAACAATCTGAGCCATAAGTATAGACATTATATGAATCACTTTGTGTTTAATAAGTCTGTCACACATTGTTGAAATGGGTAAATATCTGTTGAACAATATTCTAATTTCCTGAGTTTCACTCGTGAGCCTGCCAGGAACAAGAATATATCAATAACATAATTTAAACACAAAAAATATAACGTTGTTATTCTAATGGAATGAATATGCGTATGCTTTTTATATCAAAGCAGCAGCATAGTACCATACACCACTTCAATCAAAACTATGCAGTACATAGAGAAATGAGTAAATAGAGTCATCTGACACCAGTTTCCTGTCGGACGGTCACATTGCTGTGAGAGTGCTTGTGTGCAGGGGGTTGTGAGGCTGTGTGAACCATCTGGCTGCACGCAGGCCTGACTACAGCGACAATCACAGCAGATTAGAATGTGGGGGAAAGCACTTCTTCTCTCCTTCATTTAACTCGTTTCTTCTTGTCTCCTTCGCTTCAGTGACCCAACTACCCCGATTTTTTGTGCGTGTTTGTGTGTGTGTGTGTGTGTGTTTTTTTGTGTGTAAGCATCTGCACGTCTGCATGGTCCCTCTGATTCCAGGACACTTTCTGAAATGTCACTTAGTGCGATTACCTTCTATTGGCCAGTAATTGAGAACAAGTCACCTATTGGCTGCTAATGGCTTTAACGGTTTGCGGTTTGCGGTTTGCGGCTGACATAGAGGCTAACCTTGCTGAATGTTAATCCCCATTGGGTCAGCGTGCGGCTATAGCCCTGATCCTAACAAGTGCGAGTGCTGGGTTGATTAAAAAGATTAATGAGGCTAATGGGAGGAAATCACGACGGCTGCTTAGAGCAAGGCACCGAGACATACAGACGTGAGAGGAGTGGGAGAGGCATCAACAACATACTGCATCCATTAAGATGAAAAAAGTAAATAAACTGCCTATCTCTGAATGTTTGGGAATATTCGTGACTCAAGCCTTCATGGACTAACCTCTGAAAATTTGAATATTGTTCAAAAGTCAATTTACACCCTGTAATTCAATTGTAAAATGTGAAACTAATCTATGGAATAAGATAATTTGTCATTATCTTGATTATATATTTAAAAAAAGGCATTTGGCACTTTGCATGTAATCAGTCAGTATCATATATTGGTTTCACATTAAATTAAACTACAGAAATAAATGGATTTTTGAACAGTATTCTAATTTTCTGTGATTCTCCTATATTTAGCAAAAAAAAATACATATACATTTTTTCCCTATTACCTGATTTTCGGCCAGTTTTATTTTCTCCTCTTGTCTATTCTAATAGCAATGTAGCAGATGGAGACATTGAGGGGTGTTGATGGTTTGCTGCTATTATAGGGTAGAGAGTACACAAGGTTACCAGTCAAAAATTCAATTACACAAAACTATGAACATGAATATCTGTTGAATTGGTGTGGTCCCTCTTCAGCTCTGCTCTGGTTGGCACTCTCCCTACATTCATGACCCCAGCCTTGGCTTGCCGTGAGAGAGAGCTCTGGTGGTTGGGTCTATTCGCACGTGGGCGGACTCAGTGTGCCTGCTAACACTGCCATTCATTGTGTTTGCAATTGTGTGTTTGAGTGGGATTTTGCATGAAAGCAGTTGAGCGAAAATATCCTCAAAGAGCAATTTATGCGGCAGTTTGTCATGTGTGTCTACTGCTTTCTGATTACGTAGTTCTGCCATTAGTATGTCTGTCCCGTCCTCTCAAAAGGCTTGCAAACCGCGGGACATAACAAGTGAATGAGTCTTCCCCACAGACTGGTTCCCTGTTGATAGAATGTGTATTTTCAAGATGGGGTGGCCATTGCTCTTGAGGCAGAATGAAAAACGGTTACAAATTGACCTTGATGGGATGTCGTGTTGAGAGGAGTGGCTTTTGGCCTATTCCTTATTCCTCCAAGATCTTGTTTTCTTGCTTTGTTAGTTTTATTCAATAGTCAGTATAGTTACTTACTATGAAATTGTGCATTAAATAAGTTATTTCTACTTATAGAATTAAATTAGTATTATTTTCTGCAATTAACTAATTGAAGGGCCATAGAAGAGCCAAATATGGTCTGTTTTAGAAGATTAGGACTAGCGACTTGCACCTTTTTTTACGTGTAATCTCAGTGAAGAAGTAGAAGATTAAGTGAAGAATTGGCATAAAAACAGTTAAAAACTGCATCTGAACAATTTTACACAGGATGTTACTAATACATGAGGTGGAAATACTTACTAGTAGCATTTTTGAGTACAGCAGATGTAAAAAGGCAATTATGGTTAAATGATTTTAGGAGACAAAAGGAGGTTAGATTTTTGGACTAAGGTTAGCGCTGGAGAAGGCAAAGGCCAGTTTATTAGGTTAGCACAGTTCATAAGGCAACTCAAAGTGCTTGACAAACAAGAAAATAAACATTAAACATCCACACAATGCATTAAAAATCATGATTAATCCCAGTATTAGAGAAGACTGAAGATACAATCTTTTATTTTAATGCACAAATAAAAGCTAAACAGAATTTTTCTTAACTTGGATTTGAACATTGTCAGAGTAGAAGCATGTCTCACATTTTCAGGAAGACTGTTTTAGATTTTAGCTGAATAAATATGAAATGCTTCCTCCCCATGTATAGTCCGGACTCTGGGAACCAGCAGGAGACCCAGAGTCTGCATTGTTCATATGGCACTAACATGATGGTTGTAATTGCAGCTGTGTTCCATAATAGATGGTATATTGCTTCTACATATTCTTGTTATCATGTTTATCTCCCTTTCAGAGTAAATGCCTTCGTTGACATTATTTCTGTTATTCTAAAACATGTCCAAAGCATACACAAATTGCACTGACAGTTTCCCACTTATGAGTGACCTCAGGTGCTTCAAATCAAACTGTATTCTACTCTCTTTGTGAGCAGCAGTATTCATCCAGGGAACAACCTCCAGATGCAGAGCATTCAGAGCGGCATCTATTCAAATCACTTGAATCTTACAAGGACAAAAAAGCCTTTTTTAAACTGAGCATAGTAAAAGGTTCTTTTTTCCCTCAAAAGCCATATTGTTGAAGACCTTGGTTGTGGGAAAGTCATTGTAAACATGGAAAGAAAGGCCTCTACCTGATCTGAATTTCAGAAAAGTTAGAGGTGATGTTATCTGCCAACTTTTTGTTACCAACTATTGATTCAAAATTTCAGAATTTCCTATGAGAGTTGAATGTTGTTCCTGTTTTTGTGAACACATTATAAAGACACATTGATGAGTGATGACCTTACACACACGGTCATGTCCTTTTGAGGTTTAGTTTGTACCACACCATTAAATGAAACTGTAAAATGTTTGTGATACAAAGCTACATGTGTAGGAGCATGCCACGTTGCGTTTGAATGATAAATAAAGTTCCATCATGCTCTGCACAAAGAGACAAAAGAAAGACAAAGGTTAAAGGCCTTTTTTTGTAAGAAGAATGTAATCCAAATTTTGCAAGCAGTCTCATGCTGGAGGTATGAACCTATAAAGACAGCTTAAAGGAGATTTTAATTAATCCTAATTGAAACCTGGAGTTGTTTTGATATACATCCACACATTTAACTATCTATCTCAACACTCCTGTCTCAGTCTCTGTCTCAGTCCTGTTATTAAATATTATCACAGATAGATAAATAGATACTTTATGATCCCCGTAGGAGAAACTCAAGTGTCCAATAGCAGCAAAAATAAAAACTAGAATTGATCTTTCTTTCTAATGCGAAAAATATAGTAATAATAAGCAACAGCCCCTCAGGTCACAGCAGCAGAGATGGATTAGCCTCTGGGTGGACCAGGACAGGTCACAGCAGCAGAGGTTGAAAATTTGCTGGGTGGGGCAGGACAGGTCACAAGGTGGAGTAGCCGCTTGGTTCGGACCATTTTCTCTGCTCTAGTCCAAAGTGAGATGCATTTTTTTCAGCATTTTTCAAAAAGTTAGCCCTCCTCCAAGGAATGTTTCTGGTCTGGACCAGTGCAAAACTATGAACAATGTACTGTATAGCAACATTTCAGGTAGTCAAAGCAATAAAAAAATATATATATAAAGCACAAAACCAGAGTATTCAAAAGTTGTCCCCCTATTTGCTCACAAGTAGTTTTCTTTATTTTGAAAACAAAATCGTTGCTCATACATTTGTTTTGGCAATTTCCCTAGTGTATTGATGTCCTTTACAATCACATGGCTGTGTTTGCAAGCCGGTAAATTTGAAATTCTGAAAAAAAAAACCATCCAAACCCACATTGGCCCCCATCATCAAACATCACTTCCTCCACCCGTAACCTCGATGTCATCTTTGACTCTCACCTCAAATTCCGCAAATTGGGTCAAACAAACCACCCCAGTATCTATGGCCATGGCACCATCTTAAAGATAAAACAATATATACCGTTTTATTGGTTGTTTTTGCCGCTGACTGTGCAGCGCTTTGTGAACACTGTTTTTGAAAATTGCTATACAAATACATTTTTATTTATTAGTGATCAACATGGAGGACTGGGCGTAACAGCAGCAAGACTTTGTGAAGATCAAATACATCAATCAAAATGCATTTCTATAGCATACATGCAAAATGCAACACAAAGTTCACATAGACGACATTTAAAACCAACAGCCACCGCATTAAAACTCACTGTAAAACACACATACAGTAGGCTATTCTAAAAAATTTTGTTTGAGTTTTACTGGGGGAAACTGTTTGGCATCCATGTATCTGTTGGATGCAGCGACAGAGTGATTCTATTGGCCCATGTTCAACATATCGATATTGAAAAGAAGGGGGCCCAGAATTGATCCTTGGGGCATGCCACTTGTCAAGGCCAAATGATCGGAGATGCAATCCCCAATCTCAAAAATGTAATGTCTGTCCTCTAAAAAGGACCTGCACCACCTTGAAGCAGCTCCAGTGATGCCATCCCAGTCCTCAAGTCTCCACAGGAGGATCTCAGGATTAACAGAGACCCAAAAGAACCTGCACTGTGACTTTTGCTTCATCGCAGTACAGTATGTCATTTGACTTTGAGCAGGGCAGTCTCAGTGCTGTGGTGGGGCCTATACTGAAACAGGTTGAACATACAATTCAGCAGCAGAAAGTTGTTGAACTGGAGGTTAACAGTCTTTTCTCATACCTTCTCTAAAACAGGCAGGTTAGAGATGGGCCTGTAGTTACTAAGCACTGCAGGATCAAGACTCTTCTTCTTTAAGAGAGGCCTGATCACTGCAGTTTTCATAACACTGGGGGAGGTTCCTGACTGTTGTGATGTGTTCACAATTTCAGTGAGAGATGACAACAAACTTGTTACAGTACACCTTTGACTTCTGTCAGTTGCAACAAAGGGTAAATAACACATTTGTTATTGACTAAATACTTATTTTACACCATTATTTGCAAAAAAAGATTGTTAAAAAAATGAAAGTATTTTCTCTCCTATTGTCTCATAGTTGAGGTATACCGATGATGAAAATTACAGACATCTTTCATTTTTTTAAGTTGGAGGACTTGCATACTTTTTGTAACAGTAAAGTGAACTAAGTTTGAGAAACCATGAAACATGACAAGTTAATCCTGAACAACTTATGATTGTAAGTACGATGTGTACATAATCGATTGTTGTGCTGCAGGCCCTGCCACAGCTTGGCCTGAATGAGTAGAAAGAGCCAGATGACATGACTGTGTGCAACTGTGACCAACGCTGCTATGAATGTGCAAATTAGCCTGGCTATAATGAAGCTTGACGATGCATTTATACTGCAATGTTTTTCTCAGCAGAAGCCACGATTTACCATCAAGCCATTTCTGAGGCTGCTGCTTATTATGTCAATTGTATTGTATTGTAAGGCTTTTCCTTTCTCGCCCCATCTTTCAGCGTCAGCACCTGGGAAGGCATCAAGGAGAACTGGATGATTCAAGTTTCTGAAAGACAGATTTTCCTCCCTTCACAGAAGCTGAATAGGGATTGCATCACTCAGTAAAGCTATGCACAATATCAAGTCCGTCCCTTTTTGTTGCACACTGTTTCTGTGACTGATAAGTCATCTCTGTACACAAGGCTGAACCTTCAGATTTTGCAGATGCTGTTCAAATTCACATTGTTTGCATCAAACTATGTGTGCTGTTGATTGACAAATCATGTATTAATGTATTAGTCTACTAAATGGCTCTAATGGCAGTATTTTATATGACATATGAGTGTAAATACATTTCCCTAACACTGTTTGTAGCTGTTTTCTCAAGACAGACGAAGTTCCGTGTTCATGAAAATTCAGTGAAATGTGGAATATTTTATGTTCGAATTGTTGTGGCAACATGTGCCCTGCAGTTCCAGAGCCGACGGCCTCTCCTCCCTCCTAATGCTTTCACAAACCATCATCCATAGGGGCATGAATAACATGTTTCTTTCTCAAGGACATCACGAGTGTTGTGCAAACATGCTAGGCATCAGTTTGTCAGCATTCCTGTTCATTTAATTTCTTCACTCTCAAACTTCTATTTATTATCAGGAATTTAGTCATTTGCAACACTAGGGAAATAATACAGTGCTACAATATACACTAGCAGTGTATTAATATTATTATACAAAACTAGTTCAAGGCAAGCTGTGAAAATGCATAGCACAATAAAACTGTTTGACCAATGAGTACAAGTGCAAATATTTAAGAGTAATGTGATAGTAACCTCCTGTAGTTAGATAGTGGATAGGTGATTTAAGCTGATTGTAACTGTCATATGATCTCATGTTGTATATTGTGTGTTTATTAATGGGGTCCTGGGGCAGTGGAAGCCCAGAAAATGAAATTCATGGAGCGTAGAGGAGATGAGAAAGATAATAGACAGTGACAAAGTGGAAGCAGTAATCAAGCATGACTTATTTCAGCATAACTCTATCAACAACTGGCTGCTGTGTTTCTACATCTTGAAGAGGACTGTATTTTTGACTTACAAATATAATTAATACAAAATACTTGCTGTAGGGTTCTAAATGACATCACCAATGAGGCTTTTATGTGATGGAGTAAACAGGCTGTGGTGAGGCTGTAGAAGAAGCCACATCTCCATCTTGTGGAGGCAGGAGAGAAGTGAGGGATCAGAGGGACGTGGGAAGTTACTGTGGAAGTAACATGCAGCACTGACCTTGTGCATGGCATTGGATATATACAATTTAAGATGGAAAAGATGTATACAGACAGCATTTGCCAACATTGTAAAGAAGTTTAAATTATGTAGGTGAGTATTATCATGAGTTTAGTTGTCCAAATATGAAATAACATAATAACAATAACATTTTTAAGATCAACATGATCAAAGGAACAACAATGAAATCATTTGAAATGAATTATGAAAATGTGGTGATAATAAAATACAAAGAGGTCAAATCAGATTTAAAAAGGAGTGCGGCAGTCCATCTTTGAAAATGTTTTTGAACAGCATAAGATAAGATAAGATTAATTGTATTAATCTCACAATGGATAAATGTATATGTCACATTTTGCATAGATAGAATCACTCAGGTAGTGTAAAAGACAGAAGTGTGCAACATGTTAAGGTAAAAAATATGTCTGTTCCATGTATACTTATGTACAATGAAAAGTGGCAACATTGCTGGTTCTTCAGTCCTAGTGCAGGTCATCAGTGTACAGTATGTATACATTGTTAGGAAAGTTACAGGCAACATAACATTTCTTATTTTCCCCTTTTTCAATGGTGTTACGAAACAACCAGTACTTGAAATGTAATAGTATTATGTTGCGAGTTGTCATGTCCACAATTTAAATAGAAAAATAAATCTAAAAATTGTACATAAACCAAATATATTCAACAGAGCTCTGCTCCATTACTACAGTTAGTGATTATGATGACCAATAGAACATCAGAGCATCAAGGCTCCAAAAGCTATTGTCAGAGGTCCGTTCAGACGGAGACGCTGCAAAGCCATTAGAAAAATTACCAGGCTCCTTGTTCAAATGCACAGTGTTTAACAACAAAAAAACAATGTAGTTCTGGAGCCTGGTCAGTAGTAGCCAGTGGAACGTTACAACACGACACGCGTGACCCCCAGCAGTAAAACCACTTCCTCAGCAACATCCTCCTCAGGCCACCGCAAAGACGTGAAAGAATGAACCAACATCATTTTGCAGCAGCAGCGTAAATGGAAACTGAAACTAGAGCTTTGCATGGTTTCTTGAACCACACATAGTTAGTTAGTTTACCCACCGCCATTGTCCAAATATACATGCGGGGAAGTAGGGGTCAGAGCAGGCAGAGAATTCACACCTTTTTCTTGAAACAGCCTCCGCTGAGCAGCGTATCTGTTCTGTTCCACTCTGGAGGCTGTTTCTCAACGCTTGCATTTTCACCCTCCTGAAACACCGTCTTCATGTAAACAGTAGCCCAAACTGATACCCACCTCAACCGTTTTACTCTTGCAGCGTCTCCATCATTAAACTGTGGTTGGTTTCACACACTGCTGTGAAGGCCTTTTTTCAAAGATTAACTCTTCTCCAGTGGGCCATCTTTTTTCTCTGGTTCAGTGTATTACCCTGAACAATGTACTGGAGTAAGATTCAAAGATAAAAAAAAGCATAAAATACAACTTTTTCAGAGCTACTTGCTTGCTGACAATTAATTTTTAAAACCCATTTGAACTCTTTCTAGTATGTACAGTATTTCTTCCACTTCTGTTGATGTGTTTATTTTTGTTTAATGTGACAAGCAAGTAAGTCAACATAGTCAGTATTCTATTTATTTGGTACTTTTTACTCAGACCTCAAAGCTATTTGTGTAATTTTTTGTTGGCATCACATCATAGAAATGTATGCTATATTGTTACACACTGCATTATTGTGTGTATAAGTTGAAAAACCCTGCAGCGAAGGGTTTCCTGTGTAGTTACAAGAACATTACATACTGGGCTGTGGTTGACCAGGCATTCAACAGTGAGAGCATGGAAACTTGTGGGGTGAGCACGCCTTTGTTCTGATCACAACTTGTCAAGTCTCCAGGCTCTGTTTACTTGAAAACACTTTTTGGATTCAAAATTGATACTGGCTGCCATGGGGGAATATATTTAGCATATTTTGTTCATTTTGTGCATGTAGAAACAAGTCAATTAAAATGATATGTTCTTTTTCAACACAGTGAACTGAGATGAAAGGCTTAATTTGGATTGTTTCTGACAAAATAATTGACTTTTTCCTTTAGAGAACAGTGCAGAGCCTTTATCTGTAAACAATAAAAGACCTATAAGGGCTATGGGGTATTCGCCGCTGACGATTAGATGTCCCATAAAGATTGCACTCCCACTCGCTGGAGAAAACAAAGTACACAGGAAATCACAACTGAGGATACAGCAATATCAACAATCTGTACAATATTTGATTGTTGATTCTAATGCAGTAAGATATGTCCAGGGCCACATTCCATCAGCAAATCCACAGCTCAGTTGGAAAAAGCACAAGGGCTCTATGTATCTGCATGCGCCTCCTGTACTGGCAACCCCCCTCCCATCTCTGTGTGGAGTGAGTGGACAAGTGCCCAAAAAAATAACAATTGTAAACCGCTTTGTCACTCTGGTCTGTGAAAGGCGGTATATAAATAAAAGCTTACTTACTTACTTACTTGTATCTGGGTGTTTTACCACTGCAATGAAGGCTATATCAGCACCAGTAAGATTCAAGATCAATCAATTTTTTGCGTTTGCAGTGTTAACAAGAATAATCACTTGCCATCCTCCCTGTTCTTCCATGAAATGTTGAAATTTAACAAGGAATAATGTGTAAAGATGAAAACTCAACGTCTGTTTTGAAGGACACAGGGCCACAAGTGTCATCCTCAGCTGATCAGTTTCACTATTGATAGTCCCTCTCATTTGGGGAAAAATCACTAATTCGTAAATCCTTGGATGCTGTAAAGTCTTTATCTCAGTTTACATTCTTTGTTGAATTATTGAATGTGCAGAATTCCAGTCCCTGCTCCTCAGAGTCCCAGTAGGTGGCCAGTCCCTTTGCTCCTCAGAGTCCCAGCAGGGGGCCAGTCCCTTTGCTCCTCAGAGTCCCAACAGGAGGCCAGTCCCTGTGCTCCTCTGAGTCTGAGTTGGTTCATACAGGATGTCACAGATGTACTTTGATGCGAAGCCATGCAGAGATTTGTACACAAGCAGAGCTACTTAAAAATGTGTTCTCTGAGCCACAGGAAGCCAGTGCCGAGACCTGAGACTAGGACTAATGTGATCACATTTCCTGGTTCTAGTCCGGACTTCAGCTGAAACTGTAGTGTCTAGTGAGAAGGCCCTCAAAGTATTCTTCCCTCCCGGAGAAAAGTGCATATCCATTCTATCAATCTATCTAAAAAACAAAAAGATCAGTGTTTTTAATTGATATGGTGGAATGCTAACAATTTTAATTTATTTACAAAATTAACTGCTGTTAAAATAGAACCAACATGCAATTCTTTCTTGTGGTAAAAAAGTATTTCACAAAGTATGTCACCCTAACCCTTTTTCTAACCCCCACACATTGATGTTCCATTTCTTTAGTCGACTCAGCACAAATACATTTCTGATTAATGCAAACATAGTGAATGGCATTTTATACAAGAGCTGGTCTCTGTTACAGCATCTACTCCTGGATTAAGATGAAGATGAACGGAATACTTTTCATATCAGGTAATTTGGTAATTTGGGAGCATTTTGGCTCCTCTAACTGTTGCACTGTTGCATTGTTTTCAGGTATTGGTTTGATCTTGGGGTCGGCAATAGGTTTTGAGGTGAAACCCGGAGCAAACATCACTTTGTTTTGTGATTGTCCATTAATTGTTGGCAAACTTTTGGCGTGGTTTAAGAACTGTTCTGATGCCGACCATCCACCCTTAGTAATGAGACTGAAGAAAGACTACCTACCGTTTGCGACCGACCTGATGAGTCCCCTGCCTCGGTTCCAGTTTGTGAAAAATGTCTCATCCAATTCCTACGACCTGCAAATCACCAATTTCACGGAAAAGGATGAAGGTTTGTACTATTGTGCCACAGAGAATCTGAAAGAGATGAAGTTTGTCTACACTTATGGAAATTCGACCACCAAACTACAACTTAGTAAGTACTGGGTTGCAATATTATTACTCACTCTTTTGCTAAAAAAAAGCTGCTAAATCGATTTTTTTCTCTTCCGCGTTTTATAGAGTCTGCTAAAATCCTTGACCCAGACCTGGATGAATGTTGGGTTTGCTGGACTCTGCTGTTCTCTCTGGGTCCTACAGCTGTTCTCTTCTCTCTGGTCACTTCATGTGCCTTCTGCTATCATATCAGTAAATATTGAGATAATCGTGGAAAAGTTTATAACACACTGTTTAAGCTCACATCTATACCAAAGTCATTTTCCTTTATTTTGTAGAGAAAATTAAGAAAGTGAATCAGATTTCTGCTATGACAACGGAAACGGTAAATATTTGCTTCGTCAATTTATTTAATAATTTATCTCATGCTCATGCAGAGATGTACAAAACAGAACAAAGCAATATTATATCATTTCAATGAAGGAAGGACCTTTTCCGTAGGTTTTCTCCAGGTGCTCCGGTTTCCCCTACCACTAAAAACCTGCACAATAGGTATGAATGTAATGAATGAGTGAATGGATGGTGTTTGGTCGGAGGGTTTGATGCGGCAGTGTGTTCGGCGACTTGCTTCCGTCATCACCGTGTGTGGAGAGAATGGAAAACTTTCTGAGCTCTGAACAATTGTTAAGTGCGTTGCGTGACCTTGTTCTGTAAAAAGCGCTATAGAAATAAACATTACTTACTTATTTTCTTTTCAAAAATGCATGTTCACAGAATATTATTATTTTAAAAAAGTATTAAAACATTTAGATCCAGAGAACAGGAGGAACTTATATGCTTTTACCATGGACATAATTTGTTTTAGGAGACAAAATATATCATTTAAGATGAGGAAAACATTATTTTCAAGCAGTTCTTAAATCATATTTTTGCAGCGTAGATTGAGTTCTTGTTTGGCTAATGCGTTAGGTTTTTTTACTCTGACACTTGTGGCTATCATGTTGCCATTTACCAAAACATTGCTCTTACTTACAAGAAGTGCCTTTAAGTATGTCAACCACGGTAAATCTGAATCAGAATTATTTGTTTTGCCATTGCAAGTAACAGGAAGTCACAAACAGTCACAAAAACTACAAAAAGGAATAATTCTAATACAATTCTAATATATAAGTTATATACAAAAGGCATTTTGTGGTATCACTTATGGTATATTTAAGGCAAACATACAAATAGGTCCATTTTAAAAAAGGTCTAGCATTTGTTCTGGTCTGAGTCGATGTTTTGCTCCTTACAGATGTGGCTTTCTGTTTCACATCACGATTCCCTCTAACCCCTTTGCTGCAACATGAAATTTCAGGATGAAGAAGTGTGTTACGCTGCTTTAGAAATCCGGCAGACCTCACAGAGGCCGAGGAAAACAAGCTCCCGTGCTGACTTCTGCACATACTCTGCCGTCAAGATGTCCAGAGTCTGAACTGAGAGAAACACAAGAAAATAGTATCGATCATAGTGAAGGTGTTTTGCTGTTATCTGACTGACCAAAAAAGAAATAGTCTGTGCGACAGATTTTGCTCTTTATTTGATGGAACACAACTAGAAGAATATGTTTCACCAATCAGAGGAACCAGTGAAACATGTTACTTTTTGTATTGAAGAAAGTTGTTTTATCAGGACATTGCACAATTTCCTCTCATATAATCAAACCTGCATTGTATTATTGAAGTTTGCCCATATGAAGTGGAATCAATCCTCTTTGTGATTTTGCAATCAGGAAGAGAAAAGGGTGTGCGAACTGAAATAGTTTTTATTTTTCACTTTGAGGTAATGTTTTAATTGCAATTAACATAGGTGCATAATGCTTTTTAGCAAAAATAGAAGTAATGTAGCGGTCAGGGCTGGTGTTGGTGATACCTCAACAGAAACAGTTGAACAAAATATATATACAAGAGTTATAAAAGTGTGTTGGAATTATTTTGCTGAGCACCACAGCTTAAATTGCTTATATGGTATTGTTCATTCATAACGTAGAATCTAAACTGTGTCTAAAAAGTGTGTGGAAACAAATCTCACACGCAAAAAGGCCATAAGGATTGTATCAAATGTCGTCTATATAGACAGCGTTCTAGTCCACTGTAATTAAAATAACTTAAACTGAAGGACTTTAAACTGCTCAAACAATGTTCAGGGCATGTGGGAACTCTCAGCACCTAATGTGCAAAACTTAATTCATAATAGGGATGCTGATGGAAAACAAAAAACATAAAACCAATGTGTATCTCAGTGGAGGAGTTACTCTTAAATAAGTACGTAAGTAATCTTTATTTATATACCGCCAGTCACAAAGCGGTTTACAGCTGTTATTATTATCTCTTAAGCGGATTAACAGATCCTTGCTCAAACCTGATTACATAGAAAATCATCAACCATTGAGTAGTCCACATCTTTATGTGTATATTTTTCTAATAAATAGCTTTAAATAAGATCCATTAGAGTAGACACTGTTCTTCTGTATTACTTGTGTAGTGTTGTTTTTGTTCCAAATGGTCTTTCATCCAACTCCTTTTCAAAACTGTCTGTTACTTTCTGTGAAAATATGTTGTTGTTGTTATGTATGATGTTTCCGGTTTTGAAATAAACATTGTGAATGACTGATTTTGTGAAAGAAGTGGTTCAACCTGTCAGAACATGAACTTGGGGCATTTTTCTTATACCTTCTCTCTGCCAAAATTAGTTGTGCTTGAGACCACACCGACCTCAAGGCCTTGTGGTTGGAGGTTTCTCCAAGATGCCGCCTGAGCTGTAGTCGGCGTGAGGTCGAGAAAAAGAAACTTCTGGCATCTTGGACTGCCTACATGGTCTGCAGACCATGTGTGAACTGTGAGGCTGCTGTTCATTCCCCTGTTATTCACTTTTGTATCATCATGGAAATTCAAAATCAAATCTAAATACAAAAAAAATACGTTAATGAGATATAAATATGATGAAACGTTCTAAATAGTGTTATGTTCCTGCTTAAAAACAGAAGTTGACAAAGAGACATCTTTACAGAATATTATAATGTAAAACGTTGTTGTACTTTTGTTATGTTGTACCGGACAGTATCCAGTGTTTAGTTTTATTTTGTAAGTGGGGGAGTAAACAATTGTTTTGCTTTTTCTCACTCCCTTTCATGCAAAGAGCATTACTTTATTGTGAGAAATATGTAATCTATGTATCAATATGTATTGTTTACTATAATATTTATGATACCACAAGTTTGTGATAAATTTTTTATTGTTTTATGCTCATGCTTGAATTACTTATTATTCACACATTCATTTATCATTGATATTTATTATAAGATGGACAGGCCCCAGGCTGTTCTACAAAGTAGACTAGGTGATTAAAATGAGTTAAACAATACTTTCATACTTGTGGGAACTCCCATGATACTTTGCTGTGATGGTGTGAGAGTGTCAGTGTGAGAGGAGAGAGCAGCATTCACATAGTTTCTCCAGTAAGATTCTCCAGTGTGAGATCAATATCTTATCTTCTCCTGATTCACTTTTGAAGGCTCTGAAGTCTCTCTGATCTCGACCTGCTGCTCTGTCAAAGATGATTCAGGCGTTTTCCTCCACGCCATCCTTCAGCTGTCTGCTCTCGTCTTCAGTCCAGGCGATCTGGGACTTTTACACCGGTTCGAAAAGCTTTAAGACTTGTGTCCTTATGTCCTTTGTCTGTGTGTGTGTGTGTGTGTGTGTGTGTGTGTGTCGATGAGAATCCATGAGCTCTTCGACAAGGGTTTTAAAAAGAATAAAAGTAGTAGTAAAAAAAAAAAAAAAAAAAAGAGTAGTAAAACCACTAAAATGTACCTCAACCTTAAAGGGTAACATTAAAACTCATTTCTAATTTGAGGAATTTAGCAATCCTAAAAAAGAGAAGAACAAAATGTAACATTTCTTGATACTTTTTAAACTATATGAGAATAACTTAATGCCCCCCTAGAAAGAATTATCTTTTTTAGTTAAAAAACACACTTCATTGTTCAAATAATAATGCTGAGTATTATGTATTTTTTTATGTCGACAGAATGTAGACAGGAACTGTTGACCACCAGATTTCATCTGTTTATTTCAAAAAGCCTAAACATGTGGTGAACACAAACACACACATCCCACTGTTGCACGTAGCCAAAGGTTTCAGCAATTGTTCTGCCCTCATGTGCAATGAAAACAGATGTTTCAATATAAAAGTGAAAGTCTGTAATAAACTGGACATTATGAATGTGTAACGAGGTATAACAAGACAGGCCCTCGTGGATATTAAAATAGTAGAATCAATTGTCTGATAGTAAAGGCCCATCCTGTGATGTGAACTGGGAAAGGCTTGGCCCTTCACATCAACTTCATCTAGTAAAAGGCAAAATAAAGCAAAACATAAAAGGATACAATCAAAATGAATATAAGATACAAATAATGATGTCATACATGACGTCCTGGTGCCTGCTTCCATTTTGCTTTGTAGATTTCAAAATATGTGTTTTGAAAGAAAATAAGCAAAATAAAAGCTGCTGTTTAAATCATTCTTTATTTTCTTTTGGTTTCCTATTTTTGAGATAGAAAATATGTATTTTAAACTTTTACTTGTACCTTTTACCTTAAATAGTGTCATAATAAAGCTACTAAAATATAATAATAAATAAAACGTCTTGAACAAGAAGGCTACATCTCCAGTTTGTAATAAAGAAACACATTATCCAGGCTAACGAACTCTGTAAAGGCGAAAATACTTCATCTATGCAGATGTGAAAGCACCAAAAAGATGAGTACTGGAACAGGGAACACTGTTTGATGCTTTCTTAGCTCCAAAGCTGAAACATGGTTTAACTAATTGGTACAAATTTTACTTTACTACTGTAATGGGCCAATCCACATGAAATACAAAACTTCCACATCTTCTTTGTCAAACATATTAATTTATCATACAGAGGCCTAGAACCGGTGACAATATTAAAAAAAACATATGCGAGATGTTGTCCAGTAGAAAAACACTATTAAAGGTTTGTGCAGCTATTGAATGATCATCAAGGAAAGCAATTTCTTTTTCACAATTTGTCTTTGAAGAATTCTCCTTTCCAATAGAGTTGTATTCCCCTCCATCTAAAAAAAAAAAAAACATTTCTCAAACATTAACGCAACTTATTATATATTTGTGCAGGTACTTGTCACAGTTCTGGGTTCAGAGGTTATTCAATCACACAAAACATTTACATTACTTTGTCTTTCTTTTCTTTTTTTTACAAAAATATTCTTTGCATTAACCCTTCTTACAAATGATGTAATCAAATGTAATCAAAGTATTCAAATATAGAAATAAAAAAATATTTCATTTTAAAACATAACCTAATCCTTTATAAAATGGTTCTTTTTCAACTATACATGGATAGGCCCAAATCCAATGCAGGTTACACTCACAATACATCGGGGGTACTTGCTGGGTTTGATTAACTAAATAAAATAAAATAGAAAAAGAATCAACTTTTATAAAACATGATTCAACGTAGTAAAACAAGCAAATCTGCAGTAGCTAAAGGTCAAAGCTTCTGCAGACCACTTTGAGACTTTTCTGGACTTGACTCGCGTTTCTTTTTGAAGAGATTTTTTAGCTTTAAAGTCTTCCTTCCTTTGTCTTTGTCCTTCTTTTCCTCTACTGGCTCATGGCACACGTCACAGGCTGGATGTATGGCCTGTGTGGGCAAGACCGTGGACTCTTCCCGAGTCACACCACTCTGCCGCAGGTTGGGAGTGGAGGCCGACAAACCAGCTGCTCCGGTGCCCATGGAATGACAGGACTTCTCTAAAATCCCATCGTAGACCAGCTGGCTCAGTGGACCCACATGGCAAGTTTCAGAGCAAGGAATCCATGGCACCTGGAACGTTGCTGTGATATCTGGCTGACTGATACTCTCTGCGCTTGACTCTTCTAAGTCTTCTCTCATTTGCAGATGTTCAGGAAATTCATCAGTTCTTTCACCGGCCATTTTTCTCGTGGGTATATCCGTTGACCTGTCCATCATTCTTGGTATCCTTCTTCTTATAGAGGGGGCAGACATGTCATGGTCCTCCCTAAACATCCTTTGGCTCATCTGCTCATAGGCATATTCTGGTCGTTCATCTGGATAACACGCATCTGCAGGTATCTCTCGAGGAATCATGCGAATGGAACCCATCTCTGGAGGATACTCGAGTTCTTCTCTGGAAACTCGTCTTGTTTGGTTACGATGCATGTCGATCATTTTGTCCAAGCCCACTTTCTTACCATCTAAATCACCCTTAGTCCAAGATATTTTTCTTGAGCCAGCGTCAAAAGACATCCCCATGGTCTCTCTGCCAAGGCTTCTGGGTAATGATTCATAGGAATACCCAGCCTCCTCTCTTTGCAGCTTTTTAGGAACACTGTCAATTGACATTCCCATCATACCTCTTGTTAGTTTCCGTGGATCCCGGTCTGAGGCTTCAACTTCAGACCAGAAGATCTTCCTATAATCTCTGGGATACTCAGTTCCTCCTCTTGACAAAGAGTCAGAGAATTCGGCCAGTGTATCTCGCTCTGATCTTCTTGAGGCAATATCAGAATCAAAATCCATGTGTATGGTCTTTTTGGCATCAATGGGAGATTCACCCACATCGTGAAAAATCATCAATGGGTGTTCTTCTCTAGATGTCCGCAAGGCTTGATTTTCAAGGGTGAAATCTTGATCTGTGTCTTGGGTCATCCTTCTGGTGGCTAAATCCGAGCTGGTTTCTAGTTCCTCAACATAAACTTTGTGAACTGGAGACTCGATTGGTTCATCTGGATCTCTGACTTTGGACGGAGACATATCTGCTGATAGCTCAGATTCATCTGGGTAATGTTTTCGATGAGGGATATCAAGGGGAGTCCCTGGATACAGTTTGCTAGCTGAATGTGATGTGAAGGCTTCGTCACCATACTTTTCCTGGGAATCTCTGCCAGTGAAAAAAAAGGAAAAGAAAACAGAGACACAAATTATCAAAGGAAACACTCAACAGTTTTGCCCAAACTACAGGTCTTTTGAAGTATCCATGGGTGCTTTTGTTTGCTTCGGGGAAAAAAGTGTTTTTTGGCATGTTCTGCAACCGATTCCCTCCCAGAATGATTGTTGTTTGCCATGTGTTGACTTAGCTGACTTACTGCTTTTTCAATGTGTGGCGCAGAATTACTTCATCTTCATCATAGCATGGATATGGGGCACGGATGGGAATGAGGAGGTCGGGGTCAGACGAAATCGTTGACACTGGGGGTTGTGTGACAACACCAGAGCGGCGGCTGCGAGACACTCGAGAGGTGCGCAGTTGAGGAGAGCACTTCATTGGTGCCACTGGGACTAAAGAGCAACAGATTCAAACAATAGAACTTCTGTTAAGCCAGTGAGAGAAGTCTGTGTGCTTACCTGGCAGCTGCTGAATCATAGGAGTCTCCTCCAGAAGATCCTCAATAGATCCATGGACAGCACTGTGGTACATGCATCCAGACTGGGAAACTCGATGCAGACCATACGTTGTTGGGTCGGAGTAGAGCAGAGCAGTCAGGGTTGTCAGGCCTACATTCCTCATGATTGGAAAGCCACACAGGCGCTCGATCTGCTGCCAGCGATGGAGCCGCTCTCGTAAGCAGGCAGTTACTTCAGATAAAGCATTTCTATGGAGCATTGAAGACACCAAAAATATAGTTAGATATGTTTATTACATACTATATTAAAACTGTAACTTACTTTGCCTCCAGAATCTTTTGGTCAACTTGGTCCAGAGATGAACTGTGGGCCACATGCAGAGTGCCCAGCACAGAGCTTCTTTTCTTCTTGATTCTTTCTGCCTAACAAATTCAAATGATTATTATAAAGTGTGCGCATGCATGTAAGAAAGGGGTCATACTTCTTCTTTGGCTGTTGCAAGCTGGGATTCAGCACTCTGCTTTTTGATGTTGTAGTACTGAACCTCTACTTCATGTGTGAGCTGCAGCCAGTGCTGCAGAGCCTCAGTGGCTGTCCAACTGGCCTTCATGTCCTTCTCCGCCTGCTTTAGGACCTCACGAACCTTTCACAAAAACACAAGATAGAATCTACTAGAACGCCTAAAAGATTGTTGTATGTAAAATATCCATCCATGGGGGGGGAACATTTGGAATCAGAACTTTGTTTTGATTCCAAATGTTCATATATTCATTTCATTGCTATTAATAGTTTGTTTTAAAACTGGTTTCAAAGTTATTGGACCTCTATCAAATTAAGTTACAAGGACTTGTGTGAGCGCTTCACTACATTATGTGTGTGAGAACTGCATTATACAGCACAATGTCTAAAGTTTTCATTCTACTGTTTTTATATTTTTTCTTTCATTACTTTCGTTATTTTCATGTTTATATTTAACGATATGTTGTTGCAAGCCACATTCTGGAAACACTTTTGTGTAACATGTGTGATGAGATGAATGGGCTCAAGGTTGTTAGCCTTGTTTCTATGCTACAGCACCTGCTCCAGTTCTTCTTCGGCATATCTCAGGCGGCTGAGTTCATTGACGGCTCCTTGGCGCAGCTTGTGCAGGCGGTGTGCTTCCTCATGAGCTCCCATGATCTCATCCCTCATCTTCTCCTCGAGAGTCTGCTTCTCCTCTGCCACACTGCGCTTCTCCTCCTGAGCACGCTCTAGTCTGTTCAGGACAAACACGTCACATTCAGAGAGTGGACACAACATGGAGTGGACAGCCTAATACTGACTGTTCCTGCAGCTCCGTAAGGCTTTGCTCTGCACTTTGAAGACTCTCCAGATCCTTCATCATCCTAGCAATGTGGACTTTGCTGATTTTATTCTGGGTTTGGGCAAACCAGCAACCACCAATTCCCATGACAAAGGACACAATAAGCAGTAGATCTTTCATGTAGTTATGAGGTCCTGAAAAGAGATACTGCTGATGAATACTATAAATAATGACCATATAACTTAAGGTAAAAGTAGAATAAAAGACATTTTCCTAAAAGTTATGAGTGCAAATGGTGGTTTAGGCGCTGCCACATATTGCACATTAGATTTACTTTAAATGAAATAATGAATGTTGTGTTGATTCGCCCCAACTTACGTGTCGGCGGCCCAAAGAGCACCACATCAAGTGCTTTTATGTTGAGCTTCTGCTTATCCCTCTGGTCCTGGACTTTGAGGTGGCCACTCAAGAAGGCCGGCTCATTTGCTGCAATCCTGTGAATTGTTTTAAAACAGAGATTCAAGGATAGATAAGAATGAGAAAAGACCGGGCTGAGAGCATACACGAGAAAGGATATCTTATAGGCCAATACTTGGTACAATTTGATAATTCATACATTTCTTGTTCATTTAAGTGACGACAGAAAACAGAAAAAGTGCAAAGAATTAGAAGAGCAAAGCATTAGAAGTGAGAGGACATGCCATTCATACCTCGGGAGTGTGTTTCCAGTGACCTTAAACTCTTTAAAGTTCTTCTCATACTGCGGCAGCTCCACAAAGTCTTTCAACCAGCGCAGAACTTCTTCCTGTGTCCAGTTATGTACTGAAAAGTCATACAGGTAGTCAGAGAATGTTTATTTACAAAGTGTTATTATTCTAGTGTTATTCTCTGGCACACCTTGGGAAGACTTCCAGCCTCTCCACAGTTCCTCCACTGTGATGTGCTGATCCTCCCTGTGCAGATTGCTGTGTTTGTTGGTCTGCTGCTGTTTCATATCCTCAATTATGAACTTTCAAAACACAGGAGAAATACACAGTTTCACTTATGAAATTATAATAAACAATAATCATTGGTTTTGATACGTTGAATGTATTGAAGCACTTTTAAGATCTTGCTGTTATGGTGTGGACTTTGATTACTTTTCCTGGTTTTATTTTGATATATTCGTTCTTTTCAGTGTTACTTGATGTCTGTTCTGTTTCACCTGTGTGTCCCTGTGTGTATTTAATCTCTGTACTCCTCTCCCATTGTTGTTGGTCCATTGTGTTTTTGTCCCTGTTTCGTCCTGGTTTAAGTTTTAAGTTCTGTATCCTGGATTTTGTTATTTTTTGTTTGTTATTAAATCTTATTTTTTGGCAGTCCTGCATTTTGGGTCCATCATCCTTTTCAGAACGTGACACTTGCACTTGTATTGGAACTGTTTTAGTCGATCGATTGTGTGTATTGTTTACTGTTTTGTTTGGGGTTTTTTTCTATACTTTTAATCTTGTTTTATTTATGTGCCTGTCTGGTGCACACTGGGGACTTTTGCAAATGTATTCCAATGTGGTTTTACTGCAAATGGCAAATAAATGCATCTGAATCTGTGTTTATTTATTTTATGTTCAATGTTCATCTCAACATTATTATGAAATGTCACTACCATGAATCTATAATATCACTACATGCAATTTATTAACATATGATTCATTAACAAAGACTTATTGTAATATTGTACATGATTGCAACTTTTATGATTACATATTTTGTCTTAAATGAAGTCTAAAATACTGAGATGAAACATGCAAACATGCAGCTAAGGGGATATTATGTTCCACTACAATTTTCCAACACATGTTTACAGTTTGAGTGATATATATTTAGTGATTTGAACTATACAGTAGATATAATAGTTATCGCAAAAATGAAAGTCAGTGTAAAACGACTGTGGTTGTAGACTGTGGTCATTCAAATAAGCCTTAATGGCATTAATGTGCGAGTGTCGGTGTAAGAGTGTCTTGGAATCCGTCCTTGGCTGTAAACGGTGGCCTCATTTGATGCGGAGGGATTTTTAGACCGTGTGGGGATGAGCCGAGACCCCCTTCCTAGATGTCTCTATAGTAACGGCAACCGGAGCCCCTGGATATAGTGTCCCAGTCCTGCATTCTCCAAACGCTGGGGTAAATAGCTCCTCTGCGTTGCGCACTATGGACAGCAATCTAGGGCATCACTGATTCTCATAACGGATGTCACATTAATGTTGGACTAATTATCTGATTGTCCTCCAAAATAGGGGGAGGAGAATCCAAGATCAGGAAGTAAAATTCCTCCCCATAGGGATTATATAATACTGAAAACTTGTTCAAGGCTGATCTGGTGAATAATGACCTCAATAAGTACATGGTTTCCTCAGACATTTGGTAGATCGCCGTTTGAGTTAATATATGTACTTTAAACAGGCTTGCTGAATTATACCACTTTGGGGCATCTCACTTGATTTTAGTCACCTTTACTAACCATTAAGGCCTACGATTTTTATTTTTATTTTAAATAGTGGTTAAATAAAAACAAGTCAAAACAATAATTTGTGTAATTATTAATGCTCCTACATCTTAGAAAATCCAAAAAAGAAAAAAATTACATTGCTTTCTTCAAGTTCTGAAAACATGCTGGATTAAAAGGTTGAGTAAAAAAAAATAATTTATAAAACTTTACAACATCTGCTAAGAAAGTGCTTGAATTTACTCATTTGGGATGAATAAAGTAAATATCTATAGAACAGTCAGATTGACAATGGGATAAATGACAGCTTCAGTCGGCTGCACTCGACACAAGTCCAAACAACTTGCCAACCTTTCCACAAACGTAAACACGCCGTATGGTCTACGTAAGACATGTACAGCATAACTGTTAAGAACCACATATCGAAGCTAGATAAAATGTAACTTTGGGAATGGTTTACAACTAAAATCTTACATACTGCACCATTTTATATTGGTTCTTTTTGAGGGTTTAAGCCAAAAGGAGTGGATTGAAATGTACAAAAATACTGAACTGCAGAGGAACCAAAGTGCCAAAAGAATGAAGTCATGTACCACAAGTAGACAACTACTGCAGGAGCCTATTTAATGAACAGATATATGGAGACGCAAAAGGCTCTGCTTATGGTTTGAGTGTGGCGTTACAATGTGTGAAAATTCAGAATGTCCCTAAAATGTACTTCAACCTTAACAGGTGAACTTAATGCGATTGTCTCTTTATTTTAAATAAACAACTTGCTCTAGTGGAGTTCCTTAACAAGGATGTTATTGACAGATTTACAACACATGTTTGATCCATGAATCTACCAGGACCTTTCCCGAATCAACTAAAGAGTTCTCCACCATTCCTTCCATTAACATCAACATGGTTAGCCAGAGTTCCCAACCACACGGCAGGTACAGGTAACATTGTTTTGAATGGTTGATCCTCGTTGAGCAGAAATTGTACCCACCACATTGTAAAATAAGACATATATATGCAGCAGCCTTTGGCGGCGTGACAGTGTGGCAGGAGTATCTATCCTATGAAGAACATGATGCATCCATATGAACATGCTCTGACCGACAGACCGCTTCGTTAGAGAGGCTGCTATTGGTGACTTGTTTACTTCAGTTGGTCTCCATTTCCCTTACATAATACAAAATCTTATAGAAAATCTATGGAAACATCTGAGTTGTCGTATACCCTGAACGCCAGAGTCTCAGTGACCTGAGGGTCACCTTTAGGAAGCGTGGGCTGCCCTGTCCCAGCATGCAGCAGTCAATACTTTTAAACATGCATAGATGTAGTTGTCATCATTTCTGTAGGAAGCCACATGACAAGCCACATGAGGCATTTTTGTCGTTGTGGTATACCCTCTGAATGTTTGCAATTATTTGTTTAGGATGAGGAAATCAGCATTGCATAATCTACACATGTTCCGTACATGTAGTCATCTCAAGTTTTCACATTTTGTGTGAGAGGTGCATAATAAAATTTAGTACAGTAATCATATGGGTTTGAAATCCCTGAGTGCCTCAGGTCCTTAGATATTGATCCTTCTCAAATCTGTGTCAAATCCATACTTGTGTGTAAAGTGTACCTCGACACTCTCTTCCACCTCTATGCCTCCATCATGGTCATCATCCATCATCTGATGGATGTTCCTCAGGGCCTCCAGGCTGTAGCGGTCCGCCTCGCTCATACATGGCGGTGTCACCACCATGCAGGGGTCTACCATTCACGTAAATTGGATTAATGAAACTTCATTAGGATATTACAAGAAACTTGGGCAGAAGAATGCCTGTGAAAACCCTAAGATCACACATTTCAATATCCACATGCCACATAAAAAGAAGGAAAGGAAACAACACATGTTTGAAACAATCACATAAAGGATAAAGTTTTGATGTTTTCCTATGAAATCTGTTGGAATAGCATTCTGGATTTGACAGAATAAAATATATATCATCAGAGTGGAACCGCTTTAGCCCGTATTACCAGCTGTAAGAGTCCGGGAAGATGACATGAGGGCTTCCTGTCATTGACCACTGAGTCATACCCCAAACCAGCCTCTTGTGCCAGTGCTGACTGCTGCTTCAAATCACTATAGGGTCAGAGGTGGGTCAGTTGAAGCAGCTGCAATAAATCCTTTGGGACTACAGTAAGAAGTCAAAATAGAGTGTTAGTACAATAAACATAAGTAGAGTTTAGATATATGTATATAAAAAATATATGATTGGCCTGGACCTCAATCCACAAATATTGCCAATACCAGTATGTACATATTGGTGGTCAATACATACGTATTTTCTTATTAAGAAAGAAAGATAATGCGGAAAGAGCTAATTATAATTTGGAAATAGGCCAGTCTTTAAATGTATGAGGGGGGTTGGGGCAACAAAGTAGCACCGTGGACAAAATGTATAAATAGGCTGTCTTACACATCATGTAAGCTAATTTATTTGTAGTTTAGTTGTTTTTTTTAACAATATATAACATAACATAATGGAGCTGATTGAAAACACAGCCTACCTGTTGGGTCAAAAGTGTGTGGAAGACTGAAGCGGTGTAAATCTCCAACACTTTGAGCCGCTGCAAGAAGTGCCGCCGGGAACATCAGCAGCAAAAGATATGAGAGAAGTAGCATTCTGGTTAACAACAACGCTGTCCACGGGAGAAAAGCATTGGAAATGTGTCCAAAGGGTTCCGCACGCTCCGAGACGGCACAAGTAAAGGCCGTAAGTCTTTGCGCAAAGTGTTTCTATAACGGATGCAGAGATGTGACACCGATGTTTCAGTGGAGAAAGCCTTTCTTCTCGCTTTAGAGTAGATAATAAAATGCAGCTTGTTTGGACAGGTTTAGGAAGCTCACCACAAAGCCAGGGAAGAGCGCCAGTACCGCGCGTAAAAGTTATCCAAAACAAAGGACGCGTCGCTCTCCACTGTTCGTTTACTCCACTGGCTGCAAACTTCCTCCGGTGTGTGTGTGTTTTTTTTTTAGTTGGTGATTGCGTCTTTTACTCTCCTTACAGTTCTCTTATGTGGCTTCTTTGAATTTTCAGATGTGACGTTATGGCACGCAGCCTCTCAGCAGCTGGTCACACACTGCATCTCCTCAAATGTCCCCCCACCTCAAAACAAACAAATGTAGAGCATACACGTTTTTTGTGCTACTGTTGGAAGTCTCCAGTGATTAGCATTAAAGTTCACATTTCCAGTTTTCTCCAGCTATGACGACAATGTTTTGAAACAAACCTCTAATTTTCAATACATTATTCGGGATTGAGCCATGTCTAACATAATAGGCCCAAACACAAGCCTGCCGTTAAACTGATGATATAACTGGAGATAACTATCAATGAGTTTCAAGATAACTATGGAATGAAACAGTTTAGTTCTCACATAGTTTACATTTTTGGCCTATGTCACATCTTTAGATCAACCCAAAGAATCAAACAGTGACTCAAGCATGTGAAAGCCCATGTGTTTTCTAATATGACAAAGACAGCATGTTGCAGTCTGGTTTGTTCATAACATACTACTTTTACAAGACACTTCCTGTTGAGACAAACAAAACAACATATAATCCATCCCTGTTTTAAGACACATTTTAGGATGGTGCTGTCACGTCGTTGTCTGCAAGTTTAATGTGATATTGTGGAAGAATATGCAAAGCATTAACATCTACATGGAAATAGAAAGATGACAGAAATGCACTCATGCAGTTACTTATAGTGCAGGTCTGAAATAGAAAAAGCTGAAACTGTAACACTACTACCGTTTAATTTACAAATATAGACAAAGCTGTAGCTGGAAGACCCAGAGTACCTGTAGGAGCTGTACAGCACTGATTACAGATCTTTAAATGGTGGTTCTAATTGTGTACTGCCATTTGACATTTCTTGGACATCTCTCTGGAAATGTGATTAGACAGACAAAGCCAGTGATCACGTTGAACTAAAATTATTTGTTGCGACTTGAGAGACACCAACAAACCATAAACACAGATCGGCAGCATCAGAGTCGGGTTTCACTGCAGCAATAGTTCCCGTTTAAAAATAGTTTAGCAGCTTTGACCTGCTGAGCATGTCCAGGCAGCAACTGACCGAACACTAGAACACATTGAAAGAAAAATACACCCTCATAATTTAATAATGTTCTATGATTTAAAATACAATTTAATACATAGTATCAGTCTCAATATTGTCCTAAAATTATTTTTAAAATCAATGGTGCAAAGGTTAACTATACAGACCAATCTTTAACCAGTATGAGAACAGTGATTGGTGAATGACCCTAATGGTGTATTCTGAAATACAGCAATGAACTTGGCATATCAGTGGAGTAATACAAAAAGTATTTTTCAACCATCCTACAATGCCACATCTTATAAGTATATGCAGTATTCTATTTGGTAACAAACAAAAACTATATTACAAAAATATCAAAAAATGTACCTCAATAAATGCTTATAAAATATAATATGTATATAAAATAATATAACAATATTCCTTGGTCAATGAAATGTTCCCTTGCAGGCTTTTTTCCTCAAATTCAAAGAAAACAAAAAGCCTGACAATAGTTTTCAAAACACAATGGGTTGTTAAAAGAAATGCTTCAAAATAAGTTTGGTTTTTCAATTTCATCCATTTCTTGGCGACATGTCCATACCAATCCACAAGAGGGAGCAGTTCTTCCTCAAGATTCTTTCAATAAAGCACGTTTAGATCTTTTCTCTGTGAGAGTCACTTATGTGCAGTTAGTGCAGGTCCATGAGCCTCTTTGGGAAATAACTTCACTATGAGGATAGTGACATGGTTGAACCTCCAGAAGACATGCCAGAGTCACTGCCACTGTATGCCCCCTGGCTTTCCCCCAGACCGCCCAGAGAGGAAGGGGAGGAGGAGGAGGCGGGTGATGATGAAGAAGTGCTTTGAGATCGGATAATGGCTCCAGCTGCCCCGCAGTGCGGCCGAGGGCCCGGCTCAGGGGTGTATGTGAAGGTGAGGGCGGTCGAGTAGATGATGCCATCGTTTCGGACCAGAGTGACGGGGACCTGCACCGGCTGTCGCACCCATCGCCAGCCCTCTCTGAAGGCTGAGATGTCCGGGACCACACACAGGACACTCTCACCACACCTAACAAGACCCAGCAAGTGTTACCACACATATCTCTTACCATCACCTAACTTTACAGAGGATTATAACGAATATTAAAAATAGAAGGAAGAAGAAAGGCGTAGTAATTATGACTTTACCTGTACATAGTATCAGCCTCCACATCTCCAAACCACACTCTGAGGTTAGGGCTAAAATTCTGTCCTGTGAGCTCCAACATTGCTACATCCCCACCACCATTTAACTAGGAAAAAAATCACACATTTCAATATGTTTGACATTAACACTTGATTACATTTACCACATCTTAAGTCATTGCTGTACCATAAAGCTGATGTTCACCCATTTGGAAAACATGGTTTAGAGCATAAATTGTAACATACCTAAGAATACAGTATGTATGCACTCTTTACACTTGTATCTGTAGTTATTTCTTTCTAACAAAGGATATCAAATACAATACAACATGCTGCCTGCTGCTTTTGAATGTATTGAGTGTATAATAAAGCGTATTTAAAGAAATGTTGAGGAATGTGCATTGTCCCTGAATTAAACAGAAGTGTTACGTTTACTGTACCTGAAGGCTCTCTACCACAGGGACAGGGGTGACGGGATTGGGAACAGGACCCATGCCTTCAAAGAAAGTGTACTCTGCTTTGTCTGTGCTAATAATCGTCCAAGAAGCCCCATCGTTAATGACCTCTTTGTTCGCCTCTTTGGAACACGGTGCAGCCTGGAGAGAAATAAGCCCTTAACACGATACCCAAAAACATGCACACTACTTTATAAAAAATATACATATACTTTTATTTCTTGAAATACATTCATGTGTAAAAAAAAAAAAAATCATATGGAAAAAACAGCCATAATTTGAAATATTTGGGACATGAATGATGAAGATGGTAGGAGTCAAGATGTATTTCCTGTACCATAATAATGTACTACTCTAAAAAAGTATGTATCATTTGTGTAGAAAACTATTTAATTTAGGCTCTTTATATGGATCATTTTATAATAATAGGAAATGAGGCTTGGTTGGAATTAGATATCACAATATGTTTGCAAAATCCATTAAAAGTATACGAATGATGGAGGCTCATGTAGTGCATGAAAACAATTACTTTATGACATCCTATTGATGTCTCAGTATCAATGGATGCCAGGTGAGTCAGAAATATAGACATGCATGCTATTGAAGTGAAGCTTAAAAACAGGTACACAACTTTGGATTTGGAGGTAAAAGAATAACTTTTTTTTTACAAATCCATGAATGAAGCTACTAAGTTAAAAAAAACAATCTACCACATAAACCTGCACTGGGAGAGAAAAAAAACTGCTAATCACTACAAAGCATTGCTCATTGAAATCTGAAATCTTCTAAAATCCTACATTATTCCCCTTTGAATGTCAGTCTAATAAGTCTAATAATAAGTACATTTTAGTGTGGTGGATAGGGAAGTCTGGGGTCTGACCTGAAATTGAATGATTCGTTCTTGTGAGAGGCAGAGATACATCCTTTCAGTGTCTTTGAGGTAGAAGGCACATTTGTGGAGTTGCGACACGGGGTCATCAGCATCTAACAACGCATTCTGCTTGTCCACTTTTCGGATGATCTATAGCAACACAACACGATGAAACAACACACTGAAAGGGCAAAGTTTACACGTGTCAAAACATGGTCCAATAGGTTCAGGTTACATACCAGTCTAGGGAGAGCCATGCCCGTGACAGAGCAGACGAGTTTGACCGTTTGTCCATAGTGAACGTATCCGTCCCTCACTGCAAACTCCTCCCCTTCAGACTCCTCGTCATCCACTGGTGTATAAAATGATCACGTTAGTTTACAGAGGATACATTGGTGGCACGTTGGAGGTGCAGCTTCTTACAGAGGTGAATAAAGAAGGCCCCCCACTGCTGCGAACTTGCGTGGAAGTTTCCTCCGTCCACATGCAGGTATCTGGTGCTGACCGTCTGAGAGCGCAAGCGATTAAACAGTGCCACTTTTGTTCCAGACGCAATACATACTGAAAAATGGCAGACGGGTAGAAATATATTCAGTCACAGCGTACGTTCCATGTGCCACACAATGTTGTGGACCAAACCTACAGTCTGCGTTTTTGAGGGACTGTTTCTTTTTGGATGGTTTGGAGATGACCTTTATCCTCTTGCTCAGGAAGACTCCTATGTTAGCGCTGTTGCCATACAACATCTTCACAGAGAGCATGAAGTGTTTGCGTTTATCCGAGTCACTGATATACAGTGTTTTTGCAGTACAGAAGTGCTGAAATGGAAAAGAAAATAGACATTGGCTTTAATCTGGTAACAGCGCTGTCGCAACAAGACAATCTTAATTTGTAAATAACAGACTTTTCCTTCCAGGTTGAGTTGTTGCATTTCCTGCTCACTGTTCCCTATTCCAATAAAGGCACAGGGCTGGGCCTCCTGCTCCGTGCACCCTTCCTTCTCCATTTTCTCCTGCTTCTTCTGCCAGCCACTTCCCAACAGATAAACACATGGTGGAGGGCAGAAGAACCTGGAACCAGATCACACATTCATAATAGCATGGCATTGTGTAATCTCTCAGTTAACATTCAGGCTTACCTTTTCTCATTGCCATAAGACTTTTGGGCAACTTTTGCATGCAAAATTAGCAATGTTTGGTCATCTTTTTCTTTCAAGTAATTTCTCATGGCCTCCCTAAAAGACAACACATTTGAGCAAGTGTCATTACAGAGGTGTAAAATGTACATGAGCAACACATTTAAAACTAATTAACTATTAACAGCTGTAGTGACTCCAACACATGTTTTAGTAACTTCATAGACTGTAAATATTAAGCTGTAAAAAGGAAATTAGAATAGCTAATTGCTTTTGTAAGTTTATGTAATCCATTATGGCTTTATAATAGAATTGTACAAATAAACTTTGGTTCAGTCTATTCCTATTTTAGTTAAGATTCAATTTGTTTTGAAAGTTATTGATTTGAAACATCAGACTGCTCCAGGGCAGCTGTGGCAGCAGTAGTTTACCACCATTGTGTACAGAGTGAATAATGCCATGTATAAACATATGAAACTTATGTATTTTTATTTCTATTATCAATTGTGGTGGGGGACACACATTTGTAAGATTCAAACTGTCCCGAAATGGGACAGGACTTCAAAAATATAAGGAAATCTTTACAAGATAAATCAGTGACCGAAATAATTAGCACAGATCCATGTTTACCTTGTCAAACGCTGAGGCTGAGGTCTCTCACCAAACTTCCTGCAAAACAGAAAAATAAGAATGATGTCTACAGCATAAAACATGTTGGTTGCATCATGAACAACCTGAATGTTTTCTATATTATGTATATTGTAGAATCTAGATACCCTTGGACATGTGAGATCGACATCGCTCCAAATGTAATACCTTGTTAGTAGTAAGTATTAGCAAAAGGTTCATCTTCTCAGCAGCATTAACAGGATATAATATACAGGATATATCAGACGATGACATTGCATGATTAAATAGTGTATCAAATTACTAAATTCAATGTGTAATTAATTATTAATTTTAATGACATGCTCTATTCACACACAAACACGTGTTATTCTTAACAGATGTTATCCTGGCTAGAAAAATTACTTTTATAATAGACTTTCAAAGGGAATTTCCCCAATCTTTAGTTAGTATACAATTATGACAGTATAGAGGAAATTCCTTGGATTTCAGACACAATGGTAATTTCAAAGACGAACCGTATGTAATCGTGCGTATGATATTTGACATAATAGAGCTTTCCAGCTTTGAACAGTGACAAAAAGCGTCAGAGAGAAAGTAAAAATAAAGCTTTTGAACAAGTGACCGCACAGACCCAGCAGCCCGACCCTAGTCCACTGTCCCACCGCCACCACGCGGAACCCTCGCTACTACTACTACTACTACTGCTGCTGCCAGGCGCGCTCTTACTATCACACTTACAGTAAACTCACTTTCTGATCATTAAAAAACTTCAATTTCTGCTTTACTTTTGCACTTACCCCGTAACAACGGGCGCCATCTTCCAAATAACTCACCCCCAGAAAAGTTCAACAATCGCGAGATCCCACCCCGCCCCCCGCTCCAGGCCCAGCGGCTCTGCGGGAGAAAGGGCCGTGGAGAGGGGGGAGGCAGATCCATGGGGGAGGTGCACATGGGGGAGGTGTGGGGGAGGAATGGCACAGGGCAGACGCCAAAACAACAGGCGTGGGAAAGTTACAAAGCCACGCGAGATCTGGAAAACTCTCACAATAGACACGAATTGTGCAGGGCGCAAGTATCGCGAGAGTACACCGAGCCTTTCACAATAGTGTCCTCCGTAAGCAGATTCCCACGGCTGTCAACTGCAGCACACCTCCATCACGAAGTCTGAGCTGTGAGAAGAGGACCTTCACATCAGTAATCACTGCACTGACTGGTTTGGGGATGGGTTAAAAAAAAAAAACATACATTGAACAACTTACTTCAAGCTGGAGGACCCTACTTTGAGACCGCAATTAATAACTAGTCTCCATGTAATCGTTCCATAATGACAGGAAAAAAATGACAACACAAACAAAACATGGAGGACTTCAGATGCAAAAGCGGCTTATTTTGAGCTTTTAACCACCTTACAACCTTGTTTCCCCAAACAGCTGTTTTTAGATGAATCCATACGAGTACGTCGGTATATAATTTATGACACAAACGTAACTGCAACCCCTGATGTAATCTATTTTCTACTTTTTTTAATCACTTGTTTGCACCACATGCCAATGCAAATTCCAAGTGTGTGACTTACTTACAATGGCAATAAAAATAATTCTATTACTTATTCTGGCAGATTTCTACTTATTCACTGAACCTGAATTAGTTTGGAAATGTCTAAAGTACATGCATTTAAGTAGATACTTTTTGCTCAAAATTGGCAACTTGCAACTTCGCTGCCATTTCATTTAACTTCAAAAAAATCTCCAGGGTTTTGAATATGAAGTCATTATCTGAATGTACACAGAAACTAATCAAAACACTTTTAATTGGGGATGTAAAACCATCATAAAATGTGTCACTTACATCAGTTTAAATCTTTGAAACTGTTTTGTTTCAGTGTGAACACATCCCAAATCTGTTGAGGACTCTCAGTCATGTATCCACAAGATCCTTTAATTATGAACAGTGCAGAATATGATACAACATTTTGCATGTACAATTAAAACTATAAAAATATTTAAATGTATAAAAAAAAGATTCTGTTCAGGCATGAATTACTCGGTAAAAATCACCAGCATTTGGATACTGCTATGAAGAAAGTTGTATCTTTTGCAATACATAAAAAGGTGAATCGTTACAAGATAAAGACATGAGCCGATTACGAAGTTACAGACACCCAAAGTAACATCATCATTTTCCTGAGTGAGATTGGTAGAAAAACTTTTGTTAATAAATCATAGTCTGAAAAATACTATAATTGTGTCAACACAGTAAAAAGGCTTTTTACAATTTGAATGTAAACATAAACATTGTGCATTTCTTCTAGAGTTATATTTTCCAGAAGATTTTTTTCCGGTATAGAATATATGAGATTAAGACCCAACAAGATGTGGCCACAACATTCTGTGCGAGATGCTCAGCATGAGATTGAGTGTTGACCATTTTCCAACAGAATGGAAAGTATTCCTCAAATACCTCATGACCCACATACACAAGCATGGAGTTCATACCTGAAAAATATGTTTACAATCAACAATGTTAAAAAGTAAACAAGCAAAGTCAATTACGAAATAGTGAAGGTGTCAAATTGAGAACTTTCTTTACCTGGGTAGTAGAAAGGTGCACCAGACCACCACTTTCTTACATCTACAATGTAATAAATGAGCACTAGGAGCACGAAAGCAAAACAAGCCAAAGTGGTCACATAGGACAGGGACCTACAACACAAACAAACACCAATCTGTCTTCATGTCATACTCTCCACAAGAATAATAAAGTTACATCCATTACCACAAATTCTTATTGACAGGAATAAATCCCTGGTCTTTGGAGCATCTTGTTAGGATTGCTGATAGAATTCCCTAAATGAGAGTATTGTACAAAAAACAATGAAAATAATTGGTAAGGCTATCACAACAATAAATTATACAAAGTCTTACCAAGAAAAGACCCCAAATGAGAAACCTTGACAATATGCTCGTATGAAGATCCCTGTAGTGAAGGATTATCTTGCCTGCCTGGAAAAGATTGATGAAAGTTAGAAAGTCAGCAATATGTATACAAAAAAACAGAACAATTGGAGCCAAAATGAACTTCTCACCTGTAATCCCAGAAAAGCCATTACAATTGAGTTAATGCTTCCCAAAACACCTTCTGGATCAAATGGCGTCTGTGTTGCATATATAACCTGTAGTGAATAACAAGTGTTTACAGTGTTACCTACATGTCCCATATATGAAGCGCCGTTTGAAAAGGGACATAGAGTCAAAAAAGCTATTGATCTTGCTAGGTGTTTAATAAAAAAAATAAAAATAAAAAAAAATTCTACCAGCTCAAATAATTGAACAGAATAAATACATTTAAGGCAAATACAAATAATTCATTGAAGGAGAATAGTACAGAAATTAGTTTTTTATAACATTATTCAGTTTCAGTTAAAATTCAAGAGACTTTTTTATCATCATTCAACACATGCATGAATTGAGCTAAAAAAAAACTACAAAAAACGATTTATTCATATACTCATACACCAGATTTGCCATTGCTCTCCCCTCAGTCCTCTGCCCACCACTACCAAGAACCTCTCCTGGGTCTTTTCTTACTTCATGTGCAAATTCCTTTTTCTAGATCTGTGATAAAAGGAGGATTCAAAAGCCTTCCGCTGTAATTTCTAAATGAAATAAATAAAAAGTATTCTTGCATTGAAACAACTAGCAGCAAAGCAGTGCCTTTGATGTGACCAATTTTCACAGATGTTGGGGCATTCCTGAAAAAGCATTCCATAAGGAACTATCTACTCTTGTGTAACATTGTTGTATCTTAATATGAACTAAATATCTAATAATGAGCCACAAGTGTCATACAGGAACATAGAGCACAGTGCTGGTCCGTCTTCCCAAAAGACAGAGAAGCACTACACATGACTCAAATTTCTGTGGCTCTCTCCGTCTTTGTCTCCAACATGAGCAGTTAGTCAAGCTCTAATGTGTGGTACTGTGCTCTGGTCCAGTCGTTTAGCGGCTCACTCACCCGAGAAGAAGGTGTCTGAAAGATGTGTTTCTCCCCCAGGAGCCAGCGGTCAATATATCCAGCAGCTCCTCCAGTACAGTTAGGATATAGACCCATGTCCCCTATTCCTCCAGGACCCAGATAACCACTATTTGACAAAAACAAAAAAATGGATTCCTATCTGTTGCATAGTACAGTATGTATGACACTTAAAAACTTAATTAAAGTATGAAATTTAAGTATGAAATTGAAAGTCAGTTCAATCCCAACTAGAAATGTTTTTAATTCTGTTAATATGGTGAAAAGGAACACTGCGGAAGATTATAACTAATGGAAAAAACACTATTCCATTCAAACCCACAGTAAGGATTAGTAGTATCTAATATACACATTCAAATGGGAAAAAACAAGCTTGTTGCCTGAAAGGTTACTCAGTGCGTATTTCAAATCAATAGAGAAAATTGTTTTAAGAAAAGAATTCCAATATCAGCCATTTATTTAGCAAATGACTTTTTTTGCACGAATATATAGACTCACGTGGGACAGTCAGGTACAGGAAGTAGAAACGTCAAACAAAGCCATGCCACTTCTAAGAGGATCACGCATAACCAGGATGGCCAGTAAAGTAAGATGTCGAGAACAGGGGACCACCAAGTATCCTAGAAACATAACCATAACAATTATTACAGTACTAGAAGATTAGTCCAAATATAATCTATGAATAGATTGTGAAAACCTGATGTCACTTTTATATTTTGAATTATTTAAAATATAAAAGTCTGAAGTACCATCAAAACGTGTAATTAAGCAGTACTAGCTTCTTTCCGCTTTTCCCTTATTAGGAGAGCCTTTTAGGCCTTTCACATAGGGAGACATAATGAACTTTTTACATAAAATAGACTAGTTTGGGTGAACAGAAATTCTTCGTGTCTGTAAGTGCATGGAAGTCAGGATAAAGTCCAAAAAGCAACTATTCAATCACTACCAACCACTTGATGATTCTTTCAATAATCAATCAGTTACAATTGATAAAGTATCTCAAGTCTGGCCTTATATAATGAATATAATTAGCTAGAAAAAGATGTACTAACCGTAGTAATTATATCAAGGTGAGCTCTTGCCACTAATAAATCCAAACATGCTACCACCAGATACGACCAGGCCAGACGCTGCAGCACCCCAGGAATTCTTAAGTTGTCCCAGGACACTAAGTGCAGGAAAGTTTAGAAATAATCAATTAATTAATGAATTTTCAAGTTAATAAAAACAATTTCTAGTACAATATACTGACAGGGTCCTTTGCAGTAATTTGGGTTGATGATGATGACTCCAATAACAAACAGTAACACAGTTCTCCCCAGCACCTTCTTCAGCAGAGAGGAACGAGTGGAGCCTGATCGCAGCAGCATGTTGATTGACAGAGCAATAGAAGTCCCCATTATAAAAACAAACCTATTGAAGAAAAAAGTCAAACCACAGTGAAACCAAGTCTGATAGTGTGTTTAAATACAAAACATAAGATAAGATAGACTTTATTGATCTCACACAGGAGAAATTTACATGTCACATCTGGCATGGATAGAAACACTCAAGATTGTGCAAAAGAAATAAATGTGCAAACATGTTAAATGCAGGATATATTAAGGGGCGTACCAAGGAAAGACTAGGTCCGCAACAGTAAGACCTAGGAGAGACAAGAACAAAAAATGTGTTATCAGAAAAAAATTGCAGAAAAAGTAACTACGCAACAATAGAAATAACTTTACCATTCCAGCTTGAATGTCTAAAGAACCAGTATCTCCCACCTCCATAGTTCACAAAGACCATAATGACTAAAGACAAACTGAAACAAAAGTAAAAATAATACTATTACAAGTTAAGAACACATATGAATTTAGAATGTATTTGTATTTACCCTCTGAAAGTATCGAGTGATCGAAGTCTTTTGCTGGGGCTTGGAGGAGGAGGCAATATATTGTCAGCGACTGTAGTAACCGTTCGCCCAGGAGATCCAAGTTCCTATAAGTATTAGAAATAACGTATCTAGCATCCTTAACTTCATCATATAAAATACAGCGTTGTCATTTTAAAGGATTTATTAATCTTACAGAGTTTATCAACCTCTCTGTTTCCATAGAACCAGTCAGTTGAAAGAAAACTCTTCTCATTGTCTCAAGCCTGGATACAAAGACAATTACTGTGACTTTCTTCTCAAAAGATTCATACATTTAAAAGCATCTGATACTTTACCCCAACACCGTTTTTCCAACAGCAAAAATTAATGCCACTCCAGCAAGGACAACAAAGGCTATGATAAGTGCTATGTAGAAAACAGAATACAAGATTATATAATATACTGTATAATAATGAAAATGCAGGGATATTTTACACACGTATGAAACTGTTCACTGGTCCTGTATCCGTCACTATGGAACAGTCAGCTACAGAGCTGTTGTTCAAATTTTTTATCCAAAGAGAGTAATTTCCGTGCTCTCCAAAGTGAAATGCGATCATGCTGAAATATAAAAGTTTCAAAACAATCTTAATACAATATGTGGAATTATAATGTTAATTGTATATTTTATAAAACATTTCAGCAGTGTCTATTACATACTTGCAAAGCTGCTTGGCTGAAGTCCCATTAACCATCATTAAGAGTCTATGCTGTGTATTCACAATAAATTCGGATGAAGTAGGTCGGCCAGGACTCGGTGCTGCTTTCACCACTCCAAGATTCTGATAAAGACACTAAAAATATGCAAACATTGAGATTGTATACAATATTGGGAGAAGTGATGTGTGAGTGGATCCTACCTGGTAACATTCTTGAGAAGACCATGTTACTACTACATCAGTGGTGAGTTCATTGTTTACAGTCAGCAAAGCCTCGTCCATTTTAAGTGCACGGTGTTTCTGAAAGTTTGCTGGTGATCAAATGGGAGAGAAAAATAGATTAGCAAAAACACAGCATCACTAACAACAACTGCTGCTACAATGCTGCCTTCTTTATTTAAGTAAGTAAGTCACCCCATAAAACCACAAGATACTATGCATAAAAACATGTCTGCACCATGTCAGCGTGATCCCATAATCTTTAGCAAACTAGCTAGCTGACTCCAAGAAACGGAAACGGAGGGGAAAGGCTGCAATTCCCGAGGTCACATGTTGATTTAATCCGTAAAACAATCTGGGAGGGAGATTACAAAGAGACGACTGAAACCAAAGCGAAAGAGCTAACACGAAGCTAACGGCATGAGGCAGAAGAGCAGAAACTTACATGTGTAGGACACTTCTGCTGTTAATGGCACCACACATAATGAAACAACCAGAGCAACGACTGATAAATAAATCATTTCTCGGTCTTTCATAGTTCCGTGGCTTGCATGTGCGTTGCTTTTTGAAGATGAGATAGCTGTGTTTTTATTTCGTTTCTTTTTTGACATAGCAAATACCTCCCACCCACGGACTTCCTTGTTTTGATTTTTGTAGTGGATGCGACACGGGACAAATTTAAATGTCTTGGCGACAAGCATATTTCAGACTGGGCACTACAATGATAATGATAATAATAATAATAATAATAATAATAATAATAATAATAATAATAATAATAATAATAATAACAATAATAATAATAAAATATAATAATAAAAAATATAATAATAATAATGATAATCATAATCATAATAATGATGATGATGATGATGATGATCATACAATATATCAATATAATATGTCAGAGGCAAGATGTGATGAGTAAGATTAAGATTTACTGCTAAGTATCTATGTGCTCCTCCTGAATATGTTCTATACTGTGGGACGAATAAATCTTATCTAGTCTTATTTAGCTTGAATTTTGTGAAATTTAAAATATTTAAAACGTTTGTCTCAATTTGTTTGTTGGACACCATGTGCCATAGTGGGGTGGGTGTTAATATAATAGATACATAGGTGGTTGTGGCTGTCGTTATGTACTTAGACCCACTCACCCACATTGCCCAGTAGTCTGATGGTTATGGATGGTGGTGGTGGTGGTGGTCGTGTGGCCGATGGCACTGGTTGCCTCGCTTCTGTCAGTGTGCCACAGGGCAGGTGTAGCTAATGAATTGAGTGAATACATGATGACATGTGCAGCGCCTTTGAGAGTACAAAAAGCGCTATATAAAACCGATGTATCATTATGTTTTATTACCAAGTTGTAGCACTTCAAAAGTTTCACTAGGTGGCGGTAAAGCTCCATTAAACTTTTTTCTCATTGGATGCGTAGTAATCGAGGCCAGAGCGGCACCACCCCGATTGATCCATGCACCCAGAACACCAACTAACTCCGTGATGGATAAACTAAACGCACAAAAAGGGTAATTGAAGTTTTATTTTACTGCAATAACTAATAGCACACAACTTAAGCTAATGATCAAAAGCTGACAACTACAGCAGGGGCAACAATGCGCAACAATTTATGAATACACAATTACAGTAGCAGGCTAAGCTACTTGAGCTAACTTTTGACATGGAGTTAATGTTTACTTCTTGTTTCAGTGTGAAAATAGCCGTAGGTGCTGTTGTCTGTGTTGAAAGTGAAATCAGAGGCGATGTAACAATAGGTAAGATGTTCTCATACTTATTGGGCGGGTTGTTAAAAGTTCAGATATTTGGGACCCCTTCATCCTAAACAGAGTTTGAGTACTGTACTTTTCTGTTTTTCTCCCTTGAAAAATATGTTCCTAATCTCAATGGGATTTTTCCTGGTTAAATAAAGGTTAGATAATTAAAAAAATATATTTTAAATAACTTATTATAAATCTAATAGGCACTAGGGCTGAAACAACTAATCGATTAATCGACAACTAATCGATTATTGAAATAGTCGACAACTATTTTAGTAATCGATTAATTGTTTTCTGGTTCACACGGACTCAAACAGAGCAAAAATGACATGAAAATGTAGTATTTTTGATTAAAACCAACTTTGTTTTTATAATTTCATGAATATCTGTTTGTCTCATCCAATCAGAGCAGAATTAGCACAAAGAGCCTGTTACAAACATTTACTTTAAGTATACGCCATCAATACGTCCTCGAGTGTTGCCACTTTAGCTTTTTGTGATGAAAAAATATTTTTTTTCTACACAATTCACAGCCAAGCGATTACTCGATTAATCGTAAAAATAATCGATAGATTAATCGGTTACAAAATAATCGTTAGTTGCAGCTCTAATAGGCACATAATATATCTTGCACAGAAGGGACTATAGTTTTTAACCTTTTTAACATGTTTGCACTCTTCCTGTCTTTTTGCACAGCCTGAGTGATTAAATCCATGCCAAATGTGAAATGTGACGTGTAAATTGCTCCATTGTGAGATCAATGAAGTTTATCTTATCTTACGAATCAGGTGAATTCAAAAATAGTGGTTAGCCTTAATTAACTTTTCAATTCAGCCATTTAAAACTTTGTGCTTAAGTTTGACATGTTTTTAATGTCCTTTTTTTTGCTTGTTTATATATGAAAGTGCATAAATTCTGTTAATGCAACTTACATGCATTTGTACAAAGTATACAAGTATTCACTTATGGGGATGAATTCAATATTCTTACAAAGACTTGAAATTAATACTATTATCAATTTCTATATTTTAACTTTAACTCAAACCAGTACCGGTACTCTGGCCACCTCAGATCCTGAAGTGGCCATTTCTCGCAGGAGGTGTCACATTGGAATATTGTTACAGCTGTGGAGAATAGGAAGCTTGGAGTAGGCAGATGTTTCCATGGACTGGTAACTTCCTTGCATCTTGACCAGGTTTAATTTCTCTGAGTAGGTCCCAGGACTGTGGTTCACCCGAAAGCACGGATCATTGCAGAAGCAGGACCTATCGTTATTGGTGAAGGCAATTTGATTGAAGAGCAGGCACTTATTATAAATGGGTAAAATACTTTTTTGCTTTTACATTTTTCATGTCTTTCTAACTCTTTGAAATTGTAGTTATCCAGAAAATATTACTCCAGATTCTGAATTTGAACCAAAGACGATGACCATTGGGATCAATAATGTTTTCGAAGTGGGATGCAGTATCCTTTGAGTTTTTTTTTTTTTCCCAATAAACTTTTTAAATATACTATGAAACGTTGTTCCTTAACATTCTCTAGCATCCCAAGCTCTGAAAATTGGAGATAATAATGTCATCGAATCAAAAGGTATGTGTACTTTACAGTTCATTATTTTTGTCACAAATGGCTTTTGAATGATCTAGCTTCCATTTTTGAGCAGCTGAAGTTGGTAGAAATGTGATTCTGACCAGCGGCTGCATTATTGGAGCCTTCTGCAGAGTCAACACGTGTGAGGTCATCCCTGAAAACACCGTTATCTACGGCTCCGGGTGCATGAGGAGGGTGCAGACGGAGAGGCCACAGGTACCAACACATCGCAGCACCTGTCTGGATCATTTAGGAAATATAGGTGACAATGCTCATTTACTTTCAGCCTCAAACTCTACAACTGGACTTTTTGATGAAGATTTTACCTAACTACCATCATCTGAAGAAGACTGTCAAATCAGGTCATAATCCCAGCTAGACCTCAATTTTGAAAGTTTTGTGAAGGCAAAAATAAATGCTTACTGTATAACCAATTATACTATGCCTTGCTTATATAATTTGAAATCTAATCCTTTTTATAAATATTGTTCAATAATATCTACTATTTTCTAGTTCTGCTTTATACATTTGAATTGAAAGTTGTATGTTGAATAAATATAATATTTTCATTTGTAATATATTATGCATTGTCATGTTAACATGTATATTCATGCAAGCTTGTAATCATAGTCCACAATTTCTACAACAATTGTATTTATTAAAAACAATTAAAGCGGTTTAATAATGCACAGCCCAGGCTGATCTGGTTCTTAGTCTCACACTTTGAATCTGGTCCATAAGTTTTAAAGAAATTCCAACAATTCCTGTGCAATCTATATTGTCTAATACAAAATAAAAAATAATTCCAAGACTCCCCAGACCAATAATGACCAAAAATGACTGATGGAAAGAAGTCTGTATTGTAGTTTGGGCACGACCAGTTCTCTTCAAAAATACTTTCTGACATAAGGAAAAAGGGTGTTTCACTTATTGGCCGGTACACCTTCTGAATAGTCCTCCAAAACACCAGCCAAATGATTGTTGTGAGTCTTGAACTGCCGTTTCCTTTGTCCACTCTGCTTCTTCCTCCTCTGAACTGGTAACTGAAGGAAAATTAGGTTAATAAAGAGAAGTCTGTTCAAAATAAATAAAATGGATCATGTCTGACGAATGGCCTCAGCCCGAAACGTTACAGCGTGTTATGTAAATAAGGGAGCTACATAGCTGTGCGGATTTTTTTCAATGTTTTTCCAAAATAAATGAATACTCACCACTTTTTTTGGTCCCGTTTCTTGCATTGAGGAAATGCCTTGTTTCTTTAAATACTCTTCAATTTTTTCTTCATCTATTGAATCAACAGGAACACTTCTCCACAGCTTCTGAAACTCTACAAAATCATTTCAGTAATATATTAGATTGAGCAATATCAATATTGAAGTACAAAATGGAAAACAAATGACCATGACAAAAGAAGATAATGCTTTTTGGTACTTGCCTTCATCTACAATAAACTGGCAGTGTTTGTCATTGTAAAAGAGGATCTTCTTTTTGTCTGGCCTGGTAACAAAGATGATCTGATCCCCCAAAGCCTGAAGACAGAGCAGCGGATCAGAACGGATGTGTTTTTGAAACAGGATCCACGCAGGCTGAGTGGTCGCACCCTTTCCACACTTGTGCTGTAAAAGCATAATGCCTAAAAGGGTATTTACCTTAATGGCCTTGGCAGAGTTGGGAAGGCCCTCCTCAACGTCGTCCAGCAGAATCCCCCCCAGTCCCTGCTGCCCGTGTTTGTCCAGTAGCCTCAGAAGAGCCTTTTTGTCTTTTAGGTTGTACTTTGGTTTAAACCCATACGTTCCATCTCGAACTTCAATTTTTGGATTATTGACAAGAGCCTACATTTGAAAGAATACATTTTAGAATTGAACTAATGTTAGCTGCAAAAATAGTTTAAACAAATCAAAAAGCCACCTCATTCATGAGCCAGTGTTTTTGCTTCATGCCAATGTCGAGGAGTTTGGTCTCATCCAGAATTTCATCTAGTGTCAGGAAGTGAGTGTCCCCATTCTGATGCCTCGTCTGCAGTAGAAACAAATCCCCATTAATTCCTCGAGACCAACACTTCCTGAGTCCATAAAACATACATTAATTGGTACAAACTATACAAAGTACCTCCGCATTTCTGATTGGTAAAATTCTTAGTTTTTCAATTAGATTAAAGATCATGACAAACTTATTTTCACAACAGTCTCAGATTAAACATGGTCTCAGCTTCAGTTCCCTTTGGTTTGTCGAATGTTCTTTCTTTCCTGCATCTTCTGCTTCTTTGTTGCTTATTGTATCTCATTATGTTGTCATGTTTGTCTCTTACTGTATTGTTGAATAAAATGTTAATAAAAAAAATCACAAAAATACAAATAAAAAAAAACATGGTCTCAGCCTGATTATTATTCTATCATTTGAAACTCAGACCTGCACGGAACTGAACAAGAACATGTCTGTTGTACTTTTCCTTGAATCGAAGGCAATGACAAGAGAAAAACACTTACTTTCATATAATTGACTATTTTGGCCAAGCATCCGAACTTGTAGCCTGAGCTCGTCTTAATGTTGATGCCATTTGTGGATTCTGTGGTAGAAAAAGAAAATAAGTAATTCGTTTTCCCAATATGTTACGCTTAAAACAGACGTTAAACTGTAAAATGTTGATGGTATAACCCCAACCCATTTATTTCGCTTATTTCTGGAAAATACCGATTGAATTTGCATCTGAAAAAGTCTTTCAGGAATCACATTATTCATCAATGAAAAAATGAAAATGTCATAAAAATAAATTACAGTAACGTGCAGTGGCAAAGCTAATACAGAGGAAACTAGTACATCGGCCACAATGAAGGTCATTTTCTAGTTTAGTTATTTATGACAGCTTATTCATTGCTTTGGGCAGTAAGAAAATAAACCATAATTGAATGTATCAAGTCTCTATCAGATGAACCAAACAGATCAGGAGTGATGCCAGGTTGGCCCAGCTGGATCTGTTCACAACAGTGCTCCCCCGCGGAGACTGTCTGTCCCCGACTTTTACCACTGAAAAGGGAAACGCTGCACAGCCTTATGAATTATTCAGGCTATGGGTGGTACCTGAGAGCTCTGTGGGCGGGACGTTCAGGTTTTGGACAGGCTGTTGGACGAATGATGCAGAGGCAGGGCTAAGAGCCATGAGCCAATGACAGAGCAGCCTGCACTACTGATGAGAGAGCTGCAAGGAGTGGCGTAGGGAGCCATCGGGTGCACAAGAGGAGACTGAGGCTGCTTGAGGAGAACGAGGAGAAACTAAGGGAGGGACAGCGTGGGCAAGCCAGGTGGCACAACGTCAAAGGACCAAAGCACATCGGTAAGAGACTTTATTTTAACGCCTTTACTTAGGCTGTATATCTGCCATAATAAGAATGCTCAAGAGTTCAGGAGACCAGTTTATCCCGCTGAGTGCAAATGGTTTCAAATTCTGGATCAATTCTGTGCTTCAATTTTAGAGCACAGACTGTTGCAGAGGCAATAAATCCACACTGTACAATAACACGCCAGAGAGAGAAGAAAGCAGAGATGTATGACTGAAGCCAAGAGGACGACACGTGTGATTAAATAAACATGCTCCTGTCCTCAAACCAAACATGGTCGTGTTGCGTGGACAGGATGTGTGGGCTGGCAGATGTGGAGACAGGCAGGACTGATACAAGCCATAATCATTGAGTGTCTGCCCCCTCTTCACCTCTCTGGGGTGGGGCGTAGTCATGAGGCAGCAGATGCTGGAGGCAGGTCTCCCCGTCAATACAGATAAAAACACCCAGCGGGATTTGAGTGGGCAGGACAGAGCAAATCAGGGCAATTGGGCAAATTATATGAGCTCTGTTTGCCATTATAATGACGATTTTCAATTAGAAGAGAAAGGTAGATCAAACCAATACATTTTTATTACATATTAATGATATTATCTACAATGCTTCCATTATCTTTGGGATTTATTTTTTTCTGTTTTTAGGTTTCTCCCCACTGCGTTAAACACTAGTGAGTGAACAGAGAGTTCTAAATCAAGTTCATGTTACAGTTTCAAATAGCATGTTAAATCAAGCTAGCATTGAACATGAACTCCCTTTGTCGTTTACAGTAACAGCCTTTGTCAAGAAACAGTAACTACACTCATTGATTATAATAAAATAAATCGTGAGAATTAAAAGAGAGAATTAAAAGTGCATCGCCGTGCAGAAGAGCATAGGAGTAAGTGCATCTTGTCACAGGATGCACGAGTCACGGTCTGTAGCTATCTAGGAGTAAAAATGGTGGACCACTCGAAATGGACAAGGCAAATTTAAATACTTTAGTAAACTATTCAGTCGTCCAAAGCTTCACTATATCAACATCTGTGTTCTTTCTCTTCCATCAGAAAGAATGGCCAACACCACCACATTAGGTCACTTCTCCGAGGCCGAACCCCTGATGTCCATGCAAGTCCAGGAGATCTACCCCTTTCACGACGGCTGGAACATCGCCTGCTTCATCATCCTCCTCCTCTTTATCGTCACAGTCATATCTCTGGCTGCGTTAGCCGTTCTGTACGAGCTGCTGGACTGTGGCTGCTGTGCCAAAGGAAAGACACATCTGCAGCTGCAAGCCGAGGGCCCGGGCAGCTGCAGCAGGCTCATGTCCGGCATGTGCAAGCCGCCCGACTCACAGACTGAGATCGTATGAAATCAAGACCAATGTATTTCAGAGCCCAAGTGTGTTAGAAAGTAAGGACCAGGGGGGCAAAGATGACATGAATTTGTATCATTTTGAAAAAGGTACGGGTTTGTATTTCACTGTAAGGATCTTTAGCATCATGTTTCTTCTTTAAATTAGACATGGTGAAATAAAACGAAAACACTATTATAATTGTAGCTAAAACTTTTCCTCCATATAACAGAATATGAACGCAACTATCGACACAGTTCCCATAATCTGCAGTCACACTGAGCACTGAGTTTAGCTTTTTTTTTAAACAAATTTTTCTTTATAAACAGAGACCTTATAACCAAAGTGCTGACTAAATCTTGTAAAGTATATTTTTTATTTTGAACCACTCAGTGCAAGAAAAACAGAGAGATTTGCCAGTCTAGTGTTTACATTTGGCTGGCTGAAGTCAATAAAAGCAGATATGAACAATTACAAGTGTCATGAGCAAAAAGGTGATTATCGAATGCTGTGGATGATTTTCTGCTGGGTTTCCAGTATTCCTGAAAGCCACATATTCAAACAGACATGTTGCTTGGCAGTGTTGTGAATCGTTTTGCCATTTGCACACACTGTACTTTTATTTTGTTATCAAATAAATACAAAAAACTAAATCTATTTATTGCTTTTTTCAGGTGTTATACATTTATATATCAAAGTCAAATGTTAAGTTATAGAAAAAGGAAAAATCTTTTGTGTGAACAAACAGAAAAGTATTGGATTACTCACATAAGACGTTACAGTACAAAAAAGATTAAGAAATAAACTAAAAGTAATATTTTTGGTAAAATGGTCAAACTTTTTTTATTATTCTTTTGAGTTTTAGTTTGTCATTGTCATTGGAATTATAGTAATTGTCCTCCAAACCAAACTTCAATTTGTATAAAAAAAAGTTCTTAACAAAACATTATTATAATTTTCTTTTGCCTCAAGATGCATTATAGACTTGATGTCATTGATTTCAGTCATCAGATGTACTGACCGGAGCCGTGTTTGGTTCCTGAGGAGCTGTCCTTCTCAACTTTGGGTTTCTTCTTTTTGTGTGAACTGGAGTCAGAAGCAGCAGGTCTTTTCTCAACAGCCGGAGTGGACAAAGCTCTCCTCTTGAACAGCTCCCGCTCCCTCAGAAGAGCAGGATCCATCCTGCAAATAAAAGATCAGTATTCTATTTTGGGGCACAACATTTCTTTTTCCAAACAGTTTTTTTGGCGTCAGAGTGTTCTTGAAGTTAAAGTTTGTGAAGAAATAATGACCACAACATTCTGTCTTCAACTTATTATAAAACATTTGATCGTATACTTACTAGATCATAATTACATGCATGGGATGGAGTCAAACAGATGTGAGACTTGTAAAGTAGTTGGAAAATAATTGTTAGATATTTTTCTAGTAAGGTTCAGTACTCCAGTTTAACTCGTAACATCTTTAGAAACATTTAAACCAAGCAAACCTTGCCATTTTAATATCTCCACAGTTAGCTATACATTTGCATTCATATCAATGTGTTCTGCTTTCAAAACAACCCTATAGAATCACTGTATTTTATACATTAGTTACACCTAGAGTCGAGCGTTATTCACAACATCGCAGCTGATGTATCTAGTTAAGCCTATATCGTTATAACGTGATCGTTGTGTAAACATTAGTTCAGTCAGAGAAAAGCTCAACAGCAGCACAGACACATGAGTTATTAGCTTCTGTGCAGGTCTAACATGAAGCTACCACACACAACACTGTTACATGACCACAGCATGAACGGCTCAGCGAACATTTCAGTTTACCTGACAATCCGCCTCCAAGACCAAAGACCCGCAAACACACGTTTTGGTCCAAGAGGATGTAAAGAGTGATCAGTCAATAATATTCGTTGGATGATACGATGCGCGGTAGCTCAGAAGCTCAAGTATTTCTTCGGTTTAGTTTCTCACAATGACTTCCGCTTTGTTCGATTTGTCTGCGATCAACCGACCATCCTGTGACGTCACCACGGGTAAATCACATATTTGAATAACAGTTACATTTGTTTGAAAGTGCAGTTTTTATTTACTGTCTTACTTTACTTATTTCATCTATGTCACTAAAAATGATGAATTAGACCGAAATGCAGACTAGACAAAAAGGGTCATGTTTGTTGACGGTGCGCGCAGTGCCCCCTCGCGGCGGTCTTATGCAAATGCATCATCACACATCATAATGGCATGCAAGTTATATTCTATAGACAGTCTCAAGCATTATGCAGAGTGTATATCTATTTTAAAAGATTCGGAACCTATTGAGTAGCACACAGCCTCATTATACTTGAGAGTGAGTGGAAGTGGAATAATGTGAGCGGTGCAGTTATTATAGATCCATGGGTGGATCTATATTGGTGGAGAGTCCGTGGTCTGCTTGTCTCTACAGTCCTTTCCTGTTATACTTTTGATACTCATGGGACGTGCATCTTTAAAATTTGGAAATAAAATTGAGCAGGGAAGTTCATCCACACTATTTAATATCTACTTACTAAAATAGAGCCTTTTTCATAATGGATGAATGCGCTTAATCCGGATGCCAAAAAAGAAGAGAAGAGCGACAGCAGAGTCAAAATTTCTTTCTTTTTTTCGCCTCCGGATATTGATATTTTTTTTTTATTTTTTTTTTTTAGATAAGATGAAGCAAAGGATGCAGTAACATATTATTCCAAGTAAAATTCGTATCAAAAACTCCAGTATTGTTTATTTCTACTGACACATTAATTGTGTGGCTAATGCAAGTCGAGAAAAAGTTGAATCCAGTACATTTTCCAGTATGTATAGTGACCGTTAGATGGCAGTAGAGCAGCAGTGTTTCTCTGATGACCTGTATTTCAGACTATAACAGTAATGGGCAGACACAGCCTAACTGCTGCACTGACCCCAGTCTGCACCACATAGAGCTGCCAGCCCCTGACATCAGTGAAAGAGCTCTGTTGTATCTCAATGTACTTGTTAAAGCCAATGTAGAAGATCATGGGACAGTGTTACTATAATAGAGCAGAGACACGCTGTCATGAACTTAACCAGACCAGCAGAAATCAGTTTTGTTCACATACTTTTACTGTGCCCTTTATCCCAACCTTGTATCAAAGAAATCAATGGTGTGCTGTTGACTGACTGCTGAGGAGCACAGCGGTCAAGCCAGACAATCTTTGGCTAAATCTGCCCATTTAAGGGCAGAAAAAAGATGCCTTGCAGGTTCTAAGAACAAACTGGCCTGCTTCTCTGCCTACCGAGCTGCTGTTGATGGTTGGAGCCTAAACTGTTATGGATTGAAATATTTACTCCTGTCACACTCTTTCTTCATATCTGCACTTAAGTTTCAGAAATGAGCCCAGCATTATCGTGTGTAGGTGTAACCAGATAAAAGGCTGTTTGCTGGTTATAAAGCCTAATATTTTAACAGCTAACATGGCGTGGCATTGGCCTCTTCTGCAGTCTATAGGACTATAATGTAGACCAAAATAACATGATGTTCTTGCAAAATAAGGCAAGGTCTATGCTTGCATGTAAGTAAGTATAAGATAACCCAAATCAAAGATAACAAAAAGCAATTTGAAGCTATAGAACACCTTTTTTTTGTTTTCTTCATGGTCAGGAGAGGCCCTTTAAGACTGCACAGTTCTTGTGGCCGTACCTAACATTCTAAATCAGTATTTTTTTAAAACACGAATACACAAACACTATTACATTCTGCCTTCGTCTTAAATTTAGCTCCTAATGTCAGACTCATCATAAATGCCATTTCTCACCTGACCCTGTGCTTATGTCTGTACGTGGGCGGTGTTCACGGCAGGATCTCCAGATGAAATGATTGTGCACTGTCCAAACTCCACAGGAATGAGCTAATCTGAAGCGGGTCGTTTAATCGGTGCATTGAGCTCCGCTGGGGGGTAGGAGAAGGTGTGGGGGCTGATATCTCCTGATGATGTAGAGGTCAAAGCCACGTGTCCGGGTGTGAGTGATGCCGTTTTTACCCTTTCAAAATGTCACAAAGGGGCCAGCTGACGAGGAGCACATCCATAATATGTGCAGGGCTTACGGTATTTATTATGTTATGGGCCTGTAAATCTGCTGTCATGGAGATCACCGGCATCAGACAGCAGTTCTATTTAAAGTCAATCTTTAAGGTGAGTTGCGCAGAAGTAGGCTTTGAAGAAATCAATGTGAGTCAATAAAATGCAGCTTTAGATTAGTCAATGCACTTGCACGTCACTTTAAATGCAAGTAGCTGTCGAATGGAGGCTAATGCATGTAGGACCAAAGCCAATAAAACAAAACAAAATGTCCTCTTTGTATTTATCACACCCAGCTGTGGATAGAAGCAGTTTTCACAACATCACAGATCCAGATCTATTGGAATTGTGTCTTGTATCATGGTAATGTGGAAAAAGGGGACTTCCTGGAAGCTATGTGGAGCTTTTAGATGCTTTTTGACAGGCTTCATACACAGTCTCTGCGGTCAAATATTGTCTTATTGCTGGTAATCAAATTTGTATCTGTTTGGTCCAGTACCCACAAAAATGGGGACTCCTATTGTGCCGTAGGGATGCGACAATAGCTGGAATACTGTACAGTGAAACCATGGTATTAAAAATGGATGGATGGATGAAATATCAATAATGCTCCTTTATATTAGCAGCATAGAGTTCACAACAGACTGTTTTTGGTCATAATATTAGTCTGGGTTCAGACAAACAAAATATTTAATCAGGGTGGAAAAGTTTGCGGTTCTTTCAAGCCAATTATGCCTAAGCGGTGTTAGAATCAGTGCACAAAAACTGCTTATAGGAACAAAAACTGAACACAAATCAAGAGAAACACTTGTTCTTAAAAAGTACTCCCATTTAAAAAAAGATGAGAGATGCCTGTATTGTTCATCACAGGTATACCTCAACTATAAAAGACAAAATGAGAAAAAAATCATCAAGAAAATCACATTGTCTGATTGAATTTATTTGCAAATTATTGTGTAAAAAAGTATTCAGTGAACACAATCATGTCTGGCTTGTGCAGACCTGTAACTTCTCTAGGAGGAATGGGCCAAAATACTAGCAGCTGTGCGTGAAAACCTTGTGAAGACTCACAGAAAACATTTGACCTCTGTCATTGTTAACATAGGGTCTACAATAAATTATGATATGGACTTTTGTAATTTACTAAATACTTATTTTTCAACATAATTTGCAAATACATTCTTTGCTCATTTTGAAATTCTTTTTCTGGATTCTCCTCATTTTGTCTCTCATAGTTGAGGTATAAATTAAAAATCACCGGCATCTCTCATCTCATTAATTCATGTTCACCCCTTGAAAAAAGTAATGTTTTTTTTGTTGGTGGATTTTCTAAGTTCTAGGGGCACAATTTCAGTTCCAAGATTCAAGTAGTATTAGTGACTCATAAAGTGATCCACCAAATGGCCGAGCCCACCATTATAGAGTTTTGTGGGAGGACTTGCACAATTGATGGCTGGCTAAATACTTTTTTTCCCCACTGTGTACAGCCATTCTGTCATATTTGTGGTGGTATTGTGCAGTGGTTAGTCTCTTCTTGACATGATTTGCTTTGTTTTACACCCATCTTGCCATAAGCCCTTCATAACGGTTGTTTTCAATATATCACTGTCTGTTTCTAGATTGTCATTGTCGGTCCCATAAATGTGTAATTAAATTTGTGATATTTTTTTTCCCTTGTTGATCCACACTGGCATGACACAGTTAGACGCTTGGCTCGCGTCTTGTTCCTTCATTCTGTGTTTTACGGCTCAAATGTATTCCCATCCCATGTGACTAATGCTGGTGCTAACAAAACAAGAGCTCCACAGTGCTTTCCTGCCTGCCGTTGTATGCCTCCAATCTGCTCTTCTCCTCACTCACTGCAGCCCAGGAAAAATCAATTAGCTCCAACGTTCGCTTAGGGAACGATGGACATCTCTGCAACACACAAATAAAAATATGGGCCATTTTTTTATCACCCTCTGCAAGAAATCAATAGAAGGGGGTGTTTCATAAGTGTTCTGCACTGTAAGAGTGGTGCATCTTTCTTAATTAGCTTCAGTGAATTTAGCCGACACACATAGTTTATTTCATTACAAGTGAAACTGTTTACATTCTCAAACCTTTCACATGCAGTCAACACTCTTGTTCTACCCAATTTGAATTACTGTGGATATAATATAAAAGTAACACAGACGTATTCATTAAATTACAAACAAAAGCTATATGGATATATGTATATTGCTGAAATCCTTCTTAAGCATTGACATAATATGTTTCAACACATCAAATTCTATTCAAAGATTACCATACTTTCCAGCAAATTACTATCCAACATCCATTCGGCACCAAAGCTGAAAAAATAACACTTTTGTTTGGTTTTTACGCATGTGTGTGTGTATGTATAATCTGTTTGAGGTTTGAAGCGCTGATCCATTGTTCAGGAGGGGTCTATTTTTCATTTTTATTTTGTAAGGTAAAGGTGCACTTTATTAATTCCCGTAGGGCAATTCATGCTCTGATTTGACCCATCCTGATGCTGCTAGGGCTTACGTCAGGAGCAGTGGTCGCCGTAGTAACAGCGCCTGGGAACCCATCTCCAGATGTTGATGCTTGGCTTGGTCAGGACCGGAGCTGGAGGATTTACCTAGTGAGCATATTTTTAGTTTTTATTTTAGTTTATGTTTTGTTTTCATTATTGTTTTTATAAAAAAGATAAAAAATAAACAAACAGTGGAAACTGGAGGCTGACAACTTGACTAAGTAAAAATACTTAAAATTAAACTTCTGACTTTGTAGAAAGCAAAAAGAAACACCCCTTTCAACATTGTAGCATTAAGCCACATAGAAATCATTTCTGAAAAAATAATGGACCTTAAGAAGACATGAAAGAAAATTTAATTTTTCCTTATGTGAACTTGTCACAACCTGTTTCTCCAGTAAACGTGCAAACATGTACTGGAGAAACAGGATTAGTTAAGATAATGCAACTCTCTGTGCATTTTCCCAATCTGGTACTGAACCAGATTTTTTTTTAAATGATAAAAAAGAAAGTTTATTTCTAAACCAGGGCTAACCATGTAAGGGGAGACACTTGGGGTAAAGTGGATACAACTCATTTTAACAAAACAAGAACTATCTAGATGACCTTGAGATAAGTTGGGACGGACTACTTTTCATTCGAAGTCCCATTGAATATTTGTGTGTTGGACTTTTAATCGTTTTGATGTTTGCTGTACTGGTGACGCACATTTTAATTGCAGAGCAGCCAGAACCAAACGCACTATTTTTTGAACAGTTTCAAAAAACATAATACATTAACTGCCTTTCATTAAACATAGATCTGCTTGCAAATGCATGTGGCACTCTGCGGGGGGCAGTGGGTAGCAGTGATTTGTGAAGGCAGGGGGCCGCACCAATAAAGCAACAGTGCACCTTCTAAACAGTTTTGGGGAGAGTGGTGAAGCCACGGGATGCTTTAGTCAAATAATGATGGCATATTAAAAGTTTTAGCGTTAGATGTATAAAATACACAGAGCAATATTTAAAAGAGAAATTCTTACTCCCTTTAATGTCATGGGTCTTGCCATTTGTGTTTCATGAAATGTTGTTGATAGAAAATCATATTTCCAAACAATATCCCATCCATGAGTCCACAGAAGGTCCCAAAGTGATTCATTATGTGCACAGGCAAGACAAATAATCCACGAGTGTGAGTGAGAGGACAGGACACAGCATTGTCTGCTGTATGAGGTGTATTTCTTTTTGTTGAGAGTGATTAAGGAAGATTGCAGCAATTTAAAATATACATAACAACTATGCATGTTTTAAATTACCGCAATTGCTTATTCTTTGGCATCTCAAATGGGACTTCTACATTGGTGGTATCGACTTTTAATTCTCTCTTTCAATTGGTTGTGTAACAGTGCATATACATGTCAAGGCTCTGGGATTTCCATCTGACTTGTTGGAAAAATATTTATGCTTATATATATAATATATATTTTGAGTTTTACTCTTTACACTTGAAATGGTATTTTGATTGAAGTAGTCACCTACCTTAAAGCTGCACTAACTGACTTTGGGATTTTGAAGCCGTGGACTCGCTGGCCTCTCTCTTTCTGCTCCCCTCCCCGCACCCACAAAGCTATCGCCCCCCACACACACCCACTGTTGAGACGGAGCTAGCGTCTCCCAATATGGATAATACATGGATATAGATTGGCATGTGGATGGCGTGACCATAGAACGATAGAACCGGGAAGCGCGGAGGAACGGGACTTCCTTTTGGATGGCTGTCTCGCTGTGTAAGTAGTAACCGTGACGAAGACACAAAGTTTCAGGTTAGCTCCTCGGCAGTGTTGCCAACTCCTCAGTAAGGAAAGTAGCTATTGGCTGTCCCAAAAGTCGCTAGAAGTCGCTAAATGACGTCATCGCTTAATTTGCATAATTTGCCATTTGCAAATAACTGTAACGGACGCTGTAGGAGAGAGGAATAAGGTCGTGGGAGAGACAAAAGTGAGTAAAAACACCCTAAATATGTTTAGAACTACAAATGTACAAAAATAATTTCAACATTAACAACATTTAATGATTTTAATGCTTTGTCTAGATCCACATTACACACATCAGTTTTGTCCTGTATTGTTAAATGTTATAACAGCAAATGTAATCAAAAGATTGTTATGTAGGGTGAAATTGCTAGCTCTACAACCAACCCTCCTCCTTTATCCGGGCTTGGGACCGGCAAAGTGACCCAAAAGACACACTCTGGCAGAGTTACTTAGGTTTATTTTTGTAAGTTTTTTTTTTTTTTTCATAGTTTGGCATAACAAATGATTTAATGTGACCCACTACTGAGAGAAAACAGAGTCACGGACAGAGCTGCCGCGGATGGAGTGGGGGGTAGTGGGGGGTGGCGGTGGTAGGAGTGGCCGGGGAGCTTTGGATGTGTGGTGGTGGTGGAGCTGAAGTTCAGTCTGCAGCAGCCTGAAAACTTCCTGTGCTTTTGAGTCTCCTCTCTCTCTCTCTGCTCCGCCCATAGACTGTAGCTGGGACTGCTACGCAAGGCTACTGTGAGACTGGCCGCCTGTAAGTGCTTTGGGACGGGGGAGGGGCTCACGTTGAGGACAGCAGAACAATACGTGCTTCACGAGTCTCCAAAACACCAGATAAGTCGCCAAAACACCAGATAAGTCGCCAATAACACCAGAAAAAGTCGCTAGATTTGTCGCTAGTCGCTTTTTTGAAAAAAAGTCGCTATAGGGGTCTGAAAAGTCGCTAAATCTAGCGACAAAGTCGCTAAGTTGGCAACACTGCTCCTCGGCTTGTTGTGCTAACTCAGCCGTCTATGCTAACAGAGACCTGTAGATTTCTCACGAAAGTGGGGGCCAGTGGTCCGTTGTGATTGGTCACAATCTGCGACCCGAAACACATTCTCTTCCTTGTTTCATCAAAACTCGATCTAAAATATAATGTCACGCAAGCACAAACCTGCGCTACTTTTTCTTCAAAAGGACGTATATCCCAATGCACTACATGAACATGGATAGCATTTTTGTAATGAATACAAAAATAAAGTCAGTTAGTGCAGCTTTAAGTACCGTAAATTTCGAACTATAAGTCGCAACTTTTTCCCCACTCTTCAGAGCCAAAAGCTTTTTTACCAAGTAACAGTGTAACAAAAGACTTTGATAAGTAGTTCACAGAGGTCCAATGAATTGTTACTAATTAAATTGTATTATATGCAATCAGTCATTTGTACTTACCCTCGTCACTCTAAAATACTAGAATAAAGGCACAAGTAAGCATAAGTAACATAATTTGTGTGTTACTGATACAAAGGTGTGGTACATTTAATGGACACAGGCACGGTTAGGAAAATAAGCATATTCAGTACGTATTTGTTACCAAGCGGACTAAATACAGATTTGAAAGCCATAAAATATCTTTGCGTAAATATTTCTTATGATAACTTGTTCGTTGGTTCTCTGTACAGATATGAAAGTGAGAAGTGAGAGTTCCTGCATTCTGCTTGACAAGTGTCAAATGCCCAATTTTTTGAGCGACATTTTAAAATACTACAACAGGGGATGTCGCGGCTTATAATCCAATGCGGCTTGTACAAGTACGAACTTTTATTTCTTTTCAAAAATGAAAGCGTTTGGCTTGTAATCAGGTGTGCCTTATAGTCCATAAAGTACGGTATCCAGAGTTTTAGCTTATAATAAAAAGATATGTAAAAAAGTTTGCATTGGGTGATGGTTTAATCTTCATTTTCTTGAGGATCATAGTCTTTGGAGCAGATCACACACAAACAGAACTTGTACTGCTTTTATCAAACACAACAATGGTTCAACAATATCTTATATGTATTAGTGAAGAATTGAGCATAACACTCTCAAACACCATAGCTAATCCGGTTAAACCTATCCTGAATGTGCATCAGACTAGACTAGTACGATCAGATTATATAACCAATATATAACCATTATATATTCAAAGCAGTTATGGACCATATGTTATAACTCATGTTGAATGAAAACAAGCCTAGATCTGGACTAAATCTGTTAAAGAGAGAATACATTTGATCAGTTTCCATAGCATGCCTTTACATAAAGAACACGCACAAACCACAAGCCATCTGACGTTTTCTCTCCTCACCCTTGATACACAAAGTTATATTCTAAATCACAATAGCACTTATTGTATCTTGGAGGAATTTACACAACCGACTGATTACGACCTTGTGTTGTGATAGTCACACAATCAACTACACAATGGGGATATGAATGAATGCAGTGTATATTATAAATAAATGTATGTTTTTTATTGGAGTAACTAAAATACCTACATTCATAAAGTGTGAATCTTGCCTGGATGAGATCCGTCCTGACTCTAAAGTCTCTGGATGTAGGACTGTCTTGGCTGACACGTCTCTGCAACATTGCGTGGCGCTCGTGGGCAGTACCAATTGAGTGGCAGACCGGGGTGGTGGTCCCTCTACAAGAAAGGGGACCGGAGGGTGTGTTCCAATTATCACGGGATCACACTCCTGCGACCGGAAAAAGGTGCCTTGCCCTCTGCAGGTGGGTGGAGAGGTCCTTCCTCAAGTGGAGGAGTTCAAGTTCTCAGGGTGTTGTTCACGAGTGAGGGGAGGATGGAGCGTGAGATTGACAGACGGATCGGTGCAGCGTGCGCAGTGATGCGGTCGCTGTATCGGACCGTTGTGGTAAAGAGGGAGCTGAGCCGAAAGCAAAGGTCTCAATTTACCGGTCAATCTTCGTTCCCTCCCTCACCTATGGTCATGAGCTTTGGATAATGGCCGAAAGAACGAGATCGCGGATACAAGCGGTCGAAATGAGCTTCCTCTGCAGAGTGGCTGGGCGCTCCCTTAGAGATAGGGTGAGGAGCTCAGTCACACGGGAGGAGCTCGGAGTAGAGCCACTGCTTCTCCACGTCAAGAGGAACAGCTGTAAGCTAGTAATACCCTATCCAGTTAATATCATAAATCCATGTGGCTCAGGCATCTGTTCCGGATGCATCTGGGGAGGTGTTCCGGGCACGTCCCACCGAGAGGAGACCCCGGGGAAGACCCAGGACACATTGGAGGGACAATGTCTCGCTGCTGGCGTGTGAACGCCTTGGGGTCCCCCTGGATGAGCTGGAGGAAGTATGAGAAGATAGGGAAGTCTGGATGTCTCTGGTTAGACTGCTGCCCCCGCGACCGGGCAACAGATGAAGTGGAAGAAAATGGAGGGATGGATAGAATTTTGCCTTATTGAAGAAAAGACTGGTATTTTTTGGGTTTCCTGTCCATGCCGTTGTTGGTTACTCCCTGAGTGTGGCCTTTTAAAATCTTTTAAAATGTGTATTTTTCCACTGGTTTCCTTCCACATGCCTTTCTCCTCTTGTTTTCCAAACTGTTCTAACCTTGAATGTGGCACAACATGCTTTTTGCCGTTTATGTGAGTTTTTACAGATCGTTAGTGGGAGATGACTGCCTGTGTCCACCATGTCCTCGCACTCGCCCTTTTCATCAACGTTTACTGAGGTTTCCGCACTCACAACTAACAACCTAACACTAACAACCTTCAGGAAATTCTATGTTAGGGTTGCAGTATTCTAAACTAAACTGCAAAGGGGCACAACCAAATGCTAACACTGCAATATGTATGTTTTATATAGTATCTTGATATTGAAGGTTTGAAAAAAAAAGTAAATATAATTTAATCTTCCAAATAAACAAAATATTTGTTGTGAAATTGTGAACATTTGGGGTTGAGCTTAGCAACCGAGTAAGAGCTAGGCAAGACAATTGTGTGCAATTATCTCCAACTTTGGGTTAAAGACTATCTATTCTTGGAATATTCTAGTGCCATCGGCGTAGTAATGATGCTAGAACCATATGGGATTGCAAATGATATGAACCCCTGAAGTCCTGTCTTCGAGGTGAGACTCAAACCAACTTGAGGTGGTGCCAGAGACACCCCAATCGTGGCTGTTTACCAAGAGCTTTTACAAATAGCCAAAATGTCTTGTTTTTATTTCATTTTTCCCGTGGACATTATTGTTGTTCTACATTTCACTGCTTTGCTACTGGAAATTTACAGACATTACTTTTACCAGAATGATTTATAATGGCTCAATGTCACAATATTTACTTTGCCCTCTGTCAGAAGTTAAAACATGTTGGCTGAGTGGTCCAAGATCCCAGGAGCTGAACCGGTCCTGAAGCGAGTAAGGCCAACGGTCCATTCTGTGTGTGTGTGGTGTGTGTGTGTTTGTGTTCAGCATACTGTATATACAAGTATTATATTATTTTAAATTGAAACTAATTATTTACATTTGTTTACACAGTTAACTTTCAGGTTTTCATGCACACACACACCTTTGCTTCTACATTATTCATTTGCCTTTTATATTGTCTCACCAACACCCGTTCCACCCACATGCCAGTATATATCTCATAATAGCAGCATATGAAACTAACTGGGGAATACATTATTTGTTGTATCAGAAACATTAAGTGGGTTCATTCTTTGTTTCTTACCTTCAGTGCTTTTCATACATTATATTTAATCCTGACACTGTCACAGCCTCTCCCTGAAAAGACGAACAATGAATCCATTTTCCAATAACTCGCCACCCGTTGGCAATTATACCTGGTTTTCTTCTGCCACCTCTGCCACTGCTCAATAAAGTGCTCATAAACGGGCAGGCCCAAGATGCGGATCAAGGAAGTCATTTTTTATTTTTCAAGATTGTTGTCGGGTAAGTGAGGAAATGAGATGGCGCTGAGGTTGAGAAGTGTGAAGATGGCAGAAAAGTGATAATGAGAATGCAAGAGGTAAATAGGGAGAGCAGGGTTTAAAAATTAAGTTGCAGAGTCATTGAATTGAGATGTGGTGCTAATGGCTTTGTCAGGTTTCAAATGAATTACCTGTTACACAATGCTATTTATTCTATTTTTATTTTCTGTAAAAGGACAATTTATAACATACCATCAGACAAGTTTCAAAAGTAGTCAGTAGTCATCTGGACTTAGTTTTCAGCAGAGACATTTCTATTAACATCAAAACATATATATTTTTTATCTCTCTGAGATGTAAACAAAAAAACAAACACAAAATCTATCTGTGGTTAGCAGTGGATCTGCTCCAGTACAGAAGAAGGAGTTAGCTCTGAAATTACACAGATATAGAATACTCCACACACACACAAATAACACATTTAAAATGATAAAAAATGGAACAGAATGCTTCGGTGAAACATAAAGACCGCTATTTACAGCCTAAAATGTATGTGCCACTTTTCAGACTAAATTTCTTCCACGTAGGTGGACTGTGATTTATGTCTTCTTAAAGGCTTTCTATATTTAAAAAAAAATAGACTTATATAAATGTATGTAGAAACTATATTACATATTATGTAATTACATACAGAAAACATAATTTCCATAGATTTTTATGTTATTAGAAAATCGATTAACAGGGATTTTTAAGGTTACTTTCCAAAGGCCCTTTAAACTCCCATAATCCAAAAGGGGCCATTTTTGAGATGTCTGTTCTTACCAAATAAACACATTTCCATGTTCCATAGTGTGAAAATTATCCAGCAAGGGGTGTCATTCAGAAATAAAAAAGTGAATATCTTTCTATGACCTTTCTTTGCATTAAAGCCATCTGTCACCTTCATTTTGATTGGTTGAAGTGGTGTTGTTCACACCAGAAATATACACAAACAAAAATATAGAAATAATATTTAAACCAAGCTAGATCACGATTATTTCTTACACGCTAAAAACACATTGGTTGGAAAAACTACCAATCTAATTGGTTAAGCCACTGGTTGCATTAACCAAGGGTCATACATTTACTATGGTTCTGGGACAACCCATCTAATTGGATTGTCCCAGAAAACTGAAGGATTTAAAGAAAACTGAAAGATTTAACAAGAAAAAAAGTTCAGGATGACAAGGGACACTAAAATCCCCACAAAATCCAACTTTATGAAAGCTGTAGGTTCTCTGTCAGCTGAGGTCGAGCTGTTTTAGTTTACATTAAGTTCTATGGGACTTTTTTTGGGGTAGCCCTCATGAATTTAGTCTGCAGTACCGGGGCCGCCCCCTGTGCCCATGGGTGGGACAGCTATAGGTTAGTGATACCCTATCCAGTTATTATTATAGATATGGGAACCTATGGAAAATTTGCCACAGTTCCAATTAGATAGAAAGCAACAAACTGGCTGTTTTGCGTGTATCATTGTACAGCCCAGCACTATATTTTCTTAACACAAATGCTTTTATATTATGGTCATATTTTACCTCATGAAAATGTCAAATGAAAACCATTGATTGTGGTTTTAAATAGTGGTTTTGAAAAAGGGTAACAATTACAACAGAGGACGACCTCTGTGCTGAGGGGCTGATGTAACACTGCATCACATGTGTAATGGGTTTAGCCTGAGGCAGGTTACCTCAGCAATATGACTGCACACCAATAGGAGATACTGATTAACTATGTCTGGGAGAGTCAGTGACGGTGTGGAGCAGAGCTTTTCATAATCACAAAAATAATGCATATACTGTGGAATATTATCAACTTAATGTTTACTTTTTAGGTTATTATTGGAAAACAACCACTGGGATGTATTCATTGTTTACTTTCAGCCATCTTAAAAAGCGCTTTGCCGTTTTATCAGTCTGTGGACGTCTAAAAGGGAATGTCAGTCACTTTTCAAGAGTTGGAAAGAGAGATATTTTTCTAATGCAAGCACAAGTTAAACAAACGAATGCTGAAATCTCATCAGTCAATAGAGGTCAATCAAGAAAAAATACTGTATGTACATTCCCAATCCCACCAAACCTTATAACCTCCACTGTCTTTAAACAATTGAATGTTAAGGCACACTTTACATTTCTAACATTTTAACTTCAATGTCCTACAGAGCACTTGTGAACACACTTTTACAGAGTTTGTAAGTGGCAAAGTGGGACAAACTGTTTTGGCAGTAAATGGAAAGAAACTCCAAGTATTTGGCAGCCGATGATGCGGACGGCAGAATGAGCACGCTGGTATTCTCTCTCACATAGAGATACAGTATGTGCAAGTTTTTCAAGTAGCAGGCCACCAAGGCAGATGCAAAATGGATGACATCTGGTCCAAGAAGGGTTTTTTGCTCCCTGGGTCTTATTCCAGTGAAACGGTGAGATAAATTTAGAATTCCGCTGTGTAAGTAAACAGAAATGTATCTTGAAATATTATGAGAAACAGGCACTGTACCTTCTGAATCTTAACTATTCACATGCAAGAATAACAAAAGGGCATCCCAAACAACACAACTGTCTTAATTGTGTTTTTGTAACCCACAAGAGCTAAGTTAAGTATTCTGGGGCATGCAACACATTCTTTTTTTACAATTTTATCCCACCTGCTCTGGGAGGATTTAGAGAAGGTGGGGTCAAGGTGATATCTGCTGTTGTTGCGTCCTTGGGCAAGACATTTAACCCCACTTTACCTGAAGCCCCCGCTAAACAATCATGGCTATGCTGTCACAGATCAGTGAGGGGCTGGTACTCTGTAAAATGAGTGGCATTTTAAGAGTGATTTTAAATACTTAAAGAGCGACTAAACACCAAATCAACTGTCAATCACAGCCCAGACCACGCCCAACTATGCCCCCCTTCTTGTCCCTTGGTCCTCCAGGCAACGCCCTTTTTAGAGAACATTTTCAAATGTTCATGTGGGCGGAGTAAGGCTGGTCACAGGAAAAGGTGGAAGAACTTTATTGCAGAAAGTTAGGATAGTTAGAAATCGTGTTATGATGCCAAAGCCACAGATTTGTGGTGCAACCAAAACTCTCCTTTCAGCCATTGTCGGCTTTTGTTTTAGGAAAAATGTATAAATATAGAAAAAAATTGCCAGCCTTGCCACCCCTTGCAAAAATACATATATGTGAGGCAGAGGCACTTGATTTATTTACTTTAAAGGTGACATAATGTGCAAACTCAACCTTTCTTAGCTCTAGACCATGTTATAGTTTTCTCTTTTACACACACAAAGTATTTTCTTTAGTCTTTTAGCCCAATTCATGCATTTTTGACTTATTCATATCCTCATATATATTCAAGCTGTCATTGCTCTCCTTTCAGTCCTCTGACCACCCTCACCTTGACCAAACCTTGGGAAACCGAGGGCAAGGGGCCACCTTTCTATGCGGCCCCCAGACCTCTTCCCAATCTCATACCATTTGAACATCTGTTGCATATTTAAATGAATACCCTATAAGGTGTTTAAATTACTATGTACCATAGCCTCATTTAAAGATATATATTTATCAGAAAACAACCACATTTATTTAGTTCCAAACAATGAACGCCAAATGTAATATTGTGTCAAAAACATGTATCGGTAAATCTGTCTACAATACTCAGCCTGCCTTACTTTTCGTTCAATCCAAGAATTGGAAAGTAGCAAACATGTCAACGAATTATGTAACTTTTGAGAATTGTCTTTTCTGAGTTTTCATTTCATTTTAAGTTTGAAGGGAAGAAATGTCATTGCATCACTACAGTTCGTAAAGTCATTCCACGAGACTGAAAAAGGAAATGAGCTATTCGTCTCTTTAATAAAACTATTGGAGTGTTTGGTCATGAGGGGGAAGGATTGTGTGAACTAAGGAAAGGAGTCAAGGCCTTGAGGGGGTAGAGTGAGGTCTGCTTCAGAAAATGCAGCTCTGCTTGAGAGATATTGGTGGATAGTTGTGACCTTGGACTCAAAGAAGTTGGAAAAGTCAGAGGAGTACATGTGGTTGGGCAGTGAGTCCAGGGGTTTGATTGTGTTGTGTTGACTTGTGTGAATTTGTGTGAGTAATATGAGGATAAAATTGATAATACAATGTCCTCATATTAAAGTACAATGTAGTTGTTGGAGCACTAGAGGTCTTGAGTTTCTCTTCATTTGTGCACCTGCTGTCAAGCTAGACTGCAGGCAAGCACCATGCAGCTGTGCGCATTATGTTGGGGCAAACAACCCATTCTTCTAAGGAAAATGAGCATGCAGAGTATTTGAAAACATCACTGTGTGAGCTGTCTGAGCCAGGACTAGACCAAGACTGCAGGTCTGAAACAGGTTTGGTCAATTTATTACACTGAAAATCAGATGGTGTGCGGGAGGCAACGGTGGCTGAGTGGATAGCACTCTCGCCTCTCAGCAAGAAGGTCCTGGATTCAAATCCCGGTCGGAACAGGCTGTTTCTGAGTGGAGTTTGCATGTTCTCCCTGTGCCTGCGTAGGTTTCCCCTACCACTAAAAACACGCTCACTAGGTTAAATCCTCCAGCTCTGGATGTCCTGACAAAGCTGAGCATCAACATCTGGATGGGTTCTCGGGCGCTGTACTACGGCGACCACTGCTCCTGACGTAAGCCTTCGTGGCATCAGGATGGGTCAAGTGCAGAGGATTGAATTGTCCTACGGGAATTAATAAAGTGCACCTTTACCATGTTTGAGGAGTAGGGACAACAACTTTGGACAGACGTGTGAGGGCGTAATTTTTGCTCACCCTTCCTGACCACTCCCTGCAGGAGCCACCTTGGCTGCACAATAGGTATGAATGTAAATGAGAGAGTGATTGGATGTGGTTGATTGGGGCTGATGCGCCAGTGTGTTCGCAAACCCGCTTCCATCATCACCGTGTGTGGAATGATTGGAATAATATCTGATCTATGAACATTGTAAAGCGCTTTGCGCGACCTTGGTCTCCAAAATGTGCTATATGAATAAACATTACTTACTTACTATGTTATGGTGCTTTGTGATACTATAGACAAGACAAAAAGACACTACTGTGTCAAGGCATACAGCCCAGTGGTCAGTACATATAGTGATGCAAGAAGAGAGTCTTCTTTTTTTGCGTGCTCCCAAATGTATTCATTGTTTTCAGTGTAAATAAACATGTTGAACATGTCTTCATAGCTCAACAAATCCATGTACAGAGGAGTTGGTTGACGTTTTACCTTTTAGCCAAAACAGTATCGACAGTGGGTGGTAAAAATAAATCTTGCAACAAATGTTATTCATAAAAGGAAACTTGGCATTAAATACAAATCCGGTAGGGAAAACAAAGCACATGTGTCAAAGCAATCATGAAGCTAAATCTCTATCATAAAAAAACAAATACATAGACATTATTTCACAAATACACAACTTGGATTTGATCTGGGTTTTTTTCTTCCTTTTGATCTGTGTCTTTTAGTGGTTTAATGAGGTAAAGCGTGGGTGATTTATGCCACTTTTCTCTCCTTCTTTTCTTCTTGCCTCCCACCACTCCCACTGTTCTGTGTTTCGTCAGTCCAGCCTGCTCCCTGATCTCCTCTGGGGGTAGTTAACTGGTGCTGTAGTCCAGATCATTTTCAGCATGTGTCTCATGGTAGGACACTAATAGTCCATGACAAACTAAACTGGCCTCTAACACACTTGCATACACTGTGATTTTATGCAATTTTTACACATGCAAAATTGTTCAACTCATGCACACGAGCAAAGTGAACACTGCAGGAACAATGTAGACTCATGTGTTCAACAGCTTGCAATGTACGCCCAAGCCCCGGTGATCCAAGATGGCGTCATATTCAAATGAATGGCTTGTGCTCAGTAGCACATGGGACATCATGGAGACCGAAAGATTAGCAGAACTATACTGCCTTTATCATACCTATATTTGGGCATCGTCTGGTCCTCCCGGTTCTGCGCAGTGGATGAGCTCCCATGAAGCGTTGCACCAAATACGCGTGTGTTGCTCTCGTTCACGTGCACAGAGGGGCTCGGCCGCTGACCAATCAGCGCTGCTGATCAGAGCAGCAGCAGAGCGGAGTCAGAGCGGGAAGGAAAGGAGCAGAGTTTGTGGCAGGAAAACCATAAGAAAAAAAAAGTTCAGGATGACAAGGGACACTAAATGTCATGGTGTGGATTTTATTTTTGTACTTTGGTTTTATTTTGATATCTGTTTGATTTTAGTTTGACTTCCTGTCCTGTTGTCCCCTGTCTTGATTGTCTGCCCTGCCCTGATGTGTTTCACCTGTCTCTGTGTCTATATGTACCCTGTGCTTCTCTCCTCTTGTTGCTGGTCCATTGTCTTGTCCATGTCTGTTCCTGTTTCGTTGCTGCTTGTGCCTTTGGATTTTGAGTTTTAACCTGGACTACTATTTTGTTATCATTAAATAATAATTTTTTTGGCATTCCTGCATTTTGAGTCTTCCATCACTTCACCTCGTGACACTAAATCCCCACAAAATCCGACCTTTATGAAAGCTGTTGGTTCTCTGTCAGCTGAGGCCGAGCTGGTTTAGTTAAACTAAACCAGCTCGGCCTCAGCTGACAGAGAACTATGAGTTGAGTTCTATGGGACTTTTTTCTGGGTAGCCTACGTGAATTTTGTCTGCTGTACCACGGGCGCCCCCTGTGCCCATGGTTGGGACAGCTAAAAGCTAGTAATACCCTATCCAGTTATTATTATAGATCCATGTGTACGCCGGACATAAGCCCATTGGGTTTGTGCACTTTGATTTTAGTTATGAAATGTAACAATCCAAATCATAAAACGAGGCTAAATATTCAGATCTAAACCAGGAGCAACTCATTCATATTTGGGTACATATTGAATTGCATGTGCACCCCCCGCCGCCACCCCCTGGCAGCCTGAATGGGGATACTCGCATGCAGTGTCTCAGGGCCTTGAGCGGGTCCTTAGGGGCAGTTCTTGTCCTGCTCCAGCGCATGCATCACCTCCAAAGACCTGTAGGGGTACAATACCCAAGGTCAGACTCCAGCCGTACCACCAATCTCAGAAATAGGCACAACGTTATGTCAATGTTCTGCATAAACAGGAAGCTTTACAGTGTTCGCCCCAAATAGTTTTGGTGCACTGACTGTGCTCCTTGCCTGTTTTTGGAGCAGCAATCAAATGCCAGGGGTTAGATGAGGCAACCATGGAATCATTACTATAATCATTATTATATATATTATCTGGATAGGCTATTGTCTTAAGCATCCTCCGCATGAAGGTAGGCCATCCGGGGGAATTGCAATTTAATTTGAGTGACAACACAGGATATTTCCCCCAAGACTAGGAAGGACCAGGAGGCTATAAGTTAAACTGTCCCGGGGAATGGAACTATTTTAAACTGTCTTTGATATGACCATGGGTGGGTGGAAGTGTTGTGTTAGACCATGTTTACACGGAGACGCTGCGACAGTCAGACAATAGAGTTGACTAAAAGATTAGCCTTTCGTTCACACAGCGACAGTGTTCCAACATGGAAGCAATTCCTGCATCTGGGACATGCAAAAAAGGTATCCAATACATAATGAAGAGTCCTTGGACTCTAGCGTAAAAGGAGATTTTTCATTATTTTTTTCTTTCATTCTTTTACAGCAATCTCTGGAAAGGGTTTAATATCCATCACCGAAGTGCTACTTTGTTAGAGTAGAGTTCGTTTTACAGGCATATACAGAGGAATGAAAAATGGTTATTGAAAAGCTCAGATAAATATAAAGATGAACACGTCCACACTACGAGCAAACCCCCACACAGACATCCTCCCAGGTTTCCAGCAGTCACGCTGAGAGCATGCCGCTAAATTGTGGCTAATATTGTGAAGAGCATCCTGGCTTATACATTTCAATGCGTCTTAAATTACATTTTAAATTTAGATGAGATGTTTTACGTTGTTGACAAATGTGCCCCGTTCTCCTGTTGCTATGAGAGGCCTCATTGCATCTCATTTGACATAGATATAATATTATGTATAGCTTTTGTTATGATTGTGCACAGTGCCTGATATTGCACAACCTTCATAATGTTCCCAACCAAACCAGGGCCACTTGCTTTACCTGTTGATTAGACAAAGATAAAATGCAATTTAGATTTAATTTCATCAACTTCTGCACAAAGGTTATTTATTTCTACTTCCTGCTAGTGACAGACAATAATATAAGTGCAGGTTTTTGACGTTGTAAAGTTTTAGGAATTCGAAAAGTAATTAACAGCCTTCCATCAGCAGCATCCTTAAAGCAGGTGATCGCATGAGGAGAAATTTAATCAAATCAAATGTTTGATGATGCTTCAGCAATTTGGTCTGTAAACTCCAGCGTTTGCACAGCCCGCGCTCTCACCACTCGTCTTTTGGTTATTGTCAATAGTCTACTGTACTGCAGCCGACTCACCCACTGACTCTATGCAAATATCTCTGATCTATGCAAATAATGCAGGTACAGGCGCTGCTAAGAGATGAAGCTGGATTTGTTTGCATTATACTTCAGCCCACACACTTTACTAACACCAGAAACCACTACGGAGGAATAACACTGCTGCTCCAAATGTACTTTCATTATATGTGTGCAAGAATAATCCGTTATGTAGATGTTTGTCACTAGAACTTTGAACAATACTGATGACTATTTTTCATGTTGTTTATTGGTTTATGTTATGTGCTTATGCAAATTCACACAAACACAGTATTTGATCATTGTAATGGACGGTTACAAGTATTCATCAGTTTGGAACTTTGGAGCTTGGAGAAAAATAGCAGATTAATAGTTTAAAAACAGAAACAATATAAGTTTTCTAAACATCTTGATGTAAGTGGTTACTGAATCAATTTATTTTGAACTGTCTAAAATATAATAATTTGTTCAACTGCTGAGAATAACGCAAACATACAATTCAAGCTTCTGCTCTGTTACAATGACAGCAATGAATGAACACCATTCTGATTTTCATAAGATCTTGAATCCTGGAAACAAATCTTTCCTGACAATTTGACATTTTTTCTTTTATCTATTTCTGTTTTTGATTTCAGTTGTCCTTAATTTCTCATAACGACTTTTGTTTGGTTCCTACAAAACAACTAAAGGTATTCAAACTATTAAAGAATGATCAAATTTTATTACATGTGTTATAAATCATGATACCTATGGTAACCATTTTGAGTGCGAATTTTTATTGAGGTCCCAGCAGGATTTTCTTTTCTTTTTTTTTACAAACACAAACTTGCAAACATGAATGAGCGAGAGGTCAGAACTCGACAAGAATTTTATGATAAAATACAAGATTGACAGAAAAGTTTGACAAAAATATTCTGCCAAGGTGTATCTCCCTTAACCACAATGTACCGTAACCATAGCAACAGGAAGCAGGCATTACTTGACAGGAACGAGGGAACGATCCATGATTCATTTCCAAACAACGGGCCGCAAGTCCAAATATAGTGAGGTGCACCGCCACCCCCAGACAGTCAGGCTGGCAGCTGTGAGGAGGGAGCCGGCTGCAAAACAAATAAACAGAAATCTCATTCAGCGTCTGATGGTCACTGTTTTGATTTAAAGTTTTAAACAGACTAAGTATAGGAATAAAATATTATGCAGCTATATTCAAAGAGCTCAGTGATTCTTCATTAAAGACGACAATTTAAGCCTTGACTTTGCTGAGCTTTGAACCATACTTGAACTTGTAATGCTATGATGCCATTGCAACACTGCCACATCATGTCCTGTTCCCGGTCAGAATAGGGCCTTTCTGTGTGGAGTTTGCTTGTCCTGTGTCTGCTTAGGTTGTCTTTTGGTTCTCTTCTTTCTTCTACCACAAAAAAATGTACAATAGGTCAAATACTCCAGCACGACTACTGCAAGATGGGTCACATGTAGAGGATCATTGAAACGTATTGTTCCAAATATTATATTCACATTCTCAATCATGAAATGACTCGTCTCATTATCATTTTGATGGGGCAAAAAGAATTCTCCACCGACTCCCACTGATGTCTGCTGTCGTTGTGTCCTTTGGCAAGACGCTAACCCCATTTTGCCTGAGCCCCCACTGAAAGATCAAGGCTCCTGTGGACTCACCACCTGCAGGAGGATCAGTGAGGGGCTGGTTCTCTGTGTACTGGGTGCAGCTCTGACTGCCACCCCCCGACCCAGTACTGGATAAAGAAAATGGATGGAAAAATAATGCAACTAGTAACTATGAGGTTTTAGGAATGAACATAGTCCATCAATTTTTTTCAATTTTTTTTTTTTTAAATATGTAGATATGTGTATTTGTTTTTTTTTTGGTGCTCTTCCAGATGTTCCACAAACATCATCTGATGTTGACCAGTTGACCACTTTGTTTGGTCAACTGGAACATGACTAAGGTTTGAATTCACCTTACTATTATGTATTCACAGGAACTAATTACACACACACACACACACACACACACACACACACATACCCACGTACACACACATACACACGCACATGCATGCACACACACTCAACATTATAAAAAGTTGAAATCCCATAAACAAGTTTATTTAGAGTATCTATCTTAGATTGACTACAACTTTTCGACGGTGGTGAAATATAGACCAAAACAAAAATCGATCTTTTCTTTTTTTTCATGTTGGTTTTGCCTCAACCCATCAGGCAACATTCAACATACACCCTTTTCCACTAACAAGTAACTTTCCTCCACACTCCAAACTACATGTAGTAGTTTCATGCTGACAATGCCATTATTTGTGTGTTTATTACCCAAACTTTTGCTTTTGTAACTATTTCCCCTTTCTTGGTTCTAACGCTGCACACCAAGGAGAATGGCTCCTGCTGGGCCCACTGTACGACAGTGGCAGCTCATTACCAATCAGAAGAAAGACGAAGACGGTCCCCCGGGAAACGCTGCTTTGGACCTGTGTCAAAGCCGACACAAAAGATGCTGTTGTTTTTATCCTGTGTGCAACGCAAGTCACTCACACCTCACATATGCTGTGTTGCTAGGTAACCTTGTTCATTCTTTTTTGTGCATTAGACAAAATGTAAGTTAGGCACCAAAATCATTATGTGTTTCAAAATGTTATCTATTGTTTAGTTATTTGTTCAAATTACTTATAAAAGAAATGTGACCATCAAAGTTAGGAATATATCAAGGCTTTCATGAAAAAATTGGTCATGGTTGAATGGTCCTTCGATCTATCAAAATGTTTGCCCAAAATGTAAAAACTTGACCCATGAAGTAATTAAATTCATTGAAATAAACATAAACAGTAGACTGCTTGGACAAAGCAGATGGTACAGGTCAGCAAAGGTCATGAGCAAGCTGAGCATCAAGCGTTTGCTGGCACTGGCATTAAAGGATGCAAGATATAACCCAATAAATTCCTACGAAATATGAAATCAATTGGTCTCGAACACTATTTTTGTGTTGTAAATGCCAAAAACAGCTATGTGATTCAAGACACAGCAGCAACAATTTGGGAAAACACAGAAACGTTTTTGAAAGATGTGTTTGGGGAAATTACATGTTATCCAGAAATGTCAGGATTTCTTTTGAGATGCTGCTATGGTCAATTCCTTTGAGATTATGATTGTGCAAACAATGCAATACATTCACACCAGTCACATTGTCAAATCAAACCCATGTTCTATAAGCTAATGCAGTGGTTCAGTGGGTGGTCGGACAAAGTGCTGTCCCAATACACCTTTGCAAGTGAAAAATCAGGGTTTCTGACATCAGTGTGGCACAGCAAGACAATCCAACCCTCGAGCACCAGGGTCAGCCAGATGGGGCAATGGGAGTTCAGAGTGGTCAGGGAAGGTCAGGTACCAAGGACTGGCCGGTGGCCCGGCTCCAGTGCTGCCATCATTCTGGCTGAGTGAGACCTGTTTATTCTTGAGTTAGGTTGCAGGTTCAATACTGTGTTGTTTCTGTGTGGTGTTTCCACTGAAGAGTTGTATCGCCCAAATATAACATGAGCAGCGTGACGGCATGAGGCCGTCACAGAATTGTTCATTTGTCAACAGTGCAGTAAGTTATACAATACAACAAATACAGCAGAATAGTCATTGATCCGTAAAAAAGAGAAACATTGAAGTTTACACTTAGACTAAACAAAGTGATGGAAGATCCACTCCCATGAGAGGACAGGCAGATGCCCATACCGACATGCCTGGGTTCCTACCAACGTAGCAATGAAAATAGAAATATCAAATCCCCCAAAAATTGTTTTTAATACTGTTACATCCATCCATCTTCTTCCCCTTAATCCATTTCTGGGTCGGGGTGGTGGCAGAGCTGCGCCCAGTTCACATAGCACCAGTCCCTCACTGATCCTCCTACAGGAGGTGAGTCCACAGGAGCCTTGATCTTCCAGCGGGGCTTCAGGCAAAGTGGGGTTAAGTGCCTTGCTCAAGGACACAACGGCAGCAGACATCAGTGGTTACTGTTGTATAACTTATTAAAAGATAGAGAAGACAGAATTTATTTCTTTAGTGAAATACCCTCCTCGGAGGAAATTGTTTACAGCTAAAGATAGATCGTTTATTAAAGATAGACCAATTATTGATATTTATTTTAATGATAAAACACCTTTCTTTGGATTGTTTTCGAAATTTGCACTTTTTTACCATGCGCTGCTCTTTCCATTATAAATTTGTCCTTGGCAAAATATGCTTACAATGTTTATCTGGCTCCATGTGGATAAGTGCACGGTGCATTGATGATGCCTCTTTAACCAACCTTTTAATGTGGGTCTAAAAAACACGCCTTGTGTTTGTACTATTCTATTTACTGACACTGCATGTTGATGAACACGCCTCTCTGGATTATAGCCTGTAGCTAATTTGCGTCTGTTGTCCCATACGTACTCGCACTCAAAAACACACATTCACCCTGAACAATACATGTTTTTAGTGGTTGGGTAAACCAGAGCCCCCGGAGGAATCCTAAGCAGACACAGGGAGAACATGCAAACTCCACACAGAAAGGCCTGGAGGTAGAATCAAACCCAGGACCTACTTGCTGTGAACCGCTAACCGCTGTCCACTGTGTGCAAGTCCAAAAACACAGGTTTGAAAACTGTATATCTATCTCCTAAAGTTTTGTTTCATCACATTTTGGTTGCAGCCTTTGCATGCTTACTATGAATGTCAATATTTTAGAAATGCAATGTCGATGACTACTTTCTACACGTAGAGTCCTCCTGAGAGATTACATCATCACCTTATGTGTGATCGATGAAAGGTTCTGGCACCACCCAGAGAAAACTCAGTGATGTCATTTATGAAAATGGATGAGGAATATTTGGTGTGTCACTATTTTTAACTTGACTTAATTTAGAGATCTTAAAACGTGATTCTGAAGGGTGCGCTGTACTCATACATACATTGGTTCTAATCCCCCCCTCCCCCGCACTGCCCCTGTCATCGCAGCCATCCTCTAAATGTCAGTGTTTTCTGGGCTTCCTAATGCGTTCCTAAAATAGCCCATTGCTCCTCCATGACTGCGCCTCAGAGTGTGACTCACAGCGCAGGCAGCAGCAGAGACACCACTGCTTCCTCCCCAAAGCCAATTAAACATGTGTGGGGGTGTCTGCACCCTCACAAAATCCAATAGCGCTGCATGGTCACACTCTTGCCAATCCTTACCACTTTTACACTTTTGGCAAAAGCTCTACTTTTTCTCCTTTTCCCCCCAATTAGAGCAAATTCTCAGAGGTGGGCTGCAGGTACCTGTTGAGCAATTTTACTTTATTTAATAATATTCCGGCAAAGAGGAGTGAATATGTTGCAATAGTTATTATAGATTTCACCATGCAGTGGACTGTATTGTCCGAGCAAAGGGTACTGCAGGTGAGCACAGGTTAGGTAAGGACAAGAGATCCAGAAGTCAGAATTATGCATCTCATTTCTTTATGTAACTTATTCATGTTTTGGATAATGCTCTTTTACAAAGACACGTAACAGTGTGTCATACCTGGTTGCTAATGTGCTGTAGCCACACATGCACACGCACACACACACATACACACACACACACCAGATTCCTGGCAGATGATTTATGCAGCATTATGCGGTATAGACATGGTCAGTTTAACAAATGAAAAGTCCTCATATTGGGCATGGGAAGTGGAATCCATGTTACTCACCACTAATTCTCGATAGAATTGTCAAATAAAATACCTTCCCTGTCTCCACTGGTGTTCCTCAAGGTTTTGTACTTAGCCCCATCTCATCCTGTGTAAATGCTTCCCCTTGGACACATCATCCATCAACATGGATTCAATTTTAACTGCTATGCAGACGACACTGAGGTTTACACATCTACCAAATCCATCTCTCAGTCATCCTCTCCACCATCACACACTGTGTCTCTGCCATAAAAACATGGATGTAACAGCAAAAACATTCATCTTCACTGGAGCTAAATCCCTCCTCCCCTCTGACCAGAACTTCTCCATCATCATCAATGGTCACTCCCTCCCACCTCCAGACACAACTACTACAATAACCCTGTTCCATGGTCTCCCTTCCACTCATTTCCAAAAAGTGCAATGTATCCAGAGGAGATCGCATCACCCCCATCCTCAAACAACTCCACTGACTCCCTGTTCCATAATAATATAAGGTTATTATCATCACCTACATGTCCCTTCATATCCTGCCTCTTCAGACTCCAAGTCGCTGACCTCCACCATCAGCACTGTCTCTCTCATTGCCTCAGATCTGCCGACTCCAACCTCCTCACTCCCATCAGAACAAAGCCGTTGGGGGACCCCACTCTATAGAACTCACTCCCGCAACACATCAGAAAGTCAGAATCATTTCAGAACTTCAAATCACTGCTCAAAACCCACAACAGCTTACATTAATTAAGATAAGATAAACTTGTATTTGAGCCTCAGTGGGAAAATTGCAATGTCATTAAATGTTCATTTGTAGCTTTTTACTTTGCACAACCAAGTGAAAAAGCCCTATATAAGTATTATGTATTTTTAATTATCATTATCTCCATCCATCCATCCATTTTCTACCCTTTAATCCATTTCTGGGTCAGGGGGGTGGCAGTCAGAGATGCCACCCAAGTCTCATAGCACCAGCCCCTCACTGACCCTCTGCAGGTGGTGAGTCCACAGGAGGACGGCTGCTCTCTGAGTGTGAGCATAGCCTTGATCTTTCAGTGGGGGCTTTTGGGCAAGTCAGAATAGATAATTATCATTATCTATCCATCCATTTTCTTCCCGTTAATCCATTTCTGGGTTCAGTGGGTGCTTCAGGCAAAGTGGGGTTAAGTGTCTTGCCCAAGGACACAACGACACTAGTCATCAGTGGGAGTCGTGAAGTCTTGTGCTGGGCTCGAACCCACGACCTTCAGGCTCTAATGCTCTACCAACTGAGCCACTGTTGCCCAAATTATTATTATTATTATTAACATAGCACTTGCTCACCTCACAGCACTTTACAACGAGACTTGTGAATGTTCCAGTCACTTTATATTAATTCAAATCATAATTTACCTGATTACCTAACACATTTACTGGTGTGAATGTATTGCATTGTATTGCATTGTTTTTACCTAATTTAGAATATGTCCGGTTTTTCTTATGAGTTTTTTCTTCCCGATGCAGGAGGGTCTGTTGGGCAGTTAGTGTCTAACAAGAAGAATGTGATGATCCAGGACACTTTAACATTCTACAACATGTATGGACATTTATCAACATGTGTTGGTGATTTCAATAGTTGTGTTAAGTCCTCTGAGATGACTTCTGTTGTGATTTAGGGCTATACAAGAATAAATTGTATTGTATTGTATTGCTTATAGTGCTTAGTGGTGCGGATAAAAGAAATGGAATGCCATACTGTATATGGATAGGCTGGTTTTTCAAACCCCCTTTAAATGTCATTGTTTTCTTAATTAACAGAGAGCCGTGTTGTAAAAGGCCCTCGATGAGTACAGCTTGTTACCTCTACAGTCATTTGTATTCACAAAGCCCCATTCCATCAAGTTACATCATCTGGAGAATATGCACAGATTCAAATCTTCCGGCCTGTCAACAATTAACAATTCATTTCTACCATCTAAACAATCTAAACAGATTGTTGATAAATGTTATGAGGGGTATGAACTTTGATTTCTTTTGGTTGAGTTCAAGGATCAACAATGATTTAGATAAAACATTAGAAGCTATATGAAAACTGACAAATCAAGATTTCTGTTCTTACTATCTGAAGTAAAAAGTAAAAAATATAAAAACTAAAGTGACTAACTCTTCCAAAACTTCCAAAACTTGGGCTTACTACCACAATATGGGGATACGTAGGCGATTTAATGTATTTGAGATTACTTATAAAAATAGATATATATGTATGCATCCATCCATCTTCTTCCCCATAGTCCATTTCTGGGTCGGGGTGGTGGCAGTCAGTGATGCCATCCAATTCACAGAGCACCTAGTCCCTCACTGGCCCTTCTGCTGGTGGTGACTCCACGGGAGGATGGCTGCTCTGTCAGTGAGAGCATAGCCTTGATCTTTCACAAAGATGACTAAATTGTCATAAAACAAAGTGGGAATCCCAAATAATGATGCCAAGATTTGTCACTCGCCCATGCTGGCATAACTGTGCTTCCTGATTTGACAATAAAAACCTCCAATTCTATCACTGCTTTAAAATTATCACACAATAAACAGATCATATTCCTTAAAAAAAATCTTCACACTTGTCATGCCTTTGGAGCTGCTAGACTTGTCACCTCATAAGACACAGCCAAAGCCGTTCCCCTTGAAGCAGAGGAAGCAGGGAGTCGGGGAAGATAACACAGGCAGGCAGCACTAACCGATCAGAGCGCTCCAACTGAGATATGACCCACATAGACCACTGCTCATTTAATCAGCCTGCTACTGGCAGCGTGGCGCCACACAAGGCAAGAGCAGGCACGGGGAGCAGCCAGGAAAGGTGGCAACAATGCTTAGATGGATGGATAGACAATTCTTCCTAAAAATGTGTCTTTTTCCCAAGCTTTTTCTGTTTATTGGTGGGAGGTCTTTCTTCTCAGTGCCCCAAACCACCATTAATATTTTCTCAGACTTTTTTAACAAAGTGCATCTATGATCAAAGCAGATAAGGCATGGAGCAAGGCTTTAATATTATAAACATGCCAACCAGAGCTTGTGGCAAACAGGGTTGTGAACACTGTTTTGCAATGGTTGTTTTGGACCATTTCCCAGCAACATCGTGAAGATAGTGATAATGTTTTCAGATGTTGGTAGTAGACCATGTTTGCGATCGAATCAGATTAGCTGATTAACTGTAATTTGTCATGCCAGATATAAGGGGCTATGAATGTATCACGTGCAACACTAAACTGGACTCGATGGACTTGAAAAAAGAAGAAAGAAATACAAACTAGGCTTGCAAAATAATTCTTCCCTATGAGCTAGAACCTGCAATTACAGCTACATATCATTTGGCATATATAAGATTTACATATTTAGAGACAGATTTTTTGCATGACGGCACACGCTCCATCACATTAGATGGCCATCACACTGTACTCTAGAGCAGGGATGTCAAAGTCACATACATCAGAGGGCCAAAAAACCCAATTTGCTACAAGCCGAGGGCCGGACTGGTTCAGTGTTTATTAAAACATAATAAAATGATTGCAACCTCACACAGTGTACCGTATTTTATTTATAATTAAATGAATAATCCAAAATTGTTGTGTTGGCTCTGTCTGTAATTTCAAGCAAAAACATTTTTCAACACCCTCACAGCCAAAAAAAACTTAATCTAAAGAAAAAAAACATATCCTGAACAATTATCCAATTTTCTCTTATGGCTCTGGGAAGGCCGGTTCTAACTCTAATCAAATATCATCCTGGGGGCCGGATCTAGCCCCCAGGCCACTTTGACACCCCTGCTCTAGAGGGTGAGGGGGTGTGGTCAGTCTGAGGAACCTGTCAATCTGACCGCGCCTACTCAGGAAGGTCCATCAGCTGATAAATGACACATCATCAAGGCGGGTGACAGTTCTAATGTCCAAAACATGTCAACAATGTAATTACATCTCAGGCTGCACAAAGAAAGGTTGCTCACCCATCATCTGTACTTCAGGTAGATGTGGGTGAGAAACGTTTATTTTTTTTAGAATAATCCCTGTACGACTGAGAGTTTACACACATTAATTTCAAGCAGTAGTTGTCCTTCAACAAGAACGGTAGCAGTAAAAATGGATAAATTCTTAATCACAATTATTCATTTTATTTCATAGCTTATTTTATATAAACAGTGTATTCTTTAACTTTTGGCAGTTGCTTTGGCATCGACTCTGCTTCAAAAATGACGTCTAAACCTTTTTCCTTAGCTGACAAGTTGTTAATTTGATTTATGACAAAAACTTGCTCACTTCGAGAGGAAACATCTGCTGGGAGTATTTTGACAAGAGCGTGTGACCCAGAGCGAGTATGACGTACTATGGTGTGGAGCCCAAACCTCCACAGACTCACTATATCCCAGCATGCAACTCGCCACCAGTAAATGGAGCTGTTTTGTGCAAGTGTAGAAGTAGCAGCTGACTAATCGTATTAACTGTGTTCTTTGAACGAGGAACACATTGTTTCTGAAGGTCCAGTCATGATATCAGAAGTTAAGTTATATTTTATTGTCCCTAAAGGGATATTTGTCTTCTGCAGTTGACCCATGTGGTTTCAGTGCTTAGCCACTCATCTACAGATGTCAATACTCGGCTTAGTCAGGACTCCCAGAGCTGGTGAATTTGACCAATATACATGTTTTAGTGGTATGGGCAAGCAGAGCACCCTGAGTGAAACATGCACAGACACAGGGAGAACAAACAAACTCACCTCATGAAGGCACTGTTCTGAATAGGCTTCGTAATCCAGGACTTGATAAGTGAGTGCCGATATAATATCACAATAGAAATTGTGAGAAGCAAATATTATGTCTGTCCCAAATGCATCAACTTTAATCTTGTTTAAATTTAATGACAGCAAGATAGTTTTTTATATATACAAGGAAGTGAATGTTTTTTGTTGGCAAAATAAAAAAATTAAATGAGCGAAAGGCCAATGCTCAGCTGGTAGAGCATTGGCCTTTGGGTCTGAAGGTCGTGGGTTTGATCCCCCCATGAGACCCTCTCTAACTGCTCCCACTCATGCCTGCTGTGGTTGTGTCCTTGGGCAAGACACTTAACCCCACGTTGGCTGAAGCCCTCGCTTCACCGAGGCTATGCCACCACTGATGGAGAAGACATCTTCCTGTAAACTCACCACCTGCCGGAGGATCATCGAGGGACTGGTGCTATGAGCATTGGGTGGTAGCTCTGATTGTCCCCCCCCCCGACCCAGAAATGGACTAATAAAGGCATAAATAATAAACAAAAAAATTAAAATAGCAAATCTCATAGTAGCGCCTCTTAAAATGATATACCTCACCTAAACTTGGTAGAACTATTATAGACATGCTTGAATAAATAACTATAGTAACAATAACAGTGTTTAGAGGATGAGAGCCTTGATCCTTCGATGTCGGCTCTTCCTATCGTTGTCACTAATAGGGAACGTGAGCTGGGATTAGACCGTCGTGAGACAGGTTAGTTTTACCCTACTGATGATGTGTTGTTGCCATAGTAATCCTGCTGCAATCTGTGATTGGCCAAGCTTTGATCATTGTCTTTGGTCCTTCAATTGGGCAAATACTTTCTGAGTTTGTAAAAAGAGTACAAGCCCTGGTCAACCTGCAGAACAAATTTGATAAACACAAACATGAAGACAGAGGAGCCAGTTGAGGTGGGAAGTCTGGTAAAACAGAAAAAATGTATGGACATTCTTATCCCAAATGACAAAATACCATCATGTGAGGACCACAAGCTCAGGGTCATGTTTGCCGATGCCTATTTTACATAACAAGAGATATTCATAAACACAAATACATTCATATCATATTTTGGGCCACAACCTTTTTCAATGGCTGATGTTTGAACGTTCCCTAAATACTTGTATATCAACTGATGAGACTCAAGAGGACGAAAACGGCAACATCTATGTCAGTAATTTATTTGTTGGCAAACAACTTTCACTGTTACAACAAATATTAGTTTTGAGATCATTCAACTTTGAACCCATACAAAAAGAATAAATAATTAGCATAATATTGTAATAATCATGATCATAATAATTTAAAAAAATTATCCAAAAACAAAGCCAGTGCCACTTGTATTTAGTCCTACACAGAACTAGCCTCTATTCTTCAAGCTTGTTTTGCCATCTTTAACCAATAAACAGATAAATAAATAATTTCTCTTTCAGGGATATGGAGGGGACTTGTGGGATACATGTGCAAGCTAGACTTCATACACTTTACCAATTGATCCTCCTACATAAGTAAACATCGGCATCTCCACACGGACAGTGCTGCAGTGGTTTTCACATTTGTTCACTACACATTTACAGTGTAATCTTGGCCTTTCAGGGGTCATAGATCCCCTTTCAATTGTCTTTTTTCAAACCAGACATTTATAATCTCATTTGTTCTGTACAGTCACCATGCCAACCGGCACATCAGTTAGCTTCACTTCAATTAGTACTTGGCAGACAGGATATACTTCCATTCATTTGCTAATTTAACGAGGGCTCCAAACAAGTAAATGTTTTAATGAATCATCATTTTAACCATCTTGGTAACTTCAAAACTACACAGTGGTAAAGTATAGAAACTTATCTCAAAAGTGAGTGATAGCAGTGTGGCTATTAAAGGTCCTGGATGGAGTGTTGGGTAAATGTATTTAATCAAGAAGTGCTTCATTGTCTCTGTAATGATAAAAAAGAAATTTGAGACATGATCGTTTCTTGCTCCTTCTAAAACAGAGCATGAAGATGTTTCTGAACAGTTCCACATACAAAAAAACCTTGTAAACTCATGTTAAAATAAGACTTGGTCATATGCAACAATTGTATTTGTATTCTGTACAATACATAGAAATAGTTTGTGATTTCTTCATAATCCTTTTGATAAAGAAAAATGTGTAGAAGAAAGGAAAGAAAACCCATTTTTATATCAAGTCTGTGATATGATCGTCCTTATTTTTCATTGAAATACACAGTAGCCGCAGTCACTACAAGTTGCAGGAATGTTACACCAGCCCAGACACAACTCCAGTTGAGCAGATATGAAACAGGAAGAGAGAACATCAGTGATATGTTTGCAGTTTATTTTCCCCAAGTCATTTCATGATCAGGAAATAGTCATAGTAAATCCTCCATGTTGATTGGCAGGTAATGGGGCAGAGCCTTTTTATGGCTAGTTTATGTTGTGCACTGCTTACCACCTTTGTTTTCCCCTTGGAAAAGATTCATCCAAGTCTTTAAGATTGACAGAGAGAACAGACAAAAGACGAACAGGTCCTTTAACCAGGTTTTGGATACTAGATGCTATGAACTGCTAGAGAAGGTCCAAAGTGGGGCATTTGCGTTGGGCTACGGTCAATTGAAAGATCCATCCATAATAAAGTAACAGTGAATAAAATTACAAAATCCCTCCCCTTTTCCTGTTCATTTCCAAGTCATTAGAAGAGAGATGTGCCCACAAACTTTGTTCTCGACGATACATTCAGTTTCTTGCTTGCACTTCTACCAACGACAGAAGTGTCACAAGTATTTGGCGATCAAGGGCGAGCTCTGTCTGATTTGGATGTTGGGAGGAGTTTTTTTTTTCTTCAAGGGGAGGGATAGAAGTCTTTAGGATAGCTCTATAGACTTGTGACCAGATGAGAAGGGTCTACAGGAGGTTCTTCCGGCGAAGAATCAGACTCGTCCTTATTTTCTGATACCATATACCCATCACTCCCACCACGGCCCATGTGGTAGTAGCTTTGCAATTCATGGAGGTGATTTCTGGAGCCCAAGTTGGGCATGCTCTTGTAGTAAACATCATCCAGCTCCGGGGCAGTGGCGCTTTTACAAGGTTGAAGCTCGCCCGAACTCTCATCCTCTCCGTCGGTCAGCCCGTTCATGTGCGCATCAGGCAGGTCGGTGAGCACCGGCATGCTGGTGTAAAGAGAGTCTCTGTGATTGGGCGAGTGCGTGTGCTCGTCTGTGTGCTCATTGGTCAGTAAAGGGAAGAAGCTCTCGCTGGTCTCCTGAGGCATGCGCCGCGGCCTGGAAAAGCTGTGGGGTGGAGGGGGCGGAGGTGGGTGACTGTCTGGGGGTGGAGGCCGCGGAGGCAGAAGAGGAGCATTAGATTCTTCACGAATGATCTCCAGACCCAAGTTCTCTTCCAGGGGGAAGGTCACCGGGTTGTCCAGCACCATGGGGCCAGGGTCTTCTTTTGAGCTGACCACACAGCCGCTCACACCACTGCTGCTGCTGCTACTGCTGCCTGGCATGCTCCCTAGTGAAACAACAGAGAACAGGAAGATATCAACATTATTTCAATTACTGCGTTGTTAGAATTAACTAACACAATTAAATTAATAAATACAAGGAAGAGGTACCTGGAGTAACTTGAATAAGCACTATTTGGATTTTCTTTTTTCTATCTTTGGATGATGAATAACTGCTTTTAACAGCTGAGAAATGAAATGAAATTTTCTCAGGATTTTAATAAAATACTAGGTAAATGTTCTCAACAGTAAGAAAAACTAAATAGAAACCGCCACCAGGACAGTTGAGGAATGCATGTTTAAAAATATCTTGCCATGTCAACACTAGTCTCAGAACAATGACATCGCAGATGGCAAATTACTCAGATTTTATTTTTTGGAACAGAAACAAAAAGAGTTGTGAATAATGCCTAAAAGGTGGATGTTGGAACTACAGATACAACTCCTGGTATGTTTTCCATGTGAGGAAACATTGTTGCAAATCAGATTTGCACATTGTGTGTCACTAAAATGAGTAAGACAAGTCAGAATAGTCCCTCAATCTTCTACAACGCACAATAAACCGTCACTTTCACTGGATGCACTTATTATTTAAATGTATTCATTTTAGTTGTCCACAATATTTAAAACAGTTTTTTGTCCCTGTCTCTACACCTTTTTCACTCCGAAGCTCTGATTGTCTCACCTTTTCTGTTCCAAGAGTTTTTAAAGAAGTTGGACGCAGATCATTTCAATATAAGGCTCCCTCAGACAGGAATAAACTCCTCACATCCATACGATCCATTCTGTCTTTTGGTTTATTTAAGTTTGAATTATTTAGGTTCCTTGAAACTCCTTGTTTATGTCACTAATGTTCTGTGTTCTGTATGTGTCATTATTGTTAATAGTTTTACTTTGTTTTTTTCTAAATGTTTAATTTCAGCAGAGGGGAGGAGTGGGGTGCGAAGGAGCATTTGTTTTGTTTCATTTTTTGTTGTTTTGTTTTTGTGTGTGTTTAATTAACTTTTCTCATCTTTAATTTGCCGTAAATTGTTTGTGTGTATGCGTGTTTGTTTATATGTTTGTATTTATGTTTAGGACCCCCTCGAAAATGAGATGATTCATCTCAAGGGGTTTTCCTTAATAAACTTAAAACTTATAACAATAACCGGGCTGGGCCAATTATGAGCAGCCATTTGAACAATGTTAGGTGCATTAGTTTGTGTTGTTAAAATGACAGAAATACTTTAACTTTAACCTCGATTAACCTTAATTATGGGCTCTATATAGATTGTTTATTGGCCTTCTTGACTACCACTTATTGGTACCGGCCAAAAACACCATATGTGTTGTTGTTGTTGTGCGTAGTTGTGCGTAGTCACCTCCGTTGGCCATGTTGCTGTTGACCAGCTTGTTCATGAGGTTGTGGTTGCGCTCCGTCGTGGCTCTCTCGTGGTTGTTCAGGTACGATGGGATGTAGTTGGAGGTCAGTTCCTTCAGGATCTTCTTTTCCAGAGTGGTCTCTTTGTGGTTGCCATGGGTACCATATCCCCCACTGCGATCTAGAATCTGGACACAGTCGCTCAGGTACTCGCTGCTTGCCATGCTGTAGTTGTTGCCGTGGTTTCCATTGAGAGGGAGGGTATCCATCACGCTGGAGTCTCTGGCATTGTTCAAAATTCCCTCTGGAACAGAAACAGTTCAATGATTAAATAATTGTTGAGTATTGTCAGAAGGGATATTTAATTATTGCATGATAATATTAGAGAGTTAGAACTGAGAACTTAGAACACATCTGTGATAATAATTTTCTCAGTCAGAAGATTGCTTCAAGGGTTTATCATTTATTTAACAGAATCTACTGATGTAATTTGTATTCCCAATTCACTTCCAGGATTAAAAATACACGAAAAGTTTACTACAACAGTAAAATGTGGTAAAACATCACAAGAGCAGCAGTTGAATGAAGGAGCCATTTATAGCTCCTTATAACCATTCATTTATTAATCGCAACAAATTTTTTCAATAATAAACCGATTTTTTCAATAATCAACAATAATTTTAAAGTTTAATTTATTAAGGACAATGTGCAGTTGCATTAAAAAGATGGCTGCACCAGATTTAGCACCATGCTACCTTCCAACTGTAGTCCTTCAGATTTAGTATTTGTTTAATCTTTAAGATCTATATTTACAAACTTCAACACATGCAACTGCTGTGAGACTAAAAATAGCTCAGATGTTCGTTAAACCACAATACGCACATCGGACCAGATCAGGACCAGACCAGGACCAGATCAGACCAGGACAAGTGCAAGAGGTGGGTGCTTGTGGTCGGCAGAATTTCTCTCATGAAAAGGTTAAAAAGGACACATGTTTTTTCAAAACACTTCGCTGGACCAACTGTGGAGCCTCCAGATCCAGTCCTAGCTACGTTTAGCTGGGACTGGATCTGGACCGCTGTATCTGGTCCGTCTGAGCTCTTCTGAATGTAGTTAGCACAAACTCTCTCTTTACACCATTTACCCCCATCAATCCATATTAGTATTGTTTGTCCTAATCCAGAAAGTATACAATTCTCACACCTGAAGAAAGATGAGAGGGATTTTTTTCAACTTCGTGACTATCGGAAAATAAGTTCAGACGAAGCGCGTCGGGGTCCGCTTATTATACGGCTTTGTACCAACTCAACACGCAAAAATAAACGTCATTTCACTATTAATGCCGAAAGGTTTATTTAATGAGTGCAAAGAAAATAGTTCCCAAAGGTTTTCCCGTGGCAGGCGAATAACAGTGAGGATAGTTAACCTACTTTAAAAAAGCGATCGCTTTAGTTGCATTAAAAAAGTATTTTTGTCATGAAAACCTGAACAGATAATTCTGAAAACCTCCGTGCACTTGTGTTATGAATGTATGTATAATGTATTCTCCCATTAACATTTAAATGTGTCGATTGATGGTCATTTGCGTTTACTGAGTGTGGCTAGCTCCGATAGTTTCTCTCTCAGAGACAGTAGTGGCGTAACCCGTTGTGACCCCATGGATCTGTTATAATATCAGCTGACTGTAGCTAACTAATGATCAAACTAATTACAAAGTGGATAGTGCAAAAAAAAAAAAACTTGATAAATGGAAGTTAATCACAGCAAAACAAACAAAGAAGGCGCTAGCATTGCAATTTAAATGACTAGATAATGTTAGCATAATCCTCACCATTATCTTTTTATCAACTCAAACTTTCTACTGGAAGACCACGACATTCAAGCCAACGTTATAATTGGTCTACACTATGATCCCTGATGGTTTGATGGTGGAATTTTGCCCCTGGTATTTCATTTTCGTCTAAAGTGACAAGTGGTATTTGATTCATATTTCGGCAGTGTTTGTCCGAAACATGTGGGCGGGAGTTGACAGGCGGCGGGGGCGTGTCTTAGTGACGTCATTCAGATAGTTCGCTATTTATAAGGATACATTTAAGCATCTGAATGAGACAAACCGAAACATCAGTGGAGTCCAATTGGCGAGCTTTGAATGTTAATCCGAGATTCTTTTGCAATTTTGAAATGGCCATGAGTATGTTTTCTACTCATTTCTGATTTGACAAGATTTGACAAGATTTCTGCTTCAAACAACAACAAAAGAGGAAGATTTGAGTGAAGTTTATAGTGATAAATGTGTTTGGAGAAACGATAGAGATTTTATACTGCTTAGTTTTATGCCAGAGTGAGATATTTAATTTTGTTTTACTATAGCGTTATTGTTTATTTACCTGCTGTGTGTTCCCCATTCCTACTGCCTGTAACTTTTGATGCAACACTGAAATTTCGCAACTGTGGGACGAATAAAGAATCTCTTAATCTTAATCTTAATGTTTTAATGAAGGATAACAAAATAAATGGTTGTGTATATTTAAAGAGAGACATTTTAGTGAAAAGAGCTGCCTATCCTACACTGTGCGTATATCCCTACATAAATCCGTCTCGCTTACCCTTCAATTGATGTCCATTTCAAGTACCTTATAAATGCTGCTTCATAAACAGAGAAGTGGGCTCTCTAAAGGAACTTACAAAAAAACTGGAAAATGTCTTTTTAGTGTGGAAATTTTCATCTCTTCGCCTTTGTACTGTTAATCTTTGCTCACAGCTAATCCAGTGGGCAGATCCAACGTGATTATCTCTCCCCTTTATTCATATTCCTCTCCATACTGCCTCTCATTTCACTTCTATCAGAATTTTACTCTCCTGCACTCAAAAAGCCTGATCTTTTTTCCTCAACCAGATGCCTTGCACAGAAAAATACATCATTTAAAAGACGTATTTTCAGAACAATTCCCTGTGTTTTATTGCATTGAGCTTGAAAAAAAAATGCTATTAATAGAATCACACAGCGGCACCGACGACATTGTGACAAAGATAATAAACGATTATGTTTCTTGGAAGGAGAATTGTCATGACATGGATGCTGTAATTAGATTAGGCCCAGCATGTTGGAGACCGCTCTGCTGGGGGGATGTTGCATTTTGTTAGTGGGGCGGGTGCGATTTTTGTTTGGATAATTTTTCTACTATTACTACCAGTTTGTAGTGATACATTCTCTGCTATTCTCGTTGCTTGGTTGCACTTCCTGGACATACTCAACCATTAGGGCTGGAAAGTATTGAAAGAATTTGTCGAGAACATATATCTCATCATTTTAAATTCCAATTATCTTTCTATACATTTTTTAAACCACTCAAAAAGGGTTGCCAAAGTTATTTGATCTGTAGGTGACTGGCTATGTGTATTGAAAGTGCAGACTTGATAAACCTAATGAACTGTTTTCTCTGAAGTAAAAATTGTTCCTGAAAATGCAATAGTTTGAGAAAGAAGTGGCATCGGTCATCATGGTCAGAAAGTAACCATAGTGAAGTCGTCAACTGTGAAAGACTATCGACTCGAGCCACACATTAATAATTGTCCAACAAGTCAAGTGTGTCCAGTGCCTTAGACTCAATAGTGTCCGGACAAAGAGAAAAGTCTTTTAAGCAGCCACATCACTGAAAGATAGTTTGGGGAATTGGAAATACTTTTTTTATATATATATGAGTGTGTTCACAGTAAAGTGACAATTGAAGTATCTGGACTTTAAAAGGTTATAACTTAAAAACTAAAATTACTTTCATAGATTGGAAAAAAGATTTCAAACACAGACACATTGAAGAGATAGTGTGGAAAAAATCAAAAGGAAAGATTGACATAAAAATGTTTAGCAACATTTTAAACGACCAAATGAGCCTCTGATTGGACCATTCTACTGTGACGCCAGTTACATAGAAAATAAAATGTCCTCAGTCTGAAAAAGCAGAAGATGAAATCCCACAAGATTTACATGGTTACCACAACAGGAGGAAATCACTTGATATAAAAAGGAATCGTAAAAAAATAAAAAATAATTAATTAATTAAATGACCCCTGAAAAATGTATAACGGACGTGATGAGGACGGTCCTCTTTTCTCTAAAAATTAAACTTGAGAAGAAAAAAAATCTGGTCTGTTTTCACATTTAATTGCTTGACAATATGAAAGTATTACTTTGCATCTACTTTGTGTAAAAAAGTAGAATCTCTGAATCAAATGTGGACATCTGAAAATACCTATCAAACTTGCACAAAGCTCATTCCGTCAAATCATCACGTCCGTTACATAAAATAAACAGGGCCGCTATAGGAAACTTGTCTAATGTATAAAACAGTTATGTTCTAGCAACTTCTAATGGACAGAGGAGGTGCTTGGAAACATGAAAAACATAATATATCTTCTGATTATTAAAATCTAATTTTTGGCCTTTTGTCACACTTTTGTGCCCTTTAGTGTGAACAAGCCCATTATATATATATAAATTTGGCACTGCGTGAAAAAGTATTTTCCATGTGATCTTGAGTCAAGCATATTAAACACATATTTTATACCACAAACTAAATTGTGTCCAAATCATGAGTGATCAATAATATATATATATATATATATATATATATATATATATATATATATATATATGGTGACAGAGCTTTGCTTATATCATATATATATATAACAGATATAATTTAATTATTTTTTTTAAATATATTGTATTAGTTATTACTGATTGTTACTGTTTACTGTATTAGAAATTACTTGCAACATGATTGTGTCACCTGCTTTTAATTTTCTACGGTACTTGGAATTCAAGTATTGGAATCCCAATGATCTACAGTAGATATTCAGTTTGTTTATAGCTCCATACCTGTGTATGTTTCACATCCTGTGATACAGGAGTTCAAATATTTCAATTTTCTTACAATAAGGATAATTTGTTCATATCAAAAAAAGGTTCATCTTATTAATTTGATGTATTTTCTTTTTCTCCTGGCTTTTTCTAACTTTAACTGACCTCTTTACCATCTTCCTAATTCACAAATCTCGCCTTCATGTCCTGAGCATGTCCTTGTGCTCTTTACTTGATCCTGGGGGCTCTTCATTTCACCATGAAAACAACATCTAAATCACAATATCACTTGATACCAGTATGGGAAAGGTATAATTAGACCGTAATTAGAAACTTTATCTAATGCATTACCCGTCGTAATCTGCCGTGCGCTAACGACCATGGACAGAGAAATTAGGTTCTCACAATACAAGGGAGACAGCGGATTACACAGCCTAAGGTTTCTGACAGTTGCCATGGGACGAATACTTGTCTTTTTGGTGTACTCTCATGTAAGAGGTCATTTATAAAAACAGACTGACAGAATTCATGCATGTCGCTTTGAAGCACTTGGTGGCAAAACATAGCTATTACATAGAGCCTTTCAAAACAAGCCTCTACAGAGAGTGCTTTGCAATTAGCTGACATTATCGCTGTCATGGTGTTTTTGTTTTCTCCCCTCAGAGCTTGAAGTGGCAAGGTTGAGCACCGATGGAAACCTTGCAGACCTGACGTTCCCACAATCCGAACTACACGGAAACTCCATCCAACTGTCAGCCAGCACTCTCAAGCAACACGGGCGAAATGGTAAGAGGAGAGAGAGAGAAAGCATCTCGCCTCTCTTCTCACACACAGCAGGAGATCAGTGTGTCAGGCTCACTATGTTTCTCTCACCCCTGCTCTTAGAGGCTATTTCTGGATACAAACGTTATTAGGTGTGTTGACTCACATGTGCACGTTCCACCCCACAGGAGAGATCCGGATGGCCTTTGTCCTTTATAGAAACTTGGGCCAGTACCTGTCCACGGAGAACGCCAGTGTCAGACTGAGCAGTGACGCCGTGTACCCAAACTACTCTGTGATCGTCAACTCCCCGGTCATCACCGCGTCTATTAACAAGGAGAGCAACAAAGTGTACCTGTCCGAACCCGTGGTCTTCACCGTCAAACACTTGCAGGTTAGTAATTTGACTAATATTTGTTTCAGAACCTAAGACAGACTTGTCCCCAGGTCCTAGGTCAAATGTACAAAATATATTTAACATTTTCAGAAGAAAAGTTTAAAAGAGAGTTATTCTTAATTAGTAGAAGTACAGTTAAAACAATATTTTTTTAATTTTTAATTTTAGTTTACAGTTTTCAAGAAGATTATCTGCTCTCAGAGAGCAGAATGAGGCTTTATTTTGGGTAGCCACTTTGTTATGTAAACTGTAGCTGTTTTTTCTTTTTACTAACAGAAGTTGGATTGTAATTGTAATGACTTTGTTAGACCACTAAGAGTGCATATTCCCATTCTGTTAGTTTACTTCTTTTGAAACAGATCCGTGAATAATTGTTTCCCCAAGTGGTCCAATTAAAGTAAACTAGATCAACAAGTGTGAAGTGCCCTAAACGAATGGGAGTATATATCCAATGAAGCCTGGCAACTTAATATGCAGTATCCCAATGTGGCGCCTAGAGAAAATAATTCCCCACCCCTGTGCTAATAGTTGGTCCTTTTATGGCAGATTAATGATTATACCCCCATCTTATAATATTAAATACCTCTTTAATTGTATCAAGATCGAGGTACAGTCTACATTCAGTAATTAAGGTGAGTTAAAATATATATTATTAATACATCTATAGTTTAAACCTTATTAGCAATACATTATGAATGGTTTTAAAAGCCTATTAGAGTTTTATTAATATTACCTATGGAAGGTTAAACTTTCAAATAAATCATCATCAAAATGGCAATGAAGAAATATGTAACATAGAATAACTATTTTCCCAGAATGTGAAATTGTTGATTCACTGCGCCACAAAGTGTTTCCATTCTTTCTATTATTTTTTAAAATCTCGACTGCATATGGACATATTCTCATACTCCTACACCGATGCTCACAGCAGGATTGCTATATTTTCAGAATTGTAACTTGTGTGATCAGGTTTTTAGATTGGATCAGGTCACAGACTGGATTAATAATTTATTATATGCTGCAAAATTGTGTATTGTATATGTTTTAATCAAGATGGACGCACACTTTTTAGTCCTTTGAGATCACCATCTCATTAGCTATCATAGACAGTGCTTCCTAACAAGCCTGACCAAAGTGCAAGGAAATCTTGTCACTGTCTTGCTCATTTAGTGACTAACTTTACCAGTCTGCCACGCACCACTTAGACTTTTCAGTTTACCAAACACAAGCAACTCCTACACTCGCGAAAGTCACACAACAGGCAAGCAAAGCTCTGTCACCTCCTGCCACGACTGTTTGTTTGTGATTGCCCTGTTGCATTCTGTGCCGTGGGCCTGTTGTTTTATTGGGCTTCTCCATTTATTTGTTTGCAGAATGTACTTGTAGATCAAGCAAAAGATTATGACCATGACAGTTGACGAGAGAGTTAGGAAAGTTTAATTGTATAGCTCTGTTCATCCACAAGGTGACTCAAAGTGCTGAACAAAATAAGAAAACAAATTAAAATCATACAAGGCATTGAAATCATAAATACTCATGATGCATTAAAGAGTGAAGATACTGTCCGGATTTGAACCTTGTCGGGGTAGAAGCAAATCTCAGGAATTTTTCAGAAAGACTTTTCCAAATTTTGGATGCATGAATATGAAATGCTGGCTTCCCATATTTCGTCCTCACTCTGGGCACCAGCAGGAGGCCAGTCCTTGTGCTCCTCAGAGTTTGAGCTGGTTCATATGGCACTAACATGTCTCGGATGTACTTGGTGCGAGGCCATGGAGAGATTTGTACACTAGCAGAGCTGTTTTAAAGTCTATTCTCTGAGCCACAGGAAGCCAGTGCAGAGACCTGAGGACCGGATTAATGTGATCGTACTTTCTTATTCCAGTGAAGACACGAGCTGCAGCATTTAGAATAGTGTAATTGTTTCTCAGAAAACTAGGCAATGCATATAGGATACAAACCTGGGTGGTTTGTATTATAAAATATTTACATACAATCGAAAGTAGACTTGCAAAAATACAGTACACTTTTTTTGTTTGAAAGGTTTCTTCTCTCACTTTCAGTGTCACTTGTCCCATTATACAGCTGCAGTGTGGCGCTCTTGACATTTCTTTCATCTTAATTTGACACACTTTTCTTCCCTTAGCATTCAGAAGAGAACTTCAATCCCAACTGTTCCTTCTGGAGCTACTCCAAACGCACCATGACGGGATTCTGGTCGACACAGGACTGTCGACTGCTGGCCACTAACCGCACACACACCAGCTGCTCGTGCACACACCTCACCAGCTTCGCCGTGCTCATGGCCCACGTAGAGGTCAAGGTAAGGCTTCACCAAAGACAGACTCATTCATCATTTGATTAGAGAAAACTGACCTGAAAAAGTCAGGAGCATCTGGGAAATAGAAGTCTCTAGAGTCCATGATAGTAAGTAATCAGATTTGACAGGAGGAATTTTACATTCAATTTGTCAGAGGTGGATGATGACACAGAGTGGAATGGAAAAGCACTTAAGACATTTGTATTCCACCTGTGGATCCCGGAATGACAAAGACAGATACCAGTTTTCTTTGGAGACTCCTGAATACAAGCCTTGTGCGCTGAAAAAATAATGTTTATCTAATCATCAACATGCAGTTAGAGGCTCAAAACAGGCGTTAGAGTGTAAAAGGTAGAAGTGACATTTCGGGAAATATTGAAACGTTATTTCATTCAAGTAAAATTGTTGTGGGATGGGAAACACAGGTTCTGAGTTGAAAGAATGAAACTGGGAATGAACCAGCTTGGTTCATTCCCAGCTTGGATGTGGGCCCGTATGTGCCCACATCTTTCTTAGTCTAGGAGAGAATGTCTTTGGGCGTGATTTGGGATATGTTCCACAACAAAAAATAATGCTTTTGAGGACACACTATGCCACAATATCAAGAGGGGCGCGTATCTTGAATTATGTATACTAGGGTACTTTCTACAGAGTCATAAGTTTAATTAGATTTTTATTTCTACACAGTGTATGTACAGTAAATTTCCAGCTTCCACAATATATTCAAACCAATCATTACAAGGAAAAAAGAGATTAACTTCTTCTGAAGGCCTTTTAAAATATCTATTTGGATTGTTATTAACAACCAGCCTAGGGATTCTCGGAGAATATGAAAAAGTCCTAAGAAAACTGGCATTGTGTAGGCTTGATTAAAACTTAAACACATGACTGCGATGAGCTCCGGATAATCACTGGAGATTATACGTTTTGTCAATGATAAGCCGTCTGTGAGTCCGACATCGATGTTGTTTCTATATTAATTAAACCCAGTAGGAGTTTGGCTAAGCAGTACAAACTCAAGTGGGATGAGTCCACTTTTTCTCGCCCAAATTGTGTCTTGTAGCTCTTGATGCAGTGTGACATGCGCCGCTCCCACTGAGGCCAGGGACTGTGTGTTAGTGTTGCTGGGGTCATGGTCAGAGCTAACCCTTGTGTGAGCTCCGTGTGCGGGTGTGAGCAGTAGATCCATCATGGCCGCTCCGTGGTGAACGGTGCTCTGGCTGTCAGCCTACGGGACACTGATGGATAGAGCTGCTGCACCTGTGCGGCACGGCGTAAAAACGTGGAGGAGGCCGCGAACACTCAGGGACAAACAGGCAGACGCGCATCACTCATAGTGAAGATTCAAACTACTGCACATTGGGGCTGGGTGTGTTTAAAGCATTATATGATACTAAAACAATCATACATGTATTCTTGTAAGTCAGGGTTAGTGTTGGGGTTGGGGTCATAAAAAATCAAAACACATATCCAGTACACACAATAGATATTTAACAGTGCAGATGACAGCGAGAGGGAGAATTGTACTGTATTTAGTCTATATATCTATGATGTCTGTATAGTGATTTACAACAAACTGTATCTTTCAAATTGGACATCTATATCTTGTTGTTTTTATGTTGCGCTGTATGAATAATATAAGTTTGAATCAAATACTTACTTACTAAATGAATAGGGTTTTTAAAAAATAGGCCACCTGTAATATCGTTGATCCAGCCACAAGGTAACAGCGTTCTTGTCAAAATTGTCAAATTACCAGGCCCTGCACAGTAGGACGGCATAAGGATCACTCTCAGAGACCTTTTTGGAATGACATTAAAAGCTTTATGTAAATCGCAAAAAGTTTCTGTAATTGATTACATTTAACTCACATCTTGCAAATATTTCTCAGGTGATTGTTATCTATCTCTCTCTCCCTCTTTCTCTGTCTGGCACTAGCTCCGTGTGTCTGTTATTAAATAATGTCAAAATTGTGTAAATGTTTACGAGGACTCTAGGGGAATCATTTTGTTTTATTGTCAGATAATTTTCAAAATGCCCACCCTCCCAGCTTCCTGATTTTACTAAATCGATTCAAATCCTTGTCATTGGTCGAACTATTCTCCTCCACCAAATATTACTGGTTGTGGAATTGCCAAGAGGGACTATTTGAAATATATTAATTTAGAAAAATACATGATAGCACTGGTTCATTTGGTCAAAAATATGCATTCATTGAAAAAATTTATTTAATTGAAGTGTCCGACATTACCTTTAAAAGAGCAGTATGTACAAATCTGGCCAAAAGTGGAACCATGAATAGACAAGCCTTTAGTCAACAGCAAATCTATAACCAACACCTTTTTCACATGGATAGAAATCCTCGTTTTATTCCTGTTTTGTCATTAATAATTTGTGAATCATAACGAGACCTTTTTTAGTTCTGCGACCATGTGGTACTTTATCAGTGAGATTAGCTCAGATCACAGACTTTTTTTAATTGGAAAAAGCGGTGGAGGGTGGGACATCAAAATGAAAACAATAACAATAATAGTTTTGAAATCTAAATATCTCAACTGAACTACTGTTATCAGATGAAGAAGTATTCGAAAAGAGCATGGTTTATTAATACTTTTTGCCATATTTGGGCCATTGAATGATGATTTGACATGAAAATCTTACATATTGCTACTTTAAGGCACATCCAGTACTGTACATCCGACTATGCAGTGTTGACATTGATAATAAATAGCATTTTGTATGTATTGTTGCAGAAAGCTGACAGCATGCACGACCTGCTCCTGGATGTGATCACCTGGGTGGGGATCCTGCTGTCCCTGGTGTGCCTGCTCATCTGTATCTTCACCTTTTGCTTCTTCCGCGGGCTACAGAGCGACCGCAACACCATCCACAAGAACCTGTGCATCAGCCTGTTCATCGCCGAGTCCCTCTTCCTCGTGGGGATCAACCGGGCCGACCAGCCGGTGAGGCCAGGAGAAAATCAATCACTTACTCTGTAGCGTGCACACATAGGCCATTTGTCTTTGGCTTAATGCTACAGCGGTACATCACTTTAGAGCAGTAAACGCAACATTTTTATGCTTGATTTGTTTTGTATTAGGTCGTATCAACAGGGCTTATCACAGGGTAACATAGAAGATCAAAAAATAATGCATTTTTTACCAGCTTGGTTTTCCAATTCAACAGACTCCATGTTGGCTCAGGCTCATACTGAACCATTGTTCATAGTTTTTTATTGTCGTTCCAAATGTTGAAATGTTTGCTGACTAGCTGTTGTCAGTTGACCACATTGAGGCGACAACAAATTCAACTGAACATTTTATGCATGCAGCTTTCCCAGAATAAATGAGAAACATTAGCAAACATGATCAGATTATGGTTTTCAACTTTATTTTATTTTTCTCCCACTGGTGTCAAAAATCAGACATTTGTCAATAATAAAACTAGAACCCAGATTCTGATTAGAGCAAGTTTTGATATGAAGAAAAACAAGATCACATTTGACATTTATTTCTTGTATTTTTTCAGTTTTATTTTTATTGCCCAAAAATAATAAGTAATTCAAACAAATGCAAATAAATCTATAACTATAAATAAAATAAATACATGATAATAAAATGAATGCAATAAAACACATTATCTCAGTTGGAAACATATCGTATTCTCGTACAATTTGTATTGTGCAAATTGTGGAAAATCAACCTCACAGACGGGATCTGTATGCCCCAAAGTTTATTCTCAGTTTCCTTCCGTCTTTTTTCAGTTTTTTCAGACAGAATCCAGTTAGGACATGCTCTATATAGTCATATGTCACACATGGAAAGACATACGTGTTATATCAAGACAATCAGAACATATTAGAGTCATAACACGGATACACAATCGGAGTGCTTGTGACTTACACAAGGATCTCTTGTATAGCCATCTAATTCCCATAAAATACTACATCTCAGACTCATGCATTTGCAAAAATTAAGAGGTAAATCCTGTGTCGCTTGCGCATATTGCAGTATGGTAAAGGCACAGAGACATTTGTGGCATTAATTATATATAGATGTGTGAGACGGGAAAACACACTTGATAAGCAAACAAACAAGCAAAAGGCAATTCTGCATTTAATTATACCTCACTTCTTTCCATTGCTTAGCATTTGCTTTTATTCAACCCACCTCCCTATTCGGGTTTTCTCGTCACTCCCACTAAACATTACCAGATTGGCACTTTCTATTACAGTTAATGGTGCGTGACCCATGCTGCTCATGTGAGACTGTGTTCTGCTTTAGCCAGCCCCATCTGTAGACGAGGAACTACTTCTAAGGCCATGAAGACGATGACCCTTCCCAACCTCCATTAGAGTGTAAACAAACCTCACATGCTTGAACCACATGCACCAGATAACACCTTTTATTCACCGACCTCTTTTGTACTAGTGTTTTCCACGTGGGGGATGGAAAGAGGAAGGACAAATAAAGTAGACAAATTACATCATTGATTTAAAATGCATGACACCTGTCTCTGTAATCCAGGGTATGGTGAGAGAGCAACACAGAGTTACAGCGTATAATATAGGTACACAGTTTAACGAAGAGAAGTATCATAATTGTTCATTTAAAGCTGGAGGACCTTACTTTGAACCTGAAACTGTTTGGAGAGCGAGTATGTTTTAATTTCAATCACTAGTTTTCACTTAAGATAAAATAAGAGAACCTTTATCTGTCCCACGTGGGGAAAGGTTGGTGTTGCAGCGTGCATACAGTAGAGTAGTAAGAGCACCCAAGGAGCACACAAAATGTACAGCGACAGTGTCTGTGAATGCTTCTTAACTAGCTCTGTCAAGGCTTGTGTCACATCTTTAGGTGAACAAGAGAGTATCACTCACTCTATTCAACCAGCTCTCTGTATCACTGTACTTTTTTTTTTTTTGGGCTTCATTTTTTTTAAACCAAATATTAACGTGTTGGTATAATTATTTATGTCACGTAGACGACACCTAATCCTCAATATTTAAAGGCTATTCTGACTGAAACACTACCAACTTATTGTTTGAAAACCAGATTTTAAAGCAGCCCTCGGAATTACATTTTTGAGTCAAATGGTCCATTGTAGTTTACAGTAAAAGATAACATGTTTTGTATAAGATAAAGAAGAATGCTGTGGTCTGATTTCTTCAAAATATTTTATCCAAGCAAGGCTCTTTCTGTTCTGACAAACAAAATGTATTACATAATTTCTAAAAAGTTACCTACTCCAGCTCTGTGCGACAGTGGATCAGTTGGTAGAGCTCACCACGAGACCTTTTTCAGCTCTCCCACTGATGTCTGCTGTTGTTGTGTCCTTGGGCAAGACACTTAACCCCACTTTGCCTGAAAGATCAAGACAGCTCAGACTAGAGCAGCCGTCCTCCTGTGGACTCCCCACCTGCAGGAGGATCAATGAGGGGCTGTTTCTTTGTGTACTGGGTGCAGCTCAGACTGCCACCCCCCGACCCAGAAATGGATTAAGGGGAAGAAAATGGATGGGTGGATGGTACTCCAGCTTTAATTCATTACTTAACCCAATTGTTTTCTACTTTAATGAAATAAGAGTGGGATTAAAATCTTTAATAATACAATCATTCTTGGTAAAAAAAAAAAAAAGTTGCTTGCTGCATTTTCCATTGACTGTGCATCTGTAAAAAGTAACGCTTATGGTGCTGTATATCTGCTGCAGCGATCGGTAGTGCTTTCTACTCTTTGTCTCGAAGCCATTTGGATGTTTTTCTGTGTAAAAAGGGAACGGCATGCGCTGCGCCCTGGGCCTCTGCCTCCCTGCTGCGCTAAAATGAGACAACCTGCTCATTTCAAACGAAGACATGGAGCAAATTTGATAAATGTGTTTTGACGTGGGTGTTTATCTGTTTGTGAGTGCTACCGAACGGGGGAGGGGATGGTGTTGCTTTGTGCATCGTATCTGCCTCCCCGCCATTCTCCTGTTAATTACTGGAGACTATTTGTGACCTCTATTAACATCTTCGGCGTCACTTAGCTCGCAGCCGCTTAAGCCCTAATTCCAGCAGGAAAAACGAAATGACTTTGCATAAGTAGAGGCTTCTTTACCTGTGTGTGCGACATGGTGCTATCGTTAGAAATGGAAATGAGTGACTCCCTCGCCCCCTAAACTCATTGTCTCTCAGATATTTGGTAATTGTGTCTGTGTGTTATAGCGGCCGATTCTGGAGTGACTCTTTAGATTAAAGGCATGAATAACACAGACCAATTGCTTCTCTCTTAAGCTTTTCCTCCTTATCCTCCTTCCTTTTAAATGTGGTCCAGTTGTTTATTTTTTTTTTTCATCTTTGAAGAAAAGTGTGGCTATGCAGTGGAATGTTTTGAGGTTTGGAATGTATCCAGTATGAGTCAAAACATCAAAATGCGGGAGTAAAAAGTAGGAAGCAATCTTTTAAAATATGTTTTTCAAAATTGTGCTCATTGCAGAGAAGGGTGTAGGTGCTTAGAAAAAAAAGCAACCCTGGGCATACTGGTGAGAAAATATCAGTAATTCTTTATTGTGATTGGCTATGTTTAAATTATAGATTTCACCCCAACATGGCATTCCTCAGGGAACAAATAGGACACACCCCAGCATCCAAATATTCTATACATAAGATCAATTGGTGGTAATAATAAAACAAAAAGTGTAAAACCAAAGTACATAATGTGAAGGAATTAGTGTCTGTAAAAGCTTCATGTTTTTTTACTGCTCCATATAACATATTCGTTTTTGAGAGAATAAATTGTTCATTTTTTTTCTTTACTTGTGTGTCTTCTCATCAATCTTCTTTGTTGTTCAGTTTTTACCAGATAACTGTTTAATCTAAAAGCCATTCATTAATCTTCATTCACTGATTGCCTCAGGTGAACACCAATTTATTTCCATTTAGCTCAGTATAGAATAATTACCATCTTACAAGAAAGTAATTATCATTTTATCACACAGTTCACTGAAAACATGTGATTACTTTGCAATAATTCCACTGATTTTGCTTCTATTCACTTCCTAAATGCTTCCATTGGGTTTTAGAACCGAAAATGTGTCACATTTGATTTGAACCTCACACTCATTCATTTAGCAGCCTCGGTTTTCACAAAAGATGTGATGCAATGACAAAAATCATATTGAATTGTCAAAGCTGTTGCCAAGGCAATCAAGCAACCTGGTCGTATTGCAAATTGCTTTGGTTCTTTTGCGGTCTAGCACAAAAACCTTTTATTCATCATTGAATTTGAATGATGGAATTAAGATCAGAACCACTGTTTATAAATCCTGCTTTTTTGCAGTTACTGAGTTATGATTTATCTTCAAATATCAAACAATTATTCTAATGTCTTTCCGGCATGTTGTGGTCATGAGCATGAGATAATAATGGTCTCATTTAAATTGGAGTGCCACCAATGTTTTGAATAATATTCTGTTGAGAGCAGATACCGATAATAAGTAGTTTATGATGTCATTTTATTCAAATTACATTTAGTTTTGATCAAACTAAATGTAATTATTTGACAGTTATATATCCAGACCCATATATAGTAAGTAGGGTAGTATACTAAACAATATTTGTGTTTAGTTGTATTGCTGTTTTGACCAGTTGGCTGGACTTATAATAATAATAACTCTAACCGCCTAACCAATATATATTTGTTAGGCGGTTTCCTAAATCCAGCCAAATGATCCATTCAAACTAATATCTAAAGCGCTTTGTGTTGCCCTGTGCATGAAAGGCGCTCTACAAATAAACTTTGATTGATTGATTGATCTATTCATACAAAATAATTTAACAAATGTCCATTTGTATATTTCATTTTGTGCAGATTGCCTGTGCTGTCTTCGCCGCCCTGCTCCACTTCTTCTTCCTGGCAGCCTTCACCTGGATGTTCTTGGAAGGTGTTCAGCTCTACATCATGCTGGTGGAGGTGTTCGAGAGCGAGCACTCCAGGACTAAGTACTTCTACCTGGCAGGATACGGCGTGCCGGCCATCATTGTAGCTGTGTCTGCAGCGGTGGACTACCGCAGTTATGGCACAGACCGAGTGTAAGCAGCACATGGGGTAAAGGGAGAGGGGCAGGAGACATACATGCGTTTCACAGGAGGTCAGAGCATTAGTTTGGCTGCCTTTCTCAGATGGACTGTAGGTGTAGAGAGAAACACATGAGATTGTCACATGACAAGGACAGTCAGAGAAAAATATTGTCATTTATGTATCTTACATGGTGAGTAAATTGGTCAAATCAAATGACTACAATTTAGTTTTCAAGCTGCTGTATTACATTCAGTTTAGAACATTAAAGTGTCCCTTTGGGCCACAAAAATGAAAACAAATTGTCCCTTCCGGTTAAAGCTCCCATGCTTTATATACCTTATAAATTTCCACAAGTGTTGTTTTACAGTAGAGATTGATGGAGGAGCGTGGTATGGGGCTATATATACACATGCACCTGCTTATGTATTTAACAAGATGGCTTACCTGGAGGGAGCGCAGTCACACAGAGGATAAGAACATGCATTAGGAGTGAGTTGAAATTGTTCATTCGTATTCTGACACACAAAGGCATCCTCACTGAGTGCTCTGTCTTTTCACTGATAAACACTTTTTCCACTGAGTGCATATGAATATTACATATCCATAATACATTTATAAATGTCCGTGACCTGTCCTTTCTTTAGTGACAATAAAATCATGCGGGTTAAAGAGGATGTTGGACTTGATTATAAATGACTGATTCTCTGAATAGAATACGGTATATTACTCTTAAATGATTCAGATGTGCTCCCATTCTTAGCTGCTCCCAAGGCATTTGAGCCACACGTCAGATGTCATAACTCTCCACGATCCACACAGTCCATACACAAAATGGCTCTGATTTAAGAGTGTTTAAACGTCAAGCCACTTAGATCAATATTTCATGGTGGGGATCATTAAAACATGAGAGCCCAAGTTTGAGATGAATAATCTAGTCTGCATTGCATTAGATCAGATTCTCTGTGACATTAAGTAAAATGCCAACGTTATGTAGAATATTCCCTCAAAAAAGATGTGCACCAGGCTTGTACATTTGGCCAAATTTAGTTATTTATATATATTAATTCACAGGGATGTAAAGATATCTGTATGTCAGTATAATCAATAATTTTGATGTTGCATTATAATTGTTTGGACTTCACAGGACTGTGTGTACCAAGGGTTTGTGTGTGCGCAAAAGGGATCAGCACCCCTGAACATTGGACAAAACTGATTTATGAAATATAATCGTCATACCACTAACGTTTTAAATCATGACCCTCTTAATTCATAATGCTTTGGGTGGAAACTGTGAAAATCTCCATACATTAGATAAGGGCAATGCCTTGGAACAATATAATTCATCATTCAGTCTATAAAATGGTCTTGCATATGATATTTGACATAATATTGCAACTAAACCCTTTGAAAATATCATCGGCCTCCCCCGCAGTGTCACCTTGTCACATAAGCCACCTTCACTCTCCCTGTACTGGCCAGGGGCTCTGGCTCTCATTCATGTCTCTATAATGAACGCGACTATGACTTAGCACAGGAGCCCTAATGGGGGATAGTGTGACACAGCCAGGGACCCATAATGGAGGGCTCTCTAATGTGCTGGAAATTGAAAGATTAATAATTCAAAAGCAACTGGTCATGAATCAGGCAGCCATTTTGCCCCAGTATATTTTTTGTTTGGCACCTTTTTTCTTCAACCCATTGGGTGCGACCTCCATCAGAGGGCATTTGCATTCTAAAGTGGGTGAAGAAGGACTATACTCTACTCTGCTGCACCATTCTCTACAACATTGTCACAAACACTTGCAGACTCTTCTGTGTCTGGATGTATGGGAAAAGTATTTTTGTAAATGTCTGGTACTTTTATGAAGATTGAGATTTTTCTCCAATCCAAGCGATTCCTGATTGCACTGATAGGCTGCTGATAGGCCCCTCACCATTGGTCTAACTATTCTCCTCCAGAAACTATAACCGGTAGTGCTTATTCCTGAGGGAGGGACAGTTTTAAATATATTTGTGAAAAAGGTGTTACTACAAGGTCTACAAATTCATCACCTTTACTGAAGAATATTGGAGTTCCCTGGTCTTTACCATTCCTGATCTCCCCAAGTAGATTGGAAGTTTTTGATGCATCAAAGCCCAGATGCCACTAAAGCTTCAGAAAATCTAGCATTTCATTTTTTCATTCTGTACAATCATATATAACATAGAGACTTCTGGTCGTACATCAAAGTGTAAACTGCAACACAATGGCCGGCGTAGACATGACTTGACATAGCTACTGCAAAAGTAATAAAACCTGGAAAATTGGCAAAAGTAAGTGCGATAGTTGTGCATGTACTGTGAGTGTGTGGTTGTACTGTATACTCATCCCTTATATGCCTTCATGCATACACAACGTCCTTGTATGTCTCTAGTACTGTATGTGCCGGGCTTATAGTGCATTTTCCGAGCCGGTGTGTTGATAGCATGTCTCGCCACTGACCTTTAGCCTTTCTAGACTTCATAAATAGCCTACGTGTGACGGCTGCATCCATAAGTCAGAATTCAAATGCACACGTTCATGTCATATTTTTGCAGTAGTAGGATGTGCTCATGTCATGTGTCAGCCCTGGAGGGGAAGCTGAATCTATCATAGATATTCATCCATGGCTGTCCAGCTCTACATGTGTGATGTATGTCCGCGGTCCAGTCCTCCCTATACCTTTAGTCATTCCTGTCACTTTCACATGTGCCCAACTTCCTGCACTCTCCCTCTGTCGTACTGTTTTTGATAAATGATATGTCAAGGTCTTTTTTTATCGTCATTGGTTTCCAGTGTGCACAATAAATTCACTGGAGCTTGATTTGAATTCATATGCACATGTTCTGACCTACACGAGACAGTGAGATTTTGTATTATATCCTGTGAAAATATGAATATTTCAATACCTATTATTGGTTACAATGTTATAGTGAAACACATCCAAGAGTACTTATATAGTCCTTATACATATACTATGTTATTGTAATTTTTTCTTAATTATATACTGTATATGTCTTTCAAATGTGCCCTTTCTGTAACATGCCGGTGATGACTGGATTTGAAGCGTGATGCGCAGGGCGTCTGGTGCGTGCATCTTCACGTGTTAACCATGGGGACAGCACACTTAGGGGTATATTTATCGATCCAGGCACAGAAATAGCGCGTGCCGTTTTAGAGGTGTAGTTCAATAGGACAGGTGTGTGATAAATCAGTTTGCACCAATGTTAAGGGGTTCAAATCACTTTTGCACACATGCAAAGCACTGATAAATAAATTTATCTGGGACAGGCTTGCCCTTTCACACAAACCGGTAACAAAGATTGTATTGTTGCTCCTCTGCTGTTCACTATACCATCTGGGGGAAAAAATATTCTGACGCTGTAAGAAGCACTCCAATAGTCAGAAAACGAGATGGATTTTCTCAGTTTACAAATGTAGAGTTAAAGCTGGGGTATGTTTTGTTTCATAGTTAACACATGTTAGCCTTACTAGACATACTATCCCTGTAAGTCACAATTTGACGCTGTGGGTGGTGGGATGGTGGTCCACTGTTTTTCATTTTCCCGTCTGAAAAGGTTGATGAAAGTTGTGACAGAGGCCAAAATACATGCATGAAAAAACTAGTGATAAAATCAATCTCCTTTAGAGCTCGACCTAGTTATTACAAACTCCAGTTTTTTGGTGGTTTAAGAGCTTGGTGCCCCAGCTTTAAAACCATTTGGCATGAGATTTACACATGTATTCTTTAACCAGTGTTATTGAAAGAGGATAATGTGTCTGTTTCTTTCTAGGTGCTGGTTACGATTAGACACGTACTTCATCTGGAGTTTCATTGGCCCTGCTACTCTCATCATTATGGTAAGGCGCACAAACACCATATGCACAATACATATTTCATAAAAAGAGAAAAAGATTGAAAAAACGTTCTTATAGATTCCCTTTCATTCTCACTGAAGAAACTGAATATCTTTTTGAAAGCTTTCTGGGCAGACAGAGGAGTGAATATGACAGGGTGTTAGGTAAATATTGGCGACTTATTGATGCTCTGTTCCATTTCAAGCAAACACTTTGAGCAGTAAATGACAGTCACTTTCGGCTGTGACTATTATTTACCACAGAGCGATCGATGTCAAATGGAGCAAATATAAACCAGACTCACCCACACACATATTAAAACCCCGAAACACAGCTATATAAGAAGAATGTTTGCCAAAAAATGGTTCCAATTAGGTGAATGTCAATGCTGAAGCTCTGGTCTCATTCTGTAGAAATGCCAGGCAGGCTATCACTGAGCTAACTGGGTGCTTTAGTAATATCAATGTTTTTGTGGCAGCTATGTGTCTCCACCTATTGGCACTGGCAAGAGAACAGACCATTAAGCCTTTAGGATGTGCGTATGTGTCTGAAGGCCAGTTGCAAAAACGACATCTGCAAGAATTGGATTTCTATTGTACCAGTGATTCTCTATGGCCATAATGACTTCACTGTTTTCCCCTTAACGCTTGAGCTCAGAGTATTCGGAGCACATAAAGACACTTGGTGATTGCAGACTGATACTGTGTCCCCATGCAATTGCCACAGTGGGAAAAGAAATGATTTGCGATGTTTGTGAGTGAATCGCCGCGGTGACATTGTGTCTTTAATTAGGCAGCACGGGCACCAGTGTATTATTGTAACTTGCTGTGTCTTGTGTGTTTGCAGCTTAATGTAATCTTTCTGGGTATAGCGCTTTATAAAATGTTCCACCACACGGCTATCCTCAAACCGGATTCGGGGTGCCTGGATAACATCAAGTAAGTACACGCTGTCCTTGTGGGGTGGGGGAATAAATGTGACAACGAATATGGCCATGCACACTTGTCCAGTCATGTTATGATATTACTAATACGTGCCTTAGCGAATGGAATCTGACTTTATGAAGTAAATCTCCAAAATCATATAGTTAATCAGAAGTCTCTACCACATCAAAAGATTTTGATAGTAATTCGCTCCAGAAACTTTTTCTCATGAAACTTGAACCCTGGATTAATCATGCATGTATTGTAATCATGCATGTTCCTATAAAGACAGAAGAAGGAAGCGCATGACAAAAGGAACTCATGCTTCATGGCTTTTAATAGCAGATTTAAATGACTTACGACGTTTGAAAATCAAAAGGCAAATTGGGACCATGATGCTTTAAGAATTCTCTGTGGAATGACTTTTGTTGCTCGCTAAAAGCTCCAAAGATTGTAATCTATTTTCCATTCATTAGTCGACTCATAATGTGGTTCATTTACTTGTTAATCGTCATTACGTTCTTTTGTGTTTTATTCTTTCTTGTCCCCATCGCCATCTGCCATCATGGTTGTCTTTTTTGTGGATTTGGCTGCGGTAAGGCCTCTTCCCACTTTTCCTTTCTGTCTTTCCCAGAAATCATTCCCCACACACCACCACACCCCTCCCTAAATGAGCCCAGATTGACTCTGTACTACAACCACTCTGTTCAATGCATTACGCGTTCATTTGTGATGTGTGTGAGCTCCCGTGACCTATAGAACTAATGCGCTATTGAAATATAATGGCGAGATGTGAATGAGGAGAGAGAGGCAGAGAAGTTGACTCAAGGGAGCACTGGAGGGAAGAGGTGAAATGGCTGGATTGTGAGGAGCGGAATGGAGTGTGCACCCTTTATAGACGAAGGGGTCGTCAGTGCGAGCTTTATTGGAGGTTCTGTCTCGCCGGAATGGTGCCACGGAGGCCAACATCAAATCAATCACTGCAGTCTCACTTGGTTCACTTCCCACTAAGTTTTCGTGTCGCCCCGTGTGTGCGTCTCGGTATCTCTATTCCTCAAAGGTGATCACTTCCCAGTCAGCCGATAGCACTAGCCATGTCCAACCGCCAAGCGTGACCTTTAGTGTTGAAATGCCACCCCTAATGGCCCTAATGTCCGACTACTTACTTCCCAGAGAAGCCACGTATACCGAGTCTAGACCAGGGCTTCATGACATTTGTCCTTTATGAAGAACCTTAGCAGAGGCTTTACTCAAACTCCCAAAAAGCAGCTTAAAAACGTATTAAATCTACTTGCACTGTTATAGCGAGAATGACACCAGCAGCCTTCATTTCAGGATGGGAAAATATTCTTCGGATGGAAGCTGTTGACTTTTGCTATATTAGTCTATGACATCAGCTAACGTATAACCTCTCCCACTTTCTATAAAATGCAGTTATTTTTTGACAAGAACTCCTGCTGCTTTCTCCATTCGCCACCCGCTGCAACAGGACTCTGTGTGAACCCTTGCTAACGCCTTTCCTATGTTTTATGGTCCCACATGCATCATACATGTCTGACAGCCACTCAGTGCTAAATGAAATGGTCTGCCCTTTTTCCATGTCTAGGTCCTGGGTTATTGGGGCCATAGCGCTGCTGTGTCTGCTCGGCCTCACCTGGGCGTTTGGCCTCATGTACATCAATGAGAGCACGGTTATTATGGCGTACCTCTTCACCATCTTCAACTCGCTGCAGGGAATGTTCATCTTCATCTTTCACTGTATCCTACAAAAGAAGGTAAGAAAGCTACATTTTTAATTAATACAGTTATTTGAGTGCACAAATAGTACATTTTAGTCAGATTTATATGTGATTTTGGTTAATGCACACATGGCTTCAGCTAAGCCCAGATGCTTACATGCCTACGCTCATTTTTGCTTTCTTTGTTTCCAATGTTAGCATTAATAATACAGCATCGGGAATACACAGTATGTATCACTTGCTTCGTTTGAAATGTGCTTTTCAGAAGAAGCCTACACATTTAGATATTTTTACAGACGCTCCCACACACTGTCAGTGCTCGAGAGAACAGAAGAGGAGTATGATGTGAAAGGAAAGAGCGGTTAATACTTTTGTCTGGCTGCAGTCCCGCGGAGAGTCTTTCACTTTTAAAGGTTTGACCAGTGAACAAGTGCAGTGTGTATCTGCGCTTGAGCCTGTGCACTGCACTTAGGTATGTGAAAGGCCGAGGGATCAGGTATCTCGAGACATGTCCTCCGAACACTGCTGAGGTTTTCGCTGGCGCCGGCCCAAAGTGCTTTCTCCCAAGAAGCATGGAACAACTCAGCATGCAGCTGTGCAAACAGAGCATGTGGCAACACACGCCTGCCAGTCCAACAAGCTTGTTAAAAGCCAATTACGGACCTATTTGTTCTAACTTGATTGCGATCTAAATGCAGATGTTCTTTGTGTACAAGTGCATCATATGTCTCTCGAAGGACTAGGTCCATTTCAGATCAATATGACTGTAATAACATTTGGGCCTGGGTTGATAGGAAAAGGGAGTTAATCTTTCCATGTGTGTTTTAGGGCTTTCAGGTTTGTTTGAGGATTTTCATAGAAACCCACTAAAGGAATCTGGTGTTAATCATAGAGCACAGAGTGTGTGTGAAATGTCCCCAATATTGAAAGTGGAACTCCTTCTGGTTGTTCACATCTAGGAAGGTACCTTCTCACCTACACGCCACTTTATATCCACAGGTGCGGAAAGAGTACGGCAAATGCCTGCGTACTCACTGCTGCAGCGGTAAAAGTGTGGAGACTTCCATCTCCTCCTCCAATAAGACCACCACGTCTCGGACCCCGGGCCGCTACTCCACAGGCTCTCAGGTGAGCTTACCTGCCTGCACACCCGGACGCTACAGCACAGCAGACTCCCAGGTGAGACCAGCGCTCCATCAGGGTCCTCGGTTATCACCAAACACTTTCAACCATAATCCAATCTGTAGATGCGTTTCAGTATTAATCAGGTTTGTTGAATTTTAACCAAAAGACAAAAACAATTATTGCATTCTCTGTGTTATAGGAAAAATACAAACAGACCATCTTAGTCTCTGCTATGATTCGGAATGCTGATATTGAATAGTTAATATCCTCCCAATTGTATTTTCTGTTTGGTCTGTCTAACATCTTTTAACTAGTTTTAGTTTATTATTTAAGGGTCCCCCACTCACCCCCACGGGTTCTTATTTGGCTTTAGTATTCTCTTTCGTTTTATTTATTTATGTTTTTGCCGTTGGCTTAAATTTATGTATGTATGCTTTTGATAAATAGATAGAAAAATACTTGGATTGTGTTAAAAGTGTGATAACCGAGCCCAAATTTAAAGAAACATTTATACTTAACTTTACATTGAACACAATAGGGACTAATGGCCCCTCACCTCTCCCACCTTCTACTCCCCTGCCACACGTATGGCGTCTCCTACACTGAACTGCCCTCTGTGCACAACCCATCTTTTCTCACCATATTTTCCCGCTTTGTTGTCTCTCCCTCTCCTTCCCCCTCGACCCCTATCCACAACCGCTGCTTCTGTGTGCCCTCTCCCTCTTCTCGCACAGAGTCGGATCCGTCGCATGTGGAATGACACCGTGAGGAAACAGGAGTCTTCCTTCATCACTGGAGACATCAACAGCTCAGCTACTCTCAACAGAGGTAACCGCGGGATACCGACCATTTGCATGTTCATCGCTGCCACTGTATGTACTTTATAAATAGCAGGAGGGCCTCAAAACATATGTCAACAATTTAATGGAAAGGTGGGAGCCCAAACTTCTAATACTAGCTCTTTGTTTTGGTTTTTTTGAGGAATGATTAGTTAAATCAAATGTAAAAAGAAATAAGCAGACCAGATCTTTCTTTGAGATGTACTGTATAGTTGTTGGCTTGTTAAAGCCATGTTTTGAGTTTTAAGTTAGATTACTTTAGTACCAAAACAGCTGTTCTCCATGTATATCAGCATCTCTATTATAGATACATAAAATAGAATACAGAGTACAAATATGTTATGTATCATTCTTTATGTACTGCTGAAAATTAAGATATAATTCAAAAGTCTATTTCCTAATGTATTTCAACCATGTGAAACTTATATATGATCATATATTAGTCACTACATACAACGTAAGATATAACAAGGCTTTTTATGGTAATGTTCGTGTAAAACTCCCAAATAAAATATCTCAGAATTTAATAATATTTTTAAAATGGACTGTAGGCCATACTCATCAAAATAATAACAAACAATGGCTTGGCATATGCTTTATGTATCACACATATTGTTTTCACATTTTACGTTAAGTCACAAAAATAAATGAACTTTTCAACATAGTTATAGAAAGCTTTTGGGTTCCACTTTGGCTACCACCTTTATCACCTCCCTTCTTTAAAAAACGATTATTAAACATGTCTCCAATGGCTGCTGCGTCTTTACAAGAGCGTTGTTACTTCACTATATTTGCCCATTCATTAATTCTTTCAAAGGACTTTAGTGTGTAACTAAAGGCAAATTCCTTCACTGTAAATAATGCAAATTTACTGCCAGCTTTAATAATCTTCTCCCAGACTTTAAAGCCTTTTAACCACACAATCACAAATGTATAGGTAAGCACATAAGACACGTCCGGCTTAGCGTCTGCCTCCTCACTCGCAGAATGCTGTTGGCAGTTAAATGGGTATTATGCTAAGTATTTCCAATGTATGCCTTGGTTATTACAGTTGAAGCCACCGTAATGGTCAGTGAGAATGGATTGTACCATCGTGACTGCTGCCGGGGTAATGAGGACGTTAAGATGTAGCAAATGGCAAAATATTGTGACACATACACACTCACACACCACCATTTGTTAGTCTCCGAGTCGAGGTGTGGCCCTAGTTTCCTCCAAGCCACTAATAAGATGTTAGCATGACAGATTGATGCTAACGTTATGTGGTGTGTGTCAGCGGCAGAATTATCACACACTTAAGAGAGACAGCCCCTGGACTCTCACTCAAAGTAAGGTACATCCTAGCACAGAGATTTTCAGTGACGGGTCTACTGCAGCTTTCGTGGGTGGAAATGACTGAATTGGATATCCTGATGGGAGATTGACTTGTAGAAATTATAGGAGCGGGCTTAATTTAGAGCTACGTCGCGAGGCAGTTGGAAATAATCTGCTTCCGTTTTACGCAGCATATTTATAATGTCACTTACAGTTTACTACCATACTGTCGAGGCGTTTAGTGCTCTCCTACATTTACTCCTGCCATTTAAATTTATTACATTATTAAGTGCTACTTCCTGAAACGGTGTGGTCTAGCTACATGTTCGCAACAGGTCTTTTGTTGGATGCAACTTATTATGAAAAAAGCGCCATATCAATTTGCTGTGGGGGGTTTGAGAGCTAGTTGGGGCAAGGTTATGCATTCAAATATTCAGTCTCCAATTGATATTTTCTAAGTGGCTTTTTAGGGCATTTCTAGCTGGACATGAATTGTCCAATGCTATTAATATCTGTTCCTTTATGAAAAATAACCAAACTCATGTTAAATATATACTTACCACTGTAGTTAGTGCCCACATTTAGTACCTTGGATGTACTACTTGCGTAAATTCCATATGACATGTTAGACTTTCACAAAAAGCTCAGTTCACATAATGAAATTTAAGATACTGCATTTAAAAAATAAATAAATCATAATTTCACTTCCTGGTTGTGATATGACATCCCTCTGTTGTAAACGGTATCTAAACAGGTATTAATCCAAACTCTTAAAACATATGCATTAATTTTGAATATTTTTTTATTAATTTGAAATAATCATTTAAGTTTCATATTGATGTATTGCAGTAAATTGTGCCAACCTGCTCCTTACTAGTTAGAACTATTAGTTCTGAAGTGCTGCTCCACTTCCTGGAATTATTTTTCCACAAACTTTACTTCATTTGGGTAAAAGTAGCATGTGTATTTGTAAGCAGGTGTCACCAAAATAAGTAAAATATATAAAATTATAAAAAACATTCACTTAAAGATGTACAGTACCTCATAATTAATAGTATTTATTTTCGCCCTGTATTGTTAAACCAAAAAAGAAATAAGTGCATTTTATTTTTTAATCCGAAAAATAACAACAATTGCAAAACATGAGGTTTAAAAAAAAATAGTGGTTCCCTTCCTTTTAAATTTGGCCTGACCAAAAGGCTTCTGACACCCCCATGTATTATAATACAGAACATTTCTGAGCAATAAAATGGTGCCTCCGCTTATAGTTTTTTTAGTGTGCGTAACAAGTTATATGTATCTTCTACTGATATGTCCTACTGCTATTCTATACGGCAATATATACGGTCTATGGGCAAGGCCAGGCCAGTTTATTCGTACAGCACAGTTCATACACAAGGGAATTCAAAGTGCTTAACAAAACATTATAGATATAGATATAAATACAGATGTATATAACAAATAGATACAAATACACAAAGCGGTTCTCCATTGTGCTTTATTAGCCATATATTGAAGTAACAATTCTCTGTGATGCTTCGCTCACCCGACAGCCAGAGCTCACTCACTCCGACCTTTTGTCTATTAAGTCTCCTGTAGTCACGCTTCCCCGCTCAAGCGTTCACTGGGGGCGCACACACCTTTTTGTGTCTCCGTCCAGCCTGTGTACGTGTCCGGCTCCCAGAATGACTTGTCGAGTTGCTTTTCACCTCAGACTTGCATTTGTTTTTTTTATTATTTTTGCCTGTTTGATTTACCTGTGCTCTTTTCTCCCTCTTTCTCCCACACACTCACGTCCCCATCCACTTATGCCACTTCTGCATACTGTCCCCCCCCTATCTATTCGTCTGTTTCTGTCCTCTCCCCTCTCTCTGTCTGCCTGTACCAGGAGCCATGGCTAATCATCTTATAACTAATGCTCTCCTTCGTCCCCATGGTACTAACAATCCTTATAACACGCTACTGGGGGATTCTGCAGTCTATAACAACCCGGCTGTGGGCATGTACAACACTCAAGGTCTGCCTCATCTTTCTCTTTTTTTACCAATAAATAGCATTTTTACTTGTATTTGCTGCATGCTGCATGCTGTACAGCACGAAATATAACTGTGGCGCATTTGAGGGTAATATATGGTATCAATATGTCTCCCAAGGGATTCCAATCCATCATATTGTATGTCTTAAAGGTTCAGTGGCTGCATCCTATACCACAAAAAAAGTATTTGGAGTGTACACTGTATACTGAAATAGGCCATTCAACTCAAACATGCAATTACAATATTGATTTCACACCATTACGAAGTGTCATTATAGAACAGGGGTCTCCAGCCTGTGGCTCGGGAGCTACCAGTAGCTCGCCAGCCCCTTTCAGGTAGCTCCCCAAATGATTTATAACTTAACAAATGGTCTTTAATAAACAAATTTTGAGTCATTACAAATCTATATTAGAGCTGCGCGCTGTAACCCAGGAGGCTCGGCTTCACAAGCGCATTAGAGAGCTCCCATCAGGAGCGCCATCAAGTCCTGCTCTGCCCCTGCTCCAAGTTCACACAGCAGAGCAACTGTCCTTGTCCAGCACCATACTGAGGTTTCACCAGCACAGAGAGCTCTGCAACAGGATCCAACCGTCACTGAAAATAAGGCCTTAAATGTCAATGTGGTTTTACTGCAAATGGCAAATACAATGAATCCGATCTGATCTTGAAAAGTAAGTTGTCCGTAATAGATGGATAGATAGTTTATTGTTACTCTTTGATAAATTTGGCATGCCCCCTCAGCAGAAACACACCCATCCGTACAAAAAAAACAAATTCTAACAAGTAGCTACAAGAAGTAAATAATGCAACAGCACTTTAGGTCACAGCACAGAGTTGGTTAGACCGCTGGGAGGAGCTGCATCCTCTCCTCTGATAGACCCATCGCTTGGTTTAGATGTGCGGCGTTATAAAAGATGTGGTAATGATACCATCATTTAGGTGATTTGCCTGATTTTCATAATAATAACAAAAAATGCATCACTTTTACAAGCTCCCTTTTCAGACCACTCAAAGTTGCTTCACATGACATTGCAGGTGTCCACCAGCAGTATTCATTCACACCAAACGCGTGGAGATAAACTACTACTGTACCACTGCGCCCTGGGGCCACTGACGGAGGCAAGGCAACCAGTCTGTGCCATCAGCCCCCTCCCATCCACCACCAACCCATTCACACACTCTAGACTCATTCTAATTTGGTGAAGTGTGTTGCCTAAGGACATAACACAATTTGCACTTTACAGCCGCCCCACTGTGGCACCTGGTGGTCCCAGAGTCTCCCATCACAGTACTAACCAGGCCCTGCCCTGCTTAGTCTTCAAAGTCCAGCAAGCAGTAGCAGTAGTAGTAGTAGCAGCAGTACAGCAGAAACATAGTGGTAATAGTAGCAGTAGTACGCAGCCAGCGCAGTAGTAGTAGTAGAAGCAGCAGCAACAGCAGCAGTCCGCATACAGTAGAAGGAGTAGTACAGCCAGCAGAGCACAGCAGCAGCATAGCAGCATGTGTCGTAAACTTGTGATATCGCTCATGTCCAATGTGAGTGCAGAGGGGAAAATACATGGGATTTCGTCACTGACCTGTACCACCGACTGTAAACACCAGTCACTGATGGAAGCGCGTTACCACACAACACACACATATGGACTTGCTCACGCACATCCCCACACACTCCTACACTCACACATACTAAGAACATGCCTCACACACATCCACACAGACATGCATTGTAGATTAAGCCCCTTTTTTTGTTTCATAATTAGTTTGAACAGCACTAAAGTTTATTTCGATATTGTAAGTCAAGCATTATTTAGATACGCCTTTCCCAACCCGAGTCACTAAGCGCTTACAATTTGTTGTGGTGTTTGGCTCTCACTCCACACAGAGATGGGAGCATGGGGGGGGTTCGTCTACAGAGGCACATCCAAACCTCTGTAAATGTTTAGTATCAGGGGAAACGTACACAGACACAGGGAGAACGAGCAAACTCCACTATAGAGAGCAAGATCGACTGAAGACTCCACATTCTGCAGGAAAAGGACGTCATCTGTTTGTCTATTGTCAATAAAGAACATGCTCCGTGTTTATAGATAGTGTACAAAGTCTGGTTTTGGCCTCTGTGTCCTCAGCCTCTGGTGGGTCTTCAACCTCAAGGACCACCAAGGTCCACAAAAAGTAATCAATCGTTAAAAAGGGTGCAATAGCGTTCTTTCCACTGTAGTGTCTTCACACGTCATCACAGTACTTTTGGTACTTCTACTTTATATCAGCAATTTACAGAGCACCAGCCCTCAAGGACCTCCAGCAGTGAGAGTCCACCAGTACACATCAAAGCCTTGATCTTTCTGGGCTTCAGTAAAAGTGGGATTAAGTTCCTCGCCCATGGACACAACAATAGTCAAGTGGGAGTCGGTGGAGAAGGTTTTCATGGTGGGCTCGCCCTACAACCTCACTCTAAGGCCAATGCTGCTACCGAACTGAGCCCTGTCGGCCATTATACTTTACCATCACATCAACAAGCGACACAATTCTACTTGCTTTTCGACATGCTTTCCATATACAATTACGTATAAATACTACTAGAACTTAAAAAATTTTAAACATATTTTTTCATGTATATTTTATTCAGTATTCAAAACTGTTGTGTTGTGTACTGTCAAGTGCAATTTATACATTTCACAAAACAAGTCCGATAGAACATTTATAGAATATTTGTATTCTTGTATTCCCTTTTCCTAAGGGTTAACCACAACGAGGATATACGGACGTGTTTGCACTTGGTTGTGCCCCTGATGGTAAATATGGGAAGCCAGCATTTCATATTCATGCATCCAAAATTTGGAAAAGTCTTTCTGAAAAATTCCTGAGATTTGCTTCTACCCCGACAAGGTTCAAATCCGGACAGTATCTTCACTCTTTAATGCATCATGAGTATTTATGATTTCAATGCCTTGTATGATTTTAATTTGTTTTCTTATTTTGTTCAGCACTTTGAGTCACCTTGTGGATGAACAGAGCTATACAATTAAACTTTCCTAACTCTCTCGTCAACTGTCATGGTCATAATCTTTTGCTTGATCTACAAGTACATTCTGCAAACAAATAAATGGAGAAGCCCAATAAAACAACAGGCCCACGGCACAGAATGCAACAGGGCAATCACAAACAAACAGTCGTGGCAGGAGGTGACAGAGCTTTGCTTGCCTGTTGTGTGACTTTCGCGAGTGTAGGAGTTGCTTGTGTTTGGTAAACTGAAAAGTCTAAGTGGTGCGTGGCAGACTGGTAAAGTTAGTCACTAAATGAGCAAGACAGTGACAAGATTTCCTTGCACTTTGGTCAGGCTTGTTAGGAAGCACTGTCTATGATAGCTAATGAGATGGTGATCTCAAAGGACTAAAAAGTGTGCGTCCATCTTGATTAAAACATATACAATACACAATTTTGCAGCATATAATAAATTATTAATCCAGTCTGTGACCTGATCCAATCTAAAAACCTGATCACACAAGTTACAATTCTGAAAATATAGCAATCCTGCTGTGAGCATCGGTGTAGGAGTATGAGAATATGTCCATATGCAGTCGAGATTTTAAAAAATAATAGAAAGAATGGAAACACTTTGTGGCGCAGTGAATCAACAATTTCACATTCTGGGAAAATAGTTATTCTATGTTACATATTTCTTCATTGCCATTTTGATGATGATTTATTTGAAAGTTTAACCTTCCATAGGTAATATTAATAAAACTCTAATAGGCTTTTAAAACCATTCATAATGTATTGCTAATAAGGTTTAAACTATAGATGTATTAATAATATATATTTTAACTCACCTTAATTACTGAATGTAGACTGTACCTCGATCTTGATACAATTAAAGAGGTATTTAATATTATAAGATGGGGGTATAATCATTAATCTGCCATAAAAGGACCAACTATTAGCACAGGGGTGGGGAATTATTTTCTCTAGGCGCCACATTGGGATACTGCATATTAAGTTGCCAGGCTTCATTGGATATATACTCCCATTCGTTTAGGGCACTTCACACTTGTTGATCTAGTTTACTTTAATTGGACCACTTGGGGAAACAATTATTCACGGATCTGTTTCAAAAGAAGTAAACTAACAGAATGGGAATATGCACTCTTAGTGGTCTAACAAAGTCATTACAATTACAATCCAACTTCTGTTAGTAAAAAGAAAAAACAGCTACAGTTTACATAACAAAGTGGCTACCCAAAATAAAGCCTCATTCTGCTCTCTGAGAGCAGATAATCTTCTTGAAAACTGTAAACTAAAATTAAAAATTAAAAAAATATTGTTTTAACTGTACTTCTACTAATTAAGAATAACTCTCTTTTAAACTTTTCTTCTGAAAATGTTAAATATATTTTGTACATTTGACCTAGGACCTGGGGACAAGTCTGTCTTAGGTTCTGAAACAAATATTAGTCAAATTACTAACCTGCAAGTGTTTGACGGTGAAGACCACGGGTTCGGACAGGTACACTTTGTTGCTCTCCTTGTTAATAGACGCGGTGATGACCGGGGAGTTGACGATCACAGAGTAGTTTGGGTACACGGCGTCACTGCTCAGTCTGACACTGGCGTTCTCCGTGGACAGGTACTGGCCCAAGTTTCTATAAAGGACAAAGGCCATCCGGATCTCTCCTGTGGGGTGGAACGTGCACATGTGAGTCAACACACCTAATAACGTTTGTATCCAGAAATAGCCTCTAAGAGCAGGGGTGAGAGAAACATAGTGAGCCTGACACACTGATCTCCTGCTGTGTGTGAGAAGAGAGGCGAGATGCTTTCTCTCTCTCTCCTCTTACCATTTCGCCCGTGTTGCTTGAGAGTGCTGGCTGACAGTTGGATGGAGTTTCCGTGTAGTTCGGATTGTGGGAACGTCAGGTCTGCAAGGTTTCCATCGGTGCTCAACCTTGCCACTTCAAGCTCTGAGGGGAGAAAACAAAAACACCATGACAGCGATAATGTCAGCTAATTGCAAAGCACTCTCTGTAGAGGCTTGTTTTGAAAGGCTCTATGTAATAGCTATGTTTTGCCACCAAGTGCTTCAAAGCGACATGCATGAATTCTGTCAGTCTGTTTTTATAAATGACCTCTTACATGAGAGTACACCAAAAAGACAAGTATTCGTCCCATGGCAACTGTCAGAAACCTTAGGCTGTGTAATCCGCTGTCTCCCTTGTATTGTGAGAACCTAATTTCTCTGTCCATGGTCGTTAGCGCACGGCAGATTACGACGGGTAATGCATTAGATAAAGTTTCTAATTACGGTCTAATTATACCTTTCCCATACTGGTATCAAGTGATATTGTGATTTAGATGTTGTTTTCATGGTGAAATGAAGAGCCCCCAGGATCAAGTAAAGAGCACAAGGACATGCTCAGGACATGAAGGCGAGATTTGTGAATTAGGAAGATGGTAAAGAGGTCAGTTAAAGTTAGAAAAAGCCAGGAGAAAAAGAAAATACATCAAATTAATAAGATGAACCTTTTTTTGATATGAACAAATTATCCTTATTGTAAGAAAATTGAAATATTTGAACTCCTGTATCACAGGATGTGAAACATACACAGGTATGGAGCTATAAACAAACTGAATATCTACTGTAGATCATTGGGATTCCAATACTTGAATTCCAAGTACCGTAGAAAATTAAAAGCAGGTGACACAATCATGTTGCAAGTAATTTCTAATACAGTAAACAGTAACAATCAGTAATAACTAATACAATATATTTAAAAAAAATAATTAAATTATATCTGTTATATATATATATGATATAAGCAAAGCTCTGTCACCATATATATATATATATATATATATATATATATATATATATATATATATTATTGATCACTCATGATTTGGACACAATTTAGTTTGTGGTATAAAATATGTGTTTAATATGCTTGACTCAAGATCACATGGAAAATACTTTTTCACGCAGTGCCAAATTTATATATATATAATGGGCTTGTTCACACTAAAGGGCACAAAAGTGTGACAAAAGGCCAAAAATTAGATTTTAATAATCAGAAGATATATTATGTTTTTCATGTTTCCAAGCACCTCCTCTGTCCATTAGAAGTTGCTAGAACATAACTGTTTTATACATTAGACAAGTTTCCTATAGCGGCCCTGTTTATTTTATGTAACGGACGTGATGATTTGACGGAATGAGCTTTGTGCAAGTTTGATAGGTATTTTCAGATGTCCACATTTGATTCAGAGATTCTACTTTTTTACACAAAGTAGATGCAAAGTAATACTTTCATATTGTCAAGCAATTAAATGTGAAAACAGACCAGATTTTTTTTCTTCTCAAGTTTAATTTTTAGAGAAAAGAGGACCGTCCTCATCACGTCCGTTATACATTTTTCAGGGGTCATTTAATTAATTAATTATTTTTTATTTTTTTACGATTCCTTTTTATATCAAGTGATTTCCTCCTGTTGTGGTAACCATGTAAATCTTGTGGGATTTCATCTTCTGCTTTTTCAGACTGAGGACATTTTATTTTCTATGTAACTGGCGTCACAGTAGAATGGTCCAATCAGAGGCTCATTTGGTCGTTTAAAATGTTGCTAAACATTTTTATGTCAATCTTTCCTTTTGATTTTTTCCACACTATCTCTTCAATGTGTCTGTGTTTGAAATCTTTTTTCCAATCTATGAAAGTAATTTTAGTTTTTAAGTTATAACCTTTTAAAGTCCAGATACTTCAATTGTCACTTTACTGTGAACACACTCATATATATATAAAAAAAGTATTTCCAATTCCCCAAACTATCTTTCAGTGATGTGGCTGCTTAAAAGACTTTTCTCTTTGTCCGGACACTATTGAGTCTAAGGCACTGGACACACTTGACTTGTTGGACAATTATTAATGTGTGGCTCGAGTCGATAGTCTTTCACAGTTGACGACTTCACTATGGTTACTTTCTGACCATGATGACCGATGCCACTTCTTTCTCAAACTATTGCATTTTCAGGAACAATTTTTACTTCAGAGAAAACAGTTCATTAGGTTTATCAAGTCTGCACTTTCAATACACATAGCCAGTCACCTACAGATCAAATAACTTTGGCAACCCTTTTTGAGTGGTTTAAAAAATGTATAGAAAGATAATTGGAATTTAAAATGATGAGATATATGTTCTCGACAAATTCTTTCAATACTTTCCAGCCCTAATGGTTGAGTATGTCCAGATGTCTGCTGAGAGATGTTTCATCATTACTGCTTCTAACGACCAGGAAGTGCAACCAAGCAACGAGAATAGCAGAGAATGTATCACTACAAACTGGTAGTAATAGTAGAAAAATTATCCAAACAAAAATCGCACCCGCCCCACTAACAAAATGCAACATCCCCCCAGCAGAGCGGTCTCCAACATGCTGGGCCTAATCTAATTACAGCATCCATGTCATGACAATTCTCCTTCCAAGAAACATAATCGTTTATTATCTTTGTCACAATGTCGTCGGTGCCGCTGTGTGATTCTATTAATAGCATTTTTTTTTCAAGCTCAATGCAATAAAACACAGGGAATTGTTCTGAAAATACGTCTTTTAAATGATGTATTTTTCTGTGCAAGGCATCTGGTTGAGGAAAAAAGATCAGGCTTTTTGAGTGCAGGAGAGTAAAATTCTGATAGAAGTGAAATGAGAGGCAGTATGGAGAGGAATATGAATAAAGGGGAGAGATAATCACGTTGGATCTGCCCACTGGATTAGCTGTGAGCAAAGATTAACAGTACAAAGGCGAAGAGATGAAAATTTCCACACTAAAAAGACATTTTCCAGTTTTTTTTGTAAGTTCCTTTAGAGAGCCCACTTCTCTGTTTATGAAGCAGCATTTATAAGGTACTTGAAATGGACATCAATTGAAGGGTAAGCGAGACGGATTTATGTAGGGATATACGCACAGTGTAGGATAGGCAGCTCTTTTCACTAAAATGTCTCTCTTTAAATATACACAACCATTTATTTTGTTATCCTTCATTAAAACATTAAGATTAAGATTAAGAGATTCTTTATTCGTCCCACAGTTGCGAAATTTCAGTGTTGCATCAAAAGTTACAGGCAGTAGGAATGGGGAACACACAGCAGGTAAATAAACAATAACGCTATAGTAAAACAAAATTAAATATCTCACTCTGGCATAAAACTAAGCAGTATAAAATCTCTATCGTTTCTCCAAACACATTTATCACTATAAACTTCACTCAAATCTTCCTCTTTTGTTGTTGTTTGAAGCAGAAATCTTGTCAAATCTTGTCAAATCAGAAATGAGTAGAAAACATACTCATGGCCATTTCAAAATTGCAAAAGAATCTCGGATTAACATTCAAAGCTCGCCAATTGGACTCCACTGATGTTTCGGTTTGTCTCATTCAGATGCTTAAATGTATCCTTATAAATAGCGAACTATCTGAATGACGTCACTAAGACACGCCCCCGCCGCCTGTCAACTCCCGCCCACATGTTTCGGACAAACACTGCCGAAATGAATCAAATACCACTTGTCACTTTAGACGAAAATGAAATACCAGGGGCAAAATTCCACCATCAAACCATCAGGGATCATAGTGTAGACCAATTATAACGTTGGCTTGAATGTCGTGGTCTTCCAGTAGAAAGTTTGAGTTGATAAAAAGATAATGGTGAGGATTATGCTAACATTATCTAGTCATTTAAATTGCAATGCTAGCGCCTTCTTTGTTTGTTTTGCTGTGATTAACTTCCATTTATCAAGTTTTTTTTTTTTTGCACTATCCACTTTGTAATTAGTTTGATCATTAGTTAGCTACAGTCAGCTGATATTATAACAGATCCATGGGGTCACAACGGGTTACGCCACTACTGTCTCTGAGAGAGAAACTATCGGAGCTAGCCACACTCAGTAAACGCAAATGACCATCAATCGACACATTTAAATGTTAATGGGAGAATACATTATACATACATTCATAACACAAGTGCACGGAGGTTTTCAGAATTATCTGTTCAGGTTTTCATGACAAAAATACTTTTTTAATGCAACTAAAGCGATCGCTTTTTTAAAGTAGGTTAACTATCCTCACTGTTATTCGCCTGCCACGGGAAAACCTTTGGGAACTATTTTCTTTGCACTCATTAAATAAACCTTTCGGCATTAATAGTGAATGACGTTTATTTTGCGTGTTGAGTTGGTACAAAGCCGTATAATAAGCGGACCCCGACGCGCTTCGTCTGAACTTATTTTCCGATAGTCACGAAGTTGAAAAAAATCCCTCTCATCTTTCTTCAGGTGTGAGAATTGTATACTTTCTGGATTAGGACAAACAATACTAATATGGATTGATGGGGGTAAATGGTGTAAAGAGAGAGTTTGTGCTAACTACATTCAGAAGAGCTCAGACGGACCAGATACAGCGGTCCAGATCCAGTCCCAGCTAAACGTAGCTAGGACTGGATCTGGAGGCTCCACAGTTGGTCCAGCGAAGTGTTTTGAAAAAACATGTGTCCTTTTTAACCTTTTCATGAGAGAAATTCTGCCGACCACAAGCACCCACCTCTTGCACTTGTCCTGGTCTGATCTGGTCCTGGTCTGGTCCTGATCTGGTCCGATGTTGTGGTTTAACGAACGGGTTGAATGTTACTTTGATAGTCCTTTTCAGAGTATCTGAAATCGCTCCGACAAGCACCATAACTGCAGTGTTTTGTTGTCACCATGATTTAATGATTTAGCCCAAGTAAATACACACGCGTATGTGGAGAACACAGTAGCACTCAACGCGTCGTACACAATGTTTGTCCGAAACATGCGCGCATGCGCAGTCATCTGAGCTATTTTTAGCACATTTCGGAAACCGGACAGTGCCCTATGAGTTATGCGATTCCATGATTGATCGAACCGCTGAAATACCTAAATTTGCCATGCAATAATAAATTAGTTCAAATTATCAACATTGCAGTAGCTCATTCTCCCACTGCTTTCCATTCTTCTTTCAATGTCATGGCTGGCTCACACATAATTTTTTTTTTTTGTACTTGTCTGAATACTCAACAAACCACTTTCTTGGTCAAAAAATCTCCATTGGATTGCTTGAAGAGAAAAAGACTGATAACATCTTCTGACAACCCTCCACCACTAAAACCCTCAATATTCCGACTTTACACATCAAGTATAGTTGCATCTTTCCCCTAGCTCCAAAACTCACCATCAACAAGCTCATTGAACGGGGACTGTGGGGTGATGGCGCATATTTAGACATGGAAATGGAATCAAAGGGATAAACAGAAGCCGAGGGCGCGGCATCGACAGAAGTGCTTGTCTGCAGTGCACATAAAACATAGCTAGTACATGTTATCACTGCCTTACTGCATGATCCGATGATGAAAGAAGATGAAAATTATTCATAAAAAAGACAGGGAGGGAGAACGCATGAGGAGTAAGAAGCAATGTGCACGAGGCCATAATAACCAGCTTTGTTCAGCTTTGTCGGGTCCGCCCACATGTTCTAGAGGAGCAAAAATATTGGACGTAACAATTCATTGCTGTACAGGAGGACTCAAGGCCATCTCCCCGGTGAGGTTGATACTGACGAGCGTGAATCTCTGTGGATTGAGCTCTTCAAAAGATCACTCAAGACCGAGACCTACGGAACGACAGTGTGACCTCCCTTTGACAGCGACCAGTCTACATAATGGATCAAGTGCGGCTGGAGTATGCATTCTGTGCAGAGAAGGGTTATTACAACATCAGCGAGGGAAAGGCTTTGAATTTGTACACGACATTTGTCTACCTTGACAGTGTAGACAGGGTGCAAATATTTGTTGTTATTTAGATAAAATCGACATTCATTTTGTCCGGGGCACGTTACAAAACGTATTTTTTCTGCCATACTGTTACACCAATCATTCATCTTATTTTTTGCATCTTGATGCTGCTTCTGCTTAATTTACTGAATGCTTTGTATATATTTACTAAATGCTTTGTATATATTTTTTTGAATTACATTAGGTATTTTTTACACAATCCTTGTTTTTATGTATCTCAATTTTTTTTTCTTAAAGCTGCACTAACTCACTTTGTGAAATTTTAGAATGTGAGCGCTGGCCTTGCTCTTTCTGCTCCCCCTCCCCGCACTCACTCCCTCTCTGTCCCCTCTACCCCCTCAGCCGCACATGTGCTGTTGTTTACGGAGCTCGCGTCTCACAATATGGATCGCACATTTGAATGTGGATGGCGTGACCATTGAATGATAGAACCGGGAAGCGCGGAGGAACAAGACTTTCCTTTGGACGGCTGTTTCACTGTGTAAGCAGTAACCGGTTACGAAGACACGGGAAGTTTCAGGTTAGCCTCCGCCCCTTGTTTACCTCAGCTGTCTGTGCTAAACAGAGAACTGTGGCTTTTCTCAAGAAAGCGGGGGCCAGTGGTCCGCTGTGATTGGTCACAATCTGGTCCCAAAACAAATTCTCTTCCTTGTTGCACGGAAATTCGATCTAAAAAAAATGACACGCCAGCACAAATCTGTGCTACTTATTCTACAAAAGGACGTATATTCCAATGCATTGCATGGATATGGATTGAAATAAGGTGAGGTATTGCAGCTTTAACTAACTTACTTGCTTGGACTGTACCAAAACTGGATCTAAAGTATGAAATACTCCTCTTGCTACCAACTGATTGATGTCAGTATTATTCCTTGTTGCATTATGGGTTCAATAATTCCAATAATTTACATGGCTAGTAAATTATTCTTGATAATGTTTGCTTTAAAATTATGTATAACATTCTATGGTAGCCTAGAAAAAACTATTACAATTTGAAATGCCTTTTGGGGTGCATTCTGTATGAACTGTGCTTTATAACTAAATGTTGAGAAACACTGTTAGCTCACCGCACACCATCTCACATGCAGTAGTCGGTCATATTGCAAGTGGCAGGCGAATCATTGTGTTAGGGAACCTGTGTTATTAAACTTGCATTTAAAGTATTTCAATTAAACTCCACACAAATTATTTTTCATACGATATTGATTTTCTTAATTACCTTCTCTTGGCGTTTGGCAGACTGGGGCCCTCTGTGGTAACACATAATCATTACTGGTCGGAATATTGTAGAGATATTTCTGACGTCTCGCTAATGTCTTTTTCTTATGACATATTATTTTTCAATATTCCTCAGAAACGCTGAACTGAATACATAAATGTTATTACGCATGGTCTATTCTCACGCCTGCGTAGTATTTTTCAATGCATACAACTATTAAACAAATGAACGTATATTGATTTGGGTTATTGCGAAATAGTACTTTCTACTAAGATCTGAGGTGCTGAAAATATAAGGCTCATGTCAAAATAGTTCTTGCTGCGTAGTTGCATCATAATCTTAGTTCTTTAGCAGCATCCACATGGTTTAAGCTGTAAAAAGTCTGTTCAGACCAAAAGCCCTATGAAATCTAAGAAAGCTCTCTCTATACCTGTGGTGAACTTTGTATTCAGCAACTGCCTTCAAAATATTGTGTGTTCCAGCATAGTTTGAGCCTCCGTCTTTCACACTTTGGGCTGTGCAGCACCTCCACAGCAGATGGATGTTAAGTGCCATGCTTGAGGGCATCTCAACAGGTTTCCTGACAGTTGGGGCGTCTAGCTGAGTTTACAGAAAAGGCTAAGAATCATCCACACAGAGATCGTGAAAAAGTACTCACGGATGTTGTCAGTGGTCTCCTGCACAGTGTCAGTCTTGAGTAGATTGTCAGCTAACATGAAAGCACCAGTCTCCACAGTGTCGAGGAGCAGCGTGGCTGAGTGCAGCTGCTCACTGGTAGGGAGCTCTCTCCATGCCGCCTGGGCTCGGGGCTGCAGTAGATTATTCACTGTCTCCACCATGGCCTACAGCAAATGCATAAACACTGGTCAGATTCTCATCATCTGTATTTGCCTGAGTCACTGCTGCTAACATGTGTGAAATACAGTCATAGTGATGTCATTACTCCTCAGCAGGAGTAATGGGATAAACCAGCAAAAATACACACCATTTATAATGATAAACATTGATAACACAAATGTTAGTGATGCACACACAACATTCCCATGCAAACTGTACAATGTAGATCATCTGTAATTTCTATGTATTTATTGTGTTCAAAAGGTAAAGGTAAATGTGCACTTTATTTATCCCTGTAGGGCAACTCATCCTTTGATTTAGTCCTGTGGCATCCTGTGGAGGATTTACCTATTGTGCATGTTTTTATGGTAGGGGACATCGGAGCAAACTCCACTCAGAAAGACCCTGTTCCGACTAGGATTCAAACCCAGGACCGTCTTGCTGTGAAGTAAGAGTGCTATCCACTCTGCCTGGAAGCCTCATCGACCATACATTTTCCTGTAGGCTCTCTGATACATGTTAATGTAATGACAACTTTGTTGTGAAATAGAAATTCTCCCACAGATCCTCCAAAATCAAGCTCTGCTAATTAGTTGATTGCAATCACAATGTGTCTACACCCCCAAAATCTGGTTCTCCTCTCTTTTTGTGCCTTATCTTTGAGTAGGCAAAACTTGTGCTCGAGGGTCTGGGAAGAAATTAGAGTTTTATCTGATAATGTCTTCTGGGTCACACTCAGCCATGCAGAACATTTCCAAATCCAGGAATATTACAGAGCAGGGAAGTTGGCTTGCACTGCTGAAATATTCTCAGAACATTACATTGTTTTGTCTACTGCTCATATTTCTTTATGCACTTTTAAACCCTGGGACAGATTTTAAACAAACTGTTTTTGAGGAGCAACAGATAAAAACCCAGCAAAAGCTGATTTGAGGGTTAGCACGCACTGAGGCTGATAAGATTCCACAGTGAGTCTGTGGTGACAGGAGTCCACTGGGACCAAGAGAGGTGGAAATCCAGCTGCTATCAACACACACATCTCACAGTCCTGTCCATTTCTTTATTTTTTTCTTCTCAAAAGATACCTCCCCAAAAGCCATTCTTCACTTATCAACTGCTCTCAGGAGTTTAAGAGAAAAAAGAGAAACAAAACACAGATGCCCCGCCATTAGAACGACAAAACTCTTCCATATGGGAAAGGTAAGATCCTCCATCTTACCTTTCCCATATGGAAGTATGGAGTATGGCAGAGACTTGGAAGTGATGTTAATTTGGCCCATACTCAAAGATGGGTTGACTTTGCATGGCTCTTTTCACTTCAGGGAACAAACATGGTGCATCTACGTTGTCAGCAATGACTCATATAGCTTATGTCATGGTATGAATGACAAAACGCTCAAATTGACCCAGGAAATGAACAAATTAATCCCAACCTGTTTATTTTGAGGAAATATCAACCCACACGCCTAAATACCAGCATACATGAAATGAGTGCTTATCCAACAAGCTTATCCAACTGATATGATGGCCTCTTTTAGTGCTAGCAGCTAATTAGCCAGAATGCATATCCAATGAGTTTGGGAAGGCTACATGTAAACAAAAACTAATTAATCTACTGCTTCAGCAAACAAACCAGGAAAAGCAGGAGGGGAGCACACGCATGTCAGGAAATGTGTCTCCCGTGTTTTATCAAGTATAAAAAAAGATTTGGTTTCCCCTATCAATTATAGTAATTATTAGCACAACACAGTTAGAACTAGTGCATACACAACAAATAAATGAGCACAAGTGGTTTGATTAGCAAACAAGAGCAAAGAAAATACATTCTGTGTGAAGACTGGAAACTTTGACGCATTTTTTTGTAAATGTATTCAGTTGTGTGTCAGGGGACAATGAGACAGAAATGGGTCCGTTCTGGCTTCCTAAACATGCGGATTTGCGACTTTTCTCTTACATTATTATAATTTAAACGCTTTGGTGATTTTCCTTTGTCGCTGGTTCAACTCAGACTATTTGATGGTTGGTTGAAATTATGTTTGAAATCAATAATAGTAAGGTTGACGTTGCGGTTGATTAGCCACACCTTCAGGGCAGAATGTCGCAAAATGCACTCCCCAGTGACTGTTCCGTACAACAGGATTTGATTATTGTTTATCTGTCTCCAGTGAATAGAAACCTGTGATGGAACAAAAAACGCTCTTCTATTACAATTTTAGTTGTAACTATTGGATTTTAATCTAATATAATCTAATCTAATAGGCCACTATAAAGTTTTATTGTATATTGCCATACATGCTGATGTTCATAAAACAATCATGGGTAGCTGGCATATACAAGGAGGTTAGGAATGAACAATGTTAATCCACTAGCTCAATTAAGTATAATAAGGAAGGGCTCAAGGGCAAAGTTTTCCCGTGCAATACATTTTATTTTAATTGCACCTTACATCTCCACTGCCGCTTGTGTCACACTCATCATTTTGGACCTAATCATGTATCCTGTATGATCCTGGTGTTTATATTTTGATAATTGATTCTTTGTAAATCAACACACATTCCCAAACAACTGACCAATCAGGAGTCTCCTGGACCCAAATTCAGGTTCGCAAGCAGCTACCCAAGCAAGAGCAGACTAGCACCTCTCCTGATTGGCTCTTTGGTCTTTGAATTAGCTCTAATCAGAATATTCCACATTTAACGGCGACACTATGACTGACATCAGCGTTTGTTCACTCCTTCTCTGCGGTCTATGGCAGCTGGTCATATAATTTTCAGCTCCAAGCCAAAATCTGACATGGGGTCACACATAGCCCTTGAGCCATGCAGTGGACATGCCTTCTATAGGGAGAGGACTAATAAAACATAAACCTTTTCCCAGCTCTCATATAGATGTCTTATATACTGCTATACTGGCAGGTATGGCTTCCACTCCTCTCCATTTATGTCAATGATGCATGTGTTGTGTATTGTGTTCCTCCTATGGGTGTGTGGATATGTGTGTGTGTGGGCGTGAGAGTGAGCGCATGAGGGGCCGGGAGAGGCATCATTCTGCTCTACTTGTTATACTGTAGCAGGCTGGGTGAGTGAGAGACAAGGGCAGGCGTAGGGAGTGAGATAGTTCTAGTCTCTGCAGGCCAAAGAAGATATGACAGCAGTGGCACTCCCATATACTGCCTCCTCTGTTCCCAGGACACTGACTTTGATGCCATCCAGATAACCCGCAAGATTTTCCAGTCTTATTAAACTTACAATTATCTTGTGTATTCTTTTCCCATCAAATGTAAGTAAGTAAGTAAGTAAGTAATCTTTACCTACAGTATATACCGCCTTTCACAGACCAGAGTCACAAAGCGGTTTACAATTGTTATTTTTGGGCATTTGTCTCCCACTCCACACAGAGATGGGAGCGGGGTCGCCAGTACAGGAGGCGCATGCCAGACCTATTGTACATATTTTTAGTGGTAGGAGAAACCGGAGTACCCGGAGGAAACCTACGCAGACAAGGGGAGAACATGCAAACTCCATTCAGAAAGGCGCTGGTCTGACCGGGATTCGAACCCTTCGACTATGATGGACATCATATATGATGATGTCCATCATCATATATAATATCTTCACATTTGTGCAGCATGAACAAACAGGCGCAGAATTAGTATACTGTCCCTCGTTCCGCTGGTTGCAAAGACCTAAAAATGTTCACCCCCACATTATCCGTCACCCACCCATCAGACTTCAATTTCTTGTGATTTTTCAATTCATTTTAATTCAGCTGTGATTGTCTCTTTGGAGATAGGTGCAGGGTAGAAGAAGGAGAGAGCATTTCCTGAAGGTGCAGACATCTTTCAAATCGGTAAAGTTTGAATATATATGTTTTGGGGGGTGACTGAGATCGCTGGTGCCATTGGTGACATTTCTATCAGAGAGAGACTATGAGGGCTCTGGGGGGAACCGCAGACTGTTTTTAGTGGTATTTTCAAATAGAAGCAAAACTCTGGAGAGACAGATAAGGTTTGTGCAAAAGTGCGTATTGTAGGGGATGTGGGGATGCTGAGCGCACATATACCAGTAAATGGGGCAGAAGAGAAATGCTTTGAAGCGTCGGGGTAATCCAGCGTAAACAGCAGTGGAGAGACAGACTGGGCGCCTCTGCTGCTCCCAACCACACAAGGGTCCATCGCTCCACAGTACAGTATATGTGGACACGGGCGGGATAGGTAGGTGAAAGTGTGTGAAAATGCATATTACATGTGGTAGTTTTATTTGTCTCCAGTTGAGAGGAAATCGACCTCTAAATTCACAGCATGTCATGTTCTTAACCCCCATCTTAAATCATGGTTCATCACAAAACAGACATGTCAACTTTTAACTGTTTGCATGTGGTGAATGTAGGCCAATATTTTATTTTTGACATTTTGTATATAAGTGTTTGCATATGTGTTTGTTTTTGTTGGCTTCATTATTGAATATCTTTTCTTTTTTTTTTTTTTTTTTTTTTTTACAATTTCTGGATTTAGGTTGACATTTTAAAGCTGCCCAGGGACAACGGATGAAAAATAGCCTTGTGACTTATTCGTTCAATTGCATAGATCGGCTCAAGGCAACTACTGTATGTTCTTATCTTATGCTAAGACGGTCGTGTCTTATGAGGAATCCTATGTTGAAGAAGCAATGATTTACAATAGTCTGTGCTCTTCTCTGTTTGACATTTTCAGAAGGAGAATAACCATCAGTACTCGTTACAAAAACAACTAATTAGAGATATGTTCCTTTTTATGATCCTTTTTTAAGTAACTGGTAATGTAATTGATAATATATTTAAAGTCAAAATGTACTTTAATTGGATATTTGTTTAATTCCATTAGATAATTGCTTTGTATTGAGATGTATGTATAAATCTCACTACAATATATACAATCTCAATGCTCTACAATGTTATAAAAGTGTGGGTTATCTTAGTAAGATCCGACAGAAAAAAAAAAAAGTGCCCTATGATTATTAAATTTCCCGTGCTAACCTAGACTTGAGCTGAGCAGTTGGTTTTGCTCATTAACTGTGGTTTCCATGTTTCCCAGTAAACCTCCACAGCTTCGGCCCCCTCCCTCTCCATCATCCCCCTACCTAAGTCAGCCTACAGCATCAAAGCCTCTCTACACCACAACTTCATCATGAATAAATTGCCAATTTAGTATACATGAAACGAGTCCCCAATTCCCCAAACGATTGTAGATGGAGGGAAGAGCAGGGAGGAGATGGAGGAGCGGAAACAGCAGAAGAAGACCAGAAATATAAAAAGAGAAATTCAATTACTTTTTGTGTGTGTCTCTATTATGAACCCAAACCTCCATCCCACTCTCCTCACTTGGCAATTAGTGCAGTGGATAATTAACGAGGAGAGGCCAACGCCACGCCACAGCCCTAATCACGCACATTTCTATCCGACACACTCAGGCACTGTTGCTATAATTTTGTTTCACATTACTAAAGGCTAATTACATAATCGATCATTCCCAGCCCCCCTGAAGAATCCTAGATGTGGGGCAACAACCACGACTTGGTTTGGAACGTATGTTGTAAAGAAAGGCAATAATAAAATACTCTGACAGTTAATTTAAATAAAAACATTAGAGAATTAATTAGAATACTTGAAATTCAGTGTGTATGATATTGATATTAACTATAACACTCTAATCAAGCGGTAATTTATATGCTAGTGGTAACTGAGTAAGTGCAATACATTTTTAAATATGAATAAATTATATATAAAAAAGGAAACATAATGATTGGTGGATACGAAACAGCACTTATTTTCTCCAACATTATGGTGCATTCTCAAATTGAAAAGGGGATAAACTTGTATCCATAGTTGAAAATGATGACCCTATGTACAATAAAAAAATAAGAAAAATAAAATACTTTCTTAAACACGGTTCTCTTGATATTTGTGTTATATCCACTGGGGATGTCTGGATGTGCAAATATGATTAGATCAGTAGATAAAACTCAATGTATGTATGTATATGTAAATAACATGGTGTGTGTTTGTGTGTCGGCTTGCATATTGTCCTAAGCCATGTGGTATGATGCGACATTGCTGACTTGTGCTGATGTTCAGATTTTTCCAGGGAGAGTGGAAAAAAGCCTGCATCAGGAGAAAAAGAGCAAGACCATCACAGTGTGTGTGTGCAGGGAGAAAGACCTGCGATGTATTTTTCATTTATTAAAATATAGTTGATATATTTACATACCTATAGACATTTTAGACAACAAGCAAGAGTACATGACCACAAATCACAAAATATATAATAATACATTAAAATCCATCAGCTCTTGCTCTCAAAACAGTTTGGTTCTATCACTTGTTTTTACATGCATGTAATTTTGGCCACTGTCACATAATTTTTTGAGACTGAACTGTGAAAAAGAGACTACCACTCGCACTCTCTCAGCCCAAAGCATGACATAGTAACTCCCAGGGCTCTTCCTTACAAATATGCAAAATCTGACATGTTTTCTCATGAGGTGTGCGCCCGACGTCACACTGTATCCTTGATGTCCTCCATCAAAAGGCATTTAAACGACTGCGCTGTACTGTGCGTGTCATATGAATAAGCTATCAATCAATCAATCAATGAATTAATGAAGACAGTATGTTTTGATGGAATTTCTTCTTTTTGTTGGGACATACATAATGTGTTATTTATCAAGGTTAGGTATATCCCACATTTTACAAAGATGAATAGTCCTGAGCCAATTATGTAAAAGTCATAAATAGAACATATATAGTGTATGTTTGCCAAGTTCATCATGCACAGACAACATAGAGGACAACATATAAACAATAAGCGAAAAAGCGCAAGCAGGTATTATTTTTAAAAGCATTGCAGCAGTGATGGGGCCAAAGCCAGGGCCGAATATCCATCACACTCAGCCGTCTCCCTGAGAGGCCACAGAGAGGACGGCCCAGAGGATGGAGATGGATAACGAGGCTCAAGCATGGCCTGTTTTCTGCACACAACAACCCCAACACAGATGAGCTATCATGGATATTGATCATGGCTTATCAGCGCCATTGATTCAAAATGCAAAAGAAAGCAAAACAATATTGGTAGAAAAAACACCCTTTGAGGAGACTTCATTATACATGAGTGTGGCAGTTGGAAAGGGGAAGGGGTGGTTCAGAAACAGATGCTAAATTTCTCTCATATGATAGTTTGAATTTCACGCCTATGAGTAGGTACATTTAATTTTACAAAATTGGTTAGTGCAAATGAAGTTTGCAGGTTTTTTTTTTTTAATTTACATTAGCCCTTGCATTTTAGCTTTGTGTTAAATAGTAGCAAAATAGAGTTTGGGCTTAGTGGAAGCAATCACAATAGTCCAAGCAGGAGAAGATTAAGGTGTAACAGTCAGCTCAATAGTCACAAGTCATTCTCCTCAAAGGGTTGGAACTGCAAATCATAAAATAAAAGCAGCCACTTCTGCTTGCTACAAATAGCATCTCAATGTGTGATCACACGCACACAGCTTTGGCAGCTCGCATGCTGAGTAAAAAATATTATAACAAAAGAAATGTGGGAGCATATGATGGCAAAAGTAATCAAGGGTACCAGGAAGTGGAAGTACCTGTGTGAAAAACCTGCAGGACCTTTCTCTCTTCTGAAGCTGAAAATTCAGAAAATTGCGTCCGTTAGCACAGGAGCACCTTTCAAAGGCACTCAACTCATTAACATTTCACAAATCCTGCTGAAGATATTGTTATTCGTCTCACTTGCAATCTTCCTAACACAACAGTATCCTGCAACGTTCCACAGATTGTTTTCAAAATGTCCTGTCTCATTGACTCTCGGCCCTATCTTTCAGAATCTAGTGAATTGAAGCTTGTCATTACTGTGCCACTACAGTACACAAGAAGCCTATAAGCATATTACTCAATTACATATACATAATTGGGTCGTTACTGGAGTAGAGAGGATTGTTTGTTTTCTGGAGAGCGCTTTTCTACTAATTCAGCCTTTACAGGTCATTTGGTCAACACAGATAGATTGTTTGTGTTATTCATTCACTGCTCGTAGAAAGGAACCGGCAAGAGAAGAGAATGAGAGAGGAATGTATTGTTCTCACTGTATACACTGTAGAGACCAACGGACAATATCAGTGCAAATACCACACGCTCTTGACAATTACAAAGGACTGGGTCTGCATCTTTATTAAAATCAAGTTACAACTGAACCATAAGGTGTTTATAGTCTCACACTCAGTGAAGTTAGAAACGTTCTGGGGAAAAGTACACGTGTTTTCTAGGGTTGCAAGATTAAAGCACAAAAACTGTGCTGGCAATAAACAGATTGGAAAAACTACAACTATTCAAGTTCTGATTAAAGCATAATTTGTAATGTACAGTACAAAGCAAGTATCTTTTGCTCTTCTTGTTGTGCATTATTTTCTCCTTTGAAAACAGTCACAACTCAGACTATAACAATGTTCAAGAGTGTAAATATCTATGTATATATATTGGAAATGTTTTCCTCTCATGAAAATGTTATTTTTAAACATACAATAACATTGAAAATTGCATCGCAACCAGAATGTTGATCAGAAGTGAATTTTTTCCAACGCAGCCCTAATGTCTTGTAATGTCTTCAGTACTCTTTGATCCTATTAAATGTAATTGTTTTGGTGTGCCCATCTCTATTCGTCAAGTGCAGCTATGGCTACACACACTGACCCATCCACCTCGCATTACCTTAGTGAGACTGCGGGCGGCGCTGTCCTTGCCCCCGGGGGTCAGGTTCCTGAGCTGGACGTCCAGTAGTTCGACAAGCTGCGCCATGGCTCTCACTGTGGAGGGCACGTCTCCAGGCCGCAGCAGTCCTTTGGTTTGTTCTGCCAGCTCTCGGGCCACGATGGCAGCTGTCTCACCCGAGCGCAGCTGGGAAACAGTCAAGGTGAAATAAGGCCAAAAAACAAAGTTAGACGCATTTTTGCAGAGGTGATTTTCAGCTACTTGACTCGAGTAACACTTCAGATTCATGCATGATTTGGAAATAATGTGGATGACGTTAAAGCTGGAGTACCTAATTGTCAAACCATAAACAAAGTATGATGTTATAATTTCCATTTCAACAAGTTCCTCTATCGCATCTTTAGATCTGCGTTTTCAGAATGAAAAAAGGAAAAAGAGAAAACACTCTCACAGCTATCTCTATCTATCTTTCAGACCAGTGAATAACCGACTCTTTCTTGCACAAATGCAAAGAATAACATGTTTTCTAAGATGAAGACAGCTTTTTGTGAGGTGATTTGTTATTACTGGTTTGAGCTGTAATACAAAAAGTAAGCAAGAGCTCCCCTCACAGAAATTATTTTACAAGGTGCTTCAGTATTTGTGAAAATGTGTACCACAGATTATCTGGTACATTTATTCACGGTGCGGTTGCTGTCAATAAATTATTAATCAAATAACAATAAACATATCATTTAAATTGTTGTGCAAAACTCTCCAGCCATGTTTGTGAAAAGCACGAGAACAAGGTATTCAATGAATTTGATTTCATAGTAATAAGAGCAATAAGTATGTAATATTTTGCAGCTTGCATTTTACATATCTCAAAACACTTGAGTTTTGAGACTTGAATTTCTCAGTTTAAATAGTTTGGAGATGTGCTCTAATTCAAATTTGCCTCCACAAATCATTTAGCAAGGTGATAACACGCACACATTCAGCCTGACCACTACGGCAGCCATCTTGCCTGAGTGGAGCTGCAAATGGTCAGAAATGTTACAAATGTCAGATGAGGTGAGGTGGAAGTTTGAAGGTGAGTTTGAAGTTACTGAGCGAAGTAAAAAAAAAGGAGATAGACAGATGCAAAGATGAAAGGACAAGAACAGAAGAAAAGGGCAGCACGGTGAATGAAGAAATGAAAAGACGTCTGAGGCAAGGAAAAAAGCGTATAAGTGAATTACTGCTCCAGATACAGAGCATGCATTGTGGGTATTCCAGGGGCTTATGTGCTTTCACAAAAACATGTAAGAACATTTTACAGAAACTTACTCCGCACTGCCCTTTTCTCTCATCCTACTCCATCTTACACACAGCCAAAACCCCCAACATTGTGCTGCATTCTGAGCCCAAATTGGATCCACTATGTTCAAAAGAAGAATAACTCCAACCAAAAGCTCTGAGGAAAAATAACTTACAGTATTGTGCAAAGATACACATTTAAAAATATTGGACCCAATTTTAAGGCTGTGTTCACACTTATAATAGGACACTAATAGTGCATTTGGATTAAGCAGGAGCAAAGCGGAGAGAAAAACAGTCAAAATATACAATTACATTCATTAGTATAATTGTCACAAATGTGAAGATGTTGTTTAGGATTGACTATTCATTAATGTGAAAGAAATAACATTGTAGGGTTAACCAACATTGTGATGCACTGACAATAATCAACCAGCTTTTTTATGGAAACTGATTGAAAAAAAAAAAAAAACCACAATATATTTTACATATAATTAGTAGAATAGTATCAAATTCTTTCCAAATCAAGTATAGTAACATACGGTAACTGTCGTACAAAAGTTGGACCTTGAGCATTGAGCCGTCTAGCTGTGTTTTTAATGACATAAATTAGACATTTTTTTTTCTCATTCTAAACTTTTAGCATTTTGATCAATTTTACTTGGTCTTGTGAAGCACTTTGGTTTGCCTTGTACGCAAATTGTGCTATACAAAAAGTTGATTATTTGTTTTCTCTGGTTTTATTGTTTTAAATATTCAAGCGTTGTCTGCGGGTTTTCTGCTTTATTTCACTGCTTACCCCTTTACATACAGGTGGAAACTATTTTGTTCATGAAAAGTGCTACATAAAGTGGTAAGTAAAGCATTTTAAAATATTAATATCATCGCAGCACTAAAACATGTCTCAAACCTGGATGCTAAGACTTTCACTCTGCAACTGGCCTTTCCTGAGATAGAGCTCTTCATGATTGGCATTTTTCCATGTCTCCTATATGGGTTATGGGTTAAAAAGAAACTCCTCCACTGTGCTTTGAATAACATTATATCACTGGGAGAACATCCATCTATGATCCTATTATGGCGGTTAACAATGACCTTATTTTCCAACTCCCAGTGGCTAAATACAGTCTCTCCATGTGAGTTTAGGCTAACAAGCCGAGAATGGATAGGTGGCCTAAATCTTTCCCTGTGGTCAATGTGTCTTCATGCGTGGCAAAGCAGCTCGGGGACTGTATCCATACAACATGTAGCCTTAAACTCTGCTTCTTCGTCTTCTTCTGCTACTTACTTTCTGCATGATGTGATTGACCCAGGGCGACGTGCAGTTGCTGAGGTCCGGCCCTCGAGGATCCCAGAAGCCCAAATGGGACATGCACATGTATGTAGCCACGCCTGCAAGACCAGCAGACAGCAAAGACAATCAGACAGCTGTCAATCAGCATCAACCACAAAAATAAAATGTTTACAACTAAATGTCTCACTGAATTTGTAATAAAAAAAAAATACTGGTACATTCAAAATGTTTATCTTATTCTTAGACAGCTGTACCAATGCATTCATCAGTACAATGCAAAGAAGGAGTACTTAAATTCTTAAAGGGTGGATGGAAATGCCAACGAATAGAGCTGTATTTATAAAACATTTGTCATTAACATGCTTAAATAAGATGACACTGCTGGGTTATATATTCAAAAATGTGTGTTACTTTCAAAAATACATATGAAGTTTTGCCCAACAAATTATTATAGAAATTATAGATATATGCCTAACAATCAGTGCATACTAAATCCACTACATTCACTTACAGTCTAATTTCAATATTAAAACACAGGTGACTCTTTAAATGCAGAAATAAATGGTTTAGGACACTCGAGTCTGCATATAAAGTTATCTATCTATCTAACTGTAAAGTTAAAATTCCTTTTGAAAGGCAGATACTTAGCAATGTGTTTTGTCCCCACAAGACCCCCCAGGGCAATGGGACTTGCTTTTACACAGATCTGACCTCCTACTTTTTATATCTGAAGGACTGTGAACTTGAATGTGAGTTCTTACTGAATCTTACAGTAAATGTGTGACCTGCCTCGAGACTACAGATGCAAATTAGCCGTTTTGCTACAATCTGGTCCATTTACAATTTATGTAAAACTTGTATATATGTGTTAATTAATTTGTGTTGTTTAATCAAATAAGGGAATAAATACATATATGTATACATAACGGCTGGGACTCGATTAGAAAAATTAATCTAATTAATTAGAGGATTAATTAGAGGATTTGTAATTAATTAATCACAATTAATCGCATTGTGTTATTATAATGTGCTCTTTCTTTTATTGACAAGCATGTGTCTTTTCTTGTCCACTTTGGACAGCAATAATTTAAGTGCTTCAAGCTTGAAGGTGGTGTGATTACGATGCCTCTGGTATTTAACTGATTAATGCAAAAATGGTTTTGAATTATCAAAAGAGGGGAGTGTGGTGACAGTTTTTGGAGTAATTACATTAAAACCAGCCGCAGCAAATACACGGACGTCAAAGGCCTTTTATCAATGCAGACGACCTTCTGACGCCATGCTGAGCTTTGTGAAGGTCCCTGCTGTCTGTCACACCCTTGTGTCTTTCCGTCTTGCATCTGTATGACCTGCATTTCCACCATTGTCTGTCTGTTCTCATCCCACACCCCATGCCACTGCCACCACAGGGGATAGCGCCGGCGCTTCCTGTGCGCCTCCTCACCGGTGGCCCCCTCCGCTTCGTTGTGGGCGTGACTATCTTTGGTGTGTGTCTTGTATACAGGAAGCTCGGGGCTCTGGCCCCCAGAGCTGGGACATGCTGCTTTTGGAGTGTATGTGCTGGCTCTCCGCACTGTGCGTTAACAATAAACTTACGCTTTTGATCAGACAAAGGACCTTTGAGTTTTCTCCTTCATGGGGTATAAAATTCTATAACAATTAACGCAATCGTTAATTAATCTTAATTAACGCGTTAAAGTCCCGGCCCTAATACAAACATCCATCCACACATAATAACATGAATAAACACAACATCCACAACCCAATACAACAAAATAACTTCAACCATAATATGACTTGTTTGTGACCTTACCCAGGGTCCCCACCGGACACGGCTGCTTGGCAAGCTGACCCTGCTGGGTACGTGGCCAGGATATGTCTGCGGTGATCCGGGGAGTGCAGAAGTCCTGGGGGGGCATAATGGGAGGCTGGGGGACAGCCAGAGGTGGAACCACGACGGCAGGCGAGCGCCCTGGGACTTTTTGATTTATATCTGGAATCTGGTTGCTGTCAGAGGATGAGCCCCCTGCTGGGATAAGCTTGGGCGAGCGTATGGTAGTGGTGGTCCGGTAGCGCTGCCCTGGAGAGGTGGTCAACAGCGGCCTGGGCGTTGTGAAGTAAGGGGGTACACGGGTAGTTGTGCGGCTGGTGGAAGAAGAGCCTCCTCCTCCTCGGTTTGGGGGCATCACAGGGGGTCGAAAGTCTTAAAAGAAAAGACACAGGCATTAGCTTCTCAGAAAGAGGATGTTGTTGAACTCAAAGAACACAGAGCTGTTGTTTTGGTTTACGGAGGATTTTTGACGAGCCTGGGATCAGTGGACTAAAGTTCAATATCGATTCTCAAGAAGACAGTGAAACATCAAATGTGAAAGCCACTTTCTGCACCGAAGCATCTAGCAGACAATTCAGCCGGATTTAACCCTTTAGGCGGCAGAGTTTTTTCAAAAATGTGATGTGAAATGGACAAAAGCCGAAACCTTAGCACTTTACAAGAGACAGAGGACAGTTGAAATCAATACTAGATGTAAATACAGGAAAAGATTTCAGAAAATGTTGATAACCACTGTACCGCACAAGAAACGTTTCAACTAAGGAGTGTATGTTGAGTTCACATTTCACATTTCTTGGACATGATTATTTACTGTTGGTCATTATTTCTAAATTGTTAATATTGTTGTTTAATTTTTGTAGAGAAAATTACTATCCACACGCCTCACAGTTGCCAGATATGCAGAGAACCTACTCCACCGAAATGTGCCTAAGCTATCACCCGTTTTCTTTGTGCATAAACGTGTGAAAAAAAACGCATTTTGAGAACCTCTTAATTGCCACAAAACAAATCATCGTAACACAATAATACCGTTCAAGCTCAAATAATGTAGAGTGAGTAAGTTCAAAGTTTTGTTTTGCACCTGCTTCATCGAGTTGCATAATAAGCAGTAAGCGATAATTGGTGTCAAACGGTGAATGGCAAAATAGATAGAAAAATTTATAAAACTTCCAAACTTCTCCCGCAAACATTCTCCTCGTTCTGATACTAGTTTGACCTATTTGGAAATAACAAATATTGAGTGAATTTAACTTTAAATCATGTTATAAATTCTGTTACCAGCAAGTTTCAGCATGAGTGAAAAAGTCCCTTAAGCAAGGAGAGCAAAAATAATTCGATGCCAGTTATCGTGGAATGCCAGTTGGAGTGTTTTGCCTTGTGGTCCAGACGCTGCAATAATAGATGCAGTGAGGAAATGCTATGTAATGAAAGGGAACGCTGTACAATCCCACTGAAATGCTAATTAAGTGTTTCATTACAATATGTGGGGCACAGAGCATACTGGTATTAGACTAAAGTGGGTGGGCAAATTGTTAGACAAACATATATTTAACACATCTATTCTTCATCAGATGTTGTGTTTCCAGGGGTTGTTGGTTTTTCTTTACAATTAGATTATCCGTCTGGCCAAAAGATCACAATCAAATTGAAATTTTAATTTCTGTGGTCGCTATTGTTTTATTCTTTGCAAAAAGACTACAGATGAAATACATATAATTTGACATTTGGAAAACGTCTCTAGGTTTGAGTTTATTTTGAATCTTTTGTCTTGATGTCAGGCTGAAGCATTATTTTCTCATTCCAAAGGGACATACATTTAAATAACTTGTCAAAATGTGCTGCACAAGTCAGGTCTGAAAAGTTTCGTGAGAAAATATACAAAATTACTTTATGCATGTGTTTTTATAAATGTAACACTACTACTACAAAATAACATGGTTATATATATTCTGGAAAGTGTGGTCATTGTGTATTCATTTGTATGCTTATTCAAAAGTTTCCCTCTTGAAGTTTTTATTTTTACTCTGTACAAAATTCTAGCTTTAAAGGAATAGTTCACCGTTTTTACATACTGACATATGTTAGACTTAGACTATCCTTAGACTAGTTAATACGTACCTGTCTGGTCTTAGTCCGTGCGCTCTGTCATGCAAACGGAGCAAAAACGGGAGCACAAACGCAGCCTCCTCTGTATACTGTGTAGGACCAAAAGATAGCTCCCGCTAGAAGCTACCAAACTCTTCCAAGTGTTCCCTATTAAATGTATATAGTTACGTGACGTGTTACACTGCAAAGTATAGTAACACAGAAATGTAACAGTCGATTTTCTCAGCGGATAAAACGGGTACTATATTGTGAGGCGTAGTAATCTGAGGAGCGCTACGTCCGCGCACTAACTTCTCTCCGGAGACTTCTCTCTCGCTCACTTCCGTCAATAGAAGCAGCGTGACTTGTAGTACGGAGAGAAGTTAGTGCGCGGACCAGACAGGTACATATTAACTAGTCTAAGGTAAGGTAAGAACATATGTCAGTATGTAAAAACGGTGAACTATTCCTTTAAAGCGGTCAGTTACGTTACCAAACTACACCCGCCCCCACAGGTTCTTGATTGGACGCAATTAATTCAAATCCTTGATAGACGGCTGAGGCTCCCCACCATTGGTCTAACTACTCTCCTCCAGAAAATCCAAGAGGAGACTATTTTGAATTAAATCATTATGAAAAATACTATAGTTGATACTACAGGGTCGTATGGTCAAACATATGTATTTAAAAAAAAAACAATCTAATTGAAATTGAAGACATCACCTTTAAACACACAGAATTTCAATCACCATGTTGGTCATTAATATCACAAACAGATGTTTTTCCATAATCCGGCATTCCTACTAGTGATAGAAGGAAAATGTTTTAGGGGGACTAGTGAGAGGGATTTTATTACAAGCTTAATTTGTTTGTGGATTAAAAGTTAGGTACCCCAGCTTTAAGAGTTTCGATTTCAGAGCCCTCTTTTACGTAAACCTGAGCAGTTCCCCTTCTTCCCTTAAGTTTAATTAAGGACTCTTCTTCTTTCCCTCCAAGTGTATTTTCTTTCTCTGTCTGTCTATCCCGATGACTGACAGCCCTGTAACATCTCCGCTCCTCCTGTACACTCCGTTCTCCCCAACACACAACACCGTCACCTAAACTGTGCCACTTCCCGAATCACCACCGCGTGCGCATTCTCCACGGAACATTGCCATCAATCATGCGTGGCAGCGGTGGCCTGGGGACTAGCTGTCAATCTGCATGCGCCCAAAGTGTGTGTGTGTGTGTGTGTGTGTGTGTAGCTGTGGTTATGAAACTGTGATGTGTCTATCTCCTGGAAGAGCTATTAGGGGTAGTGGCACAACAATACAGTAGTAATGGTGGGTCTGTGTGTGTGTGTGTGTGTGTGTGTGTGTGTGTGTGCGCATCAGGGGGAATATGGAAAGAGCAGGAACATGACATGATCCAAGCACTAATGTCAGCAATTTTCAATACATCTTTCCATATCCTAAGATGGTGTGAGCACTTTTCATTCAGGACAAAGGACAGAGAATTTTTTGGACTAATAGCTTGCTTTCATGATCTAGAATTCAATTTCAGTTGGAGGGCAGGTGCCAATAGAGTTGCTAGTGCGAAAAAAGCAATTTTGGAACAATTTTTTGATCCACAAACAAGCCATATTATTATTATATCTTTTCTACTGGCCAACACTATACAACCATACATATGACGTTTGTTGTTTTCATCATCACAATGCTTCGAAACACATTAGGAGAAATGTTAACTTTTGACAGTTGCTATAGTTACGAGAAAGGATTTTTCAGCTTCCCTCCACCACAATTGTAAACTACAGAACGTTGTGATGTTACATGAATGCAACCTTTTGCATATTGCGTATCAAAATGCTTATTGACATCTATTCTGTTCCCTAAGATTCCCTAAGGTTCTCAAGATGAAAGTAGCCATGGCTAGTCATACAGCTGTCTGATATTAAAAGAAAAAATACCAGGAGATTTAACTTTTAACCCCCTAAAAAATGGAGAGCAGAATGGTGAGTGTGACTTCAGTGGTTTGTGGTAGTGTGTTTATTATTGCAGGTTGAATTTTACATGCAATCAGACTTTCCTGGAATTACAATGTGCCCATGCTCAGGTTCTCTTTTGAAAGCACCAGCTAGCGGGCTACTGATTATAGGAGTCAACGGTTGAGATAGGAAAAAGGTATTCAGAAATGGGTGTCGGATTCATGATAAGGGCAGGAAAGTACAATTATCTCAAAATCAAACATTTTGTAACGATACTATTTCATTGTATTATTACGATTTAACTCTTTAGGCGCCTACAGGATTAAATCAGAGGTAGAAATGTTATGTGAAACTGACAAAAGATGGAGACTGAATCTTTACGAGACACAGAGCATAAGAACATAAGCAACTAGAAGAATAATGTGTATGACAAGTGTCTGGAAATAATTAACAGGAAGCGAAAATGCTATAGAATTTGTCCTTGAGTCATGATCTTATTCTAGAACATTCTGCTACTTTAGCACCTTGGTAAGGGTTAATTAAAAATGTGCCTGTAAAATATTTCATAGAGTGATAAAAGCAGTACATATATATAATACAAAGTAGTGGCAGTCCATTAATTAGTATTGTAAAATAATTAGCGTAGAAGGAGTGGAGGGAGAGGAGTATGAGTCTATTTACATTTGCATTATTGAATCATTCAATATACAGTCTCGACATTTACATCTGATTTGATTGCCTCTTCCTTCCCCTCTCTGTACCTGTCTGCATTTCTATCAGATCCTTCCACGCTCTGCTTTGAATAAAAAAATCACGCTGTAAAGTGAAGTGTTCATCAAAGAGGAGACGCGGAGAGAAGATGGGCTGACATAACAGCCTCATGCAACATTGATGGAGCGCAAGGCTGGAGGTTGTACTCATGGGAACTGACACATCTCCATGCATTTAGGTTTGGGGTAGACTTGAATAAATACGCTGTGACAATTTTGTGATGTCAGCGAACATAAACGCTGCAATCTTGGACAGCACAGGGCCAGACCGACGATATGAGCAGGGCAGACATGTCACTAAGTAAATTACATGGAACATGCTGAAGTCTTTTTGAGAGAAACTAGGTTATGGAAGAAACAACAGTAAAGGAGTTTGGATGTGTATGAGACAAAGCATTTCATGGTATGAGAATCAACTGGATCTAACGTGAGAATAGTTTTTAATACTCAAGAGTCCAAGGTATTTGTTTTATTTAAGGATAGCCCCGTTGAGATAAATCCTCTCTCTCTCGCTCTCTTTCACATACACACACACATAAAATGATCAGTATTTAATGCTGGGGTTCCTTTTTTTAGGTATTAAGCTGGTATAAAAATGTAACAGCGAGAATTTTTTAGAAGTTTCAATATTTAAGAACGTATTTGCCATTTGCAGTAAAACCACATTGGAAAAACCGTGCAAGACTATACCCTAGTGTGCACATTGATGGTACAAACCAGAGCCTTTGACCCGACGCCATTTTTTCCGGTGCCATGCAAAGTTAGTTATCCCAGCTTTAAGTTGTTGTTTCACAGGCTAGTTTTTATATTACCCTAGGGCTGGGCGATATGGCAAAAAAATAAAATCTTGATTTTATTTCCTGCTTTGGACGGTTTCGATTTTAAATCGATTTTCATTAAAGTCACCGAAGACAGACTTTGCCCTTAAATATATATTTTTTGTTCTTTCCGCTGAATATTCAAGTTTCAAAACTATTCTTAATTTGTTTCCCCCAATACGTATTATAAAAGTCTTGCACAGACTGTGTTGATTTTGCAAGTATAATTCATGTGCTGTTGGAACTCTCACAATATCCTTCATTCGATTTAACATTTTAAAAATTTTCACACATACGTTTTTTTCAAAAGCCGATTAATTGCCTAAATTCGATTTATTGCCCAGCCCTATATTACCCTTTATATTAATAATTCTTATCAACGTTAAATCAAGATGCCCTACATTTGCAAAAGCTAATCAACAAAAACGAATTACAATACAAACATAATAATAACATGCTAGACTTTAGGAAAGCAGAACCATGAACATACTAAACTAAAACTGGACTTTCCACCAGGACTTCAGAGCACAAATGATTTTTCTTCTTGCTGCAGTGAACTGGCTCGCTGCCCCAAGGACCACGTCCAGCTTTATCATGAATTATTTTCTTCAAGGTTGTACATTCAGGGTTGATAAAAGGCAGCACATAGTTTATTATTTAGATACTTTCATAACATAAACTGCTCAAATAAAGACACATTCTAATGCAATACACGATGAAAGTCTCTTAAGGTGAAATGACCAAACTTGCAGTGAGATAATCTTGGCATAGAATAATGAATAGAGCTAGAGCTAACTACTTATTTTCTTGTTCCAATACCCTTCTGCACAGAGAATACAGAGCATACAGAGAAAAAAACAAGTAGAATATGAAGAGTAAAGTTATGTGAAAAATGTGCAATAGCAATTGGCAGCAATGTATCTAAGTCTAATTTTGTGTTGTTAGCTCAAACTATTAAAGAATGTGTTATCATTTTTAATTACATTAATTTACAACTGACAATTTACCAGAGTACGTTCTAGATTCTAGCTACTAAATTAAGACATATTTTATTTGTGTTTTTGCACATTTGATCTAATAGTAGTGGTCTATTTTATTTTTGCCTTGTAGTATTTGACCTTGTAGTGACCCAGTGGCTGTAAAAGTGCTCAGCCTGGCGCCTTTACTTTCAATCACAGTGGTCTCAAGGAAGCTGTAGGAAGAATTGTTTGAAGGATTTTCTCTGATGATGGACCCGGCACTATAGAAAACCTACAAAACAGCACTGTCAAGTTTGGGAGCTGCAGACACAATCGTGAGTAAAAGTTAAGGCACCATGCTGACCACTCTTACAGCCACTGGGTCAAATACGCAAAAATAGACTTGTATTAGCCATATAAAAAAGTTGCACAATGCCCTTTAATGTATTCATGTTCAAACAAACAGTGAAAAGACAGTTGTAGCATAAATTCAACAGTAGTAATCCTTTAGACCAGCGGTTCTTTCAGAAATATGAAACAGACAAAAGATGTAGCCTTGAAACTGTATAGGAGTGGAGGAAGACTATACTAAAATCAATAAAAGTGCACATAAGCAATACTTCTACTTTGCAGCCTAAAGGGATAGAAGCAGATTTATCTATGGTGATTTGTCAAACTCACATCTTTACATATGTTTTTCTTTCCTTCAACTGTCTTTGTTGTTTTGCATATAATACATGTCCATGTTTTATATTGAAACAGTGTTTGTTGGGTTTGCTTGTTGACTGCTCCGTCCAGCACCAGGCTTGGGGGAGGTGAGGCAGTAGCCGTGGGTCCCTGGATATGTCGGTCTCCTGTCACTCAGGCTTTGCCCGCACATGATTATCTGACACACAGCCGAATGTCAAACCTCCTGTTGTTTTGCCCGTCACTTGTGGACTTCTACCCACAAAATGAATAACTATTGTTCCCGCAGAGAATAATAACGCTGTGTACTGCATGTGGTAAAATCAGTGGGGGCGGGTCCCGGCTCAAAAGTGGCCAAAATGACGTGCGCTGACATGCTTGGGGGTGGACCCGGAATGAGAATTAGCCAATGCTAACATATAGCATTAGGTGACCTCTCGGAAAACGACTTTACAGGATGGTCCAAAAGTTGGCTCTTGGCCCAAAGCTCCGTTCCACATGTGTGTCAATGCTGAGGGTAGTGTATTTTTTTGGACCACTCTGGTTTACTCGCTGTGAATTTTTGAAGTCTCTTGTTCAAATGAATGGAGCCTGTGCCGGCTAACGCATGCGCAGATGCGTTTTTTCAGAATGTTCTTGTGGGCAGGATCACTTGCGGCCATTTTGGATAGCTCCAGTAGAGCAAAATGTTTGGCCCATTAGTTTGAACGGCGGAGATCGGCGTGACTACGTCCGTTAATATATACAGTCTATGGGTAAAATGTATATGGTTTAACCCTTTCATGGTATCCTCAACCATTTGGTGGATCAATTTTCCAGTCTCTATATCAACTTCTCACATGGTTTTAGGTACTTTAACATCAAACTAAATCCAACCATTTGGAAAAGGCCTATAAAAAAAAAAACTTGGGGTGGAAATGATTTGTGTTATTAGTGCTCCTACATCTTCAAAAATCCAAAAAAGACAAAATTACATTGCTTTCTTCAAGGAGTGAACATTGAATGGTTTAATGGATTGAGTATGAACTGGAGAGGAATGCAACTGTCTGTGAAGGACTAATGTTTGGGGAGTGAATTGATTGAAATGCAGGTTTAAAAATGTGAAGTCTAGCTGTTGGAGTTCAGTAAAGTCATGTGAAAAAGCTTTCTTCAAACACTTCATCATTTACCCTCAGCTTCTCAAAGCTTCTCAAACACTTAACAGCATTGTAATATTGAACAAAATATATTGAGAAACAAATTTGTCAAATAGAAATAATTGGACCACAACATGATGTAAGAAAGAGCTATTAAAGATGGATAGCTGAGTGAGGGCGATCCTCTCTATGTTCTGAAAAGTCTAAATACATGTTTTAACGAAAAGTACAGTTACTTTGCAAATGGTGAAGATTGAGAGACACTGTTGAAAATGCAAGCTCCAGTGAGACCAACCCCTACTGGTTCCTGATATGACGGAATTAATTAAAATCCTTGATCGACACCTCACTATTCTCTTCTCCTCCAACAAATCTTACTGGAAGGAGTGATTTAAATATATGTATTAAGAAAAATACTTGATACTATGATGATACTAAAGGGTCATGTGGTCAAAAATAAGAGATCCTTAATTCATCCCACAGTGGGGTAAAATAGGGCAGGATAAGTAGATAACGTGACATTCAGTGGACATTCTGAAATTGACAAAAATATGTATTTTTCTCCAAATAAAATACAATAGAAGTTGCAGACATCACATTTAAGGGATGACATGGATTATTTTGCATTCCATGGTTGAATTTATTGACCTCAGCTTTAAAGGAAAGCCATACGTAGTCAACTATTCAAAGTCCTGACCAGACCATGTTCATTGTAATTTAAGGACATTACAACACCCTGAAATGATTGTCCCTCCCATGTTATCCAAATAGGATGCAACCTTATCCAAAAGAGAAAAGTCAAAGATAATCCGACTGGAGGGTGTGGAGCTTTCGAGGCTGGATGCGGCCACAGACATCCAATAGCACTGCATTCTGCGATAAGACACTGGCCCTATGGCTCCACCACACACACGTTTGAGCGCGCACACACAGAGCTTGTGGCAAGTTGCTCAAGCCCCGCTGATAAAACAGAGCGATGCACTTCAAAGCTTGATACTCTGAGATAGAAAAACAAGCTCAACTAATAGAGCCTCCCTCAAAATGGCTGCCAGGCACGGGCACGTTCCAAAGTCTCACACGCACACGTCTCGAGGCAGTTCTGTTAACGTTGCACCTCTCAAAAGGTTTATAATACAGGGTTTTAGAATCATTATTATAAATTGTCTTAGACCAAAGCAAAAACAAATGAAAACACATTTAATTGAATAATGCAGTGATTCAAGCCTCATAATCACTATCAAGCCATTTTTATTTGATTATGTGCTTCTGACAGATTGCTAGAGGGAAAGAATACCTAACATGGACAATTAAAGGCTTATCTTTACAGCTCCCTAACTTTCAAACCACAAACAATTTAACTATGTACTATAATCCATCTTATTCCTTGCTCTAAAATCAGTTTAGTTCTGTCATTTTCATATGCATGTATTATGTGGTGTATGTTGCATATTAAGCTTTTTCAGAAAAGTGACAAAGAGAGGACCAATCACTCGAATCAACTCTACCCCAAAGCCTCAAGTGACTTACAGGGATCTTTCAAACAGTTGCGGTCAGATTTATTCATACAATTTTACTTTCTGTTGGAACAAACATTATGTAGGTACTCGAACTTCAACCTAAAGTGAAAAAAATCCTTCATTATGTCATTTTAAGTGCCGTGTTATTTCATTGTAAGTTATAGTGTCGGTGGTCTAGCCTTTGCCTTTGCTCCCTGTGAGCTGGTGGGTTTCCTCTCCTCCCTGTTGTTCCGCCTGGGTCTGCTTAATTTGCCAATCTGCTGTTTGGCACTGAGGATAAAGCATGCAGGCCAGGAGCACACAGAGCCCACCCGCCAGCCCGCCCGCCTGGCAGGGGAAGTCCAATCGATAAGGACAAAGCACAGGCAGGGAACAGGTGCACCCCACTCACTGAAGCTGAGGGGGTGCTCTCCTGGGGCTGTGCTGTCCTAATCTATTTGAGAGAGCAGGAGAAAGGCAGCATGGTGGATGGACCTGGAATAATATGGTGGCAGTGAAACAAAGGAGGGACAGGACAGTATGTAGGCCAGTGTGTGTGGTGGAGAGGGGGTCTGGAAGTCCACCAAGGACTTTACCCTTAAAAGAATCCTACTGTGATAGCCCGGAAGTGTGCTGTGGTCTAATGCAATTAGGAGCATTCACTGCTTCAAACAGATATTTGTGCATTAAAAAGCATTAGTAACCTAAAACAAAAATACAATAATCAAATTTGACTATAGCTTTCACACACAAGGTAAAAATCAGAACCTAAATAACTACTTACAATACAAAATAAACTGTTAATATCGACAACAGGAGACTGTTATACACAACAAAAAGTAAACGTGAAGAGAGTCTTATAATAGGGAATAGGGTTTTTTCCCCAAGTGCATAAAAAAAAAAAAATAGAAAAGAAAAAGATTTTTTGTGAAAAACAAATTATCAAAATAATTTAGCTAAAAACAGTGATAGTCTTACTCAAAACAAGATACAATAACTATTTTGAATTTCTGTAGGCCTTTGGTCAAGGATACTTTTTCATACAAAAAAATCTGAAAGCGAAGAAAAGAAAAAAACCCTCAAATAATCCTGTATCAATTCTGAATGGGAACACAACATTGATACATATTGAATAACACTATTCAAGTGTTAGTTTAGTTTGATACTAAAACTGAGCACTTGTCAGTTTGTATTAGGTGAAAGTCTGGAAGTATATCAAGGGCTTATCCTTTAAAGATATCCTGTGGTAGGTGGAGGTGTGGAGTGCAATGCATGTTCTGCTGGAAAAAGGCTCTCCGCTCCAACCATTAACCACTTTGGCTCCTATTCAGCATTTCCTGTCATGTTGCTTGATTGCAATCTGGTGCCAAGACAAGGGGAGGGGAAAGAGGATGGAGTAAATAAGTAGAGAGACTGGGGGTTAAAACAATGCATACTCTATGCTCGGCTTCCTTCAGGAAATGGGACTCTGTGATTCGGCCCATTAAGGGTTCAAGGGTGAGACTCTAAATTTCCTTAAACTGACAGAGTGGCAGGAGAGGCAAGTGGAGGTCACCCCTCTAGACATGCTTTTGAATAGATTACAATGCCAATCACTGATTACACAGCTATTAAGATTGTGGATATGACTTCTGGCACAATAGACATTTGGCTGACGATGAACAACAGTGAAACAGTTGACAGACTATTTACGAGTGGAAGAGGTTTTATAGAGTTTACCAATGTAGGGTCTTCCAAAATCATACAATAAACAGCTTCAGCAAACACTCACTAATAAAATCCAGTCATAACGTGAGCGCACTGAGCCTTAAAATGTGCTGTGTAAGTGAAGACAAGAAGGAATGAGACAATGGGAAAACGGAAGTGATAGTTTAGTAAATTAAATATCTAATAACACCTATTTCAACCATTCTTATCTCTCAAAACAGTTAAATTGTATCACTAGTTGTCACATGCATGTACTTTTGGCACCTGCCTCAGCCCTAGATCAGCTTTTTCTAACAGAAAAGGGAAAAAAACAGGACCACCCTCACTCAGCCAATCAGCTCTCAGTATGTAATGAGATAACATGTTTTCTTGTGAGATAAACCATGTCGTGGTCTGATTTGATCACAAAAAATGACATGAACTAGACTCTTTCTGTTGGGACAAAGACAATGTAAAAATTATGTGTGCAAAAGTTAGGTCATCTATGTTTAATTGTCATGATGTGGATCTTTTTTACTTTCTTATATTGGTTGTCCTGTGTCTTTTGAGTTTCATTTCCTGTTCCTATGATGTCCCACCCTAATGGATTTCATCTGTGTCTACTTTTGTGTAGTTATATGTGCCCCTCTCCTCTTGTTGTCACTAGTTTTGACTTTTGTGTTTGATTATTATCCAGGATTTGTTTATTTTTTTGAGTTAAATTAAACTTTTATTTTCAGCCCTGCAATTTGGTTTAATATTTTGTTTTTCACCTCGGGACAGTAACAATGCTTCACAAAATACACAGCTATTCAAAAGCACAACAACAAACAACTTTTCTGCAACAAGCTCTATTTCATTATTCACTGTGTGCAATATTTCAAATTCAATAAAATATATCCTTCCAAACACTGACATTATTTACAACCAGTAAAAGAAACACAAAGAGAAAATTTTCCTTTGTATTTTTCCTTTCTAGAAGATCCAATGAATATTTTTTAAAAGAAACAAAAAACTTCTTCCACAGCAAACTTTGGTGATGCGAGTGAGCGAGCGAGCGTAGGTGATAAATTATTCAGCCTTGCATCTTGCCTTTATAATATGCATGTTAGAAGACAATGTGCAAAGCGTGAGGAGCAGGCCCAGGCAGCCAAATGAGTTACGTAAGCATTTATGCAGCCGCTATTGTGTGATGTGGGAAAACACAGAGTTGAGCTTTAAGATTGGGCACTGGATAAAGCTGCTGACCTAAAGAGAATGACACGAGAGAAAGGAAGGGGAAACTTTTGGATTCCTGCCATTGTCAGTGCTTGTGTAAGAGGAGAAAAGAATGGGGAATTTATAGACAACACAGCAGATGTGGAGGACAATATGTGTGGAAAGTAGAAACTGCATACGAGGAGATGGAAATGTTAGAAAGATTATGTTCGGCTGATTGAGGACGTGCGGCTAAAGTGACTGAGTGACATACTTTTTTTTACATGTGAAAGAAAACACAATATCTATTAGCAATTTAAGGTGTGTTTCTGTTTTCGGAGTGAAATTATGCAATGAATTAACAGAAACAACAGATACAATTTAAAATGTATCTTAATGTTAATGTTTTAAAATATGGTATACCATACATATACATCTTAAAAATTGTGTAGAATAAGCATTGACTCTGCCTTTTTCTTTTTTGGTTGCATTTTGTTATATTATATCATATCTTTGAGCTGTAACTTTGTTGTTGTGATGACCAAAATAAAACCAATCAATCAATCAGGGGAACCTCAGGGTACCTCACGATACAATACGATGTGCGCTACAAAGTTCACGATAACAATTATCTCACAATATGACGATGCAGCTATTATCAATATATTGGTCAAAAATATTCCTACAATAATATTTTTCTCCTATTTATGGCATAAATTAAGTGAAAACTTTATTTCAAGATAAATGGATAAAGTGTCATGTGTAAAAGGCCTTCTAACCTGCACATTTTAGTGAAAATCTTACTTAATCTGTCTCACATCCAATAAAATCTACATTCTACAGAAATTGTAGAATGCATAATGTAGACATATATTACGTATCAATACTTTTTTTTTTTTCAAGTAAAGCTTAAAAAAAAAGCATATCAATAATCGATTGCGTGAGAAAGTATCGCAATACATTACCATATCGATATGTTGTCACACTCCTAATCGTGAATTCAATGCAGCAGGAGGAAAGGTGGACGTACGTTATAAAGCTGGGGTACCTAACTTAATACTTATTATATGGACCAACTCAGACTTTGAGCAGCACAGGGTCTGACCTCCTGGTGCTGCCCAGAGTCAGGACTAAACATGGGGAGGCAGAATTTCAGATTTATGTAGCAAAAAACTGGAACACTCTTCCTGAAAATGCAAGACAGGCTTCTATTCTCTGACAATGTTCACATCCAGGTTAAAAACAGCCTCACTCTTTTTAATGTACTGTTATTATTTAAGATTTTAATGCCTTGTATGATTGTTTCTATCATGTTTTGTGAATCACTTTGAGTTGCCTTGTGTATGAACTGTGCTCCTTGCCTATTGTTTCCATAATAAAACATGAAATTTGATTGAACAAAGTAAAGAGGTGCAAACAAATTAGACCACACTATTCATTTCATTATAAAACATGTTATCTTTTGCCAAATTGTAAGAAAAAGCCCCGTGAGTTACTGTTTGATGCTTTTGGCTAAGAGCTAGTAGGTTGACTGAGGATCTAAATCTCATCTAAAGACGTGACACAAGTCAAAAGGACATGCATGTGAAAACTAGTGATAGAAGAAAACTGTTTTGACAGCAAGGAGCTAGTTTTATAAATATTGTTACCGTTTTCAATTGTAGATATACCTACAATTCAAACCATCATGTTAAGCTGAGACAAGCCATATATTAAAAGGAGATTTACACTCAGCTAACACTCAGCTAAGCCATTCACCATTTAGCATTTTACTGAAATAGTGTTTGAGAAAAAACATTACTGTAATGATGATAATATTAACAACAAAGAGATACTGATTTTGTCATAATGATCCATTTGAATAATGTGAAGGGCTTTAATCTGAACTAAATTGTTTGCATTAACACAAAAAAAAAACACTTTGAAACAAAACACTGGCGACTATTCAGAGACAACTCTCCATAAGAATGAGCGGAATTGGTGATAATTTGGTGATAATATTTCTGAAGTCTATAACAATAGGTTTAGAGCAGTACATAGCATTACAGTTACATTTGTTAAAGGAACAAAAACTGTCTAATTGCTTCTCTCTGACTTCTCTCCCAATTATGTTCGGTCCAGAGCAGCCTACTTTCCCCACATGGCCCACTTCTTGTCTCATTTTATAACTTTATGAAGTCCATACGAGCTGAATATAAGCTGCGTTCACATTATACTATCTGTAATCAGCAAAGCCTTAGGAACACAGACGTTTACTTGGCCTCTTTCCACAAACGGGATGCAGACATCAAAACCTATTTGTTCAAAAAGCATGAGAAAAACAAAACAGCAGATTATTGCTGTAGGCTACACATTGATAATATACTAAATTCAGAAATAGTAAGATTGCCTGAGAATTGGTAAAGAACAGATGAAGGTAAACGAATGGAAAAGGATTTCAACATAAGCTAAATATTTTAAAAAAACGTATACTAGGGCTGTAGTAAATTATTATTTTGATAAACGATTAGTAGGGCAATAATTCATTTGATTGATTGGTTGTTTAAATCCATTACATAAGGGATCAATTTGACCAAAACAAAGCTAAACTAATGCCACTCGAGAACAACAAAGAGACTAGATGTAACACTACTGATTTATAATACTTTTTAAAACAATTCCATCACATTCTGAAGTAATCATAGTGTCATAGAGTCATAAAATCTCATGTTTTGGTCCAAGTGTGGTTCAAAAACTGAATTATGTTTACGCTGTTTCCATTATCTGTGATCATTCATTGATATTGATATATTTAACACGGATGAAACTTATTATTTCTATATCACAAAAAAGAGAGAAAAAGTTAGGCACTAATCATATCATGTTCACATTATAAAGTTCTTGCCAGTACACTCATTAACGTGTGTTAATTAATTCTACTCTTTAGGGAATCTTGGAGGAAGAAATCAGGTCAGAAAAACGCCAAAGAACTAAACCTAAAGTGCCTCATCGCTTCACTTTCTAAATAATGAGAAAATCATGCAGTTGAGGTAGTTAATTTATTCCTTGTCTTTATTGAGTGAGGGAGCGCGCCGAAGCGGGAGAGTAAAGAAGCCAGGAATGCATCGATTGTATGTATTTATCTTCCCCTGGTCAGCAGTCTGGCTTGTTGCTGTGCACTGGAGGTCATTCTCCACATTGAATCCCCATTGATCTGGTCTTTAAAGCCTCCCGAGACAGCCGGCCAGTGCTCTATTATGAGACTGATCACACTTTGGGAGCAATAAACACATAAGCATACTCATGAATAGAAAAACACCAGCCTCTTGTAGCGCATAAGTACATTAGCACACTCAGGAAACGCATCTTCTGATCGGTGGAAATAAAGTTTAGCACCGTGTTTCGGCCTGTAATGTCTTGTAAGCGCACCTCCTAACTGCGTGTAAGAGCATGTGTTAATTCGGACATCATTTAATAAAGCCTGGCCAGACCACTCCGTTGGAAAGGTGCTGAGAGGCAATTACCTAAGATATAGGCCTGCAGGCTCCAGGGCATCGGGCATTTCAAACAGAGCGGATACAAGCTAACCGCTGGTCAGACCTGTGCTGCTCTCTGAATGCAATCTGACATCACTTTGTGCAGGGAAAAATAAAGCTGCTTATGTTAAAGAGCTGTGAACAACACCACATGTGCCGAAGATTATATGTGTTCATATGCAATTAGTGTACGTATATTTGTTTATTAAAGGCTATAAATGTCAGTTGCTGTTTCTAAAATATGGCAGGTACGATTTCTCCATTGTGAGATCAATAAAGTTTTCTCATCTTATCTTAAAATGTACAGTAGTCTCACATGCTGCTAACATGTACATCAGTGACATCACTGTGAACATTTGCAACCTCAAGCTAACGACTTACGTAATATTCTTGCATAAGTGATGACTGCTTCTCAATCCAATACCGTTCATTAACTTGTGATGCAGTACTGAAATTTCTTCACTGTGGGACAACTAAAGGACCTCTTCATCTTCATCTAAATCATGTGGACAGGGGGCAAAGGATTGCAAAAGTCCCCTGGCTCCTAGGGTAGTCAAAAGTATACTAAAACTAGTATTGAAACTATACTAATTTGAGAAAGTATAGATACTATATTAAATACAAAATTGGACATTTGAGATTTTTTAAGCATTTTTAAAATACACTTTAAACTATATTAGAACTATATTTAAGAATTTGTATCAAAAGTATTATTTTCTAGTTACAGAAAGATCTTCCAAATTTGTCCATAAATAATTCATGTTGGAATCCAGTAGTTTTTTTCTATTATTGACATTTAGAATGACACTAATCTACTACATACTGTCAAGAAAACTCCATATCTAAAGACCTAGCTGCAGAAATAGGCAAACAGCTGGACTATTATAATTGATGATTCATTTCACAATGTCCTTTGAGTATGAATTGCATGCTTTAGAGCAGGGGTCAGAAATCTATGGCTCGAGAGCCAGATGTGGCTCTTTTGATGATTGTGCCTAACTCTCAGGCAAATCTTACATGTAATAGGCATTCATAGTAGGAATCTGTTATGCACTGGGTTTCTTCAGTACAAACATGTTATTCAATGAAAGAATACATAAATTACATTACTAATATGTCTCTATAAATGTGTTGTGTTTTTAAATAACACACATTCACAGTCAAAAATCTGTGTGGCTCCCACAGAAATACATGTTTAAGTGGGTGACATTGTTTTTGGCTTCCTCAGCTTAAAAGGTTCCCGACCTCTGCTTTAGAGGGTAAAGGCACACACATTAATATATGGATGGTAGCTAAAAAGTATTACAGTAAAGATCTTTATAAGGGGGAAAGAGAGAATCCTGCTGCAACCTTCACTTACTGTTCGAAGTAGAATATATATGTGATGCTATCCGGCCTGTCAGTTGTAATGAATGTGTATTGTATTTGTAGCCCCTCGAGAAGGCTGTAAACATTAGGTTGACATATTACAACCACAGAAAGGAAGTAAGTATTAGCAAACACAGCCAAATAACTGGCTATGGTGCGCCAACACAGAGGAACTTAAGCATAACTTTTGTCATGTTCCTGCCCACAAAACAAATAGAAAACCATTTTGAACCAATTAAGAAGATAGATGAGATGTAATAATATTTGACTATTTACTTGTTCGCATATACAGTGTATGCATATCAAGGGTGACTTGTGTTGGTTAAACATTTGTAACAATGCAGGGTTTGTTTTCTATTAATCTTTGTTGTTTGTTTAATTGTTTCCGTGATAATAGTTGTTGCATTTGCCTCAGCACGCAACCAGCTATGAAGAGCGGTACATGTACAAGTCTCTCCATGGCCTCCAAAGTACCTCTGTGACATATAAACCAAATCGGATTCTGAGGAGCACAGGGACTGGCCTCCTGCTCGGACTCTGAGCAGCACAGGGATTAAAAATGGGGAGGCAGTGTTTTTGATTTATGTAGCTAAAATTCCTAAAATGTGAGACATGCTTCTACTTAGACAATCCAATCCAGGTTAAAACAGTTCTGTTTAGCTGTGCATACAACTGAAATATTGTACCCATAATCTTTTTCATGTACTGTGATTATTTAAGATTTTAATGTCCTTGTATGATTTTATTGTTTCTTATCTTGTTCTGTTCTGCACTTTGAGTTGCCTTAGGAATGAGCTGTGTTTGAAATAAACTTGTCTTTTCATGTACAGTATATGAGTTTGTACTGGAGCCCAGAGTTGAACATGTGTTTCATGTTTCACGCAGAGTCCAGTGTAAAATATCGTGCGTGTCCTTCCTGTCTGCATACATCTGTGCTTATGAAGAATGCATTAGGTTTGGTAAAGCAAACGGGAAAATGAAGGCAGTGCAGGAAAGGCTACAGGCATTCACTCTCAAATTCACTGTAACATCATTAAAGACATCTCAAGAAATATCATGACGAATCATAACGAGACAACTGTGTGATGGAAGACAATAATTCTACATTTCACATTACAAAATGGAGTCTAAAACTAAGTTCAAGTTGCATTTGACGCTATTTATGGAATTTTGAGACAACAGTTGTAAGAAGTATAACATGTTCCTACACCTACAGTGTTCTCAGATATACTTTTAGTGAGAATGTGTGTGGTTTTAATCTAAACTTACAGTACATGTGGTTCAAGTGTTCCCAGCATAACACACACACACACACACACAAACGCAAACAGGCCTGTCACAATAACTCATTTTGATGATTGCTTCAGAAAATTATTGTGATAAATCATAACATTGAAGCTGCTTTATGCCACTGGTAAAATATGTGCAAGCATGTGTGTGGCTATAGTGCTTTCTGTATGGCGCAGATTGTTATATTTTTGTATGGATCAAAACAAAGTATTCTAATCTAATATATAGCAAGATGAACCCAGTAAAGCTATTCTAGATTTATGTAATCAATGAAAAGGCTTGCACTCAGAAAAATACCAGCAGAATGATGGCATTTTTAGCCATACTGATCTTAACAATGTATAGTTATATTATATAGTTTCATACATAAAGTTCTGGAACGATAAGAGATATCCTCTTATCGTGGATATAATCAGGCCTAATCCTCCGTTCATGCTGCTTTTAACTTTGTATTTCAACTTTCTTTAAAATGCACTTTTTACATGACGTGACCTTGAGTGCCAAGAAAGGCGGCTAAGATGTATTATTATTATTATTATTATTATTATAAATTTTACGAACATTGGAGCTGGAAGACATTCTAGTCATGACAATACAAACATGCTTTCTTACCATTGTTGCCAAAGTCCAGGGAGTACTTGACCACGTGGTAGTTATTCCACACATAGAGCAGGTTGTCTCTGGGGTTATAATCCACCGCAGCGATGTACTGGTAGGAGTTTGGGAAAGGAATATTCACAATCACTTCTTTGCTCTTGTCTGTGTTGTACATGTAATCGATCTTGTTCCCAGTCCCTTCATTGTCATCATCTTCATACACCGTTTTCACCACATACAACACTCCGCAGATCATGAACGCATTGGAGGCCGAGCGCTTGTCGTAGTTAGTGTCCCACGAACCTTCTATTCTTAAAGTATACGGATTGAGCTGGCTTACGACAATACGTCCGTTATTTTGCTCCGTCGCATAAATCACCCATAACCCGTTCTCATCGACGGCGAGGTCAATGTCCGACTTGCCTCCCCATCGATACGGAGAAGTGTCGTGGTAGTTGGCGTTTGCAATGATAGCCTCGCCGCTTTTAATACGTGTGCGCAAGTCAAACTTTACGATGTTTCTTGTGCGTTCCTTGTTGAAAAAAAGGGCTCCGTCGTACACTACAAAACCGGTGCCGTCGACGCGATGGGGCAGTTTGTAAGTGGTGGTGGGACGTCCCGCGATGAAATCTTCTTTAGAGGAGTATTCGGTGAGTGTATCGGTGCGGTAGGGAGTCCAGGGCATGTAGTAGATCTTGTCGGAGGCCTGGAGAGGGTCTTTGCACCACGCTCCTGACTGGTGGTCCGACTCAAACAGGTGCTCACTTTGATAGACGCCGCGCAGGATCCCAGGGCAGAGAAAGACTACAGAAAGAAGGACAAAACAGTTTCAATTAGGCGTTACTGATGTTGCTCATGTGCAGCCCTAAGGAAGACGTCCACAGAATATTATGATATTCTAAACTAATTTCAATAATACTATCTATGGGCATTTTGTGTTTTTAGTATCATTTTGGACATTGACTCTAGTTGCATTTTTACGCTTAACTATTCTATCTATCTCTTTATTTTTCATGGTTCTTTTGAGGTTTGCTGGGACCTTTAGCTTGTTTAAGAATTCATTATTATGATATAATGTATTATAATTATTCATGAGTCATTATAAGCAGAACATGCATATAGCTTGTGCAAATAAGAACATATAACAATTAGCACATATAAGTAGAGACATTAAGAAAAAACTGATATTTGTCGATTATTTAAATTACACAAAACCTACCCATATACTGCTTATCTACAGAGCTGAAGGGAGAAATAAACTGAGTTCTTTGAAATAAAACTTGCTGAAATACCTAACATGCTTTTGTATCATAATTACATTGTGTTTTTCTCAACAAATAGAGTCTTGTTAAAGTAACTTTTTCTGAACAAACCAGACCACATACTGTCATAATATTATTAGAAAACATTATTATTTTAGACCATATTGAGAACCAATTGGCCGAGTGACGGTGGTCCTTTCTTGACCACTTTTCTGTCTAAAAATCTGATTTAAAGATGTGATACAACCAAAAAGGATTGTATTAATAGTTGTATAATGGTGAATGGTGTAATAACAATGGTCTGTATTGTATTGTGTCCTTAATAAAGATTAATAATAATAATAATAATATTGTGGTTTTAAAATTAGGTACTTCAGTTTTAAAGCTTACTGACCTACTGTATTTGTATTACGTATTTTAGTTGATTCAAATTAAAGCTCTGGCTAAAATGTTACAGTCAAATATCAAATACACCCAATGTATCTATAAATAAAAGACTGCTTATAAAACTCCTGATACTTGTACTCAGTGTGCAGCCTCCAACACCAGTGAGTGACAATGGCAGGATAGGTTTACCATGTTATGCTTCTGGTACAGTCACTGTCATTCTCAGCCATAGCAACAGCATGGCGTCTATTCAACAGATTATACCCTGCTCTTACAGTGAAAAGCAGACCAGGGGATTGGCACATTTTGTTCTCTCTCCTCCTTTCTTTCCTTCTCCAAAGCTCCTCATTAGTCAACAAACTCTTTCTTCCTTTTCTATTCCTGTCAGAATCGACTGTATGAACCACACATCTTTTATTGCCTGCTGTTTCTGCAATTGCTGCGATAAGTCGTCCCCCACTACTTGCCCCGTTTTCCCATCATGGAATACTGGGGTCATGTTTTATGTGTGATGTGGGAGATGCAGTAAATTCGGCGTATGGACCGTGTGGTAGGGACCTTTGTAATTTGACTGGAATGTTGTCGCATACAAAGACCAGATGTGCACCTCGCTTTTCTCATTCTGCCCAATAACTTCTAAAGCACAAGGCTGTGAATATTGATAGAAAATAATTGGGTTTGCACTGCACCAGAATACATTTCTCATCACAGGGAATGTTTGGAATATCAAATTTCACTGTAATTCAACGTTCACTGGCTAAGAGATTTTCCTATGTGACATTGAAATCATAATAGCATAGATTCACATAATTGCTCTTGGAACTAAAATATTATAATTATTATTTTGATCGATTGATTTGGAATAACTACAGGCTGCTAACATGTACAGATGTGTACACACAACTATACAACATGCTACTTGCACTATATATACAGAATTTTATACCTGCTCCTTTTTATGCCGAAGTTAGGAGTTTTTGTACTTCACTTTTTCTTCTTCATCATGTTGGAGATTTTAAGACTTCTTTCCTTGTTTTGCTAAAGATAGAGATTTTACACTGCTTCTTTTTATGCTAGAGTTAAAGATTTTATTTCATTTTATTTTATTTTGGTATAGAGTTATTATTAATATATCTTGTGATGCAACACTGAAATTTCCCCATTGTGGGATGTATAAAGGATCTCTTAATCTTAATAGTTATATTACGGCCTAACAAAAATACTCTAGGCCTAGGTCTTTCTATTCAGAGTTTGCATGTTTCTCTGCGTGTTTCCTTTGGGTAGTCTGGTTTTCAAAACCACCCAAAAATATATACTGTAAGTAAAATCTTCCACCTCGGGTATACTGTACATCGGTAGACAGCATCAACATCTGGAGATGGGTCCCTGGGTGCTACAGAGGCCCGAGTGGCATTGAAGATGGGTCAAATGCCTTATCTTACCTATACTGAACCTGTAAATGTGGGTTATTTAGTCTTTTCTTCTTTTTTATTTTGATGAAGGATGGTCTTTTGCAAATGATTACAGGTTATAACAATGGCAAGTGAATCTTCATTGGCTCAACCCATGCATCTCCTAGTTACACTCAACCATAAAATAATAGAGCTCAAGTGTGTGTAATGAACGTTTCTGAATTGGCACCAGTGCAGGAGATGAGGCGGTCTCAATATAGCATCAGCCTCTTTGATAGAGATGTCGAGGTATAAAAAGCTTGAGGCGCTGGCATCAAAAAGTGACACCAAACCTAGCCTTGGAGCACAATACCTTGTATGCGTGTAACAAACTTACCTTTTTGTTCTACTTCTGCACGAGCCATAGACGGAACATTGGATATGCAAAGAAGAGAAAAAGAGAGACAAGACAAAAATAGATTAATGATGCAATAATAAAGAAATCATGATAATACAATCTCGGATCTTCATAATCAGACTCATATTTCATCATAACCTTGTGAGAGAGCCAGGATGCTTTCGGTGTGTGATTGGTAATAGGGTTATGCAAGCGCTGGAGAAGAGTGTACAGCCAGTGGGGGTTGGAGGGGTGCTGACACAAATGCATTGCACATATGCGACGCACACAAGCCGAGCACACACATTCTCACACGCGCAAACACACACACACACACATGTATGTATGGGGCAACAGATACAGGAGAGAGGGGAACACCACACAGGCTCAAAGCAACATGCAAGATAAATGTAACCACAGTTGTCCTCACTAGTCTGGGGACAATGCATCAGCAGTAAAAGGGGAGCCATTTATTTTGTACCAGTCGGTTTGAGATATTGCTTTTAAGTGGGAGTCGTTATTTCTTGTATGGACAGTAAAACACAGTAGACAAGGATTTGGAGCATTATCAAATAATACACATAATCACACATGAAACAACATGGTTTTCCCCATTCGGTGCACGTAGTTCATACATAAAAGGATTAGTGGCAATCACAAACCTTCTCTACAAAAAAAACACTTGGGTGGCCAGATTCAATCGTTATCCATTAACTACAGCATCTTATTGTCTAAAACGGTCAAAAGCGATACATTTAAGTGATTTCACAAAGGTTGGACGCCCTTTGTGCTTGTCTATTTTCCTATGAAAGTCCACTCGCCTCGCACGGTGGAGCCAATTGCGCACCACTCCGTCTCTTCACTATTATATCTAAACCATTATCCTTTGAGCCCTGACGTCGCACACGGTATCAAAATGGCACACTTTCTGGTGGCGTATAAATTCCATTCCACCTCTCTCCCCGGGGATCTAGATGGAATGTGAACACGGCAGAAACCTAATCCTACAGGCACTGCCCTTGTGTCTTTCAAGACCGTTAGAGAACTGCTGAATGGAACCGCTCCCTAGAGATGAGGAGAGGAGAGGAGGAGGATGAGGAGGAGAGGATCTAAAGGATGTAAGCCGAGTCCTTAAAGAGAGAAAAAACATTTGGAAAAACTTCCGAGCGTTTATAAATAGCACCCCTGCACTAGTTTGTGAGTGGTATGTGCATGAATTCTTAAACATGTTAAAGCTAAAGCTCCCTCCCAGCACAAACCACAAACATGTAAGACAAACGAAAAGAGGACGTACACACAGCAGACAAGCAAGCGTTAAATGCAGAGCTCATGAAAAATGCATGCTAACTGGTGTGGCTGGGCACGACTCCCGATAAATAAGCAAACACTGGAGACGATCATGTTAAAACTAAAACAAGTGCAGACGCTTGTATGTGTTAGTGAGTGTGTCAGGGTGCACCGGAGAAGCTTCTCCCTCATGGACAAATGTATGAGTTCAATCATTTAAAAGTGGGAATGCAAAATGAAAAGTAATCAGTGTTTTTTATGGTATAGCGATACAACATTCTAGATACATGCAGTCGTTGTAACATGTTCTGATACACCCATTTTTTGTGCATGATATCAAAATATCAAGAATAATATTTTGTATTTTTTCGCTTATTGACATTCTTTTTACATAACTTTGGAAAAATATGAATATCAAATTTCTCTGGAATCAATATTTTCTAGTAAATATCAAAATAGCTGTGTATGCATGTTTATATTCTTTTCATAATGACACATTCTGTAGTCCCTTGATATTAGAGAGATTCTAATCAACCTCTTTTAAAGAAATTGAAATTCTATTAATTTCATGGTCATATTCTGGTCATATTTGCAAAATGGATTGATGCCTTATCGTGTAACCTGAGAGCTGAGAAAATGAATGAACACTGCTGCAAGGCACACAGTATTAGGATCTCTCGCTATCACAGGAAAGTTGTAACAAGGACAGTTCAAGTTTGTCTGGAAGGAACAGGTTTAAAATAAGTAGTGGGCAGCAACAATCCCAAATGTCCAAAATATTCTAAATGTCACACAGATATAATTTGTTATTTGTTGTGTCACCACATTACTGATACCTCCACATTTAACCTAAAGTAGCAATGTATAAGATTTTCATGTCAAGTCATCATTAAATGGTCCTAATCTGTCAAAGGGCATTAATAAACCATGCTCTGATCAAATACTTCTTTAACTGAAAACAGTAGTTCAGCCGAGATATTTGAATTTCTAAAATATTTTTACAGCCCATTAATCTTGTTATTGCTTTCATTTCGATGTCCCGCCCTCCACCGTTTCACCAATAAGAAAGTCCGTGATCCGGGTTGCCAGAACTCACCACGTTGCGCTAATCTCACTGGTAAAGTAAGAAATGTGGCCACAGAACTAAAAAAGGTCTCATTATGATTCTCAAATCATTGATGACATAACAAGGAATAAAACCAGGATTTCAAAGAAGTTGGTTATAGATTTCTTGTTGACAAAACTCTTTATACAGACATTATGGTCCCAGCTAGATTTATCTGCATATCTGGCAACCTAAATCAGGGAGAGTGCAGTACCACTTTTGGACAGATTTGTACATACTGCTCCTTTAAATCTGCTATACAAATCATCTGAATTTGATTTTCAAGGCAATTGTGAGGCATGTTGGTGTTTTGTTATCGCACGGTTTTTCAAGGTGATACATGGATCTATATCTATATTTTATTCTATGGCATATAATTATAATTTAATATATAATATCTATGTTCCATGAAAACCCACTATTTGAAGTCATCTTTGCAAAACCATATTTTTAATCAAAACACAGACTTTTCTCTGCAATGAGAAAACCTGATTTTACACCCAGACAATCCGTATGCTTTTTACAGAAGGGGAATTAACCTGACTGTGCCATGCTATGAAGGTAATTAGCATTTTTATTGAAAACGTATGCTTTATTAGAGAGGTACTGGTCCAGGAGAAATGACAGTGCTCTGTGTGGCTTGTGTGTAATTTGTGCATGCCCATGTATAGTATGTGCAGACTGTAAGTGGCGACAGCTATTATCTCTGATCTCACATTTTCCAATCAGCTCAGTCGCCGAAAGCCCAAGGTCATTCATTGAACACATTTCCATGTCCCTTCTAGTCATTACTCCATTCACAGCTTTCATGTTTGCTCATACGACGATGGGTTTACTTGGCTCATGGTTTAATAGAGCAAGATCTCTTTCTTAGTACATGCACAATTAAGGAGGATCCAATTAGATGACATCACCGCCAGCGAAGATAAAAAAGTCATGAGAGTGATGGTTTCAATTTTCCCCACTCTTTTTATAGTTAGAAAAAATAATGATATTGATTTATAGGGTCCAAGCCTTTGCTTCTGCTTGATCTCCTTATAGGTCAGAGATTGTTTTGGGAATTTTATCTATTAGTTGATTCCTGTGAACATTGGTTACTCTGCATTATTTGTTTTAATTGCATTAGATTTCCTTCATTCATTCATTCATTCATTCATTCATTCATTCATTCATTTTCAACTTCTTTATTAGTCCATTTCTGGGTCGGGGGGGTGCCAATGAGAGCTGCCACCCAACGCTCATATCACTGGTCCCTCGCTGATCCTCTGCAGGTGGTGAGTCCACAGGAAGATGGCTGCTACAATAGTGGTGCCACAACCCTGGTGTTTCAGCGGGAGCTTCAGGCAATATGGGGTTAAGTGTCTTGCCCACGGACACAACGACAGCAGACATTAGTGGGAGCAGTTATAATTATTTCCTTCATTGATTTTGATAAATAAGGTGAGTCGATTTTAATCAAAGAACACTGTCTAATGAAATAAGTTTGATATTGAACTTCCGTAGCCATTTTCTATACAAGTTTTTCACAGGCGCTGTAAAAATATGTGTAAAAGTTGTCTCTTTGCATCCTGACCTGGATATCCCAATTAATTTTTTGTCATCATCAACATCTTCAATATATATTTTTTTTATCTAATGAATTTGATTTCTTGTGTAGGCCGAGCAGGAGCTTAACACAAACATGTCGAGAATGTGAATAACGTAATATAAAGTGTGACAAATTATGCATTATTATCTTTATCTAGGTTTACACAGGATTCAAGACCTTTTACTTCTTACCGCAGTCACTATAATTAAGGCACTGAATATAGAAATGACATTTTACATCAATGCAAATACAAATAACACATTTCTATCATGCTTTTTTGTCCCGAGTCCATTCGGTATCTCCCCACCCCCATCCAATCATTTAACCTCTCTGCGCCTTTTATCATTTAATTCCTGCTTTCGTTCCTCGTCTGCTGGCCTCGTCTAACCCATTTCTCCCTATCTTGGTTTCAGCGCTCGTTTGTCCTGACTGCCTTTTCTCCCTCGCCTTGTCTCTTTCCTTCTGTCTCGTTGGTTCCTGTCCATCTTTCCTCCGCCCGCTTGCATATGGGAGATGCAGGCTCAAAAAAAATACCCTCCATCCCTCTGTACGTGCATGTAAACACCAGCTCTTCGTATCGCTGTAATGAAGTTATTCCTGGGTGATATCTGACAGATGTCTTTAATTGACCGACAAGGAGGTGATTTTTATCTTTTAATTAGCTTTCCTTCCAAGCCAAGTTCTATTGTCTAAAATGGCTTGAGAGAGTATTGCATAACATATCACTGGATAGCTGATTATTACACTAAATGTGGTAGGAGGCTAATTGGTTCCTGTCAGTTGTATCAAGAGTGCATGCAGGAATGTATACCTCTTCAAGGCCTTTTTTTAAAATTAATTAACATGGCACTATGATAATATAGTTTTTATGGGGTTTTTATGAAGTTATCCAAAAACTATAGAGGGAGGTAGAGGGTGACCATTTGCAGCAGAGGTTGAATCTCCCATTGGCACATTGATCAATCATGAATCTCTACTAATGAAGAGATAAAGTGCAATTAACAAACCTTTTAGAACTATTTTATATCCTCAACAAAATAATACTGTAGTAAACAAACAATGAATTATCAATTAAAGTGGCCTTGATCCTCATTTTGTAGTCTTTTTTTCCCACAGTTTTTCCTTGCCGAGGCTAAGAACAGTAGTGATGATCCAGGGCACTCGACATTCAACAACGTTGGACATTTATCAACATTTTTGGACATTGGTCATCTGCCCCTTACGGACCAAAGGCTTTGTGTTTTTGATTCTCAAATCTGTATTGGTGAATTGGGGCTGTGATTTAGGGCTATAGTAGAAATACATTGAAATGAATTGAAATAATTGTTTTTTTTAATGATGCAATAAATTGTACACACGGTAAGTATTAGGCCCCAAAAGATAATTGTAAGGTTTAGCTATAATCTCAATTAGGAACAGTGTTGGGTGTTAAGAAGAAGAAGGTCCTTTATTCGTCCCACAGTGGGGCAATTTCAGTTTAATGAATAACATCAACAGAAGTGGATTGGCCCAAACCCACAACCTTCAGGCTCAAAGGCCAATGCTCTACCAACTGAGCCACCGTTGGAGCCACTGTCGACTCCGAAGAAAAGTAAAGTAACTATTGACAATATAGTAACGTAACGCTGTTTTTTTTTTTTCCTTCAATCCGCCGCAAAGATACTTTCTATTTAGCATGGGCAGCTGTGACCACTGGCTGCGGGTGCTTGCAATAAGTTCTCATTCCACAGTATGTGAAGCAAGAGGCTGTGGCCACTAGTGGTGGCGCTGCTCATCGCGGAGTGTCGCAATTTAGCCGAAGCCAGTGAGTGAGAAGCGCCAGTGAGGCTGACTTTTTTTTCTATTCATGAAGAGGAAGACGCAATGTCCTTTAGCACAGACGCTGAGGTATTTGAGTGAATGAGATCAGGCTCAGAGTTAGAGGTCCTAAACCGATTCCCCCGAGTTTTTGAGTTCATGAATGACAACAACCCCATGTTACATGCTCTGTGGCATTTTTGATAATAAAGAGCATGAAAGAAATATCTGTTATGATCTTCATGGTAGATCTTCCACAACACATTTAAGAACAGTTCTGCTCAAAGTTGAGAATGATAACAATAACACAAAAGTAACGCAAAAGAAAAGTTAATAAGTTACTTTTTTTAGAGAGTAACTAAGAAAAATAACTTTTAACAAGCAACAAGCTACTTTTTCTTCTTTTTTTTGATTATGAACGACTGCCCTGTCTCCTCTGTCCACCACGACACGCCCACTCTTAGAACTCACATTGTCATCCGTCACCAATTTTCTTTTCTGAATCTGTCCTTTTAGCTTGAAGAAAAAAATCTGCTGATCGCTATCAAGTCTGAGTGGAGCCTGCAGGGCATTTGATATGACCACATTTGATATGCCCACATTTCTGCTGACGGTAAAACAGGAGGAGCGCTTTCGGCGTACAAACTGTTCTGTTTTGGGTTTCCCAATCGGCACACTTGTGGAGATTAAAGCAGTTTATTACGTAGGGCGAGAGAAAATGCAATCTGATCCAACTCAGGCCAACATTACTGAGCGAGAGGGTGAAAGTCCACGGTGTTTGCAGCTGTAGAATAGGGTGACAAGGGGATATGGGGAAGAGTGAAGCCCCTGAACACACCCCTTTTGTCCATTTGCTGCTGTATCTCTTGTGGTACCCTCCATGATGAATCCTTACACTATTTTGTCTTGTTCCGAGATGCTTTCTGCCTTTTAAAACAAAAGTAGCACACTTGTAGACACTACCTTAAACCATTTAGCACAACTTCCAGAACGTCTTTTAGGAATAAAAAAAAAAAAAACATACATTAACTCCCCAACTCCATCTAGCGTTAGAAATGGAGAATTACATGCAGAGACCATTTATTTTCCTTGTGTATTTTATATTATATCATTATAAATTATAATCGTGTTACAAATTTTCCCCTTAAGAAATTATAGATTCCAAAGCATTAAATGTCAAGTAAATTGCATCATTATCATGTTAAAGGACCAACAATCATGTATTCATTAAGAGCTGTTTTTCATGTAAGCATTTGTCCACAGATGTGCTGCTGCTGTGCATGCAGATGTGCATGTGCTATTAAATTATGGTTCACTTGTTAAACTAGTTCACACATAGACACTTCTTTGTTACATATGAGGTATGCGCACGTCTCTCCCTCCTGTGTCTGCGGTGGTCATGGACATTATCCTGCTGTACTGAAATCCAAATGCGCTCTGTTCACGGCTGCATACACACATACCACACACTGTAAACAAATCGCAGTGTGGGTTGTAATACAGGTAATTAAATTATTCACGCTTCAGTTGTCTCAGAAATACCACACCCCCACTACTCCGCCTCATCTTCTTTCATTTTTTCCTCAAATATTTTTGGCTTCTCATCTCGTCATCTCCCCTCCCTGCTCTGTAGGTTTTTGGCTGATTCCCAAAGTCTAAAAATCAAGCGCTTGCTCTCTTTCACTTCTGGCTCTCTGTGGTATGAGTGTGTGGCTGTCGTGTGCCAAACTAGCCAACTAGCTTTGGCAGTAATTAGCCACCTGTGTATACTTGCTCATAACGCTGCATGAAGCCTATAAATGTCCATACATTATCACACTTGAGTGAAGAGCAGAGTTTCTGCGGCAGCTGTCTATACGCTAATCATCAGTGCAGCTAAAATGCAGCAGCAGTATACTGGGTGTAATGCTTTACAACAAAACCTATAAATAAAACTCCAAAGGGCCTCACTTATAGGACCACCTTCTACTTGCTATCAGTGAGAATCTCTGACACCCATGGATCACTGTTATATATTTAGTACATGTGAATTATCAAAGAAGTCTGCACACTCCTAATTCAATCACGCCATAGCACTTTGCACTCCACCTCTTTTGGCAACGTTCAGAGAAGTATTTGTACTTCAGGTATAACCTGCAGGTATCGTGTAGATGGATGGTGTATGAAGAATTTTCAGGGAGTGCCCATTCTAGTTTGAGATTGTGATGCTACGTTCGAAAAGATGAAATGACCACTTTCATTGACCTCTATAAATGAATACATTGAAATGTTATAATTAATACTACAAGCAGAGCAGGGTACAGAGTCAAATGGCACACTGGAATCGTGATTTCTAAGCTTCACTTTTTACAGCTACTGCTTCTTGTTTAGACATATTCCTCAAAACAAAACAGTTAGCGGCACTGAATTGCGATGACTGTAGTGGATGTGAGGATCCTACTTGAATGTCAGCAGGTGTTTCTATCTTGTTCTGAAGAGTCACACGTTATTTTGCCTTTTGGAGCATATTGATTTCATTAATATTTGAAGGGCTTGATATGGGGCAATCGGATAAAGGCTCTTGGCATGAAAATCTTTCTCAATTCCAAAACAACCCATATCAAAAGGTGAGGTGAGGTCTAAGGATTATGCCATTTAGTTTTTCTCAGCACCAATTCACAAATGAAGTCTCTAGATTAGCTTTAGCATTAACGTTATAGTAAGAGAGCCACTTTAGTTAACCAGACTTGTCCAGGGACCAACAACCAAAACCAAAACAATGTTTTGACTTTATTTGGGCTGTTCTGAGATTTAAATTACACATCCACATGGATTCACCCCTGTTTATTATTAATTATCTTGAATAATAGAATAATGCATGGATTGTTTGGTGTGTGCATATCCTCAGTGCTCTTATTTTTTTCTCCTGTAATTTATTCTGCAATGTGCCCAAGGATGACACTGACATTTCCTGGCAGGGGGTAAAATAAAAGTTATCTAATTCTGTCTTATTTGACAGTGCTAGTGATCTTCAGATCACGAGCATAAACTATCTCACCTCAGCTCCATTAGTGCCGTATATGGGATTTTGACACAACCAAAAACAAATGTGAGTCTATACAAATACAGTAAACAACTGGATGGTTCTGTGCATATAATGAGGTATAACAAGCCTTTATTGGTAGAAGTGAAGTTGGCTGGATAACACTGTGAACTTGTGTTTATGATCTCAAAGACTATTTTAAGTAAGCAATGAAAAGGGCCACATGAAATGACACAGAGGGCTGCACTTGGCCCGCAGGCCATAGTTTGGACATGCCTAACTTATACTTAAAAAATCAAATACTAAAATGTGGTAAGGTTTGATGCTAGTGACGGATTTAAATCAGTCTCCAGAAAACGAATGTAAGTTAATATGAAGCCTCTGAGAAGAATGGCAACCCGACAACGGTGTGTGGGTGTATTTGTGAGTGTAGGTGGGGGCATTAAGCAGGTATCAGGTTGTGTTTCCATCTGCTCCAGCGCAAGCTCTGATAGGCCTATTATTTAATCTGCTGGTCATTCTAGACGCCAGGCAAGAGCCGTTTAGGTTCAAATAATTGAATGCTTCAGTGTGGGAAATCGGTAAGGCTGTCTGTATAGGGCCTACGCCTCATATACAGCCAGTGCAAGACAAATGCACGCAGGAGCTGTCAGGGAGGCAACTGATTTATGAGACTTAATGAGCATGAAGCAAATAGTCTCACTGGATCTTGTTTTTATCATAAGTCGACAAAAACCTCCAAACACAAAAGTATTTTGCAAGCTTTTATCAAGTATTCACAAAGGAATCTGAGAAAGGAAAAAAGCTGATCATAAACAAATGCTTCAGTGTGCTAACCACAGCACAAGGAAGAAATGTCTTCTTCATTGTAAGGTTGCAAATGTTTTTAGTGGGCCTCCTGTCAAGTTTGTTAAAAATACAGATTGAAAACGGCAGCTATTGGAGAAATGGGGAAAATCCCACAACCCACAAGCTTGATTTTTTTCCCATCAATTATGGTCTTGTTATTCTATTTATTTATTCTGGAACCCTATTAGTCATGCTGCAGCCAAGACTGTTCTTCCTGGGGTCTATACAGTTAACATAATCAACAATGTGTTTTCCAGAGATCCGCTCTGCTTATGTAGACATTATAATATGAAATACATTTTTAGAAATACATTGTCCCAGATTTGTTTTAACTCACACCCACTTGTGGTACAAACAGTCATAATTACACTCCATACAGTAAACCACTGTAACTAGTCCGACATGATGAAATTTAGCAGTTACATAAACAGACCACTACTGTAAACTATCTTTTGGCAGTGCCATGAGATGACTGTTTACCCACAAAGACCAAAATGAGCTCTTAAATCAACCTAGCCTCCACCCTGAACTTCCAACCATCTATCATCCACCATATTGACTCAGTTTTGGAACATTCTCACAGTTGTTCTAGATGTTGCCTCCCTGGTCCCACGAATATTACGCTCGACCGAACACAACCTCTCTGACTGTTATCGCAGGGCCAGGGGTCATCAGGCCATCTGTCATCATTTGAGACCATTCTTTTTCAACATCCTTCCCGAGGACATTCCCAATGAGTATAGTGTCATCACTCAGCAACTCACTCATGAACCAGAGAGCGTGAACAGACTGGAGGTAGGACTATAAAGCCCAAAAACTACACCAACCTCACCAAGTATTAATAACAGATCTTTTTAGAATTTTTTTATTTATTTTTTTACTTTTTAAGTGACAAAATGACTCAAGAGACCCAATAGAAGAGTACATCAGTCGCTAATGAACATGAAGGTTTCCGTCAAGTTAAACTGCAGCCTTGGATTGTAAAACGTATTTGTAATTTGTAGGCTATAGTTAGTGGTTTGCTTTGGCATGGTCCTCTCACATTTACAAATTATTATAATTTGAGGGCAGTGAAAATTTTGTTTGACAAAGATGTAAAAAAATTGCTTAATCACTTTTTGGGAACATTGTGCCCCCCAAAAGTCACAGGATGTGCATAACCACTAACAATGCTGATAATGCGGGATTGTGTAACCAGCTATAAGCCAGTGAAGGAGTCATTCACCTTGTCTCAATTTTTTACTCTGATGCCTCAAAATCATCTCAAAAATGTTCTGTAAAAGATACTTACTATATGGCACACATTCGTATTGGACTTCCAGATATTTATATGTCCCAGGACAGGGGTCCGGGAACACGTCCGGACCGGCCACAACTGCACACTGAGTCCGATTGTTGCATCTAAAGAAAGAGAAAGAATCAGGATTGTAACAATGTTCATATCCAATCATCAAAAATACATTTAATTAATGTTTTCTTTAGACTGATGAGAGCACAATAGTTGTTTTCAGTTGTGATACAGAGCAGCCACAAGAGAAGTTGAGTGTCACGTGTTGCAGCAGCAGTGAGCACACTAACCTATGGCTTTAACAGTAGTTTGGCCCCGACTTCAAATAATTAATTCTCATCACCAAGGGAGCTCTCTCTTTTGACATGCTAAATGTGTTTCAGTATTTCATTAGCGCACATAAGGCAAGACACCTCTGGTTTGTAGGGAAAAAACATGTGAGGAAATTTTTTTCCTTAATATAGGGAATTAATATTAAGAAAATGTACAGGTATCCGATATCCGGCTGAACACTGACGCAGGCAAAGTCTCAATCTTAATCTTGTTAGATCTAAGTGCTGCCTTTGACACCGTCGACCATGAGATCCTCTTACAGAGATTAGAGGACTGGGTTGGAGTCGCTGGCACCGCCCTAAGTTGGTTTAGGTCTTACCTTGAGGACAGGAAGTACTTTGTGGAGATTGGAAACTGTGTCTCAGATCATATGGCCCTGACCTGTGGAGTCCCACAGGGGTCGATCCTGGGACCTCTTCTGTTCAATCTCTACATGCTGCCGTTAGGTCAATTAATACGCAGAAACAAAGTTTCCTATCATAACTATGCAGACGACACTCAGATCTATGTCTCACTGACTGCAGGAGAACATGGACCAGTGGACTCACTCCTTCACTGTATCCAACAGATCAGTGAGTGGATGCAAAACAACTTCCTTCAGCTAAACGCAGACAAAACTGAAATGATTGTCTTTGGTCCCCAGAAACAAAGAGAGAGCGTCATCTGTCACCTACAGTCTCTCTCCCTAAAACCTTCAAACAAGGTCAGAAATCTAGGGGTAATACTGGACTCAGACTTAAATTTTAATAGAGCCACATCAAATCAGTAACATCAGCAGCTTTTTACCATCTAAAAAACATTGCCAGGATCAAAAACATAGTGTCTAAAGCAGACTTGGAGATTCTTATCCATGCATTTGTCTCCAGTAGGTTAGACTACTGCAATGGCCTGCTCACAGGTCTGTCCAAACAGGCTGTAAAACAGCTGCAGTACATTCAAAATGCAGCAGCTCGAGTCCTGACTAGAACCAGGAAGTACGACCATATTAGTCCGGTCCTCAGGTCTCTGCACTGGCTTCCTGTGGCTCAGAGAATAGACTTTAAAACAGCTCTGCTTGTGTACAAGTCTCTCCATGGCCTCGCACCAAAATATATTAGTGACATGTTAGTCCCATATGAACCAGCCCGGACTCTGAGGAGCACAGGGACTGGACTCCTGTTAGTGCCCAGAGTCAGAACTAAACATGGGGAGGCTGCTTTTCAGATTCATGCTGCTAAAATCTGGAACAGTCTTCCTGGAGATGTGAGACAGGCCTCCTCTCTGACAATGTTTAAAACCAGGTTAAAGACAGTTCTGTTTAGCTGTGCATACAACTGAGGGATTTTATATTTGTATCTTTCTTTTTAATGTTCTGTGATTATTTATGATTTTAATGCTTTCTTGTTTTGTTCAGCACTTTGAATTGCCTTGTGTATGAATTGTGCTATATAAATAAACTTGCCTTGCCTTGCCTTGCCAGGTAACATCCTTCCTCCAAAAGAATCTTCCACCCTGCAACTATATGTTATCCCAGGCTACCCAGACAGAGGAGAATAATGCATCCAGCTTTTACAACGCTTTTCTGGACACTCAAAGAGAGTTGACATTAACTCACTCACAGGTGGTGCCACAGGTGCCCGGGGGCAGACTCACAGAAGTGAAACTACTAATCTCTGCCATCGAGACAACCATAAACAATCATTCACACAGACTCTCATCAGGCAATGTAGGTGTCTTGTCTAAGGACACAACGACAGAAGCAATCACCTCATGCAATGTGGCAACTGGAGTTCCCATATGTCTCCCATCATAGTAACAAACCAGGCCCTTCCCTGCCCAAAGAAGAAGAATATATTCATAAATAGTATTATTGTCGAGTGTTAGTTTGAGTTTGATAGCCCCAAAGAGACAGTTGCAGTTATGGAGCTCTCCCTTGTTCAGAATTCCATTACTGCAGGCTAAGGGTATTGTTTAAATGAGTATCTTATTCATAACACTGCTTTGTTCCACCATACAATATATATAAATAAATAAATATACATATACATATAATTACAATGTAGAACAACAATATAGATGTATAATTACACTTGTGTGACAATTCTTTCATAATCAAAGCTAATTGAGAGCGAGACAATATGGCACATGCTGTAAATTAACCAGACAGACACATGTAGTAAGGTACACCACAAGCTTGCACACAGTGATGCTTTATTTCTTCAGCACTCCTAGTTGCGATTATTAATTATTGAAACAAGCCAGGACAAATACATTTTGTGGATGGATTGCATAATTGGAATTAATAGCTATATTCTGGGCGGTATTATGAAACTATTCCTCATCTCGTCGGAATATATTCTTTCAATTATTACTCCCCTCCACTCGCTCCTCTCAGTGCACCTGTCAAACAGCGACATTTACATTAAAAACATTCCCCTTCTCCCATTGAGATATTTTTAATGAGCCGAACGCCAAAGCCCTCAAGTTTCTCCTTCTCACTGTATCATTCACCAATTTGCATAATGAAATATGTATAGGAGCTAATTTATTTTTTTGTCTTACATTTGCAGTACTAATATGAACTTGAGTTTAGAGCGCAGTCCGGTGTCAGTTTCTGCCCAGGACTCAGGCGATGGCTTATGACCATATTCTGAAAAAACAATCTCAGAGCTGCGTTGTCATGACTGTCATATTCTAATAACAATGGCCGCCGGTCTTCTTCTTCTCGCGCCTCTGTGCCTTTTAATTTCTTGCCCGGGCGCCTCCATCATCAGTCACCTGTCACGAGGCTGCCATCATGGGCTGGGGGCAGCACAGGATGACACTGTGCCACTACTTTGCCCATAACAGCCATGGGAGCATCATTGTGTGGCTCTCAGTGGGGAATCAGAGCACACGAGCCAGTCGGATGACCTGGATTTGAAGTTAGAAGATAGAAATGAAACTGTTCGAGGGAAAAGGCTACTGTAGCAATGGGCTGAATAAAGTGTTGTATATGATCGTGGGGAAAACAAAGAAACAATAATCTAAAGATATAAAATGCTAAATTTCTCTTTTTAGGGAATTAATGTAATATGCACACAGAGGTCAAATAGTCATTACAATTACTAATTTTGTAAAACAAAAAACAGCATAAAAGACAGCTACATCTCACATAAAAAATCTGGCAACCTAAATTAGAATCGTTCTGCCCTCTGATTGGATAATCAGCTTGAAAACAATTAAAATAATAGACATCATGTCCAATGTGTTAAGAATAACTCAGATTTAAACTTTTGTTCTGTCGGTATTGCACTAGTAATGTGTCTGTTTTAGGTCCATGGGACCCTCTTGAAAATTAGAAGCTGCATCTCAAGGGGCTTTCCCAAATAAATCGAGTGTCTTTTTTTGCTTCTCTTTCACTCTACCGTTGCTTTTTGCTCCTGTCTTCTTGACATCCTACTTGTCAGGTCACACCATCACTGTCCAATCAATGGAAAATCGGAGTTTAAAAACCTGAACTCGGTTCCATACAATTTAAAAAAGTCTCATCCCTTTTTGCTGACAATCATCACCATACCAACATGCTTGCACATCTCTTTTCCAACTTCTGTTGAAAATATAATGTGTGTTATATTGTACAAGGAGCTGATACATAATTCATGAGAGCGCTCTGCAACAAATCCTTTATTGATTTATTCCATAATGTAGTCACATCACACACCTCAAAGTGTGAATCCGCAAGTGGAGGAATCATTTATGACATCAGGTTATCATTTTCATGATTGGAACGAAGAAAAATATCCATATATTCAAATCCTTACTTTATTACAAGTAATGCTATGAAATATGGTCGAGGCATAGTAATATCTTTTAACACATTGTACCTGACTTATTATGTTTAACATTTTTAAACATATACTGTGCGTTTAATATAGAGTCATGTGACTGAAATCCAGTGGACAGTGACCAGAGAAAGGGGCTGATCACCTTTTCCCTTATTAAAATAAAATAATGTTGAAGACATGCCAAAGTAAAATGCTAGAAAGAAATTATAGTTTTAAAAATGTATTTGATTAATATATTTTATTGTCTGAAGTCAATGTGAGTAGAATCAACTGATCCAAAACGAAGATAATCGGTATCTGTGAACACCTTTAGTGAAGATGTCAATACTAATAATGATTGAAATCATAGTTTCAATATCAAAAAATCCATGTTTATTTATTAGTAATATTTAGTGGTACGACTTTAATTTGGATAGAGTATTCACATAGTCTATCGTTTAATGCTCTCTAAAATTAATATTTAGTCTGTTTGTTTGCCAAAATAACCACATACAAATCGGCAACTTTAGGTGTTTCTAAATTCTTTTCTGTTGATTACGATATATATTATTTCAAAGAGCACCCACTGTCTTCATTTCAGCTGTAGCCTGTTCATCCACGTTTATACGCAGACACAGACAAGAGGAGGACAAATGCAAATAGTTTAGGAGAAATATCATGAACTAACTTTTCTAAGGTTGGGGATTCAGTAGAGGACTGTGTTTATCTGCACTTCACAATTATACCAAAACAGCCTCCTATGTGGGGGACTTTCACAGCTGACTCATGCAACACAGAAGGTTATTGAAATCTATTTTAAACAGGAGCCACAGTCCAAAGACTTGACATAATCTTTCTGCTATCACTGTCTCTTTCACTTTCACGCCTATTTTTGGTGTGCCATTCTGTTTTCTCCTTGTTTCACTCTCTAAAGCCCAGATAATAAACCCATTTCTCGTCTGCATTTGTCTCCACCGTTTCCACGCAGGAATTATTCAGCCTCCCCCTGCATCCCTTTTCTTTGTCTCACTGGCTGGCTGCTCTGTTTATCTACCATAAACCCACTTAGCCGCAGTTTCCAAAGTCGCACCCGGATATAGATGCGGTGGTCTCTTATTGCTTGCTTGTCTCCTTGCTCCTCGCTCCCCATTTTAATATCTTGCTCATCCTTTGCTCCCCGCGGGCGCCATCTCCAGTGTCCCTATGATTGCGCCTCTATCCCTGTGTCCTCAGTAAAGCCGGCGCTGACGTCACCTCGCTGTCTGAGTCTCTCGGAGTCTAAAGCAGAGCCAAAGAAACACTCCCCTGTGAAGCTGCCACGGCTGTACTTCTGTCTACCACCTTTCCTCTCCTCTCATTGTCGCTCACAAAGTCTGCCAGTGTGCTTCCCAAGCCAGCAACTTTACCCAAAACAAGAAAGTCAGAAAAAAGGCAGGATTTAGGGATTCAGAGTCAGGCCAAATGAGTAAATATAAGACACAATGCAAAACAGACTTGTTCCCAGGCGTGGGTTGAGCACAGACTTACATTTGAATGATGCACACGCACTCCACAATGAAATGTGCCCTAAGGCTGGGACAAACTGAAGCTGTCATCAATCATCAGTTCTACTTAGTTAGAAAAAAACAAAATCCTTATTACTGTATGCAATCCTCAAACAACACAATTTTTGTAAGTACTGTTGTAAGGACTGTTTTCTCAGGAAAACGTTTCCCATCAATAAAATATGTACACCATAAACCTGTTTGTTGAGGTCTAATCTGTAGATTAATGAAAGTAAATAGACTACTACACAAAGAAATTGCGTAAAGCATCTTAAACAGATTGTAGTTTAAAGTTTTCAGTAGACATAGTAATCCCGTGCCACACCATACAGTAGCGCTGATGTTCAGTAATTGAAGGTTTAAGGTACACATTTGACCCATCCTTAGATAGATAGATAGATAGATAGATAGATAGAAAGATACTTTATTCATCCCATGATAGAAGATTTGGGTAACAAAGCCAAGTTAGACAACACCTACAGTACTAAAAAGACAATTGACGGACAGTAGCATCATAAATAGGAACGTCCAATGCTACACATGCAACCCCATGATAAAACCCCACATAACAAAGTAATGTTTAAATTTGTTGTTGATGTAATTGTTATGTAAAATACTTATGTTTTGAATTATGTAAATGGAGATTCATGACAAATATAGCGATCATCACCTTTCATCCACACTGTATTTATACTGGAGCTAATTCAATCATGCACCTTTTCTACAGTATGTGCATGCCCTATCTCTGATGCTGGCTGCTGGAAAACTATCCTTTTTTTAATTAGCATGACCACATCAAAACAAGGCAGTGGCCTGGATCCCGCCTTGCCTGCTGGCTTTCTTCCCTTTGCACCAAAACACTCTCTTGCACACACAAAACGCTCGCTAACAAAGCTCACGAGCAGCGGCAGGCAAAGAGAGAGATGCTGCTCCTGCCGCCGTTATTGTCTCTTGATGTTTTTCACTTTGTTTGGCAGACCACACTCCTCTCCTCTGTCATATCAACACCAGCGGCTGACTGATGATTCCATGAGGCTTGCTGTGGGTGTGAGTTGCGTGTGCGGGCAGATGCAAAAGGGAATAAATATTTGGAGCGCGGGTGGAAGAGTGCAGATGCGTTGAAGAAGGACATAATTACGGAAGGAGAATGAGAGAGAAGACTAATCCTTGTGACGAGGGCGAAGTAGGAGAGCACTGAGGCATTGGTCCGACAGAAACATTTCAACACTAAGAATAAACGGTACATGTGAGAATGGCGGTGAATACCAAAATGTGCAAAAGATCTGAAAAAGTCAACTGTGCTAGAAAAGGAAACCTGCATATTTTAACGTTATAAAACAGGGATGACTCAGAGAAGGGTGAGACTAGCAGGAGGGCAACACATACAATTTACAAAAATGGTTTGCATAGAACTAATATATTTTCTCCTTTACACAATTAAAACATGTTTGATGAAAGGGACTACTTTGTTAAGTTGCCAGCAAAAGCTCCTTAGCAACAGTTGCCATTCACCAAAATAAAGACACACACAGTGGAGAAAAGTCATTGTTTTTCTACATTCAAGTCTTTCAAAAAAAATTCAAGAAACAATATTTAAACACTAAATATAACAATATTTAGCATGTTCAGCAACATCCTGCTGTATAACAAACCTTTACAAGACTTTATAATCAAAACTGCAGATTCACAGTTAGTGCTCGATCAGTGTGTTTCTATGGCGACGTCTAATCAATGGCAGTTTGCGTTGAAATCCTCACTGACCTTAGCATAAATAGAGGGTATACAAAATAGCATGGTATAATAATAGTACCATTACAAATGATATGTCTCCACGTAATTTGCATGATTGTGTAGATGTTGCCAGCTGCTCATCCAGAAACAAATCTCTCTATCAGAGCATGATTAGATCCTATTCTTCGACAACGGCAATAATCAGCATCGCAAAGTTGATACATACAAAAACAAGAAAGGCAAAGAATAGTCAAAAGTATGACTAAAAACAAACAAAGAGTCAAAGAAGAAATCTGTCTGGGAAAAATGCAAAAACATCAGCTTCATATTTAAAGTTGAATTTCTATAGACGTGTTTGCTCTACTGGCAAGAAGAGTCAGACTGTGAAGTAGAACAGAAATTGCAGAAACAAATATACAGCTCTAAAAATGAAAATGTTTCGCACCTGTCACAAAGCCTTAGATGTATATTAAATCAATATCTCTACTTCTCATAAAACAAGCAACAAGATTCAAAGATTCAAAGACAGCTCAATATTTATAACAAAAACATGGGTTGTTTAACTGCAACAACCTGGTTTTAATATCACCACTTCAAAGGCAGAATAACTACACGTATACTCGCCTTGTTGGCTTCAAGGAATTCAAAAATGTGAAAATTGATAGGGTAAGAGAACTCGTATTTGTCCCACAGGACGGAAATGTGTTGCAGCACACATTACAGAACAGTATTAACTCATTGACTGCCTGCCATTTTTGACTTTCAAGACCCACAGAATATTTTGTGCTCTAACTATGTGAAAAATGAAAGATTGGACTGTCTACTTTCATCAGCAAAAATATGTTGGTTTCTAGCTAGTTTTATTCTTCTGTAATCCCCCGTCAAATAGAGGGAAGTTTGACAGAAATCACCAGTCTCAGACAATACGTCAATGGCAGTCAATGAGTTAACGTTCCTTGACTAACTTCAGACAATTATACAACAGCATCCACAAAACTAATTCAAACTCTTTCTTCTTCAAAATTCTGCATTAGTTTGAAACATTAAGACGCTAGATGAAGTAATATATTAGGCCAATTAAGGTCTTCTTATATGACAATAGCGGCTTTACACATAAACGAACACAGCTATTGCTACATAATTTCGTATAAAAATGTGCATTGGAAAGTAAAATAAATCTAATATATACAACATTTTAAATCAAATTAGTTTGGGCACTTAATAGCAACAATAAAACATACTATAGTCGACCAAAGAAATGATTCATCAAATATAAAGACATTTTGGGTCAGAATCAGAATTATAACTTGTTTATTGTCATTGCAAGTAACAGAAAGTTACAAACTAGAACTTCGATTTGGTATTTGGTGCAAAGAAGTAATAAAATAGCCAAATTGGATTAGTAGACTGTGACAACTGTGGGCTGTGGGCGGCATGGTGGCTGAGTCGATAGAACTCTCGCCTCTCAGCAAGAAGGTCCTGGGTTCAAATCCCGGCCGGACCAGGGCCTTTCTGAGTGGCGTTTGCATGTTCTCCCCGTGTCTGCGTAGGTTTCCTCCGGGTACTCCGGTTTCCCCTACCACTAAAAATATGTACAATAGGTCTGGCATGCGCCTCCTGTACTGGCGACCCCACTCCCATCTCTGTGAGGAGTGAGAGGACAAGTGCCCAAAAATAATAACAATTGTAAACCGCTTTGTGACTCTGGTCTGTGAAAGGCGGTATATTAATAAAGATTACTTACTTACTTACAAAATATCTCAAAACTATTGCGGTTACATGTATCAGTCTGTTTTATTAGATTTCACCTCCATCCACAACAATGAATGTTTTTCCTGTCCTAAAAATTAAAATATACCGCACACAGGTGAAACTCAGAACATTGCACTATTGTTCAAATGACCTTTTAATTCTGTAGTCAAAACTCACAATGTAAAGGTAAAGGTGCACTTTATTAATCCCCGTAGGGCAATTCAATTCTCTGCATTTAACCCATCCTGATGCCGCTAAGGCTTGCGTCAGGAGCAGTGGTCGCCGTAGTAACAGCGCCAGCTCCAGATGTTGATGCTCGGCTTGGTCAGGACGACTGGAGCTGGAGGATTTAACCTAGTGAGCATGTTTTTAGTGGTAGGGGAAACCTACGCAGGCAAGGGGAGAACATGCAAACTCCACTCAGAAAAAACCCAGGACCTTCTTGGTGAGAGGAGAGAGTGCTATCCACTCAGCAACCGTGCCACCCCCAATGTGAAACTAATTTATGACAGACCCATTACATACAAAGAGGATATAAAGTCTTTGTCATAATGTTGATAACTGTGGCTCACATTAAACATCTCATAAAATAGGAATATTTAGAGAATTGACTGTAAGCCATAATTGTCAAAATTATAACAAACAAAGACTTGACACTTTCCATGTAATGAGTTTCACATTGTAAGATCGATCATAGAAATATATGAATGATATTCTAAGTTTTAGTTTCACTTGTATACCACTTTTCCACATACTTTTTCATTAGACTGTTTTTCCAATATTAATCCCAATAAAGATACATAAATCGTTGAAACATAATAATTAGTGGACTAATACATGTATTGGTCGACTGATGCCCATAACCGATGAATCGACCAAACGACCAAGTAAACATTAGACACAGAAGAATTTAGACCTTTTGAGTAAACTGAATAAGGAGGTGCTCTGTTCGTCCTGTGGGAGTTGACAGAAGCCAGAGCAGAGTTACTGCATCTCGCTAAAGGATAAAAAGCTGTTAGTCTGGCCCTGTACGCCATCTCCCTTTTCAATCTCTCCTTCCTCCCCGGATCACGTCTGAAATTGCAGTGCTGCCGGCTCTGGATTGGGGTTTATTAGCTCTCTGACGTGGTTATGCGCAGACATACAGTAGGGCTATTTAGAAATGGACAAATGGAATGAAGCGGAATGGATACTGAAGAGCAGGGATAAAACACGTTGTGCTGAGGAACGCTGATGGAGGGAGTAATGGAAGAGTGATTGACGAAGGGAAGATGGAGCGTGTGTATGTGTGTGTGTGAATGTGTGTGGGGTTGGCGCTATGTGTGAGAGGATAGTTGCCATCACATCCGGAGCCAGAACCAGCTCACTGCACTTATAAAGAAATGACAGATCTTCCTGACTTTTTCTACCCACTCACATATAGTCTCTCACAAACACCGCAGCCGTCTGCAGTCCCTGAATGTGCCTCTGTCATCGCTGGAACGGGCTGTCAAACCAGCCACAGGTAAAATAATATTGTTTTCTCTGCAGGGAATCAGCTTTGAAATGTGCTTAATTATTAATACTTGGCTAGAGGATGCCACTCTCGCCGTTCTGCCATTCTTTCCGAGCTTGTCAACTGTCATTTTGACACAACAACATATTACATACAGTATATGGGGAATAAATAATAAATGCAGGCTTGTCGATGCTACAGTTTGGACCACCTGTTATCAATGCTAGCTTGGTATTGATCCAAATGTGTACATCTATGGTGACTATTCATTTGACATGATTTGATTGTCCAGGTAAGATATTTAGTTATGAAAAAGTAGTGCAACCTTAATAATTAAAACTGGAGAACCTAATTTTTGTTTGCTCCAACAGAAAGAGTTTGTTTCAGTAACATTTTGTAAATAGATCAGACCACATCATGTTGTGTTTATCTTATTAGAAAACATGTTACCAGTGTTTCCCACAGGTTTGAAGGCAATGTGTGGTGGTCGTCGACGGGGGGGGGGGGGGGGGGACAATCTTGAGGTCATGAATCCAGTGAAATTAGTCGCACACCTTTTTACAGTAATAAGTTACAGCAGATCAAAAGTGACATGTTTTGACAATTTTTAGGCTATTTTGGACCAAAATGGCTGCTTTAAATCAATATTTCTACAGTAAAAGTGTCTGGTCTTTGGTACAGTGGTAGAGGGCAATCATGAGGTCGTGAATCCAGTGAAATTAGTCGCACACCTTTTTACAGTAAAAAGTTACAGTAGATCAAAAGTGACATGTTTTGACTATTTTGGAGGTATTTTGGACCAAAATGGCTACTTTACCTCAATATTTCTCAATATTTCTACAGTAAAAGTGTCTGGTCTTTGGTACAGTGGTAGAAGGCAATGTTGAGGTCATGAATCCAGTGAAATTAGTCGCACACCTTTTTACAGTGAAAAGTTACAGTAGATCAAATGTGACATGTTTTGACCATTTTTAGGCTATTTTGGACCAAAATGGCTACTTTAAATCAATATTTCTCAATATTTCTACAGTAAAAGTGTCTGGTCTTTGGTACAGTGGTAGAGGACAATCTTGAGGTCATGAATCCAGTGAAATTAGTCGCACACCTTTTTACAGTAAAAAGTTACAGTAGATCAAAAGTGACATGTTTTGACTATCTTGGAGGTATTTTGGACCAAAATGGCTACTTTACCTCAATATTTCTCAATATTTCTACAGTAAAAGTTTCTGGTCTTTGGTACAGTGGCAGAGGGCAATAATAAGGTCATGAGTCAAGTGAAATTAGTCGCACACCTTATTCCAGTAAATAGTTACAATACTTGAAAATTGCACTAGCGGACCAAATTGTGTACTTTATACATGTAAACAATAGAGTGGCTATCCTCCTGAGGACTCACAATCTGCCGGAGGAATCGTAGGGGGCTGGTGCTATGTGTGCCGGGTGGCATCTCTATAAGGTTTTAATCACAAAAACGTGTCTCCCTGACCCCAGCGCGCTTTCTGTTCGATAAAAATGGGTGACTCCGAAAGGACGTTCCGCTGTTACCGTAAGTTCTCAACAAAACGCGCACCGTCTTTTCCCCGATGCGGGCCGCATGTTCATAGAGCTGAAAGATGCGGGCCACTTTACCGCGGTAAATGAATAGACACAGCTGCTTACAGCGATGATCGCTGATGGAGACGGAGACACGCGGTGTGCACGAAGGGGAGGGGCTGTGTGTGTGTAGGTCTCTGTATGTGGGAGAGACGCGTAGCTTGAGTGAGAGTTACGAAGGGCCGCCACATTTTAAACCCCCCTCCCCGCTGTCAAATTGACCGCTGCGGCGGCACTAGACGATGCATGTTTTAAATAGCGTAACAAAAAAATATATATATATAATAATACGAAACGCAATTTGTGGCGGGCGGTCTCTAATCTGTGGCGGTGCGCCACAGATTAGTCTATGTGTGGGAAACACTGGTTACCTTTTACATACTGAGTAGGAGTGTGACGATATATCGATATAACAATATATCGTGATATTTTCTCCCGCGATTGATTATCGATATGCATCTGCCAAGTATCGATTTTGATTTTTTTTTTTATTTTTTTATTATTATTTATTTCTTTATCAGTATCAATACTTATTATATGACTAAATTAGCATCTCCATTCCATTTATCATGACAAAAGTGTATTTTTTCACCTAACATTTTTCTTTTATTTATGCCATAAATTGGCATATGGTACAGTATATTTCTGACCAATATATCGATAATCGTCATATTGTAAAATAATTGTTATCGTGATATAATTGTTATCGTGATATAATCGTTATTGTGATATAATCGTTATCGTGAGCTTTGTATCGCGTATTGTATCGTGTCGTGAGGTACCCTGAGGTTCCCACCCCTATCTCTAAGAGCAGTGACAGTAGGCCAAACAAAACAAACAAGCAACAACTAGTGAAAGAACCAAACTGTATTTTGCACAAGAAACTAGCTACATTGTTCTATGATTTTTCTTTATGGTTTCAAATGTGGGTACTCCAGGTTAAATTGAACAAACAGAAAACAACATGCCACATTCCTCTATTGTATACTCTGTAAGTCAATTTAAAATCATATGAAATACCATTGTACTAAAGGTATGATGTTATGTTTCAGAGATTCTGAAAATTAAGCTGTGCATTCGCTGGCACAAAAACAGCACCCCTGACATTGTGCAGCACCGACATCAAATATGCACAAAACTTGTCAAAACAAGTGTGCCCCCAAAAGTGTCACTTCCGAATGATAGCTGAATATGTGCAGGAATGTGAGACGCCAGCCACTAACATCTACTGAATACATAAAGAATTCCCCGAAAACAGACAGAAGATGGCAATACTGACGCAAGATGTTTATAGTTTATAACAAATTGCACACACTATGCAACTGTTTTTGAGCTTCAGCATCCTGCCTCATCCTGTCACTGTAACTATGGAAACGTTCCGGTTGTCCAATTCCATAGAACATTATTCTCCAGATTTCCATAATTCCATCTTTCACAAAGATGTATTCAAAGTACAACCGCCAAGACCATTTGCTTACTGCTATATAGCCCAACCCGAGTGAGCTGTCTGCATTTGGCATCCGTCCAGCGAGCGAGATGACCACAGACATGACAGAGTCTGGCAGGATTTACTCACCACATCATGGCTAAAATGCAAGCAGAGCATATCCGCAAACATTTGGAGGGCCTCAATGTCGGGTTTAAGAATGTGACTTTGGTTGATAGTATGTCCCATATTCTCGGTGACACTTTAACATCAGATGGTCATGTTTATATTTAGGATATGTTTCTCATCCCATGCAGGTAGTAAAATATATTCCATTGTTTTTTGCTCAAACTGTAAGGAGAATTACATGGCTGCTTATAGCTTTACTTTTCTGTTTTAATTAGCTAAAGATATAGATTTGATATAAGTATAGAGTTGTGTAATACTTCATATTGATTATCTTGTGTGGTCCTTCTTCATACTGTAACTTGTGATGCAACACTGAAAATGTTCCATTGTGGGACGAATAAAGGATCTCTTAATCTTAGTAACCCTAATCTACAATGTTTCGTATTGATATAACCCCAACCCCATATTTGAGTAATATTATTAATTAGTGTGTGTGTGCGTGCGTGCGTGCGTGTGTGTGTGTGTGGGTGCATCCATGTGTGTTTGGACTATATGATAAAACCACTATATGAAAAAATGGATAACGTATAACAAATGAACTCTCGCGAGATGCTACTGTATCTCTGTCGTTGCACTCGTGAGCAGCAGTGTAAGAGCAGGACACATCTCGTGGGTCCAATCTCGAGTCTTCTCTACTCGCGGGAAATTGTGCCTCGCCCCACTCGGTGTTGTTCGATACACAATAAGGAAAAGCAGGCAAAAAAAAGTTTTTTATAATGTGTCCATCTAAATGTGGCTGTCCTTGACACACGTCTCTTGGTGTGTAGGTTTAGTAGTGTGCATATGCAATGTAAGTGTACGACTCCTAATTACGGCACTGAGCTAGGGTGACAGTCGGCCCCCCAGGGTGCTCCAGGGCATCTCCTATCCGGAACCGCAGTGACTCTGTACCAGACCGGCATGCGCATGAGAAGGACGCTTGCATATGACCTCATTCAGAACTGGATGATACAAACAAGCTGATATAATTAGAATAATAAATGCATGTTCTCTATATACAGTAAATGGAGAAACATTTTCTATTTATCTTATTTAACAACCACACAAGCAAACCTTTTTTTTTTTGAGCCAACAAGCTCTACAAATCTGTCTTATAGATAGAATAGTAATCATCATGTTCTTAATATAGATTTTCTATTTCCATATAATTATGCTGGTTACATGCTATCTACACAAAGTTACATAGTGAGGTTTTAGGAAGGAACTCCTCCAATCATTTTTCCACACAAAAAAACCAACCAATTTGTTAACACAAAAATTTACCAAAAAATGAAATGTGAGCAGAATCTAAATTCAAAAGCAAAGGCACTCCTGAAGGGAAAATGCCTTATTTTAATACACTCTGAATTAATTTTTCACCTAGAAATGAATTATTCATAAAAGTTCACTTTGTGGCCAATGATAAACCCAGTATGAAGAAGCAGTCAATTTTCATGCAATGGGATTATAGGAATAAGGAGAAGACATTTTTTGACATCTATCAAAGAAGTTCAGAAATACCTGTTTTTTGTAGTTAGCTCAAATGTATTGTGTAACAGGACTTGTCTAAGACATTCTATAATCACTATCTAAAACAAAAAACACTCATGGAGGAAAATAGGTACGGTTTTAACCAAAGTTGCCTTAATTGCAAACATATGTACAGTGCAGTCTTAAGTTTGAGTGTTTTGGAGAGCGCTGCCATCTGTCCTCTGAATGTAGGGTATATATATAGAGTTTAAAGCCTTTATTTCACTCATTACCTACTTCAACTCACACTTTCTCCAGATGGAGGCCGCCACAGATAGACAAAGAAATAGCACTCAAACGACAGCTGAAGAGCAGGTAGACACATACAGTTCACTTATAAACCCTGAGCATGGGCCTGACTTTAGATTGCAGCGTATGATTCGAGTGCCTTCTATAATTCAGGCCGTCAAAGGAAAATAACTTCAGAGGTTTCTTTACAGTTTCATGCGTGAATGGTTCAAACAGCCACGTGCGCGCTTGCTACGGTGGATAGCAATGCATTGGCGCACAGGAACGCTGGTCTGTGGTGCTTTGAAGAGCTGAGACGTTTCTGAAAAGACAGACTGCCAGAAAAAGTTGGGCCGGGTTTGGGGGAAGTGATGAGCAACTCTGTGATTTCTACCAAAGTGTGAGTTCTGACAGAGAAAGGGTCTGTGCTCCAGGCATGGGGGAACTGTCGCAGCAGCAGTGCATGGGATTGCAATTTATGAGTCACTTAAACTTATCCTGGTCTATTTAAGTCAAAGTCTGGTCCCAATGCCTCCTAATTGAACTATGTTTAAAGGACCTTAAGAACATATGAACTACATTTACGTATAGTGTGATTACTGACGTGCTAAAAAACTATATGTTTTAATAGTTTCAACATTTAGGTTTTATGTAGTTTAATTATGTTTTTATGTTATTTATTTAGATGTTTTGATATTTTGAAATCTTGTGTATTGTAACACAGCAAAAAGATCACGAAGCTGAGAATTGTAATTGGAAACAACAATTGGAAATTAAATGACCAATTATTGTGTATTTTGTTCAAATGGTGCTGAGCATCAGATATTTTTCTAATGGAATTATATTTCAATTCCATTAAAGGAATTAGGGGCTTTACGGCAGTGTTCTCCAACCTTTGTGTGCCGTGACACACTCCTTTCATTTAAAACAATCACATGGCACACCACAAGCTGAAAAGTACACAAACATGTAACTCTGCAGCCTTCACAACAACAACAAAACCAAATTAATTCTCATCAAAATATATAATAGAAAATCAAAGAAAGTCCAAATAAGTATTTCTAATCTTCTAATTTTTGTTTTGTTTTGTTCACAATACTTTGACCAAGTATTGTAGGTGATATTGGATGAATTTTTGGACAAGTCAAATCTTTAGATTTAAAGTGGAAAGGAGAGGACCACGCTTACTCAGCCAATCAGCTAAAAGATGAAATGGCTTTGATGGTTCTTTTAATAAGAGAAGAAAGTAAAGAAAGTTAGTACTGCTTTATTACCTGACATGTTTGGGCGGTACACTTCTTATCAGCTGTTGTTGCCGGATGCGGTCAGTCTGACAGATCTCACAGATCCCTCAGACTGACCGCGTCCCTCTCCGCGTTGTGGTCTCTGGAGAAATGAATCCCAAGTGTGAGCCAAGGTGAAAGCCCCATCGTCCCTGTTGATGGTCTGTGTGCCCCGCTTCCTGATTTCAAATGCCTCTCATATCCATCTTTTGTGCTTATTTATGTTCTTCTGTTCCTTCTATTTTAGCATTGTCCCAGTCCATTATGTGATTTTCTCTTTTGTAGTGGTCTGATAAAGCAGATTTGAGGTTTTCCTGTGTTGCCTTTTCCTTGGTTGTCACCTCTGATGAAGGTGGAAGTTTACAGCTGAAACATGTCAGGTAAAGCAGTACTAGCTTTCTTTAAAGCCTTATACATAACAAGACAAAATGAACTTTTCACATTTAAAAGATGACATGCTTTTGAATAAGATAAAGTGTGTGGTGAGGTGTTTTACAACCTTTAAACAACCTTAGACACTGGGCACTCACAGACACAACACAGTCTTTTTTTAATTGATCAATGTTACCGTCCACATGTTTTGTGGGGGCTCATCCCAATCAGAAGTTTTCCACAATTTGAGAAAGGACTGTTCGGAGGGAAGAGAGTGACATCACTAGTGTCCTTTCAGTTTCATACTGTTACTCAAAATATATTGGTATTACCACAAACTGCAATATATCACCGAGCCTTAGTGCAGGCTATATGCATTTGGAAGCCCTCTATTTGGTTTACAATTTGATTGAATCATTATTAAGTTAGTGCACAGGATAGGTCCATCTGTACTTCTGCAGACGTGTCCACCTGTGATGCATGAGGCAATTCCGGGTTTTTTGGAACCAGATCCATCTCTCAATAACCTTGATAACAATGAGGGTAGACAGAGCCAAAGCCAAGTCAATAGATTCCGTGCCCCCAGGTTGGCATTCAAGCCAACCAAATATTTTGTTTAAAAAGAGGAAAAACTCAATGGGAAGCAGACAGATGGCGGGGGAAATAGTGGATGTGACAATTCTGGTGAAATGTTGGGGTGCGATGCAATTTGGGAAAATGAAACATGTTGAAAAAACAAAAACAGAGTGGCAATAACTGCGCCATCAAACGAGTGGCAGATCACGGAATAATAAATGAAGCATGATTCTCGTTAGCACTTTTCAAAAAGCAGAGTACCAGAGAGGCGAAAGAACAACCCTAGTGACTTGTCTTACTTGTCAGATTTGTTTTTGGCTTTCTGTTGAGGGACTCTGAGCACAATGAGGAAGGCAGCGGATAAAATGGGGATAGAAAAAGGGTGACAAGTTGGCAATGGCTATACAGCGGTATCAAGGGGAAAATCTGTTTGAAGTCCACAAGTAATTTTGGAGCATAGTAGATGTGGTGGAGCCTATACTCTTGTTAGCGGCAGTAGTGGTCAGAAAGGTGAAGAAAAGAGTAGAAAGGAGGCTTGTACTGAAAGCATCCTAGCTTATGTAGTATTAGTAAGGCACAAAGGCATGTACGCCTATAGTGGCCATTAAGTCACTTTGATATGTGTAGGAGCAGCTGTCTATCTCTGAGCTGAACATAAAGACCAGCCTCTAAGTGCCTTTAAGTCTTTTTACTGGTAAAGTAGTTTGTAGAAAAACACTGAACAATGAAGTGTAAGTGGTATAGCAGTGTTTGAATGGCTGGTGTTGTATGGCAAACTGTTAGCAGATTGACTATACTGAAAAACAAGTTAATGCAATGACTCTATCATACATTCATGTAATAGTTAAAGCTCTGCAATGACAATGTTGTGTAATAGTTAAGCTGTTACTTGCTGTAATGTGGCCATGCGTTTGCCATATTGTTGTTACTTTTATCACAATACTCTTCATAGAATAATGCTAAAGATTCTTAGAATAAGGAAAGGAGTATTGTGTATAAAGAATATAGAGGTATTATCTGTCATTTGTTTTCATAAAGTATTTATATTACCAATATCTGTTGTTGTCAGACAAACTGCAACTGCTACCTTCTTTGATCACAGCTCTTTTGAACATACTTGATGTAGCTGTATGGTACTTGAAGACTACATTAAAGCACACAAAGATATAAACCCGATAAAAAGACATTGAGTCATTGAGCCGTAGCCACTGTATACAGCTAAAACAGATTAAGCAGAACTTTAATGGCATGGCTTTGTTTCCTCCTCCACCTGGTGCATCCCAACGGGAAGATAATCTGTGAAAGGCAGCCATAGAGGGCCTCTCTAGATTTGCCTGAGAAGCCTTGTGAGACCCACTTGAGATATGATCCTTTGATATCAAGACCAATTATGTGGTATGGCCCAACACACACACACAGGCAAGTACGCCCCCCGCCACACATAAACATGAACAGCCTTGGAAAGAAGTGATCGCGAACCAAAGAGAATGTGATACAGAGGGAAACACTGGGCAGGCAGAACATGCTCTGATTTTATCTAGTGGGCTTGAAAGGCATGTAGCAACCGTACAGACAGAGAAGGAATAGGAGAGTAGAAGCCAACAGGCTGAAACAGACTGGAGAAGCACATATCAGATCAGAACACACACACACACACACACACACACACACACACACACACACACACACACACACTGCCTGGTCTGAAAGGACCCTGGTGCAGTGGCAACAATAAGACTAATATTCAATGTACAAGGAAAAAACAATAAAATAGCCAAATCCATGCACTGCAATCAAAAACAGAGGATAATTATTCAATTATTATAATGATATGTAAATATTGTTAGTATGAACATTATGTAATAATTGCAATTTTTTCTGTTTTAGCTTACCCCATCATTTCTGAATGGAAAAGAGCCAGAACCAAACTTTGAGTCACAGATCATTCAATTTAAGTACCGTGAATCAATTTGTGTTCCTCAATAACATCAAATACAAAATGTACAGTACATATACAACTGCTGTTTGTGTATTTCTTCATTAACATGGATTGGTTTTGATTCCAATCATTCTTACTTTTCACTACAAATCATCTTTTATAACAGGACTATATGACAAAGAGTTGTTTCTATCCTGAGCAGTCCCATCAGAGCGATCCCCCTAGATTAAGCCTGGCCTCTGGCTCTACTAATTGGAGCTTAAAGTCTGCTGTAGCCCCTGGGCAGCGTGCAGTGTGTGTGGGCCTATTCGTACATCTGCGTATTTGTGTGAATTATGGATGACCAGTCCTGGGAGGAAGAGTGGACCTCAGAAGCTGCAGCTGCCCAAGCGAGAAGAGTGAGAGCCAAACAAGTCATGTTAGTGGCACAGGAGGCAGACAGGTGTGGTGACAAAGGACAGCTAAGTGAGCCACACATGACACAGAGCCTAATGGAATAACAGGCCAGAGCACTCAGTCCTACACTTCACCTCAAACATTTTAAAATTAATACTGATGAATAATGAATTATTTATAACACATCTGGCTCATTAAGCAAAGACTTTCACTGTTTCTGATGGACTTATTATTTTTCACTTTTAATCACAAACCTGAAGGGTGGGTTCATTCTTTCAAAAACATGCTCATTTGATGATAATTTAACAACCAGCTGTGGATGACACTTTTCATTATATACTGTTGCCAAATTGTTCTAATAATGGATTGTTTCTGATTGAGTTGAGTTGAGTTGAAAAACAATTGAGTTGTTTTTCTTCAGTTACAAAGATTTCAATTCATGCTATAATCAAAAGACCATACACAGTCATAAATATATACTATTGCTAAGCTTTATCTGCACATATCCTTATTCTGCAGCTATTGACACAATAGCATCACAAATTATTCTGAAACATTTCTAGTCTATACATAGGGAAATTACTTACTAATTACTAATTTTTAAATATTACCTATGAATGTTCTTGTTCTGAGAGTCCATCATGGGTTTATAATCAAGCTAAAGATTGTCAACAAAAGCTAAAGCTCAAGAAGCATTAACAGCTATCACCATTGCTTGTGTGTGCTCTTTTAACCTTCTGTCTGCAATGTGCAAGACAACATCAACATTTCCACACTGTGGGATCTCTTTTTTCAATAATATGCAACATCTAGTTCAAAAAAAAAGCAGTATAAGAAGAATATGGGAAAATATGGATGGAATATAGGGCGCACAACTGGAAGCGCTCTTACCTGAGTGACATGATTTTGTACGCGTCCGGCAGGTAGCAGCGTGTGTTCTCCATCTGGGCGGGGTCCGAGTCGCAGATCTTGTCGTCAGTGCGGCCGTAGTTGGCGCTCTCAATCATGATGACGTCAGTGCCCGGGCAGCGCAACTCAATGGGGTATGACTCGCACGACAGCTCCCTCCGCACCACGGCCATGGGGATCGGGGCACGGCTGTGGGCTGGACACACACACAAATGACTTACATTAAAGATAGTGTCTAACTATCTCCATCTTAAACCAGTATCAACCCTTGATGCTTATTTGAGAAAGTATTGATACTGAAAGAGATTAAATCAACAGGGTGACATGTGACGGATTAGTTTTTGAACAATTTCAGAACTAGAATAAAACCCATGAGGTTCAATAAAAGCACTTTAATGTTGAAATATTATTTATATTACGAATGAGGACACATTTTTCAATAATGTTTCAAAATTGGAGAGTATTATTATTTTTTAATTCAAATCAAGATTGATATTTTAGCATTAGAACTTAAATATGTTCTTCGTACATGTTCACCAAGGTTGCATGCACAGTGAACATGTCTGTTTGTTTACCTGTGACATAACATAAAAGGTTATGGGAGGATGTGCACAACAAGAAACGTGTGCAATTGTGCAGTGAAAAGTGAAGGAGGTGATCAGAATCATCATCTGAATACAGTATTTATTTAAGGACTGGAACTGTACTCTTATTTTTGATGGTGTCTGAAGGCCACGACAGACAAAGAGACTCAGGACTTATCAAAAATGTCAAACTAAAATCTATATTGGTATTGACCAGGGACGTGCAGTCAGGGGAGGCAGGGGAGGCAGAGCCTCACCTGCCATTATTGGAAACTAATAATTATTTTAGTTTAAATATATAATTTATATCCACTGTCCTATGCTTTTAATGTATATTCGGCACGGTTCCCATCAGTTTTGATCATTTCTGAAGTCAAAATCGCCGAAATCCCGTTATTCCTATTCAAAGAGACGAGGTGAGGCAGCGCTCCTGCGTGCCTCACCCCAGACCGCTCCCTCACAGTGTGTGTGTGTGTGTGTCTGAGTGCACTCAGCTCGTGCAGTTGATATATCACCGTTTGTTTCAAATATCCTGCTTTAAAAACATTTTTTAAACTCCTCTTAGTGTTTAGTAGTGTATTGCACGTATGTGTGTACAATTTATATTTAGTTTAAGTCTTTTGATCGTAGATGAACACACAAGGAAAAAGCTTGGCGTGAGGCAGGCGGTATCTGTGCCTCACCGCTAGGGGTGATAGTGAGCATAAAGTTCATACCAGAGTTGCTAACAAACAATCAGCCCAAAATGCTATTTCTTTTGCTGGAAAATGGATGATTTGAATGAAGATTTTTTTTCTCAATTGGACTTTCAAACAAAGAAAGAATTAATATAGACTGGGAGACCACCACTGGACTTACGAGGTTAGTCCGGCTGCGGGGGAGGAGTTTGTTAATCTGTGTTTTATGTTGAACATTGACAGATACCGGCAAAGTAGTGCTTTTCCGAAAAACACTGATTCAAACACTGCTCAAGAGTTCTGCAACTGTTTAAATTATTGTTTATGTTCCTCGCGTCTCTCTCTCCTCGCGTCTCTCTCTCCTCGCGTCTCCGTCTCTCTCTGCTCCTCGCGTCTCGTCTCTCTCTCTCTCTGCTCCTCTCTCCTCGCTCTCTCTCTGCTCCTCGCGTCTCCGTCTCTCTGCTCCTCTCTGTCTCTCTCTGCTCCTCTCTCCTCGCGTCTCTCTCTCCTCGCGTCTCCGTCTCTCTCTGCTCCTCGCGTCTCCGTCTCTCTGCTCCTCTCTGTCTCTCTCTGCTCCTCTCTCCTCGCGTCTCTCTCTCCTCGCGTCTCTCGCACCTGCGCTTCTTAAAGATGTTGTTTGATGCGGAGCAGAGTCAGCAGCTAGATTTGTTGTGAGATTATTAAAAGAAGCTGGTTCTCTTATCTTTACAGTATATAAAGTTTGTGGATGGCATTGCATTGGTGATTAAATGCTATTTTATTTGAATAATGATTGTAAATCTGACTTTTAAAGTCAGTGCCTCCCCAATCACAAACCTCACCGCACGTCCCTGGTATTGACCGATCCATCTGTAACAATTAGTACTTCCATGTTTGATGCAACCTAAACTGTAGCAGATTGACATTAAAAAAATACAATCCTTTCTTGTCTGAGCCGTAATGAGTTTTTTGGATGGTGAAAAACATGCTCTTGCTCTTGACACCTTGTATACTCCAAATCTGGCGCTTTGAACAAAGGCAGTCTACAGCAGATGAGGCGAGCATCGCCAAGAAACACTGTTCTATCAGATTCCAACAACACCACACTCCAACACAAGAAAGAATAAATGAAACTGCTTCACAAGTGTCCCTTTGGTCATCACTTATTTTCTGTTTTGGAGAAATGTCATAAAGTTGCCAAATGGACAAGGTTTATTTTTTTATACTAATAAAATATAATGAGATCATTAAAACTGCAGTCAGCACTTAACATATCTACTCAATTGTGGAGAGTGAATTTGGTGAGTGTGTGATTGGCGGAAGGATGCAGCTGATTTGCTGGATTTAGAAAAAACCCCGCAGACACACAGTATGGGAAGAAATAATCATGTATCAGCAAATTAATGATGATGATTGTGTAATTGTTTTTTTGTGCGTGAATAAATATTACTGCATTAATAAAAGACATCTTAATAATACATCAACTGATTGTAAAGTCTCTGTTAAACCTAGTGTATTTTTAATCATACTGGTCCTGAAAGACCCTGTTTACAGTGTGCGCAGACTAGACTATTGTGAGTGCGAGGTGTGGTGCAGCTTTGTCCCTGGGATTTTGCTTGTTGTGCCTGTTGTTATCCTGGCCCCTAGGTGTGCGGCCCCCTGTGTGCTCAAGTGATCTTGCCCTGACAGCCAAGAGATCCGCTGACTGCTTAGAGGCAGCTCTGTCACTCCTCGCTCTTCTGAAAGTTCAAATGGTGTGCATTTAGTGTTGGAATATATTTATCAATGTTGACCATAAACGTTTAATGAAAGAAAACCATTTAGTGACACAAATAAAAAGGAAAGAGACAGAAAAATCAAATGTATGTATTTTATCCTTACAGGCTGAGCTATTTGATTTAGAACAAGGAATGATCAATTTTTGTTTTCAAGTTCCTAATTATGTTGTGGGGTTTTTTTCCAACCTTTTTTCTACACCACACCAATATTTTATTCTATTTATTCTATTTCTAACCAAAAGCTCTTTCTTTGATTTAAACTTCTGCATTTTTTCCCTTGTTAGACATGCAGTTAACACATTAACTAAGCGTCCTTGTTAGACACTTAGTTAACATGCCATTGCAAACCAAGAAGTTTATTTTTTAGCTCGATTCGCATTTTAAGGCCTGAAATAGGCTGCATGACAAAACCTGTGCAGGATATTCTCTTCCATGTTTCAAAAGAGGAATTTATTTTCACAAGGTCAAAAGAGCCTCTGACTTTATTTTCAATGGCACTATTCACTGTTCCACAATTATCTAGCTTCCAGGTATTTATTTTTCTGACAATCTCACATTTTACGCAGTTTAAATTTTGATTAACTATTACATCCCGATTTTGATCTCATCAAATGTTGTTAAAATATATTTTCAGCTTGATGTTCTTTGATGAATAACAAAACATGCCTTGTTGCTATAAATACTTCATGTGCATCGTTAACGCTTCCAAAACACTCTATGCTTCCAAGTTGCATAGAAGTAGCAGACACGCACTTCAAAACACACTTATAACACAGACCTGCAAAGAGAGGCAGGAAAACCAACCTCTCCTGTTCTCCCCGTCTGCGTAACCATAGTAACCCCATCCCCTATCTCCTCCGGGCTGGCTCATTGGCTGGAGGAGCGTCATGGTTACACGGATGCAGCGGAGAATCTGAATGAGCACGGTGACAGTCGGGCTCTCTGCTCTTACGCCGCCCTTCACACGCGCAGATTCAAATGGCTTTGGGTGATGGCATGTACTAACCAGGGCGGACAAATCTTTGCACCCTACGGGGACGCATTGATAATGGCAAGCACTCGCTCAGAGATAAGACTGGTATATAAGTGACATTTAATGAAAACCAACAAACACACACATGCTCTTAAAGTACCGTCGGCTATAATTACACCCTGGGTCCTCGTTGAGAAGGCGGATTTAGGTGTTTGGCCGTGTTTTGTGAGTGTAAAAAAGTGCTAGGGGCAACGGGTCAAAGCAGGGCTATTGTGATCATTTTTCCGCAGCCGAATCATGTCCAACTTGGTGAACACGAACAGAGCGTTAATTGAAGCAAGAGGAAATCAATATATAGCATTTATTGTGAGACATCGGTCTAGACTAGCCATAAGATCCGATGTCAGTCCGCTTGGCCTCACATGGTCAAGCGTACAGGATGCATGGTGATAGTAAAGTAGAGTAAATATAAAATAATCGTGTTGTGTGCAGGTTCAAAGACGTCACACAATAACATATTAACCCTTAATTGCAAACACACAGAACAGTGTCTGATGGTATTTGCAAATTGTATTCCAACAAACACTCATTGTACCATACTTACACATATCATTTATTCAAACACCCATAAAAGCAGCCTGATGTCAATACCTCGTAGACAACTCAACAGTATCCAGCTCCTTTCATGGCAACTGTACATTATTTAGCCGCAAAGAATTATCCAATACTCATAAGGCTTTTAAAAGCGGTCTGTGGCAAGAGGAATAATTTTTCAGAAAATAAACAAGCTACTTCACCTACACCCACTGAATGTCTGCTGTCATTGTGTCCTTGGGGAAAACACTTAACCCCACTTTGCCTGAAGCCCCCAGCTGAAAGATCAAGAACAGGACATCACCAACAGAGCACCAACAGAGGACTCACCACCTGCAGGAGGATCTAAATTGGGTGGCAGCCCCTGATTGCCAGCCCCTGACACAAATATGAATGGTTGAAAATGGATGAATTAATAAAAACGCTAACAAATATTCCAAAGAAATGTGAAGTGAATAAGAACAAGTGTGTACACTCATCATGTTAGATGATAACATAGGGGGTAATACAATCTTTATTCAAGCACATTTTGACTGTCTTAAAATATGATTTACCAATGGGAAAAGAAAAAATGTCTTGTTTGTAAAAAAAAATAAAAGAGAATTCAAGAAAGACATACATTGAAAAATACTTGAAATAATACTAAAGGACTTGCAAATCTTGTTTTAAGAAAGTCCAAATATACTGTACTCAAAATAAGATCAAAACACTCTTGTCTTGCCCTCTTCATCATTCAACACTATATTTTAGCACGTTTGTGTTGCTAACGTGCTTTGGGTGTGGTCCTTTTCATATGCACCAAGCTGCTGTATTCAGAGACTGTATTGCAACTCAGTCTTCAGACCTCTGCCACTTGCATCTATCATTCGTGTTAACCAAGTAGCATTAATAAAATAGATACATTGTTTATTTTATTATTATATCCAGAAGTTGTGAACAATAAAAACAATGACATAGGTATCGGTTTGTTTCTCAGCACTCCCAAACCAAAATCCCTTCCCATGGCAACAAATGCTCGCAAAACATACAGAAGGAGTCTTCAGACCTGAGAAACATCTCGGAACAAATCCCTCTACCAAAGCTGTCACACAACACCTCTCTTGTCAGATGCTCCAATGTTTACACACGTAATAATAGCATGTGAGCTATGCATGTCATTAGTTGTGTAAGTGGTGACAGAAAGTTGGCTGTCCCAGACAGTACTGACAGTCTTATTGAGACTCTCTTATTGCCTCGGGGGTCTGAAACAAAAGGATATTGATTTTTACATTTGGGCCAAGAACAAGAAAGTGGCGAAAGAGGGGGTAGATGGAGAGAAGCGTGAAGACACTGAGAGAGGACGAGAAGAGAGATTTAGAAGGTGATCTCTCACTTGAACTGCCACTGCCTATATCACTGATCGGAAAAGGCAAACTTTGCAATAATGGCATTATAAGTTCACATCAGAAAAATTATAATGACAGTGATCATTTACAGAATATTGTCGCTAATAGCAACCATAAATAACATTTGATATGGACATTATGTTCTATGTGCATCATATTCTCTGCTTCTCAAAGAGGTGTGGCATCAAACATAATTACATTGATTGTATTGTTTTGTTCTGTCAATGACAATAAATTCTATTCAATAATATTAATAAGTAAATCTTGATACGCCCTGCTAAATATGGGCCTTTAAATCTATCAAAGTATTATGTTTTAAAGCCTCAAGATGTATATTATACTATATTTTTTGGCCTGGTACCTCAGGAAACCTTCTTCTCTAAATAATTGCTAATCTCTCATCTTCCATTACCCTCCAAATGTTTTTTTCTCTCACCCTTGCACAAATCCAAGACAGTCTTCTTTAACACTCAGAACTTTCCACTTTAGACTCCCACTGCCCACAAGTACCTAATCACAAGTGAAAGAATTCTCAGCAGAGGTGCACCACAGGGCTCTGTTCTTCATCCACTGTTGATTTGAGGCAGTTTGGAGAGAATTTAAGATAGGTCTGAATTGTAGCATTGTGAAAATCAAGCCCAAAAGCTTTGAGGTTAAAACAGATGAGAAATTCTTGCTATAAAACATATAAAATAGATGCAATGAACTTCAATGAACTTGGCTAATCTTTTCTTTACATAGTCACTTCTATATTCAAATTGATTGACAACTGCTTATCTTTCAGTGAAATCAGCTAGTACGTTTATACGCAAATCCAATATCTAACTTCTCAGCTTTTATTGGCTCCTCTTTATCCAGAATGCTGTGGACTGGATCACCGGCTGTCCTTGACCTCCTGTGACTGCACGTCCATTTCCCCAGATGATAGACTTTTGAGTTCAGCTCTCTTTTCTTCCACGGTTATTTTACAAAACACTATAATACTGTCACAACTGCCTACCTTGGTGATTTGGGCCCGGATAACTATGTATGTAAAATACATGTAGTGCATAGGGGTTATGCATTGGTTGGATTAAAGAAAGAAAGCGATAGAAAGAGAGAGATAGGTTAGCTACCAAAATTAAACTCTAACACAAATCCAGTATTTTTGGAATCATAGTTGACCTGTATCTTAAGAATAATTGTTGATAATGTTGTGAAAAATATAAGGGGCCTGTAATGAAATGAATGAACACATGTATTATAGCTAGAAATAGCATTATGACTGGTATGCCATTTAGAACTGAACCACTGCAAGTTATAGTGAGTAAAATAAATTATTACTGTTTCGATCTTATAGCATCATGTAAAAATAGAAGTATTACAATATCAATATGCAGCCCAGGTGACCACCCTGGAAGTTTCACATCCACATGGGATTTAAATGATTTTTCTGCTAAAATACACTGAACTCCTTCCACTCTAAAGGGATTTACCTTGCTATTTTTGTTTCCATCAGTGATTATCAGTGCAATGATTTCTCTAATAATTATACATGCCATACTTTTCATGACCAAAGATCCAGCCCATGCACTGTGGTGGTAAACTACAGCCATAGACACAGTTGCCCTGGGACAGACTTATAGGAACCGACTTATGTCTCGTTTCCATCAGTCTCTATTTTAATTCTGTCATAAAAAAAAGACTAGACAATATTTACTTCCACATTTCCTTACTTTTTGGGAGGACTTTTCTTATGACCCACGTGTGGAAACACTGTCCCAAGGCTCAGCTGAGTCTTACAAGGCTGTATACATAAAAATGAGAGGTAAAACTAAGCCTAAACAAGGTTTTTACGCTGAGGCTCATTTAATATATGCAGTGAGTGATCATAAAGGGCTGTCAAAATTCTAACATTCTAATCCCATCTATTCAGCCAGGTTAAGACAAATAAATCATCCGCCTTTGATGAACTATTTATGCTCTCCCACTTTTCTTTTATTCATAGCTGCATAGCCCAAGAATAAACGGGCTCAATGGTGGAAGATTGAGTATTTTTCTTCTTGTGTGTCCTCCAGCTACACAGCCTTTGTTTCAGCTAATCCCTCGCTAAGTATAAACAGCTCCTATTTGCATATGCCGTCTTACTCCTTTGACATTGATGCAAATACCTGTGACTGCAGTTTGTGTGGCTCCAGAAAGTTCTTGTTTATGTGCTTGCCTCTGATCACCTATGTGGCGGTTATAGGCGTGCACATGTGGAGCAGACTGTTAGACCAATGTTGAAATACATATCAAGTGTTAGAAGTGTATGTTGCATGATTGACGGCAGCCATTAATAGGATTAAGTCCAAGTGGGCCACGGCTCCCTTTAGGAGTCTTCAAAGCTGAAAGCTGCAAGGGAGAGAGAGAGAAACATGCAGACACCCTACTGGGAGCGTATGTGCACGTTCAGGGTGCATTTGAAGCCAACAAGAAGAGTGTAAAAATATATAAAGTGTGCATGGAAAAAGGACTAACCATATGCAAATGAGCCAGAGCCAGGCTTCATGAGTCTCCTCAGCTTCTGCACTGTTTTTTTTCTTCATCAAACACGTGTCTTGTTTGTGTACTGAATCAGCCTGTATAGTGATCACGTCTGTTGGGTAATCTGGATATTTTGGGAGTTCTTTTATGAGACCTCGCCACAGCTAATTTAACACAAGTGACTTGTAAAATGGAAACAACATTCATAGTGGTGCAGCTTTCAAAGCTACATTTTTACGGTCACCACAAGAATTTGGTTTGCTGGCCTCCGTTGTTTGATACAAAAAGCTTGAGGTTGCGTGATGTTGCATTAAAGTGCTTGGAATTGCTTGTCTGCTTTGTGAGCATGTCTGCATTTCCTATCACAGATAAAAGACACCAAGCTTTAGTCTGCTACACAAAGCTTTTGTCTGCTATTGCTATATATGATAGTCCATGCCCACAGGTTTCACTATTAAATATTGAGTACCACAATTTACGGATTATTAGCCACTATTTCTTTGAACCCTGCAGCTTGTATTGCAATGTGGCTAATACATGTATTTTTATTGTGGTAGTCTTTATGGATAGATTATTTTTACTCCATCAAGTCAAAATAGCTTGGTGAAGGAGTTTTGGTATGGAAGCTAACAATTAGGTTTTGAAACACAATCATGGTCACAATCATGATGTGACCAGTTAAAACATATTTTTCTTTATGTTTCTGGTGCAGCTTATATACATTTGCGTCATACTCCACAAAGTATGGTACATATGAACGTCGCAATGTTTACATGGTCTTCCTATCACATTCCATCTACACACTACATTTCAGCTCAACCCGTCCAGTCGTTTTAGTGCAATCCTGCCTACAGACTAGGGGTGGGCGATATGGCCTAAAATTCATATTGCGGTATAATTTGGGACACAGACGGTAGACGGTATATATTGCGGTATAATTTGGTGTGTGAATTTCAATATAGGTCTAGCAGGTTCTTGCATAAAATAGATTGTTACTTATTTATATATTAGAATCTAATATATATATTTTTTGAGTTAGAAAATCAGTTGTGAGACGAATAAAGAGACAAATGTTGTAACATACATTATTTATGTATGTTACAGTAAATACCATTCACTGTAAAAGCTATTTTTAAAAAGAAAAACATATGCATTCATTTAAAATATAAAAAACTCACAAATGTTGAAATCAAAGTCTGTAGGAGTTAGATATGGTCATTATTTATAGTGTCTGAGAGTTTTGTGCAGGTACATGACTTCAGTAAAAGCTATTGTTCGTTTACAAAGCTGGTCTTGCCATTTGTTGACGCTCCCTAAGCGCTTTTCTATGCGCTTGCAGTGAACTGGATGATTAAATGAATTTATGTTCATTAAAACAGCGCATTGGATTTGAACAATTGATGTAAATGATCATTTTGGCACAATTAATTTTGTTTAACAAAGTAGCTTTTGTGAGATATTGGCCGCGGAGGTCCGAATCTGACGCTAACTTTCCCAAACTTCTGCTGTGATGCTGTGGACACGGCACACGCATGGATCTATTTTGGCTCACGCTGGCGCTTCGAGCCTACTTTGACACTGATTTGCCAAAAGGTAGACGCTTAAACTGTGATTACGGTGTGTGTATTTACCTCTGCTGGGGCTGCTGTGACAACAATACATAGACAGAAACACGGTGTTAATGCCGTGCTGTTGTTCGTTGTTTCCAGTGGTGTCTGCTAGGCTAATAGTGCTAGGCTAATGCTGCTGAATGCCGGTTTGTTTTGGTCCTTTCTGCTGGCGTCAGAGCCTGCGCAATTTGATGACATAATGACCTATTGCAATATGCCGGTATAACAAAAATCTCTACCGTGGGCCAAATTTATATCGCATACCGCTTATACCGTTTATATCGCCCAGCCCTACTACAGACAAACACACAAATACATACACACACAGACAGATACAATAACCCTGTTACCAGGGTAAGGACCATACACCTTATAGCTATATAACCATATAGCTATACACCATACAGCTATATTTTCCACTGATGTGATAAATACAACCTTTCTATCAAAATGGCAATATTCTAATGGGGGGCATATTTTCACAATGTATTTTTACCTATGGCGATGGGAGCCATCAAGATGCAGAGGAAGAGCAGACATCTGGCCCACATGACGGCCAAAGTTGACCTGAAAGTTAATATGGCGGCACTTCCTGTGGAGCCCAGGCGATCTTGTGGCGAGCTGTTTCCGTCACAGCTCAGTGCTTTTGACACCATACAGACCTGTAAAAGAGACAAGCAAAATTAGACTGCTTGCTAAAACACTATTTTTGAACCAGCCTGCTGTTAAAATAGCTTGAGGTAATATTAAATGGAATAATTTGCAATGCATTTCCCACTCAGCCCGTTGCCAAACTTAGCTATCGCAACACATTACTTTCCTGAGGTTAATGTGACTTACAGTAGAGCTTTAAGCCATAAAAAGAATTGGGAATCAATAATCATCTGAGGCACAGAAATGCATATAAAATGATGAGTGGGAATAGCTATATTCACGTCAACAAAGCCACACCCAGATTCTTTTTGACCAATCAAATTTGTTGAATGCCCTTATCTGGCCCTAATTAAAATTTAAAATGGTCAATTACTAAACAAACCCCACCTTCAATTTTATTTCAGGCATTTCCTATTAGTGCCAGGTGTCTAGTGACCCATATACACTTCAGCTGGTCCCACCATGTTAACAACTGGTGTCTAGACTGCATCTGGGGAAAATGTCTATATTTTATGAGCTTGTCATAATGCAAGCAGGAAATAAATCTTTCCACCCTGACCTTTTTAAAAATTAGATTTATACAACAATAAAAATCACAATTATCAATCTTATGTAATTGGATACAAATTGAAGGATATTAAGTTTATATACAGGACTATTTTGCTCGATAATAAAGAAAGTAATCTCAGGAGTGTCTCATGGTAGAAAAGATAAAGTTAGATATCTGGACATTGTAGTCATCTCTCTACTTTCATATCCATTTCATACAATGCTTGGGGTATTCACATTTGAAAGTTGGTAAGCCCACTTTAGCAACTATTAACTAATCAATGGCTCTAAGTTATAATAGCATGTTTTGTCCCATTCATGAAATTTCAAATTTTGACAAGTTCTCTGCACATCTGATTAATCAAAATGGAATTCTTCAATGTTACCTTTCTGTACACATCAAGGTCACCTAAACACATTGATTATGCAATCTGTTTAGCAGCCGCCAAACAAACATTTTTCTATGGCCATAGTTCAAGAGGCAGAAGCAGCCCTTTTTGTGCCTAACCACCTCTGGCTCTCAAGGGACATGGAGCTGTGTCTGATAAACAGGCATGTCACTTTTGTGTGTTTGATGGAGAGAGTGTGCGAATGTGTGTGTGTGTGTGTGTGTGTGTGTGTGTGTGCGTGTGTGTGCACTGAGCTCCACAGACAGGGACAGATGGAGTAAAGCAGACAGCCAGAGCCATGGGAAATATATCATCTGTAACAGAGACTATTGATCAGTGTGACCATATCGTTTTGGCCCAGAAGAGACCCAGACAAAGGCAAATGCATTGGTGCACTCTGATATTTTTAGAAGTTCTCTCATCAGTAATATGTATTTTTTATATGTGCAATGGAAGTGACGATGGGCTTATGTAATCACTACAGTTGCATGTTTAATACATATATCCAGGAGAGGTAGAAAAAGCCAAGTGCTGCTGACATCCCAGACAGTTATACCCAGCGGCGTAAGCACCCAGCCAGATTTCAATACATCTCAAGCATTCAGCAACAAATATATGGAAAAGGGGGATTGACAAAGGGAAAAAATTGTAGTTACTTATCTTCTGTTCCTAATAAGGAATCCAGAAACTGGGTTTGGTTGGGCAGAGTATTGTTTGGGGTTATATACAAAACACTCACTAATTTTGTCAGTAGTAGTTACACTACTCGTTACAGTCTGATGAAAGTGACTGAGAAATGTTACCTTGGGTTTACTTTTGACACACACACACACAGTAGTAAACTAGTGAGTGATTAAACCGGCTTATAAAGTGATTAAACCGGCCACAATTACTGGGGTCTGGACCTGAGTATAGTTTGCATGATCTCCTCGTGCCTGCAGAATGTTTCCTCTGAGTGCTCCAGTTTCCCCTAAAGCTAAAAATATAGACTCCTTCTGGGGCCAGGGCTCCCCCAAAATAGAGATTTTTGAAAAAATAATTAAAATAAAATAAAAAATCACATAAAAACTTGGTAAATATATACATATGTATTTGCTTGTTTAAAAAAGAATAATATCAAATAGAATTTTAAAATGATTGTTAGTAATAAATGTATTGCCAGACAGATAAAAAAAACAGATAGATTCTTTATGGATCCCTGTGGGAGAAATGCAAGTGTCCGGTAGCAACAGAAAGACATGCATCTATACAAACAAAACAAATAAACAGATAATTCAAAAAGTAGCTAACAATAGTAATGTAAGAAGTCCATTCTCTGCACACTCACTCCGCCTCCTTATGCAGCTGTAACCCTATGCAGTGAGATGCAGAGAGAATATCAAAACCAGCAAACAGATTCACAGATTATCACCAATGTGCACCTTTGACTGCATTTCTAAAATTCATCACCAAGCCTATAGTTCTCCCTAACATAATGTGGTGCCATAGATCATTGAATTACTTCAGTAGTTACAAGTGTTAAGCAGGCTGGTCTACACAACAGTGAGATTTAAGACAGCCTGCTCTGACTCATTGCCTTTTCCCCTCGAACAAACATATTTAAATTTTAAATTAACTTCATCTGATGCACTGTGTCTTCACTGTATCCATGAAGAGAGATTTCCATCTTGCTAAGTATTCTTGACAAATCCCTATTGGTGTTAGAGTGCTAATCACAAAAGGACTTCCAGCACTTTTTCAGATTCTTTTTTCCTGCTTAAACAATTCCACAAGCTGTCCCTTTTTTGATTGATTAGTCCCTAACTTGGTTGAACATGAGCAATCTGACCAGCTGTCCCCATAGCCCCACACAGGAGGCGTATGCTGACATATGGCCGGACGCTACCACCCGTCACAGCATTCCACTGTTCCATAATTCAAAAGCTCCTCCATCAGCCCTTATGTTCCCCCTGCATCAGTTAATTAACTCTCTAAGCCACCACCGCACTAGCTGTGACTTCTTAGACAATAGTTAGCACGATCACCCTGCAGTCATCCACTCAACATCATAATGCAAGATTGGCCCATATGCTTCTAAAAAGGTATATAAATATGTCCGCTGCCCATAATGGTGATGGAACGAAGCCCGAAAGCATTTTCTCTCAGAACCAGTCTCCTTTCATTATCCTAATGTGTTGATTGGTAATACATAATGAACAAACAGCCAAAGATGCTGTTAATTACCAAAAGCACATGTGTGTGTTTATGCCGGAAATTTGTCATTTATCATGGGCATAAGGTTGGATAAACATCATATGCTTGCAATTCATCTAATTAACCCACTAAAACGGTGATATGATTGCTGTGTTAAATTGTAATATTTCAATAAGGGGCTTTGGACCTTGGAGGCAGCATTTGCAAACCTGTGGCACATATATACAGCCAGTTTTGATGCAGCTAAAAGGGATTTAACCATTCCAAAATGAAAGTTGTACCAAAAAATATACATTTCATGATTTCTTTCATTAGTGTACATTTGGCATTATGATTTCTAATATCTTTTTTAATCCTTTTTTATTTAGGTATGTTTTTTAAAGTATAGGCAAATGACCATAACTGCATGTTATACCAGGGGATTTCTCGATTTCAAACTATCCAAGTTAAATCAATACGTTTGTGGAATAGCATTCAGCCCCGAATGAGTGGGGTTGGACCCATTCCTCTTGTTAGCAGTGTACTGGGCCATAATGAGAACATATTACTTCTAGTAGCAGAAATCACTTCCAGTTTCCTCTTTCTGACCAACATGATCCCATTCATTATTTCTAAGCCTCTGCAGCCTGTTATCCCAAAAAGTCATGCCTCAAAACAGTGCCTTTGTCTGTGTGCGTCCTACATTTTCTCCTGCGTGGCCTCGATCATGCTTTTCCTGCTGGGTCCACATTAGCAGCGCTGCTACTGCCATGGCCACCACCAAGCACATAGATTCTATAGCATGCATCCCTGAACTAATTGATGTTCTGAGCACAGAAGTAGCCTGACCCTACATATTTCTAGTGTACTGATGTGTGCGTGTGTGTGTGTCTGTGTGTCTGTGTGCGCACGTGAATGTATAGAGTAGGTCTAACGAATCCTGCCTGTCATCCCACTCATCCGGGGTTTCTCTCCTCTACTAATGAGCGTTGACCAGACCAGACTACCTTGTCAACCCCTGCCACACGAGCACGTATACACACACGCAAAAACACACACTCACACTCCAGCTTATCACCAGGCGACCAGTTCTCCAGCCCCCACGCCTCCAGATAGTTGGGCTCCCAGACGTCCACTCTGTGTGTAGTCTAAGGAATACCATGTGGAAATACTGGTGCATGGTACAAAACTGTCAAAGGAAATCTTAAAAGAGGGAGAGGACCGAGAATAAAGGACTGGATTGTCACTTGAGTGCATTTACATATCTGCTCTTGATTTGCAAATGAATCCAGTTTTTTGGAGTTCTGACAGCTCTGAAAGAAAACATGCTCATCATTATTAAAAATAATGAGTTCATTTGAGATATCTGAAGTGCTTGTCAGTGAAAGTGCAATCCACTGATCTCTATGTGGTCTGTTAGGAGACATTGTGTGTGACGCTAATGACAGTTTTGAAGCTTACTTTCTATTATGAAGCATGAGTTCGTTCAATTATCTGTGCACGCATATGGAATTTTGTAGTTTTAGTTGTTGTTGTTGTTTTTTTTCCTTTAGTTTAGTACAGTTTAATTCAAATGAATTCAATATATATCTGTAAAGCTCTAAATCACAACAGCAGTCGTCTCGGAGGACTTTATTAAAGCAGCAGTAAGCGATTTTTGGGTGTTAATATACGTCTTAAATATTGATATATTCCAATAGCCATCACTTATATAGAGTGTTTGTACCTAAACACGGATCTCTCAGTCCTTCCAGTCTTCTCCCACATATTTAATAAAAAAACCTCACATCCTATGCGCTTATCCAATGACGAGAGAGCACGCCTTATAAGGGGTTTCTCCCGTGTGTGCACGCGCACTCTTCAAAACAAACATGGCGGAGAAGGAAAAGCCGCCTCCAGCGCTGCTGCAGACTAAATACCATGGATTTATTAAATACAGGCAAAACGCCAGAAACAGAGGAACGACAAAAAGTAGGAGCAACATGGTGACCAGCTGCATTCATGTTGGCGACCTCTAGCTCCGTGGATTCCTCTCTCCGACTGAACAGGTGAGCATGTTACTCAGTAGTGGCAGTAGTAGTTGTATTATTTATACATATTGTTGCCTGAGACTGTAATGCGGGTTTTCACCAAGTTAGCTAGTTAAAAATCCCCAGCTGTTGTAGAAATACGGCCGCATTTTGTGGCAATAACTGCGCATTACCTTGGCTTAGCTTTGAGAAACAACAACAGACAACACAACATCGAAGCCTTAGCCCAGCCTTAGTCATCCATAAACTCCGGTCAATTATTAGTTCCCCACATGTACAAAATTAAATGACCATATCACCAGAGTTCCCCCGTGAAGTGTTGTTAGCATTAGCGTTCGCTGTTAGCATTAGCGTTAGCTGTTAGCATTAGCGTTCGCTGTTAGCATTAGCGTTCGCTGTTAGCATTAGCGTTCGCTGTTAGCATTAGCGTTCGCTGTTAGCATTAGCGTTCGCTGTTAGCATTAGCGTTCGCTGTTAGCATTAGCGTTAGCTGTTAGCATTAGCGTTCGCTGTTAGCATTAGCGTTAGCTGTTAGCGTTAGCTGTTAGCATTAGCTGTCTGTAGTTGTGAATATGATGTGGCTGCTACGAACACTTCTGATCTGTATGAATCGTTTGTTTTTGCCAATAAACATAGTTGCTTGCACTATATATATATATGTAGGTCTGCATTTCATTCTTCAATGACTAAGTTTTTCAACTTGCACTCTGTATATTAGTTTTATTGTTATAAAAACAATATCTCTTTACCTCAAATCTAACTTCCGTGACCACTACATACATTTTTATTATTATGTATTGAGAATAAGTAAGAAAAGTCTTGCTAACTACTCCCAAATAAATTATGAGCATGATATAATATAGACATTGTAATAATTTACATGTCTTCATTGCATTCTTTTCTCTGTATCTTTTCCAGTATGGCCTAAATCAATTGGAATGAGGTCTTCAATGTACAAGAGTTCAAAAGCCTCCATAATGCAAGTTAAATAACTATAAAAAAAAAACCAATGCCATAACGACTAGATACTTTTCTGCTGACCTCTTCTTTCTCTAGTATTGACTGGGAAGACAAGACTTTGCTTCCAGAATTAGAAGATCGGCCATTGTCATCTCCTGAGGAAGACTTTACACCCCACATTTGTCATGTAGGTTGTTGTGAATGCATATATGGGACGCAGTGATTATGATAATGATGTTGTGATGTGTGTGTCGTTCATCCCTACAGTTGTGTTGCTGCCCTGAGGATGAAATGAATATCCATCATGTTCCAGGAGTCAGTGTTGACAAAACTGTCGCTGAGTTTCTTCAACAATCAAGAGGAGTGAGATAATCACTCGACTCCCAAAACAGCCGATGTAAGTGTCTTTCTCTCACAATGCACAGTCTCTCACAGTCCAAATAAACATGTTCAAGGATCCTGTGGATCAGGGGCCACTCCTGGTGATCAATAAATACTGATGTTGTTGATGATGAATATATCAAAGTCATATTTGAGTAGATAAAACTGATGTCTCTTCTATTATGTTTCAAAGGAAAATCTCTGCCAGAGGAAGACTCCAGTTCCTTCAACCTGGGCCCCTGAAGCTGAAGCGTGGCTGTCTGTGCGTGCGACTGTGTGTGCGTGTGGCTGTCTGTGACTGTGTGTGCTTGTGACTGTGTGTGCTTGTGACTGTGTGTGCTTGTGACTGTGTGTGCTTGTGACTGTGTGTGCGTGTGGCTGTGTGTGCGTGTGGCTGTGTGTGCGTGTGACTGTGTGTGCGTGTGGCTGTGTGTGCGTGTGGCTGTGTGTGCTTGTGACTGTGTGTGCTTGTGGCTGTGTGTGCTTGTGACTGTGTGTGCGTGTGACTGTGTGTGCGTGTGGCTGTGTGTGCTTGTGACTGTGTGTGCTTGTGACTGTCTGTGCGTGTGACTGTGTGTGCTTGTGACTGTGTGTGCTTGTGGCTGTGTGTGCTTGTGGCTGTGTGTGCTTGTGACTGTGTGTGCTTGTGGCTGTGTGTGCTTGTGTGTGCTTGTGACTGTGTGTGCTTGTGACTGTGTGTGACTGTGTGTGCTTGTGACTGTGTGTGCTTGTGACTGTGTGTGCTTGTGACTGTGTGTGCTTGTGACTGTGTGTGCTTGTGGCTGTGTGTGCTTGTGGCTGTGTGTGCTTGTGACTGTGTGTGCTTGTGGCTGTGTGTGCTTGTGACTGTGTGTGCTTGTGACTGTGTGTGACTGTGTGTGCTTGTGGCTGTGTGTGCTTGTGACTGTGTGTGCTTGTGACTGTGTGTGCTTGTGACTGTGTGTGCTTGTGACTGTGTGTGCTTGTGGCTGTGTGTGCTTGTGACTGTGTGTGACTGTGTGTGCTTGTGGCTGTGTGTGTGTGTGGCTGTGTGTGCGTGGCTGCTTATGAATTATTTTGAGGAAATGTGTTCAAACAAGCTACAACATAAAGATTAACATTTTGTTAGATATCTCTGATAGTGTTCGCTGGCAGCAGCGATGGATAAGGACCTGGATAATAACAGTGTTATTCATTTGAGCAAAAAGTGATAACACAAACGTTGCCTTACCATCACTTGTAATTATTTGTCTTATAGGGACATTGTGTATATTTTTCCGGCTATAACTTCAAATCTTCTTTTACATAATAAAGTTTCTTAGACTCGTTACAGACTGTATTTGTTTTCCTACTATAAAACAAAGCACATTGAAAGAGGTGAATGTATTTTTTTTTATTTTGAAATAGTACAACTACAAACATATTTCAGAACTGCAGAGTGGACGTGCACCATGGGGGCCACTGAGGAAAGCACGTTTTCAATGTCTGTTGGCACCTTTCACAGACGCACCAGGGAAAGGTCTGGGAGGATCTGGTCATCAGCTTCTCTGGACAGAGGGCGTTCAGTGCTTCCTGAAAGAACCGTTATGACAAATGACTTTATATATTCTGTTACTTGTAGCTTTTCTTTCAAAGTGGTGAGTTTCCTTACAGTGTAATAGTGTAACGTAATTAGTTATGACAGTACTTTTGCGTTTCGGACAAGCTTTACTGGAATTGTTTTTCAGTCCCACATCTCACTGTACAGCTCTGATACACTTTGATTTTGTCTTCATTCTCTGAACAATAAGCACATAATACAGATGTTGATTACATCAATAAATGTATCTTTATTTTGTGACATTGAGAAGGCAGCTTCCAGTGAGATGCAGCTTTACTGTCACATAATACATTACTACAGTGTTGTCTATAAAGAACTCCAAATATACAAATTGTGAGGAAATAAGTAGCAGTAATGTATTACTTTAAATAACCTTCATGTAAAGCTTTGTTGTTGTAATGTATATGCATTACATTCATCTAATACATATGCACTGTAACAGATGTTACAGTGCATAATGTTGAGACACGTCACACTGCAATCTGCAACATTATGTTTATCACAACAGTTATCAGTGTACCAACTATAACAGCAGTATTATTCTATAAAAGACTGGATTGTTTTTATCTCTTTCTTAGTGATGCTATCCTAGCTAACACCAAGCTGCTTCCAGTGTTATAGCTAGGTTACAACTGAGCTATTCTATGCTAATATTTCACTCCCAGAGTTTGTTAATATACTTACGAGTAGACCTGACGGAGATGAACATGCTGCTGCCATCACCAAGACGATGCGCGTTCATGTGGTGTGGCGAGGAGACGGGGGCGGGGCTAATAACTCGCTCAGGCAGAAGAAATTGCCGGAAACGACCAAATCGCTTACTGCTGCTTTAAGTTGTCGATTCCCCCAACAACAGATTAGAGAATTAAACTGTTTGAACACAGGGATTTTTTTTTTCAAATGGATCGTTCCATAGGGTAGCAAGCGGACTAATGTCAATAAATGTCCATACATTTTCCTAAATGTTCCTAAATGTGACGGATTGTCACTGTACTTAGATCCTCCTGCATCGGGAAGGGAAAGCTAAAAAAAATGTTGCGGGGGAAAAAAATTGAGAATTCTCAGGAGGCCCACGATGAGAGAGGGATCGGCTTCCAGGGACGGACAGGCTATAGATCCAAGACTCAGGCTGCAAAACAGGACTGAGGCTAGAACAGGTCCCACAAATAATGTATGTAGAATGATGTGGTTGATTTTGTCAGTTATAATCGCCGTAACTACTGGTAAATCCTTCATGCTATACAAAACCAGATCCCCAGACTTCCAGCCCCAGTTCATTTTGCCCTTGCCATTCCTGGGCTTGTATCTCGTGCTCCCTTTGTGCCATGCCTCAGTCTTTTCTCTTGTTCATTCTTTGCTCTGCTGGAGAGACGGCTGAGCAGAACACAGCTCAGGGGGCCATGCAGCGTGTTCAGGAAAATGGCATGTGTCCGCAGAGCTACGCTAAATTACCTCCAGTTGGCTTCCTACGAGGCCGGGCTTAAGCACCAATTCTCTCCCTGTGTGCATGTGTCAGTGCGCGTGATGGAAAGGTTTGCAGGGAGGTTGTGCGGGTGAAAGCGAGTGGGAGTGGGTCGCTAGGTAGTGAGCCAAATTATCATCAGAGCAGGTAGTAGACGGGCTGGGGAATGTTGATTAGAGTGGTCACACATGTGGACGCAAGTAATTGTTGCCGAAGAAGAGATGGCTAATCAGGAGAAAAGCTGTGGGTGTCAAGACCGTGACCCATGATGAGGGACATGAGAAATAAGCACATGCAGATTAGTGGCTGCAGATGGAAGTATTCCACCAATCACTTGTGTACAGCATGACGGCCTCCAAAAACACAGTGCTGTTGTAGTAGTTTTAACCATTTATTCTGTAATTACAAGTAAAAAACAAAAATTGGGCAGTGACAGAGTCTTAGCACATTGGATGGAAAACAATGGATTTCTTTTTTGTTTTTTTTTACTAATCCATCCATCTATCCATTTTGAGCACCAGCCCCTCACTGATCCTCCTGCAGGTGGTGAGTCCACAAGAGCCTTGATCTTTCAGTGGGGGCTTCAGGCAAAGTGGGGTTAAGTGTCTTGCCCAAGGACACAACGGCAGCAGTCACCACCAGTGGGAGTCATGAAGTAGGTCTTGTGGGACCGAACCCATGACCTTCCATCTCAAAGGCCAATGCTCTACCAACTGAGCCACTGTTGCCCCTTTATTTTTCTTTTATTTATTATTTATCTAATGATTTTAATTCATTTTCCACGTAACATCAATGTTAATGAATATCAACATGTTAGAATGTCCACATTTGTTCATTCAGAGCAGGACTGATCAAGGAAGACTTTGTATTGAATTTTAGTGGTGAATGTCCTTAATTTAAGATAAGATAATATAGACTTTATTGATCTCACACAGGAGAAATGTACATGTCACATCTGGCATGGATAGAAACACTCAAGATTGTGCAGAAGAAAGAAATATGCAAACATGTTAAATGCAGGATATATTATGTACAATAAAAAGTGGCAATTCAAAAGTGGCAATCAGAAACTGTGTCAATAGTAGTGCAGGTTTTTTCAGTCCTAATGCAAGTAACTCAATGTGACTTATTGTACAGTCTGACAGCCGTAGGGATAAGGGCCCTGTGGTGGCGCTCCTTCCTACACTGAGGGTGCCTCAGTCTTCCTCAGAAGGAGCTCCTCAGCTCCTCTACAGTCCTGTGCAGTGGGTTGGAGGTGTTGTTCATGATGGAGGTGACTTTGACTAGCACCCTCCTGTCCCTCACCTCCTCCTTGTTCAGTCTACTCCTGTCAAGGTAAGATTTTATCCGAATATTGGTGTAAAGTCTGAAAAACGACACAATAAAAAAGTAGGGCGATATCACTGTGGAGAGGCGAGCCAACCCAGTGGATCAATTCATTTTTTTGTAATTATGTGCAATTAAATAATGTACAAGTTTTATCCCATCCTGAGGTACATTCCAAACAGAGCAAAGTCTCCATGGCAAAGTAGCAGACCCTGTTAGAAAAGTTTCATAATACATCTTCAAACATTGTATTTTAGCTATTTGTATGTGTACTATAATATTTCACTCCACTCACAAACTGAACCATCAAATAGAGATCACTAATAGTGTAAAATATTAAAACTAAACTGCTAAACTAATAGACTTGCTTATTATTAAATCTCCAAGTCCAACCTAAGAGTGACTCCTCCCTCCTTATTGCCCTGGCACTGCTGCAGCACAGGGTTAGCTGATTAGCCGTGTCCCTCTTGATGCTTATAGAACTTTCATAAAAACATTCTGTCAGCTCTAGAGATCGAAAGATGCAGGATTTCTGTGGTCTATTCTTTCTATCAATTTCAATATTTATTATTTTATTTATTTTATATAAAAGCCACAAATAAGCATAATTGGTGTTAATGCTAATGCACTAGTCAGCTGCTAGGATATTTTTTAGAGTTTATTACATAATGTCTTTATTGATATGGATGGGAAAATGTTTATTTTAAAGAGCTGAGAAAACAGGAACAATGAATCAGTATAAGCTTAAAAAAAAAAGTTTTGTTATGAAAGTATATTGAACAAACTAATTATTTCTGTTCAATATGAGTTTGGGTATTTTGTAATTTGCTTGTAGTGCAACATGCCATGGTAAGAAGTTAAAGCTAATTTTTCAACAACAAAAAAATATTGGTTGATCCCTCGTCAGCTCCCATATATCTGAACATGTCAACAAACACAACATGTGTGCCTGCTTCTGCTCATGTCTCCTTGTTTCAGGACTAACATACAGTTCCCTCAGAGCAAATTAAAATCACAATTAATAATGGCTAAATGTCACATATGTGTCCCGGGCAAACCTTCATGCAAAGTGACACTTGGTCATGTCCCATTGGGTCTCCCCTTTTATGTGGTACATGTACTATAGTTGTAGACCATCCCACCGGCTATACCCTAGAATTCCCCATCACAATCCTCTAAATGGGGGGGTTACAGAAGCTGGGGGAGGGGCTATTGCTCCCACTGAAGGAATGTGCAGAGTTGTCATCAAGCCCTGCAGGCATGTGGCCTCACTGGCAATCTATTTCATAAAGCTAGTAGTAAATCCTTTTGTGGTGGCTGAAGAGCATGGCGGAGCAGAGTGCTGTAGCCTTAAAGGTATAGGTCACCCCCACATAACACTGACATGATTCGGACATCGTAGTTTCCATTCGAGGTCCTCTGTAAAGATGGATGGCCTTGAGGTGATGAAGTTAGATGAATTTAGCTGTCTCCAAGGAAGTGCAAAATGTACAATAGCTACCTGAAATCAGGAGTACATCCTTAACCTTGTCCACTGATCCCTGTTCTGGAATACTTAAACCAAGATTGTACAATTATTAGTATTAGATAGCAATATGGCCTACGTGCAGGACTGTACAAGGACTCTACAAGGACTCCATGTTATGACTATGATTTGACTGTCTCTTTGTGACACGTATGTCTTTCGATGTGTGACGTGACAATGACTATATAAACTGTGTACTGCCTTTATTCTGTCTGAATTTAAGACGCGAAAAAAAAAAAAAAAAAAAAAAGTCTTCTGTTCTCTAGATGTTACAGACAATGCCCGCATTCTCCACCACCTGAAGAAGATGACATTGTCTGGGATCGCGTCTTTAATTCAGACAGAAGACATGTTTTATTGTCGATGGTAGAGACAGCATGAACACGAACAAAGCACACAATCAAAGATACAAGAGAATGCAAGTGTATTATACAGAGCGGAGGCATGGAGACCTCCAATCAGCAGCTGCCACGGTGTGCATGTAGCTTGGCCTTCAGATAGACACAACAAGGGAAAAGTACTGGCTTCTGCACATTGATAGAATGATGAGTTTAACTTTAACAAAAGTTGCTTCAAAGTGTTATGAAATCCCATACAATGAACAACACTGACATATCAATTTACCTGTGCCAATAATGATTTTTTCTTAAAGATCCTGTACCCTACATTTATAATAACTTTTACAGACTATTTTTTCTTGGTTTTTGTTTTTCTATGATGCCATAACCAATAATCTGACCGTCGAATTGATTCAACAAATTGGCTGATATTAACCGAGGACATAGTTTTAAGCAGTTTTATTCACTTATCTTGTGATGTTTGAAACTCATTCCTATAGTTCTGTGACTTGTGATGCAACACTGAAATGTCCACACTGCGGGACGAAAATCCTTAAACACTATCTGTGGGTCATGTGTCTTTATTGGGATACAGATGTTTGCTTTTGAGCTCACATCCAGAACATAGGTATAGTTCACAAATCAATGGAATCGCACTAGAATATGAGTCAACCAAGATAAAAGCCACCCACACGACTGGGCTGAACAGGCGAATCCCAGCAAGGCTCATGAATCAATCGCATGACTCAGAAAATGCACAATCCAGCCAATCAAATCTTGACTCCAGTCCATATTGTGAATAATCCACAATCTCACTAGAAAATATATGTACACAAATCACATATTTACATAAGAACATGTTTCTTTGTTCTAAATGATGCCATTTGAGGCGTGAAAGGATATACAATTCAAATTAGGTGCATTATACAAGTCTATGTAAGTAATGAGGGCAAATGCTTGAGCTATTATTATTTCTAGAACATTCCACTTTAGGGTGTAGTTTTCAGGCATCAGACATTATACTTGAGGCAAAATCTCGAAATATATATATATATATATATATCTGGGCGGCATGGTGGCTGAGTGGATAGCACTCTCGCCTCTCAGCAAAAAGGTCCTGGGTTTGAATCCCGGTTGGACCAGGGCCTTTCTGAGTGGAGTTTGCATGTTCTCCCCGTGTCTGCGTAGGTTTCCTCCGGGTGCTCTGGCTTCCCCTACCACTAAAAATATCTACAATAGGTCTAGCATGTGCCTCCTGTACTGGCACCCCCACTCCCAAAAATCACAATTGTAAACTGCTTTGAGACTCCAATGTGCAGTGAAATGGCGGTATATAAATAAAGATTACTTACTAAAGATTACTTACTATACACGTGTGCTTCCTTAATAATTATCTCTTAATTAAATTACTTAATGTTAAAAGTGAAATCAATGGTCAGGATTACTCTAACGAATAAATATCATATTCATCAATAAAAGTAGAAATGTTCAGTTATAAATGTCAATAAAGTGTGCTAAAAAAAACATTGAATTATTAGATAAATAGGCAAATTGCAACAGAAGCAGGAGGCTGAGAATATTTTTTTCTACAACCAATAATTCAATAAATGAAATATAAATTCACCAGTAATTAGTCAATGTCAATGTCAATGTCAACTTTATTTATATAGCACATTTACAACAACACCAGCTGCCCAAAGTGCTTCACAGGCACGAATGATAAAAATAAAAATAAAACAGTATAAAATACATACACATACATGTAAAAGCAAAGTGGTAAAACCTCAACTGGTGTTAAAAGCCAAGGTGTAAAAATGTGTCTTTAAACTAGACTTAAAAACTTCCAATGAAGGAGCTGCTCTGATGAACAGAGGTAGACTATTCCACAGTTTGGGGGCAGCAACAGAAAAGGCTCGGTCTCCTCGAGTTTTGAGACAAGACCGGGGCACGTTCAACAACATCTGGTTTTCAGACCGCACTGATCTGACCGGAGCATACAAAGATAACAGCTCCGACAGATATACAGGGGCCAAACCATTCAAACATTTAAAAACAAGCATCAGAATCTTAAAATCAACCCTGAAAGTAACAGGGAGCCAGTGAAGTGAGGCCAGCACGGGGGTGATGTGCTCTCTCTTACGTGTCCCTGTGAGTAAGCGAGCAGCAGCATTCTGCACCTGCTGAAGGCGCTTTAAAGAGCCGAGGTCCAGACCACAATACAACGAGTTACAATAATCTAATCTTGAAGAAATAAAAAGGTGGATAACTCGCTCAAAGTCAGTCGGTGGGACGTAAGCCTTCACTATGCTCAAGACCCGGAGCTGATAGAAGCTGGCTTTGATTACTGAATTAATTTGCTTGTCCATTAGTAGTAGGCTTGGTTAACTGATTGTATATTTTGATCTTTCTTTATCATGTACTGTGATTTGAGTTGCCTGATTTGTTCAATACAAATAAACTTGCCTCGCCTTGCCTAAATTATTGAAAATCTATGTATATAACAGGGGAATGCTGCACATTAGAAGGAACATCTCTTTCCAATGCTTTTCCTGCCCGATAGTTCAAAGCCGCACGCCCGCCAACCCTCCTCCTCCCCTCTCCTCTGTACCGCTGTCTCCCTCCTTGTTACACATTCAATGCCCGTCAGGAAACTGCGTCTACAGGGAGCGCCAGCTTTGACCGGGCCGCTGCAGTTTTCGCATGGCTGCCTTTGAGGATGCTCCCCAGAAATCTGATGCACCAAAAGAACCACCCTGAAAATCCACCGCCACTGCCTGCCTTATCCGCCTGGCTTCCTCCTGCACACGCCCAGCGGCGAGACAGGGCGCTCAGCAACGGGACTCGCGCCTAATCAACTCTGTGTGCACTGGCCGCCCCGTGAGACAAGATTGGTGTGCGAGGAGAGAGAAAAAAGTGCAGAGGGAGACGAAAAAAGTGGAAGATACAAGGATGAGGTCAGGGAAGGAGAGCGAGAGCGAGAGAGAGAGCGAGAGAGAGAGAGAGAGAGTGGCAGTGTAGTGTGAGATGAGCAGAATAATAAAATGACTTAATAACCTAGGGCATTTATCCTTTTCTGCCCTCTCTGTCAGATTTCTCAAATATTTGGACAAAGACACGACCAGGGCAATGAATCATCCATCCATCAAGACGTAAAAGATATTCAGCACTGAGAATAAATGAATTAGTATAGTCTTAATTTGGTGTCAAAGAACAATGGTGGTGGTCCTGGTGTTGGCTATAGGGTTTTTTTATGCAATTACTTCCCTGTTTGTGTGAAATAATAATATCTTTCAGTAGATTAATGTGTTGAAGGTTGTATAAAGAGAAGACTGCTTGATAAATTAGTAAAATAGTTTGACTTTGAATTCTCCTAACAAGAGATATAGCACTTAGTATCTTTAATATTCATTCATTTGATAGGGACAGTGCATTCATCTGTGATTCAATGTGTAACTACACCACATTACTTCAAAGATGGTATCTACAGGGTTTATTTTATAACGAGGTTGAAATCCCAAATGTCAAGCTACGTCATAGGTTATAATTACTATTGATAAAGTATAATGAGAGTTGTAACAGTCTGCTCATTGTTCTTTGTGCCCTCTTTACCTTTTGGCTTGTAATGCGTTTACTTACTATTTTCAGGAGGGCTGTGGTTAATGATTATTTGTATAATCGATTAGTTGGAGAATAATTATATTGAATAATCAAATAGTTGTGTAGATCCCGAAGGGTCAGTGCATTGGGGACTTTTTTTTAAACATTTGACAAAACCAAAGCTCAAGTGATCCCCCAGTCATAGAGAGGTTGTTTGATAAAATAAATACTTTGTAAACACATTTCCAACTCATTCTGCAGTTGGTATAGAATTATCTGGGTAATAAATACTCTTCTCAACATATTTAAATCTGTGTAAGGTTCATGAAACAGCTAAACAATTCCTAAATGAGTTTTGGCAAGTGGTGTTTAAAAAAGAAAAAAATCCACTTGTAGGAGCAGATGACCAAATAAACCTTGTTGGACTATTATGCTAAATTAGTTGACAACTATGTATGTGTATAAATAATCAAACGGTTACGATAAATCGATTAATTTGAACTTCAATATCACAATAATGACAAGTGCAATATTGAAGATGTGCACTACTATTTCATTCATTTATGTATAAATCATGTGTTTTCTGCATGCATACGTTTTTCCATTCGCTGCTTGAGCAACCCGACAGATTCTCCTATAGCATACAGTAGCTGGATAGAACAAAACACTACAAGAGATATGCTAAAATGAGAAAAGGAGGGAGACTGCAACTTCTTCCAAAAAACAAGGCATTGTACTCCTTGACACCATTAGCACGTACAGTATATCTGATAATGCGCAGCAGTTTTAGCGTATTGATCAGGGGTGGGCAATTATTTTTTTCTATAGGGCCATACTGTGGAGGGCCGGACCCACTTTCACGCAGTTAACATTTAATTTTATTGGCCAATGCACACTTGCTATTCTCTGTGAAAGCTACTTCAGTTTTTCAATATATTAGATGACAACAAATAATTTAAGGAGAAGGAAACATGGAGCCAAAATATTCAGTGATTTCGCCTTTTTTGTAAAGTGTGTTTATAGCACAGCTTTAGCATCTGTGGCTATTGTTGTGTTTTAACATTGTGAAGGTATTTTGCTTTGGTTTAATCAAAACTTGACCAAAGATAAAGAAGGAGTAATAATTAGACTAATTTTCCGATTCATGTTTTTGACAAATTATTAATGGGGAGGATCCGGGGGCCACATGTGCCAGGTCTGGTATAGACAGACAATTCTCTGGGATGTGCCATTCTTCATCCACACACACAGTCTTCATCTCAACGGCATCTTCGTCAACTCGTCCTTTCTTCAGGGGGAGCTAATGGTTTACAAAACTGCCTGTGATACGATCAATTATGTCAACTGGAGGCGCAGTGATGTTGACGCCGGTGCCAGGGCTGTTGTTCCCCTCCCTTTGATTCATCGGTCTTCTCCTTCACGCAACCCCTACTCCTCCTTTGCACCCCCGCTCACCCCTCCACACACACCCTCTCTGTGCTCCAAACCCAGTACTGTCACTACAGATCCATCAAAGACGTGCTTTTAAGCCAGCGGCATGCAGGGAGAGGCTAACTTTAAATGTGTGTGTATGTGTGCAAAGTTGTTCTGCACAGTGTATTCAGCCACCTCAGCAAAATGAAGGATGCAGCAAAGGAGGGGAGTCTCCCAAATTGGGGGCCCATGACACCAGTGGGAGAGATTAGGCCCGGTTTAGTGCCGTTTTGTGTAGAAAATTTGTCAGCTCTTCCATATTTTGTTTACTTCTTTGCTGCAATTTGACACTTCCTGTCAGATAAAGCTAGAAATCCTTTTCACCGTATTGCGTGTCAAAATAAGCCAGCATCACACACATTCAGGCTGACTTTGCAATAAGGCCATGTCAGTTGCAAGTAAATATTAATTAATTCAACTGGTAATTCATCTTAGGTCATTTTTTGGTAACTTGAATACAATCTCCAGAATAGTAGAAGAAAAAAGCAGCCAAAAAAGCCAGAAAGACAGAAATAGTGTTTTTAGTCTAATTTGGTGCTGCACTCATGTGTTTGCATGGTTCCTTACCACTGATATATTTGTATTATTTGTGTTTCTTACAGATAGCCCGACAACAAAGACAACTAAGAGAGAGGTCCACAGCCAGACTTTTGCAAGGCCAAGTTCAGTACAATCACACATTAAATTCAACTTTTCTTAATAACTTTTGGACATCCTTATTCAGAGTGTGCAATGCTTTCTCATGTTTTTATTTATCCCTTCCACATTTGCACCTCATGAAACATTTTATGGTGTGAGATACTCTTTTTGGATATTTTTGTGCCCTCATTAAAACGCATCTTGCTTACTTTTTGTCATTATTATTAATGATACCTTGACCGGACTGCATCCTATAATTAACTATGTATGCAGTATAGGGCTGTGTACATGGCAAAACATAATGATTGCAAAATAAAATCAAAAAAATAACAATTAGGACTACGGCAAAACATTTTTTTCTGCAGCTTGCATACAAGAGCAGATCTGAACTGTGTATATCAAAGTTCTGAAATATTCATGTTAAAAAAGGGCTTTCTGGGACGGCAGTTCATAATTTAATAATGCATAAGCAGCAACACGTCAGTATATAAATATAAAAGGAGGAAGTTAGCGCCGGGAAAAGGCCAGTCGTAACACTGAGCGATGTAGCGGAAAACATAAGACTCACTTGAAGATGCCCCACAACTGATGAGATATTATTATATCTTTGAGTTCGTTTGAAAAGCGCAATGCAAAAACAATCTATGATAATTATATTAACACTGAAGAAGAGTGATGTCTTCAAGTCAAGGTGTCACCAGAGCAACATGAGGCAAAGGTGACATGGATATATACCACATATTTTAACATATCTGGAAAAAAAAAATTTGATTGTAATTCTTAAATATTCAATACAGCTGTGTTTTGTGATAACTATCATCTTGTTTGTAGAGAAACTTGTAAAGCATTTGATATATTCAGTGTTTTCTATATTAAAATTACATACAAGCTTAGCAAACTGTTAAAATTGTGTTTAATTCTCTTGCTGTATTGTATATTACCCGTTATAATCCATTCTATAGGCAAGGCATAGCAGGTTTATTTGTAGAGCACAGTTCATACACAATGCACATAACAAAACAAAATAGAAAGAATCTTACAAGCCATTAAAGTCATAATAATGATCACATGACATTAAAAGATCCTTCACTTGTATGCAGACTTAAACATAACTGTTTTTGGATTTGAACATCGTCAGAGTAGAAACCTGTCTCACATTTTCAGAAACACTGTCCCAGACTTTAGCTGCATGAATCTGAAATGCTGCCTCCCCATGTTTACTGAATTCCACAGTATCGAGCTGAGGAACGGACATAATGCTGGCTTGGTGCATCCCTAATATCTGCTGATACTGAAAAGGCCTGGGGAAGCTCACAGTATACTTTCACTATGAGTTTAACCTACGGATGCTGTAAATCATGCAAGGTGTTTCAACATATGTTACAGCCCTATTGTAATTCCCGCCCAACACAAATGTTCTTTCTCAACATAATGGTATTCAGTTCCTGTAAGGGGGCCGGTTCACCATGATTGCCAAGCAGTTATTTTCTCCACCACAACTGTTGCATTTTTGATAAGCAGCATCCATCACGGAATAGCTTTTGGACCAATGATACAATGAGCTGTGATGGGGCTGCATACAGAGGATGATTTCAGACGCAATCAATGGCGAGATGGAAGGTAAACACAGTGCTAAATGTCAGCCATAGCCACAATAGTGGAGGCGCGAGACCAAATAACCAAAATCGATAATCTAATCATTTCATATTCAAATCACGGCAGCACTGAGGTCCAGATCTTATTGCAGCTTCATATCCCTAGTGTCCTGAGGTGCACACCAATCAAAAGCATGCAGCAGTGACAGCAGAAAGCGCCCATATGGAGAGTTGGAGGCTGAAGTGTAATTTATTTTGACACATTTATTTTTTATCTAACCTTTTTTGAACCAGGAAAATCCCATTGAGATTCCCAGATTTTGTATGACATTATCTATTTGGAGATCATTTTTAAGATAGACTTTTATGGGATCTGATACCAATACTTTGCCCGATCGGTGAAACCAATACTTCAACTCCACATTAGACAAAAACATCATATGTTATGTGAAATACGAGTAAAACTAGTCACACATAAAATAACTTGAAACTTGTTATTATTATATACAATCATAAATTCAATGGTGATTTTGACAATAATGGTATCGACTAATTTTGAACAAATACCCCATACAGGAAAAAAGTATCGTGTTGGCGCTTCACCAAGGTACAACATCTCAACTGAAAGGTGTGGTACAAAAGTGTGGTACAACTACAGCTTCAAGTCTTTTGAGGTATGCTGATACAAGCTTTACATATCAGAGATGTTTGCTCATTCATCTGTACAAAACAACTCAGGCTCCATTCACCAATCCGGCAACTTCTAAAGTAATTTGTTTCAGTCAGGGAAACGGGGGCTGAGTACTTTTGCATGCCACACAATCGTTTAGCTTTCCTTCACAATTGTCTGCTAATTTTTGTTGGTATTTGCCATGTCAGCAGTGGAGTGTTTGACGCGGTGTAGCTTTTAATTTTCCAAGAGAGAATATTGAGAATTGCAAATGCCTTGTGTATAAAGATATGCACAGTGAATGTGTGCTATAGATTTAACGGTGTATACATAGTCATTAAACTATAATTTGAAAGAGTCATGGTGAGGACAGTATGCTGGGTCTTTGATGTGGCATGCCTGGGGGCACAGTTGTCCTCTCTATGGTATACAGAAATATTAACAAAATAGTATGTCAATACAGGGGGCGACAGTAGCTCAGTTGGTAGAGCATTGGCCTTAAGCCCAGAAGGTCGTGGGTTCATTTCCCACCTCTGCACCTTCTCCACCGACTCCCACTGATGACTGCTGTCGTTGTGTCCTTGGGCAAGACACTTAACCCCACTTTGCCCAAAGCCCCCACTGAAAGATCAAGGCTATGCTCACACTCAGAGAGCAGCCGTCCTCCTGTGGACTCACCACCTGCAGAGGGTCAGTGAGGGGCTGGTGCTATGAGACTTGGGTGGCATCTCTGACTGCCACCCCCCTGACCCAGAAATGGATTAAAGGGTAGAAAATGGATGGATGGATGGATAGTATGTCAATACATGTTGAGTGCAATTAAATTATTCTGAAGAAGACCATGCTAAAGGGGGGTTCATTTCGATCACATGGAATTATATCAAAGTGTATATTCCCCTTAAGTGAGCTTTTTAAAATAAATAAAAACAAAGCTCTGGTGAGAGAAATGGATAATTGCTCATCTGCTCATCATGACCAAATGCCCATTGAACTGTATTCACAATGATCTCAAACTGAGAAGCACCAGAGAACAAGAGAAAAGTGCAGGGAGAAGTAAAGAGTGTGACTTGTTTGTTGTTTCACAGAGTCACTTCACACAAATAAGACGATGTATCCTTTCAGGAATACAGTGGCTGTAAATAGCTGCTCTCCTTACAAGTTGTTGACAAAGAGCATCTCTGTGGGCTATTCCCTTTAGTGAGAGAGATACATATGTGCCAGTCCCCTGGTCCCTCATCATGATCCAAGCAGGGAGAAAGAGCACAAAAGGGACGCACTATTATCCTCTGTCAACAGGAAGCACAAGCACTATACACAATATACTAGGAAATCACAATAAGACTTGGAATGGCTTAAAAGGTCTTAAGGAAACATGAACAGCTCAGGTTTACTTATAAGGTGATACTGAAGATAATAAATATATCAAGATAATATATTATAAGGAGACTGAAGGGGATTGGTTTAGAAAAAATTATTGTTCAGGGCTGACCCGCTATGTTGTGAACGAAAATTAAGTTATAGTTATTTAAAGGTATATAGGGGGATTTTCAAGACCAGATCATCGAGACTATTGGTCCTCCCAATAGTCAATCATTCTGGTGATACGTGCTCGTCAAATGAGATCAGAAAGTTTTGTTCAAAAAGTGGAGAAAAAGTTCTTCCCTAAAATGTGGTAAAATCCTCCTATATACATGTTTTGTTGTGCTTTTGGGCTGAAAACAACCTCACTGTGGGTAGCAGTTACTAAATTAGCTTCCACTGTGCGTTAAAACTCGTAACATTTGGATTATTCAAAACTCGAAGAAATCTTGAACGGGAATTTTCTGGAACCAGAGTAGTTACTATGTGATTAGCATAGCCCATGAGCGTGAAATCCAGCAATTCTCAGCAGTTCAAATTTATCATAAGGCTGATTACATCGGTTCAGTGGCTAAGAAAGAACACATCATGGTTTGCATGAGTGACTTAGGTGAAGTGGATAGAAAGCTCGGACGAGCCACATGCATTCACCCATTAGCACAGTCACACCTGGAACTGTCTCGCACCACTACCCGCACTAAGCCATCATTCTGCTTTGGAACAGCTAAAGGTTGAAAACCCAGAGGTCGCTGCCCTTAATGGCAGCTGGAGAGGGATTTCAAGTGCAGGGATTTTTGCAGCTACTGTACGAGTCAGATTTGGAAAGTGTGACCTTTGAGTCGCGAGCTCATTTCCTCGGAGTTCGATCTGTTACTGCGGGTCAATACGCCACTGCAAAGGCTAAATGTGATGTTACACTCAGGATAGCAGTCACTGGTGCTAACGCTGCTACTCATCACCATCAGTCACCACGGATGGTTGACTGAGAAGTGGGGATTTTATAGCTCTGCCAAAGACAGAACTGTTTCAAAAATGTAGTTAAAACTACAAACTACGCAAAAAAACAAATTTAAAATAATTGAGCCGATAGTATAATAGGCAGACAGTAATGCTGGGATAAACATAACAGACTAAAGCAGGTGTACTTTCAGACTTTATTCTATAAATTCCATATCTTTCCTCCTGCTTTACAGTATGTGTCAGGCCTAGTGTTTCACGGGCATCTGCTTTGTGCCTAGGCCTTCTGTGTAAGTCTATGTGAATGTGTGAGCGTGAACATGGACCCACACAAGGGAAACAGCTCTGTCTAATTGCAATGAGCCCATCTGCTGATGCTGGAGAACAAGCTTCTGCCCCATGCACACAAACAGAGGAGAGAAAGACACAGCACACACACATACACTTACACACACACAGGGTGACTCAAGGCCTTAAACTTGGGCCCTGTGACCAGCATGGTCATTGACCATGCTTTACAATATGCACACTATTGTTCCAGGACAAAGGGCCTTGCACAGGAAGCAAAGGTCAAATTATGACAATAATCAGTAAAAATGCAGAAGGAACTATAGATCACTGACCTCATCTTGGAGACAAAGCAGCGTAATCCCTCATTTGTGCAGGAGTGATCAATCGCAGAGCAAGTTCCAAAAGAAAACTACACCACATATTCAGCATAGAGATTGGGATTTCAGTAACCAATGTTTTGAATAATCAATTCAGCTAACATTGTTTTTCCAAATAATCAATCCAATTTTCTAAATAGTATGCAGTAAAAAGTTAATATGAAAGAGAACACTTATATAGATTATATTTACTGCCTTGTCTTAAAATCATGTGTATCACATGGTTTGACTGTATAGAGCAGTTAACTATTATTCTAGATTCATGAAACGTGATTAGTGTTTCAGTAATCAGTATCATATCTGTCTACTCATAGTGTAAAGATAGCAGATACGTCAAATTACAGATTTAAGAAACTACAGATACTATATAAGCATACACATTTGTTTTGTACTCCCGTTTCTTAACCTGAGAAGAACTGACTATAACCATCAATCTGCGTGATTGATAGATATAAAGAGGGAACACCGAACTATTTTTGAAGATGCTCCACTACAGAAATGGATGTAATATGTCTGGCTGGATCAATTGCCACATCTGAATTGCTGACCAGTTCCCATAGTAATCTTACACACGTACCTCTCAACACAATACTACTGCTCTCCTTCCCATGCCTTTGTGACCTATATTCTTTTTGTTGCTTGTGTTACATCGGATCTTTGTTTGGTTGATGAAACTGATATGGGTGGCATTGTGATCCAATCTGTGCTCTCATTAGCGTATCGCGTAATGAAGGCAGTGTATGCGAGTGCAACGGGAAACACCTGTTATACACCAGCGCTGACATCCAGCTTATGAAGACTGATACATCTGCCTCCTTTTCACTTATTGTTCCAGCAGAAACAGGACAACATGCATTCACTGAGTTGGATTTCAAGACATATGATCAGAATCATACGGCACAACAGGGAAAATGGGACAAACATACTGTGAGCAAGTGATTTTCCAAATTGATAGGATTCGATTTACTTCAATTTACAATTTCTAAAGCCATGAACAGCAGTCATCTTGAAGAACTTTATAAAGTTGTCGATGTGCCAACAACAGATCAGAGAATCAAACAGTTCGAACACAGGAATAGTGGAGAGGTATACATGGATAGTATTTTGTCAAGTGTTTGAGTTTAGAATTTTTCCCCATAATCTTCTTCCAGGTATGATTCTTGCAACTCTATTTTGGGGCAACCTTAATTAACTTAATAGTCTTCAATCAATTTTTCTTCAGTTTATTCGGTCTACTTTGAAATAGAGACGTTCCAATTAATCCAGGCAATGCAATAACATTTCATTGGGAACAAACAAGTAGTGGACCCTGCATAACAAAAAGGACATTGTAATCTTATGTTTGTTTTGCTTATGTTGAAGTTGATCTTATATTGAACTTAACTAGCTTAACTACTTTCAGTGGAATGTGACTTGTGAAAGACTCTCCACAAGTGTCTATTCATTCAATCAATACAGAAGAGGAATCCACTGAAAACATGGCCTCCAGGTTTCCACACAAGAATAATACTGAATATATTTCTCCACAGCGATGTCAGGCACGAGTCGCTCACTCTAGTTGTCGATAACATGAAAACTGCACCCTCATCTGCCGTCAATAATCTCAATGTGCAATTCATCAGCCCGACTCTAGGAGACAGTATTTCTAATTTCTAAGGCACTCGTAAATCCGACATTTTACAGGCCCAACTCAGCTTGTAAATACACTGTAAATAAGTTGTGGTGAATGGCTTTATGGCCAGAGGAAGGTCTGGCATCACAGTTAAACTAATGCTGATGCCTTCATGGGACAGAGACAGGGCAAATTGGAAATAATTGATGTTTCTTGTCCAGTGCATTGTACTGCTTTGTGATGTGATTTAGAAAAGCAAACATTTTAGGGCACCAGTTGGAATCAGAAGGCTTTTCTCCACTTCAGCCCCATGTTTTTTGACACATGTTGAAGTGGCTTATTGACCAGGGACAACAGGGTTTTTTTGGCTTTTCACCACAGGCAACACAGGAATTTGTCAAAGCGAACAGTACAGCCAGGACCCCAGGGAATCACATTATAACAGACTCCAGTAAGCTTATCATCAACATGGATAATCATAAGAAAACCTATTCTTACAAGGACAACTTTGTAAAAGAAAGCATGCAAAAACCTTTGATAGAAAGAACTTCATTCTTGTTATAGAAAAGTATAGATACTTTATTGATCCCCATAGGAGAAATTCAGGTGTCCAGTAGCAGCAGAAATACTTCCAACCATACAAACAAAACAAATAAAGTACATCAAGAGAAATAAAATCACAGCAGCCGAGATGGCGTCGCCGCTGGAGGGAGCAGGACAGGCCACAGCAACTTGTTATGCAAGTATTGTCCCTCGTATGATCTTATAACCTTCATCATCCAACATTTAAGCAATGAGCTATAAGCCGGTCCGGTCTAAATTACAACTAGTTTTTGGTCGTGTTGTTCCGACTTCTCACGCCAAGACGAGTTGTTCTTACGAGCTAACACAGATCCCTCGGTGTGTAAAGGCGGGTTTTTGGTGCTTGTGATTAATCCTCGATCAATCTAATTTTTAATTGCAATCTCACCTCAAATGTCTTCTGAAGAACAATTACATTAATAATCTGAAAAAAACAATAGAACAAGATATGCTGTGTGTGTGTGTGTGTGTGTGTGTGTGTGTGTGTGTGTGTGTGTGTGATAAATAATGTGTTTTCTACAGCATTAAAGCTCACATTAAAGCTTGCATTAATCCTTTGCAGGGATCTTTCTTACACGTATGCAAAAGATAACATGTTTTCTAACAAGGTAAAGGCATCCTGTCTGATTTGGTCACAACATTTTACTATTTCTGGTGAGACAAAAACAATGTAATCTTTATGAGAAAAAAGTTAGGTGTCCCCCTGTTGTAGACTTTGCATCGTGTTTTAACCTTTTTTCCCCACCTGTACTGTTAGCCATATCTCCAAGCGTAGTCAGTCAGCTCTGATTGGATGCGCCGTTTGCAGGCACACGTTTGTCAGGCCAATTACACCACTCCCTGGCACCAGATGGAACCGCCACAATCTCTAGAGACGACTATGGGTCACGTACTACCCCAGTTTAAAATACTACACGTACACACTCTATGTCTACAAAAACAACCCACTCCAGGTGTATTGCGTGTCTATTCCAAAATAATAATACTTTCTGAGTCAACACTTTTCATGTTAGAGGGCAATATACCTCAAATCGTGTTCTTTCAGTGCCCAAGTAAAGTCCTGAAGCATCACATCTCAGAAGCGGCACGGCGTCTTGATCCTGGAAGGGAGAAAAAAAATAGAGCATTAAGTAGATTCATAGGGAGCAGAGTATTCGCTGGACTGTCATTTGTCATAATGGAGACAGATGGTAGTAATAGGTTGAGAATATGGGGGGCAGTGTGAATAATAGCTCTTCTTCTACTTGTGTGAACAGCAACAGCCACTCCAATATAAACCCTTATATGAACTCGCTTTAAGTCATGATTGCTTGTTTATCCTGCAGCTCCTCTGACGACCTCTTGAGCCTCAAAGTCAGTAATAGTATTCTCTGGTCCTCTCCTGTCTGGATGGATAGGAAATCATACAGACCTTTTGAGACATGATGGAACACATAAAAAGCTCAATATACATTAAGTGTGCAACCTATGCCAGGCAGGGCAAACACACAGGTTTTAGCCCAATAGGATTTTCAATTATCATGACATAACCACCGGTGAAATTTGCTGGAAGCGAAAGGTTAGACCAATGATTAAGGCCCTGAGCTGTCAATCAAGGATCAGAAATTATTAGGTCCAATTTGGGTTGAACTTGCACTGCATTCTAAAATACTCTTTTTGCATTTGAAAAATGTAAAGACAAGGCCAAGCTGTACATGTGAAACGAAACTGACTGATTGGCCTTTAGGAGTTTAATATGTGCTATTATGGCATGTTGCACATACATTTAAAGCAAGTTATCTTGAGAACTATTTCTACAGTTCCCATTGAGTTTCCCACTAAATTTCCCAATGTTTGCAAGCTTCAAGCTTTCAGTAAGAAAATTATGCATACCAAAAGCAAAACCTTTGGCCCCAAAAAAATATTTGGTACCACACACCTTGCTAACACATACATTATTACATCAGCATAATCCCTCTACAGCTGTGGCTTTATAGAAGTACAGCTTGGCCTTGTCTCATTGTGGACTTAATTATGTTCGGAGAAAACTGGACACAGCCTCCTCTATCAAGGGTCACAGTCCGTGTCCGCGTGAGGGGAGATACTGTCCTCAATCAGTTTGGCCTTTGGTTTGTCTCCATTCAAAACGCTTGGAAATATATGACGAAAACAAGTTCATTAACCACACCACGGTGCACAGAGTGGCGGACAGAACCGGCGAGGAGAGCGTTGAGACTGAGCTCTGCAGTAATTGGGACTATTAGACACTACAGGAGGCAATGAGCAATATCTTAACACTTGAGTGGGCCAGCTCTGCAGCAAAATATGGACATCCTACACAGTGCTTGTTAAGAGCACATTTTGATGTGACCATTTGCAGGCCTTATGAGTACATTTCACAGTGAGAACTGTGCGATATGGCAGGAAAAATCACGTTAGGAGCGAATCTGTGACAATACGCTTTTTTGATGGACTTTTTCATATGCAGCTCAATGCTCAAACTTAGAAATTTCAGAGACAAGTGTGAAAAGGCCGATATTTTTTGTTTACCACTTCAAAGAAAGAATCTTACACAAGTAGAAATAGAGTGAAAAATGTGTAATTAAAATGTTTTGTCAGATTGACTATCGGACAAAGTTGATTGTAAAATATTGTTAAAAAACGTGAAGCAATCTATGTTTGTTCTCAAGGAAAAAACTACTATCTCCTCAGCCTTTCTATGTTCTGATATGCATGGTCAAATGCAAAACCATCTGGGACTGGATTGGTTCTCGATTCTTCGGACAATGAAAAAGGTGACCAATCAAGAATTGAGAACACAGAACTCTCTTTGCACAAATATCCTAAATGATTGCGGTCCCATGATGTGATATCTTGTTTTTGTATAGATTGTATGAGTTCATGAGTTAATCTACTTACTGTGAGAAATAGACCTAAATAGGTTATTCAAAGGCTTTTAGTTTTTTCTGCTGCTAGTTAAGAGATTCTTTATTCGTCCCACAGTGGGGAAATTTCAGAATTAAATTTGACCATACAAGGCTCATGTAGTGGACAATTCTGTGGTTCTGGCTGGTCAGGCAAGTAAAAACAACAGTGACGGCTTGATCTATGACACGCATGAATAATCATCCATCCATTTTCTTCCGCTTTATTTGTTGCTGGGTCACAGGGCGTTGAATTGTATAAAACCTAAAGCAATGTCAATCTGCCTGCCACTTTAGGCTATGTGGCCAGCTGCTCAAAGCTTAATCGACTTTTTTCTTTGCACTAGAATGCATATAAAGAACTATCGATGTGTACAATGGGAAATGTCTTGATCTTGATTCTTGTGAATATAAATAACTGCTTGAATCACTTTTATTTGTACATGAGATATTTGTATTTTATCTGTAATAGCTCTGTGCGTTTTGCGTTTTTCCCTCCATTTCTCCCGTAACCGGAGGGACATGTAAACTGCATTCAATTTGATCACAGCACAATACAACATCACCTGCAGACAATTTGACAGACCATTGATCCAACAGTACCATATAATCCCATCACATACAGCATTCTTGATACATGTTTAGAGGTATTATGTGTGAAATAATGTGTGGGGAATGGCCCGCAGCAACAGAGCATAGCAAAGGAGAGAAACAAGCGAGGTGCAGCACTCACTCACATCGTGCCTCCCCTCTCCTGGAAACGGTGTATACATAATTCACACAGCACTGGTCAACAATACAGGGATCAATGAGTCCAGAACACAGGGTAAAGAGGTGCAACTAAAAACAAGTTAGAAGCACCGGTGAGGTCACTATAGGGAGAATCCTTGGACTTTGTTTTATAGACCTCATTATAAAGATTTTTTTTTTTTCTTTATGGACAATGCTAAACTGGTAGCTCAATGAAGCTCAATAGGGAAGTTTTCCATCTTTCTCCCGTTCACACACATTGAAAACTATTCTTGCTCTGTGTCAAATTTACTATTTTGGCCTTAAAATAGTAAAATAGGCCAAAGTTTGGTACTCTCTGTGGTGTTCTGGTATTTTTATTTTCATGATATTGTCTTTGTATATCGGGTAATGAGCCCAAACTATTGACCAATCAGGTGCTTTCTGTCCCTTATTGGCTCTTGGTTGCTCAGTTGTTGCTATCCATAAATTTGCATGGATTTGGCAAAACAAATCCTGTTGTTTTTATTGCTAGCTCTGATTGGCTTCTTCTTCGGCACTGGGTAAATCCCGTACTTCTACATTCTATGATTAAGGAGTGGACAGTCAAAAAAGAGGAGAAAGTATGTGGAGTTTAGATATCACACCAATTCTTCATTTTTTATATCATAACATTTGAGCTGTTTGATTAAAAACTGGCAGAATATTCAATGTATGCTCATGAATTATTCCAATCAAGAAACGTTATAGACCATAACTATTCTTGTATAACTGCCCACCTAAATTTTAATCTGCCCTCCCAACTTCAGTTTTCCAGAACTGGCCTGGGTCAGCAGCAGGGTGAAGTTCACAACATTTAATTTCCATCTTGTAATTATATGCAATTGTAAAAATATAGGCACGTTATGAAATCTATTGCTACATAATTATATATTGCAATAAATGATCATACTAAAACTAACTTATGCCAGACACAAAATAACCCCAGAGCGGAATAAACTGCAGATAAAGCCATTATTCAATAAAACAGGTAAAATGCAGAGACAACAAAACATTGCTCCAACAAATATTTGGAAGCTGTTTTATATTTCCACATAGCTGATCATTTAGGACTAAAACAAAAATGTGATTTCCCGGCTACAGCATGAACTATAGAATGATGGTTACATGTTTTCAGGTACAGGTGTACCAGTAAGGCAAGGAAAGTTTACACAGTTCACACAGTTCATACACACAGTTCATACACAAGGCAACTCAAAGTGCTCAACAAAACAAAATAAAATGCATGTTTTTCAGATATGCTGCTTACAAACAAACACACACAGGTCCCTTTGGGGGGAGGTAATTAATAAAACGTAAAAAAAAAATGAAAAAAAGAAAATCGAGATTGCATTCAAAAACTTTTAGTAGATGACCTAGAGAGCAGAAAAACTTCGACAACTGACCAAACAGACAAACACTTCTCAAAAATTGTGAGAAATGATTGGGAGTTTTCCATCTCTGCCTCAGTGTTTGTACGCTGCACTTGATAGATGCTAACCATTTTCTCACAGTGCAACAAAAGTCTTTTCTATTATGAGAAGCTGTGGTTGTATTGATGTCTCGTGTCAACCCCATTACTCACGAACCCGCTGCATATAATTAGGATGACTTCGAGTGTGCCTTCTTTGCGGCTTTTCCATACATCACCCATTGTAATTATGCAACAAGCAACCGATCGTGCCATAAGACAACAGGAAATGCCATCATTGTTATAGTGTATACGGGTGGGGTGCCTCTGCGTTCATATTAAAAATGTCTCCCCCTAAGGATCGAAAAGATTCAATATAAGCATGAGGAGTATGAGGCAATAGTGTATATGGTCTACCCAGGCGTAAAATTAAAGACTCTTGTCTCTGTGGCAAACATAAATCTAAAGGGGAGCGGGAGAGGATGGAAAAGGGGTGTAATAAAACTAAGAAATGGTTGATTTGTTCCGTGATTTCACAACTCTATCTACAATAATTATGTGTGTATGGATGTCCATTTGATCTACTATCAACAATTACGAATGGGCTGTTTTGCAGAAGAATTAACAATATATTACATTTGATTAGACTGAATGACTTTGGAATACACTGGCGGCATAGAGAGATGCCTATGTATACAATAGTCTTTATTTCATCAAAGAACACAATATATTCTAATACATTATATGATATAATAGTTCAATAAGTACATTTTTGAGATTACATTACCATGTTATTTGAGCAGTAATAAAAGTACAATGCAGATGGAACAAACAGCTTATTTTGAAAGATTTAAACAGTTGAATACACCCCAATTTTTTTTAAAAGATACCCAGTGCTTTGTACCATGTAAGGGTACAAAGGTGGAGAAAAAAAAGTTATTTTGTTCTTGTAACTATGCACAATGTAATTCATCCATCCATCCATCCATTTTCTTCCCCTTAATCCATTTCTGGGTCGGGGGGGCGGCAGTCAGAGCTGCACCCAGTACACATAGCACCAGCCGCTCACTGATCCTCCTGCAGGTGGTGAGTCCACAGGAGCTGAGATCTTTTCAGTTGGGGCTTTGGGCAATGTAATTCATGAATAATCTAAATTTGCATCAAAAAGGTACAATTTATTTACCTGCACCAAAAACAAATAATGTTCAAAAAACTGAACCAATAACATGTAGAGAAAGTATGTACAAAATACCCCCCAAATCTTCATCTGTTCGTCAAGGTCCTCATTCAACTAACACATATCATGATATTTTTCATATAAGTATTGAGCCAATCACACTGCAGCAGCATAAATGGCTTCTCTGAGTGTTTCTCATGGCTATAGAGCCTACATGTAGCTCCTGTAAGTCATAGCTGCGGGCTCACAGGCCAAAGTGCGCCTCATCCGTCTTTCTCTGACACTATCAGGCGCCAAGGCAAAACACTGAGCTGCTAAAATGGTTTTATTGTAAAATGTGAAGCAAAGATATGTCAGGGGCAAATTGACGGCTGCTGATGCATGGCATGTACCCACCCAGAGCTTTTATCTCGCACACACTGCGGCTTTATTCTGAAGTCACAGGCGAAATGTGCACACAATACTAAAGAAAGGGAATTTTAACACAGGCACATACAAGGAGACTGAAAATAATTTTTGCTCTTCTATATACACATTACTGCCACAAATCAATATTGAATTAGATTCTCCCTTTTTTATTCAACCTAAAAAGGCAAGTATGCATCGTAGAGAAAAGCATGCTACATTCAGTGCCTTGAGAAACATCTACAATACAGTATTAATAAAGGGATTGCATAATAGTGGTTATTTGTACTTTTGAACAGTGATAAAAAACAAACTTCTATTCATACCTTATATAGCAGGTTAAAGCAAGGATTATACATACATATTATGATAAAAATCCATATGACTCAGTGGTGAGAAAACCCTGGTCCGATGGGGGAAAACATTGTAAATTAGGTCCGGCCTCAGACAGCAGGAGAAGTTTGCCCATGCCTGATCAAACTAGTTACTCACTTTCAAAATAGTTGGGTGATTTTTGGCCTCTGTCACGTGTTTGGATCAGCTTTTTAAGACAGAAAAGTGAAAAAGAGAGCGCCAACCTCACTCAGCTTTCAGCCATCAAAATGTGACTCACTTTGTTACTAAGACTCTTTCTGTTGGGACAAACATGTGATATTTATGAAATGCAAGTTAGGGTCCGTTACTGTTCTCCAGGCAGTATAAATTCAATTCAAATGTGTTCGGATTGAAAATGACTTCTGCAAAGCAAGTAATAAAACAATTTTCACACAATGTCCAGACGACAACAGCCACTCCTGCTGAATGGGGGATTACACTGATTAGTTTATGTTACAAAGTTATATATATGTATTAGCAAGCATCCTCAATAACAATGCAAAAGACAAATAGCATTCAAATGATCCTCAGCCTTTTCCTTCCGTCATTTGCTCTTTTACCTTGGCCTGCATGGACATAGACCATCAGGTGACTAATCATGTCTGACTTTTAATATCTCGGCTCCATCAGGTATCAGTCATCCTATAAGCCTTCCTTCTACCAATAGCCACTTTGCTGTGAAGCATAAGCTCAAAATCAATACTGCCTGGCACATTCTCACTCTCCAGGACTTCGAATGAAAATAAAAACACAATTCAATATCAATCACTTCTGGGCCACTGAACAGACAAGAAGCTGCAACATTATTTTTAACGAATGCAGACTAGCGCCATCAAACCATTGGAGTTTGTTGGATCTTTCAGGCCAGTTGATGCTGAAAGGAAGCAGATGAAGCAGCAGTAGAAGATGTATGTAATGCAGTTAAAGTAAAAGCCCAGTAAGCAGGAAATTTAAGAGGGGCCTGGGGAAGATGGTATTACAGCAGACGCTTTGTGGACAATCTGCTGAACACAGGAAAGATATGGAGAACATCAGTGGGCGCGGTGTGCGGGGCGATATGGAACCAAAGAGTGAGGCCACAACTTACAGATGAGAAATAATTACTATATGTGCTATCATTTGCTACAAGTCTGCGCTTGGTTTTGCACAAACGTGTACTCAAAATTCTCCTAAATTAAAATCCAATAATGAATTATTTGCCATCACAATTGAGATAAGTCTGTTGCCAATGTGCAGCTCTGGTTTGGAATAGATAACTATGTAGTGTACTGGGGATGGGCTGCACAAGCATGGGCCGTTGTGGTTGCATTTCTCTTCTTGATGGTTCTCCGATCCTCTAGCACTACGGTTTCATCATATGTACAATTCATAACTATAAGATCGGTTGTTTGAAAGGTTTTCTCTGCTGTGGGACCCCTGCACCAGAAAGTTAAGACACCAAGCTGTCAACTCTTGGAGTGACAAAGTTGTTTATAGTTTTTCCGCGCCAGTCACGTGACCGGGTGGCACTACAGCATAGAAAGCTACCTGGATGCTAGAGAGTTAGCTACTTTTAGACGTTTGGAGAGAGGTTTTACTAAATGAGAGGATAACAATTCATAAACAAATTTAAGTTATGCAACTACTTTCACTGCATACTTCCTGTTCCACCTTTACCGTAAGTAACAGCAAAAAGTGGCAACCCGCTTTTAATGTGTGGCAAAAATGCCGGGCCACTTTACCGCGATGAAAAACACCACAAACCCTTCTTGAGTGAAGGGTCCCGGGTTTTCTATGAAGTAAGAATACATGTCTCCGAGTCCCAGTCCCAGCAGATCGGTGCCAAAAGAAGTGAGTATGACCAATGTTTCTTCTCGTCATCCCAGATCTCATATGGACTTTGAATTTGTTCAGGTCGGTCTCATATACTTATTTTTAGCTTGTCTTTATATCTCCTCTGATCTACTTGCGTTAAAGAGCATATATACAGTGATATTCGCCCACTGAGTCTTTTAAAAGTACTCGTTGTATCCATGCTTCAGTATGTGCTGCTCTGTCCTCTTGCCACCCGGCGAGGGGCGCATGCGCACGCGGGTGTAAACAAAGATCCTCCTATTGGGTCAAATTCTACAAAATTATAAACCTTTTTTAAAGGACTTTAGGTATATCAAATTAACAGTAATACACAAACCACAAGTCTCTCTTCAATTTCAATAAGAGTATATTGACAACAGATATTTTTTGCATTAGTTACAATATATTACACTTTTAAAGGATACAGATTATTCCTCTCATGCTTGTCTACATTGCATGTCTGTGCACTGCTGCTGTTCGGAAAAGGGGCTTAAGCGCTCCTCTCGTCTTCTGCATGCTTCTCCCTGTGCTGCTGTCCGCAGTTATACACTGAAACCCACAACTTATCCCCAGTAATACTTCATGATATTGACTAAAATACATTTACTGACAGTTCTGTGGGAAAAAATACAGTTTGTTTTTGAATTTTACAGCATGTTTTGCTGCATGTCCTGCGTGTCATGTAATGACTCTGTTTTTACATGTCTTTACTCACTCTTCAAATGTTAACATGATTACATGAAATAGGGATAAGTAAAGGGGGAAGTCTCTGGAGGTGGTAGGTGCATATCTATGTCACTGAATTTTAAATGGTCAAATATTGATAATATAAATAAAAATAACAAGGGCAAATTGCTTTTAACCGTACATAGGACCAGACATATACAGTGTGTGTGATGGCCCTCATTATCACTGCAACCTTGAGAGCAAAAAGAGCATTTGGATCAAACTCATCTGTAGCTTTTGGGTTGTGCAGAACCATCTTATATTTGACCAGCTAAATTCTCAGGAGTAGACAGAACAGACGTTCAAGAAAGCAGCCTGGCATATGTTGTTCCATTGTTCCATTGTTATTTCAATATTAATCGCTTTAGATTTTGTAATCTTTATTTAACCAGGTAAGCCCCATTGCGGTCAGAATCTCAGACTGGGATCCAGGCGATATTTGTGTGTGATGATAATTAATCATAGTTAAATCAGCCCTTATCTGTAGCTATGACTGTCATGTGTGTCTGTGGGTCTTTCATCTTTTCGATTTCCTACAGCCGTTTGTTTTAATCCTGAGCTCATGTGTGACTCATCTCCGGGTTTGGATCTGTATTCTTATTTGTTTGTGTTCATAACTCTATCTAGTTTAGTTTTTTTTAGTTTAGTTTATTTCTTATTTGGTGTCTTGCACCTAAAGATGCCCGGCCCGTATGGGCTTATAAGACACAAAAATGTAGCAGACATCAGAAAAACATCAAACAAAGAGTGTTCTCTTCCGTTGGAGCCATGCACTTAACAAAAACTTAGACAAATGAAATGGCTTATACTTGAATAGAAACTTAAGCTTTTCCTCATCAGACAGTTCAAACAAAAGTTCAGCAACATCAGACAGTTTGCAAAATAATTGCCTTCTCAGATCATGGTACAAAGGACTAGGCCTGTCACGATAACAAATTTTGCTGGACGATTAATTGTCTCAGAAATTATTGCGATAAGCGATTATATTGTCGTTCTGAGATCATTTGCATCGATTAGAATGATAATGCAGGTACACCTTTTCAAAGAGAATAAACTTTTATTTTTAACGAATATTTAACGCTAGAACACAATAAATTAACAAACAACCAAAAACAATAAATAACATAGACTCAGTCTCTTAACAAAAAATGACCAGGAATAAAACTGCCAGGACCTTTGTAAAGAAAATATGAAACAGATGCCTCAAATGTCAATAATTTCTCAGACTTTATGACAGATTACAAGAAAGAAATACCAACATGTTGACTTTGTGTGGCTTAAGACAGGATCTCTCAGGAGTAGTCCCACCTCCCCACACACCACCAGGCGAATGACAAGTGACTGACATGTGGGTTCACCAATGGGGCGTACAGAAGTCCTGCTGCGGTAGCGCCCACCGGAAGTAGCGGGGCGGGCTTTGATGCTAACAGCTAAGCTAGCGGGTTTTTTGTGTAAAGTTCTACTCCAAGAATGCAAGTCTGCAGCATCTCTGTGTTCAGAGACCTTCTAGAGACTTTATATAACAGCAGTATGTGTTCACGGAGGTGCGCCATAAGTTTATTTTATTGGTATGGTACGGTACTTCTGCATCGGCGAACACGCTAACGCTAGCTGCGCTAGTATAGTCACTAATCAAGCCTGAATGAGAGCTCAGCTGCCGGCATATGTTCACAACTACTGTGTCCCCCATTGTCAATCCTGGTTAAGTCCTGGTTTAGGTCCTGTTTTGGCTGTATTTTGTATTTTTGAGTAATTTCCGTCTGCTTGCTAGACCGCTAGTGTTCCCCTGACCACTTTGCGGCTCTCTGACCCGAGAGAGACGGGGGAAACAAACAAGCATGCAAATGGGATTTATCGCGGCCAGAAAAGTTATTGAGCAAATTTTATTTATCGTGCGATTAATTGATTTATTGACTATCGCGACAGGCCTACAAAGGACAATAAAAGACAAAATGCAATTCATTTTCAATATCATTTAAGTGACACAAACAACATGTCCGCTCCTCCTCTGGGACCGAGTGAAATCGTCCTGTCTCTAGAGCCAGGGGCAGGGTCCCAGACCTCAGTTGAGCACAGACTGACCTCTGACCTCTGGTCAGGTTCAGGGTATCTATAATGTATCTATAATACAATTGATCCAGGAACCACCTCTCCAACAAACGTTCTGACTATATTGTGAATGGCCCATACTAGGGCTGGGACAACGCGTCGACGTAATCGATGACGTCGACGCAAAAAATACACCGACGTATAATATGCGCGTCGGTGCGTCACACACAAAACAAAGATGGCGGCGAGCGGTAGCAATGTGAGTGCCGTGTTAGAGAAGTGCAAGCCGGTGTAACGCTGAGATACACTGCCTTGAAGAGATGCACAGCCTCAGCTGTTTATCATGTAATGCAAACCTGCGCATGCGCGTCTCACGGCAGCCGAAGCAAACCAAGATGGCGGACCGTGAATTTCTTTAAAAGTTAAAATACGAACGAATTCAGACACGAATGTCACTTTTAATGCAATTTGAGGCGAGATGTTGATGGTTCCGTTTTGTCACATGTGGGTTTTAAGAGTCAAAGTTTCGTGCAAAGTTTAGTTTAAGCAGTAAACTGCGCCTGTTGAAACCACAAAGCTAATGTTTTCATAGCAGTCCGCGGCTGCTGACGTAGGCTGATGACGCGTCCTGTGGCAACTCTACAGCTTACAACTAGTCTGTCTTTCTTTGTATCAAACGGAATATTGGCGCCCGTAATAGCCCCTACATGTATTATTCACTGTCATGTATATGGACATTTTTCAACATGTGTTCAATATCCTTAATGTGTTTAACTGTTGATTGATTCTCTGATCTGTGTTGGTGACTTCAATGTTGTTTTAAGTCCTCTGAGATGACTTCTACTGTATTCTTTCAGTAACTCTAAAAGAAAGAATGACTGGTTGACCTTTTTATTTGCTACACAATGCATTGTTTTTCTCTTGTACACTCTTACTTGAATTTTATTTTTGAATTTTGAGTTTAATAAAAAGGTGAGTGGCAGAGTTTTGACTGTTATTTTTATATGAATGAAGAATTTAAGAGATGCACTTTAATTAATGGACTTCAGTAATATAGGCCTATGTGTCTTCAACCCAAATGTTAAACTCTGTTGGTTCAGGAAGGACGCCATGACAGGCTGATGGCTCCCACTGTTTTTGCTGGAAAAGCACTCTTTGTTTAGCTTAAAGCCTTCAAGTTTACATTGGTTACTGTTTTCTTTTAGTTGCTCTACACAAGTATTTGGCTGAACTTTTTCATATTTTTATTGAATGCTAAGCATCAAATGTTTGTTTCAAGAATGATAAGATGCACTTTTTTCAGTAAGCTGTGTTTTCAAGGCTTTAAGGTTTTATGCTACCTCTAAGAATGTCTTATTTTTGAATTTTAAGAGCAAGCAATACATATTTTTTGTGAAGGAATTCATGTTTTTTTCATTAAAATATTTAAATCAACATGTATACATCAATATTAGTCAATTAATGGGGAGATAATCGAGAATTGAATCGAAGCGAAATCGAATCGAAGCGAAAAAAATAATCGTTAGATTAATCGATGCATCGAAAAAATAATCGTTAGATTAATTGTTTAAAAAATAATCGTTTATACCAGTCCTAGCCCATACATATCGGTTGGCTACATCATGTCAACAATTGGCCATAAATCTCAACCACAAAGGGACATTTTGTCTGAAACAAATTTATGGGTAAATACTTTAGGACGATGGATGAGGATGTGTTGAAGTAGGTTATAGTATGCGTTTTTTATGAATTACATATTTTGAGATGAGCAATTCATAAAACAATCGGTCCGACATTTATAACGAATGCCCCATAAATATTGGCAAGAGCAGGCTTATCTGTTTCTGCGAATTCTTAACTATTGGCAACAGCCTTGGCCATGAAAATACAGCAATAACAAACACAGCAACTGAGAAACAGCTAATCTAAATTGTATTTGTCTCTCAAGATTGCAGAAAGACTAGGCGTGCTGAAAACATCCTTCTATTTATCATCACACCAGCTGATGATTTTCACAGTCAATAGAAACTCCCCACGATAACGAGCCGACATAGGCCCTCAAATAAGGTTTTTGTTAACAAAGAGGCTACACTACCAGAGGTGCAGGCTTAGCCATCCTTACACTCCGGCCAATCATAATACTCCTGCATGTCACATCTGGGTCTGGTCCCTGTGTTTGCAGTTACATCGGTTGAATTCCATCCGACCAATCAGCGAGCGCGGTAGAAGGGTGTTGTTGTTAGATGTGGGTGACGTCAAGAGTTTGCGCCGAACGGGCAGGTTTGGCAATGGCGAAGAATGTGATAGTAAAGTATTCTGTTCTGGTTCTATCAAGAAATTGAAGCCGGAGAAAGAGGAATGTTTAGCAAATGTAATAGGTGGTAAAGATTGTGGCGCTACTCCCCGTTAGCAGCAAAGGAGATGGCTATGCTAAATGCTAAATGCTAACGACTCACTCGGGCGCATTACATACGTCACGGTAAACTCAGATCCAATCGTTTCAATCTGCAAAAGGAGTGAACCCCTCCCACCTGTAAACGGAGCTCAATGGCGCACCTACAGATCTTAGTACGAAATGTAATTAGTACTATGGTGTGGTACGACCAGGCTACCAGAGGTGTGCAGTAGCTACTCATTAGTCAACTTTCTGATCCAAAGTGGTCAAGCGAAACACAATTATTTTAAATGTTATCACTATGCAAACTAAAATATAAAATATGCTCGTTATTTCTTCATCAGTTACATTATTTCCATTGGTTTTGACCTCAAGCAGAAATCCCCTTGTATTGTTTCGACCTCTTAGTCACTGGTGCCAGACCGACATGCCCGACACTTCCGCTGCTGAATGCATGTTCTCAAACAATAGTGCATTTTCCTCAGCCAGCTGTCATTTCCTCCATCGATAACAAACTAAGTGCTAAAACACAGCAGTTGAGTGATTTATGCCTACGGCCCATTGATGACCTCATTGTTAACGGCCCATAATTCAAACTCTGCATTCATGCTGAACATTTCATATTATGACTCATCTACATACACTTTTATCCCCATTATGTCTATAGACAGCAAATCAAATCAATCTCACGACCACCAATTCTTTCCAAAATGATGGATCTACTTCAACTTATGTGTCAATGGTTTCATACACTGGATATTTGAGTATTTTCACATGTGCAGTGTGTTTTTGCATTTTCTTTGGTTGGGACAGTGCATGTTAATGAACACACCTCTCCAGATTGTAGCCTTGGGCCAATTTGCATCTGTTGTCCCACAGTCAGACTCACTGTACATTTTGTACATGTTTTTAGTGGTAGAGTAAAGGAATACACAACACAGGCACAGAGAGAGCACGCACAGAATTGGAAATACATTAATTGGTACATTTTAAGTATCTAGAGTTAAATGCAGATGTATTTGCCCTGAGGCAACACAGAAAATATGAAATTAGGACCTTGGTTACAGACATTTGCAAGGTGGACTTACTTTCACCATTTACTCATTTGTAGAAAAAAGAAAAAAAAGAGAATACTACATTAAAATGCAGCTTGCAATAAATACATACAAACAGGTTATCTTATCTTGTTTATATATCCTTAGTAGAAATAAAATATGCTGTGGTTTGAAACAATCATTGCTTATGATAGACTTTGTAATTTAAATTCCAATAAAGTTAATGTTATCTACTGAAATCTATCTTATCCCTGTTCCCTCCACACACATGCACATGCACACAAACACGCTCGCAAACAAACACAAACACGCACAGACACACTTGACTACGGCCGAAACGGGGAGGCAGAGGTTCCTGAACAAGAAGTGCTATTGTCAATGATTTCCTGTTGCGACCAAAATAATCGGCGGACCTTTGAGCCAATGCCCTACAATCAGCGAGGCCTTGTGTTCAGCTCACTTATGCGCAATGTGTGGCTAAATACAACAGCTGCAGGCCCTGGCTAAACTCCGAGTGTCTATAGCAGTAATTGATGTATGTTTGGGCTATCGGGAACAAACACATGGGAGGAGAGCTTGTGGAGGAGGTGGGGGGTGCGGTGGTGACAGGGGGCACAGTGAGGTGAAGGGCAGCCAGGAGAAGCGCCGGACCAGAGCTGCAGTGTTGACGGTTAGGACAAGTGTTTTCTTTGTAGCGGAGAGGATAATGGGCTCAAAGAGACGGAGACGTTTGAAATGGAACAACGAGCTGCAGATATGTGGGTTCACAGAGGCAGAGTTGTTGAATAAAGGGTATTAGATTAGAACAGGTAGAATTTTTGGGTCTTTTAATAGTCAGAAGAACTGAGGAAGTTCTAATGGAATAATATAATGATTTGTGGTGGGTAAATATACAGTATCTCGAAATATAAAAGGCCTGTCTGTTCTATTCTGACTATTCTATTCAAATTAGCTCCGAGCTACGCCACGACTACATCACAGTCACTTTGACAGATATCTTAGAACACTAATCGTCACCTTTGAATAAGTTGCTGCAAAAATCATAATAGAATGGAACACATATACACACTGTACAACAATAGGGCGATCTTTGTTTACGTCTTTGTTCAGATCTTTGTGCGCAGGCGCGACTGGTTGGTTAGCAAGATAAAGTAAAATACCTAATTGTAGAGGGGGAGAAAATCCAAGAAGGTTATTGGGAAATTTACATGCATTTTAACTTCAAAAGGAGCCTAAAAGAGCTTTAAATATATGACATTGAAGTGAATGAAACCCTATATAAGTCTTGAGACATTTGGTTTGACTCTCTTGTGCCCAGGCCACATACATGCTGGGAAGACTCACAATAGGAAGCCCTGGACTCTTCAGTCAGCTGGAGACTTACGATGCTTTTGTATCAAGAAAAGTTGTGCCAATCTCTTCAGTGAAACAGTAAGCTGTGATTGTGCTAAAAGCAGTGGTCAGACCTGGTCACAGGCACAGCGTGATTCACATCTCCTCTGGGTGATTGCCAAGGAGAATGGCGAAATCGTTACTGCAACTGCACAGTCGGGTAAGTCTTCATTGATCAGTATCACTCATTTATGTATGTATTTATTTTTGGAGATGTAGTATTAGTGGCTCTCAAAAAAGACAATGACTAAAAAATTTTATATTAAGCAAATTTGAAAGTGTAGGATGAACTTCGCTGACAAACAGTCAACTGTCAATCCAGGATTTCTTCTGAGCGTCCCGGTTTAATCTCCTGATCACCCGCGACATTTTTTTTTTTTTTTTTTCAGAAAAACCTTTCATCAGGGCCGTCGAATGAACCATCTGCTTTCGCTAAATCCTCCTTCAAATGTCCAAAATAACCAAACTATAAATAAGATATTAGGGCTGGGCGGTATAAACGGTATAAGCGGTATGCGGTATAAATTTGGCCCACGGTAGAGATTTTTGTTATACCGGCATATTGCGATAGGTCATTATGTCATCAAATTGCGCAGGCTCTGACACCAGCAGAAAGCACCAAAACAAACCGGCATTCAGCAGCATTAGCCTAGCAGCTTTAGCCTAGCAAACACCACTAGAAACAACAGCACGGCTTTCACACCGTTTTTCTGTCTCTGTATTGGTCACAGCGGCCCCAGCGGAGGTAAATACACACACAGCAATCACAGTTTACATGTCTACCTTTCGGCCAATGAGTGTCAAAGGGGCGTAGGCTCGAAGCGCCATCGTGAGCCGAAATAGATCCATGCTTGTGCCGTGTCCGCATCATCTCAGAAGTTTTGTAAAGTTAGCGTCCGATTCAGACTTCCGCGGTCCATAGATCACGAAAGCTACTTTGTTAAACAAAATTAATTGTGCCAAAATGAGCATTTACATCAATTGTTCAAATCAAATGCGCTGTTTTAATGCAGATAAATCCATTGAATCATCCAGTTCACAGCAAGCACTTAGGGAGCGTCAACAAATGGCAAGACTAGCTTTGTAAACGAACAATAGCTTTTACTGAAGCCATGCATACGCACTAAACTCTGACACTATAAATAATGACCATGTCTAACTGCTACAGATATTATATAATGTATTTTATATTTTTATATTATTTAAAATTGCTTTCACAGTTAATGGTCTTTACTGTAACATACATAAATAATGTATGTTACAGCATTTGTCTCTCACCTGATTTTCAAACTCAAAAAATATATATCAGATTCTAATGTATAGATAAGTAACAATCTTGACTATTTTATGCAAGAACCTGCTAAACCTATATTGAAATTCACACACCAAATTATACCGTGATGTATACCGTCTACCGTCTGTGACCCAAATCATACCGCGATATGAATTTTAGGCCATATCGCCCACCCCTATAAGATATGCTCTTTTTTGCCATACAATCATATGACACAGTGCTGAAATGAATTAAACAAACAATGACGTCACGGAAGATCCTCTTTTTGCAATCAATGAATGCCAGTAAGAGCACTGTTACTAAAAGGACTTTAGGAATGTTTCCAGAACGTTCTTCAGAATAGAATTGAATAAAGAATTAGAGCGAAATGAAGAACCTCCACAACAAAAAGATGAATATTCCAAACAAAAGCTCTGTACTCTGAATAAAGATACTGTCTTTATCAAAATAAAATGTGTCTAAAAGTCCATAATTACAATTAGTAGGACAACAACCGGCACCTAAAATCCCCAAATCAAATTATTTTCTCAAGTCTCAATACCGCAGAATAAAACGTCCTTACTAGTCATGAGAGCTACACTGCAGAAAACTGGCTGTGGGCTAAACCTGGGATTGGAAAGAGCGGCGTCTGGTCTAAGTGAGTTTCACACATTAGGAGCAGGTGGACTGATCTGCCAGTTGAAAAAGACAGTCCAGTCGGGTTAAACTTTGAATAGGGCCGAAAGAGGGGAGGAGGTGTTAACACATGACCCAGTGGTTTAGGTGGGAGCTGAGAGAAAGGAGCAATGATCCGGCCTCATTATTTCTGCACTGTAGAAGAAAGAAGAAGAAAGTGGGGGAGAGAGCATTTAGTGGAAGAAAGTCTTTTGAATTAGGTTAAACTCGCCGCACAAAGGCTAGGAATGTGAATCGTCAATACTACATTAAGAAATACTGCTTTCTGCTGCTGAAGTTTATTAGTCATTGTGGTTTGGCATTTGTGATATTCAATTAGAAGATACTAATTTATTTGTGAAAGATTAGGAACATCTTACCGTAGTAACTCAAAAACAAATTAGATGAGTGCTAACAGTAAGTTGGGGCCATTGGGAAAAGATTATTTATAACTGTTTTTATGTCAGTCCTATTGAAAACAGCTGTATAATTTAACGTAATACAGCAACAACTCGTATAAAGACAAAACTTTTATAAGGTAGTGTGATTGCATTGGCCTCTGCAGGGCAATATGAACATACATATTTCTATTCTCAACGGTAACCAGACGTGACAATGCAAATGGAGTCTCCAGGATCACCAATGATATGCCTGCTTGTCTTAATATTCAATATGTTCTTGTTATTGTCTGCCTGGATTTGATCGTGTTGCCTGTCACGGTTTATTTTCATTATCTCTGAGATTGGGATGTGATGTTCAACAGGCAGCGATCCTCCTAAATGGCAAGCCGTTCATATTACAGGGTTATAGCTACTGTTATTGGAGCCACCCAAATCCAAACCAAATATTGTGTTTCATTAGGTGGAGACACATCTCAGTCAATTCCCCTCACACGTATCTTTTTACAATTTTTGTTTACCACATTAGGTTGAGACAAATCAGTGACCCAATTAAGAGAGGACACTGAATGAACCCACTGTCATCTGTTTGTGTGGCTATGCTGTTGCATACAGAGATGCTTCAGGTGCCTTAGCATAGTATTGTATTATTATAATGATGACCCCATAATCTTTGGCACATCTTGTATTGTATTGCCAGTCCCTCTAAAAGACCACGATAAAAAATAGCAGTAAATGACATCAATGAATAACATTGAGGATCCAGGGTATGTAGCATCTGCTGTTATATCCATCTATTTTCTCTCCAACATTCTGTAATGAATTAAGATATTGTGTTAAACGACCCGAACACAAAGAGTTTCTCACTCACAGCCACACAAAACAGTCAGTAATTCATGTGGCAGTGCGCACAGCAGCCACCCCAGCGGAGACGCACACCAAATGACTACAGAGGGTCACAACAGCAGCAGAATCGTTGTCAGCCTAAATGTGCTTTGAATTCACCCAAAAAGAAACGCACCTTTATTTGCACGCCCCAGAATTTCACAGTGGAGATTGCAACCTGGGAGGGGGCGACAGTAGCTCAGTTGGTAGAGCATTGGCCTTTGGGCCTGAAGGTCGTGGGTTCGAGCCCACCGTAAGACCTACTTCACGACTCCCACTGATGACTGCTGTCGTTGTGTCCTTGGGCAAGACACTTAACCCTACTTTGCCCAAAGCCCCAACTGAAAGATCTCAGCTCCTGTGGACTCACCACCTGCAGGAGGATCAGTGAGGGGCTGGTGCTCTGTGGACTGGGTGCAGCTCTAACTGCCACCCCCCGACCCAGAAATGGATTAAGGGGAAGAAAATGGATGGATGGATGGATGGAGATTGCAACCTTTACTTTGCAACTCCAAGGTCATAGCCGAGCGCTGTTTGTCAGTCAGAACGATTGATTGACGAATGTAGAGAAGCACCTGCCATGCTGTTTTCATATTTACGCATCAATAGACACGCACATGGATGGACACGCGTGGATTTCTTTCCAGTTCAGGTCAAGTGAATAACCAAAGTACCTCAAATAACAAAACATGGCATCATGCTTTAGAATCTATAAATCGTCTCTGCAGATATAGTCTACAACTCAACACCACGCATGTGTAGACTATACGCACAGGCGGGTGCAAGGGAAATAATAGAGCTGAAGATGCATGGTTGATTATTAGTTGGCGACATATCCCTTATAGGAACGACGCCCATCCAGCCACAGACCACTGGACTGCTGTGCGAGATATACCAAAGCTTCAGTGAAACAGTCGCAGCAGGCCACATTCCCATGAGCATCCGTGAGAACCAAAGTGAGCACTGTGGCGAGATCGCGGGGAGACACATTTGCGACACGTCTATACGCATATTGGCAACATGTAACGCAATACCATAAGATACGCTTCCAATGCTTACCGTGAGTGCAGCGGAACCAATTGGGGCTGTGTGCATCCAGCGCAGTCAAGCCAGCGTTAGAATTCCCCAAATCGGACAGGCTGGCTGCCAACCCGGAGCAAGATGTGGCTGTCCTTTTCTGAAACGTGTAGAAAAGCGCGTCCTTCAAAAGCGAACAGTTGGCGTGATCGAGCACATATCCCAAAACAAGTCCAAAAAACGCGAACCCGCTGGAGAGGTGCAGCAGCGGCAGGGCTTTCTCTCTCCCCTCTCTCCGTGCGTATAAGCCTTCCCGTTCCCCCTCTCTATAGCGCTTTCTCAGACTTGGATGCGTCTGTGTGCCAAGGTCCAGGGACGCACGCTCACGCAAGAAGAGAGAGGGGCAGGCAGAAGAGAGCAGGGTCACAAATGACAAACCAATTTGGAGCCGAGGTGGATGCTCGGTTGGTCAGCCCCAGTGTGGAGGAGAGGCGCGTTGCATTGCGTTGCAGGAGGGCCGAGAGAGTTGGCGAAGGTGGGCGTGAAGAAGGGAGTATAGGAGGAATGAGGAGGGGGCTGTCACCGAGTCATCCGCTTGTCTGGATGGAGGATGCGGATAGCGAGAAAGAGAAGGGAAAGAGGGGAAACTGCACGGAGCGGGGAGGAAAACACGGAACTGGATTTGGCGCCAAATTATCTGGAGTTAGAGCTCCACCTACCGTATCTGTGTGGGCCACTGGTGTGAGCAGGAGACCGCCGTTTGTAGCAATACATGAACTGAAGGACAGTGCATGGTTATACCCAAGGCTGTATTGCTTATAATCAGGTTAAGAAAAATACAAAACGTTGTGCGCATGACCAGTAGCCCATTTGAAATTCTTTTTTTATAAGTAATTACCAACATATTACCATTTCTGTTGTTCCCTATGCCTTCTTGGCATAAAAAATAAAAGTATTTGTGTTGGCCATTCCCTTACCAAAGGTCATAGGACATAGCTAACTCTTCAGGTGTTGGGATTTAAAGTTCACATGACTGCCACTTGGCCACACTGGCATTACTGTCATGGAGACAAATGGGACAGGATTACCTCCAGTATACTTCTTCACAGGGGATGAGGAAGAGGCTTCAGTGCCTCAAGATCAGAGGGTGACATGCGCACTGCAATGCTCATTGCCAGTCGCGGGCATGACGCTTGGGAATAAAACATGCATAGCTCGTTATTTAGAATCTGATTGTTCCCTGATGTTGTTATGACCTTTTCTTCGGGGAGAGTGATTCCTCCATCAGCAGACTCACCTCATCCTGAAGGCGGAGCTGTGTGGAGACCTGTTGATCATCCAGTGGCTGCGATGGAGGTGAGCGGTGTGTGAGACTCCATGACGTCCGTGTCCTCTATGCGCCTCAGCGGAGATTAGAGGTTGTTTCATATAGGCTATGGCATGTCAAATCATCTTGTAATCACTAATCAGTGTCAGGGATGATTTTTAAAGTAGTGCTTAGCATCAACAGGTAGATACAGGATACAGCGTGAAGGACATCAAACACTTAAAAGTAGCCTGCATAAATCACGCGCACCTAATTCGATTCCTTCTTGTCCTTTTGTAAATCAAATCATGTCATTGGCCTGGTGCTTTAAAGCAGCACATGCTTTGCTTCAAGTTAAAATGGTCGGGAGGCCATGTGTCGCTGTTAATTAGCATCACAGGCCGATAAAGCCGTTTGGAGTCCTTTTAAATCCTGCTAAAGAGCATTAGGCGACAAGCAAGGCGCTTGTAGCAAACAAGCACATTGAATGTCCAGGTAAAATGATTAATACTTCCCGAGAGCGCAGAGAATAAAGCATGGAGGGCTTATTATGGATCCGTGGTCACAAAGGCAGACAGACCGATGTAATAAACATGTCAGGCAGATCTATAGGAGAAAGATCACTTTCACATGGTTGTGTTTGCATGTTGCAGGTGTTGTAGAAGAAGGAATACGATTCACCACCAAAGCACAACTGACTGCAATGGAAATTATGGGTAAGAACTAGAAGAACACACTTTCTAATCTAAATCTTTTTCATGTAACAGAAACCCAGTAACAAAACAAGTGGTGAGTATGACCCTGGTATTGTTGCACATGAGTACAGAAACAGGCCTGCTACAGAGACATTTTGGGTCAACTTTGTCACAAGCCTGATTTCCTCCAGTTCAATGACAGCTATTTCTCATACTGATTAAGTATATTTCAAATGAAGTTCAATAGACGGTTAATACATTGTTTGGTTTGACTATAAAAGTTAAACAGTATCTGGTCCTGAAGCACCCTCATAATGTAATATTTTGGACAAGGTTTGGTATTTTTTTGTATAAAAACAACAACCTTTTTAATCCCTTTCACATTTTAATGTTTATCTTCATCTTCCTGTTGTAAATGTGTGTGCAGATACTCTGTGTGCTCTTGAGGCTGTAGAGAGACTCCAGGCCAAACTAAATGGCAGAGGGGAGGCATCCATGCAGGACAAGCTCTTTGTGCTCAGGACAGTTCTGCAGAGCCCCCTGTTCCACCATATCCTGGACCTCCAGAAGGCTCAAAGGAAACCACAGCCGAAGGTAGGCTGTCATACTGTTCACAGGAACATTTGTGTGGGTGCTGCTGAAAGTAGTTTTGTGGAATCAAGGCAGTCGACAGAATCAAGCCCAAAATTCTCATCCAGTATTTGGGATGAGTAATCAGCTTACCTAAGCTTAAGTTAAAGCTGTGAGAGAGGAAGGATGTAGTGACTACAATTCTTCAAGGAATCATCAGCATCAAAATTAAAGATTACTTTTATTGATCCTCTCTCCACCATAGGCATTGTTACCATGACATAATAGACACAGTATCTGCCATATAGAGAGGTAAAACAAACATACAAAGTATAACGACATAAAAAAGATCATCTCTCATAAAAGACTATGATCAGCATGTGTTATTGATTTATTTTTATTTTATCTTTACCAGCCGCCTTTAACTCCTCTCTCTGCTTATATGCACTGTGCTCCACTGTGCTCCATAAACCTCTGGCTAGCTTGCATTACTCCTCCTTCCAACTGCTCTCTCCCATATCTCTTCCTCAATGCCTCTCCCAACTTCCTCATCCTGTCTATTTCCATTCCCTCCATCACTTCCACCAGCTCGTCCTATTGGTCTTTGTCTCCATATCTTTCCCCTTTTTAAATGAATGTCTCCAAGTCTATATCAAAACCCACTTCCATGCCTCTTTATCTCCATCATCCATTTCCTTCCCAATCTCTATTCTCACACATCCCTCAATCTTTTTCTCATTTATCCATCCCATTTCTATCCAAGCCTATTGATTTTTTTCTACTCACATCCTCTCCATTTTTACCCATTTTAATCTTCCTCTTCTTATCAATGCTTGTTCAATTCTACCAGGGGAAGGGCATTTCCAAGTCTGTGTCAATGAACTGTGGAGCGTGCCCTGGCAGCGCTGTGGGTCTAAAGACTTTGAGCCACAGTGATTCGTACACCTGGGCCATAGAGAACCGCAGGCCGAGTCACCCCGAGACCATGCATGGAGAAGGCAGTGGCTCCTCTGTGGGCTTCCAAGAGCTTTCTATCTCCGATATCTACCCGGATGCTCATGCACATACGGAGTCGCAGGTATGGGGGGTGCAGGGCATGGTGTGTTAATGTCGGTGTATCCAACTTAAAAACCATAAACAATGGACCTATATAATGAAATCCATGACTATATTTTTTAACCTTAACATGTTTGCACAGTTCCGTCTTTTGCACAATCTGAGTGATTCTATCTATGCCAAATGTGAAGTGTAAATTTCTCCAGTGTGAGATCAATTGAGTCTATCTTATCTTATCTTATCTTAACAAGTTTGATGCTCTAAAAAGAGTTTGGTTCTATCATCAGCTTTCACACCCACGTACTGTATCGCAGATTTAATTTAAAGTGCTTTATTTGTAAATACAGAAAGAATATTAGAGTTTAGTGTTTCACAGGTGATTTCAATGTTTTTTATAGCAGTAGATATGAGTTTTCATTTTGTATTTTTATTAGTACTGTACTCCACCAAGACTCTCTCGGACTATGTCAATGGGAAGAAATCTGTCTGCTATTGCACATGAGGTAGAGTTGGGGAAGAGTGTTATTATTCTGTCCATGTTGCACCATGTACATGCACTTTCTTACAATCTGTATGCTGTATCCATGTTTAGAGACGACATTTGGAAATTGTGGAGCTCATAAATGACGGGAAAGGCCTTGGCTTTGGCATTGTTGGAGGGAGAAGCACAGGAGTCATGGTCAAGACTATTCTTCCTGGTGGAGCTGCTGGCCAGGTACGTCCGTCTGTATAGAGTAGGAAATAAATCAATAAAAAAGGTACTTTCATATTTCTCTGTTTGCAATTAAGTGAAATGATTTTTGACTGCAGGATAACCGACTTCATAGTGGAGACCAAATTCTTCGTATTGGAGATACAGACCTGGCTGGCATGAGCAGTGAACAAGTAGCGCAGGTTAGACTCAATGCAACAAAATTTAATGTTTTTTTCCATATTTAAACCTAATTCATTGTCCATTATTAATATTAGCATTAGCGTTTACATGAATAAGTTTGTGAGTCTCGACCCTAGGGTATGAGTAGTGCACTTAAACTGTATAGCAGTGTTTTGATTTCACCATAATTTTAGATTTTTTGTTTATGATTGTATGTATTGTTTTACTGTAGGTAATGCATTGAAATGTGCCAAAACAACTGGGCAATTCTCACTTTATTGTATCTTGTGTAGGTGCTCAGAAACGCAGGAACCAAAGTCAAGCTGCTCATTGCCAGAGACACAACAATAGACATGCATCGGTTGTCTCCTGATCTAAGTCATGACAGTGCTGACAACGAGGTAATTTCTTCTTTATACACATCACATTTAACAAAACATCTTTTAACATGATTTTTTTGTTGCTTTTTTGCAGCCACATGACCCTGGCTGTGACTATGAATTCAGTGTGCAGTATACTAAAAACAAACATGGTTTAGGGTTTACTATCTCAAGCTACACTGGTGATCTAAACTCAGGTAAGAGTGATTATACTGTAACTAACATATCAATATGAATAATTGTCTTATTTTGGTTATATTTAGTTTATAGTGCTGGAGTGGTGGTAAAGAGCATCCTGAAAGGCAGCAGCGTGGATCAAGATGGCCGCATCCACATTGGTGACATCATTCTATCAGTAAGTTCCAACTGTTTATTGTTGTCCTTCAATCAATCAAGATTTTTTGTCGAGCCCTTACACACAGAAAGTGGGCAAAGAGCACAAAAACATGTAAATGAAATATATCAAATACATTATAATACAAATATGTAATTGCAAGACTAAAATCTCTGTATATTCCATGAATAGCTTAATTCTAACCATTTCTGCCTCTCATAAATCTCACCACTAAGACACTTTCCTTCCATCCCCAGACATTCTAACTCTTTTGGTCTGAGGACATTGATCCATGACTTTTATCCATTTTCCGCAATACATATGAACATAGGTAGCTGGGAAACCTAACTTTCAAACAACACACAATAGAACTACTGCATATAATTTTAAAATGCATTAGTGGTTCAGACATCCTCGCTCTCAAAACAGTTCGGTTCAACCTCTGCATGTGCTTTTGGCCCCTATCACATCCTTAGATCAGCTTTTTACAGACAGAAAAGTGAAAAGGAGACGACCGCCCTCAGCTTTCAGGTTTTAGCCCAAAGCGTCAAAAAAGAAGCTCGCACCGGTCTTTCTTCTCTTTTTACTTTTACAAGACAAAAAAACTTGTTTGATCGGTTTGTCTTCATGAACCAATGACTATTCCATTCTCTTTGTTTTATTCTTTGGTTTTCTAATCTTTTGGAAAATCACAAATTCTTGGACATGAGACTTTGAGACTTGGAAATGTTGAATACCTTTGCTGTGACTACTGTGATTAGTTACATTTACACATATTTATGCCTTGCGTGATTGTCTCTATATTATTCTGTTCAGCACTTTGAGTTGCCTTGTGTATGAATTGTGCTATACAAATAAATATAAGTTGATTCAATTCAAGTTAATGTATTCTTGTAAAGCCGTTAATCACAACATTAGTTATCTCAGAGGGTATTATAAAACCGTTGACCATAGATCAGAGAATCAGACGGTTCAAAAACAGGAAATGCAATGATAAAAAAACACATTGGTCCATAAGACGACCAATGTTGATAAATATCCATAAATGTGTTCAAACATTTCAGGTGGATGGTATGAGCTTGCACGGCTGCAGTGAGCAGAGAGCCATGGAGGTGCTGCGGAGGACAGGGCTGGTGGTTTGTCTGAGGCTGCTGAGAAAAGCAGTCCTCCCCCCTGTTCCCCCACTTCACCCACTCAGACACTCCCGCAGCTTCCAAGAGGGCAACCCCTACAAAGTCAGCCTCAACAGGATCACAGAAACAGGCAAGACATTTCATATTTGTTTGTGTAATTTCCAGTAGATCAAAGATAATATGTCTGTGTATATCGGGGGAATTTATAAATCTAAAATAATAACACAATTCACAAGAGGTTGTATATCATTTGCCTATGTTCTGATGTCTTTAATATTAACTCAAGACAAAAGAATCATTTTGTATCTTTTGTGTATATTATTATAGTATTCCCTGAAGTTAATTATGTTGTCATGTTTTTGTTCTTTTGTCGTTGTGCAGGAGTCAGCTCTCTTCGTGAGATCTCATGGCGAGTAGCCTTTGCCAACAGGAAACGCCCATTTGAATCCAGAAGTGGTAAGAAAACACTTCCTGTCCCTGCCACATCCAAAAAGCACTTCGAAGTAGATTTTTGCTTCTTCTTGCAAACAACTCAAGAGATGTCAGTTTGATGGCAAAGGCAGCCCTTTGATGAGAGACTATTTATAGTGCCATGCAGTCATCTGTTTATCCAACTCATTCAGCTCATTCCAGATGATTTATCTCCAAACTCCGCCTGCATACATACTTTTATTTAGAGAAGCATTTTGAGGACTTGATTAGAGAGAGCACAGCCAAACAGCTTTAATAGAAAGTCAAACATTCGTTTGCCAAGAACTACTGATGGTGGGTGGGAACATGTTTCTGTCTGCAGTATTGAAGACCTCTCTGTGCACATTCTACCTCATACTTGTAGAGTGTTTAGTTGATATGAGCAAGATGTTTGATAAATGCAAAACTAGCGTCCTTTTATAGAGTCTATTGTGTCACAGATTATTTAGACATGTTCATCTGTATTTTGTTTGTTAAGGAGGAAAATTGACATCATCTGAAGAGGAGAAAGTGAAGAATAGATGGCAGCAGGCTCTTGGACTGCGATATGAAGTCATAGTAGGTCTTTCAAAGAGATATTGTATTTCAGTGTAAACTGGAAGTTTTTGGTCAGTTATTTATCTATTTTGCATTTGCTCAATTCCACAATACTGAGAGCGGCAATTTTTCAATGATTTAGGATTACTTTCTACACAGTCAGACGTTACATAAACAACTGTCTTTCAACACGGTTGGAAAGCCCAATTTATGATATTATTGCAAAGATAGAGAAACACTGATGCCGTCTTCATCAGGACATAGTGTTTGTGAGTAAAGGTGCGGTGTCACATGTGAGATTCCACATTATTACAAATAGGTAGAAGAATTTACACAACATAGGGAAATGGAAAAATAATTATGACAACCTCCAACCTCTCAGATAGGTACAAAAGGTTTTAGTAAAAACAAGGACATCAGCTGTACTTTTAATAAACTGTCAGAGCTGTTTAAAGTGAGGTCGCAGAAACAAACCTTGACATTATAATAAAAAAGGCTAAATCAATATCCTTGTTTAGACAAAAATTAGGCTTCTCAAATGACTTCAATTTGTATGACCGGCATTCATGAAGTTATGGCCTTGGAAGCTTCTGATAAGCTGACAAAATGTGAGTTATTAATAAGACCTTGTGGAGATGTTGGTAGAAACTGGTTTCACCATTGAAAGTAAAATGGGTTGTGTACAAACATAGATTCAATGGCCGCTCTGTAAGGAAGATGCCATTTCTCCTACATAGAAAGCCAGAATATCAGAATATACCGTAAATAACATAATGCAAAATCAATTAATGCAAAATTGCAAGACAGATACAAAGAATTAAAGCTTGGGTGAAAATGGGCCTTCCAATGGCCATTTCAGAGCCCTATTCTATTCTATTTCAAAAGGCATGAAAAAGTGAGGTGGCATACTAGCCTGGCTTAATTACAAGACTTCTGTCCGAGTAATGGGCCAGATTTCCAATCATCTACATCGAGAATTTTGTGGAAGCTTACCAAAAATGTTTTATCAAAGTCAAACCATTTTAAAGGCAACTCTACCAAAAGGCTAACAACATGTGTATACTCTCAATATTGTGGTATTGATCAAATAGAAAAAATAGAGAAAAAAAAACACTGTATCTGAGCTGGCCCTTATTATAAATAATATATTTTGTTATAGTTACTATACGTACTATAGTTATAGTACGTATAGTAGACGTGGTACATAAAATGGCCATATCATTTTCTGTAGGTGTGTCAGCTGGAGCGCTTCAGTGAAACCAGCGGCCTGGGCATCAGTCTTGAGGCCCGAGCCGGACATCACTACCTGTGCTCCGTGTTGCATGAGGGGCCTGTGGGACAATGTGGCAAGATTTCCACTGGAGACCAAATATTAGAGGTATGCTAGTACCGACAATAAAAAAGCTATTATTACCAGGTCCTGCGATGTGTTACATACTTGCCCGCCTGCCTGCTCAAACTTTGCCTGATGATTGCCTCTTGACAGAATTGACTTGTGATTGCTCTAAATGTTGAAATGAATGTCAAGATTGCGGCTCGATCTAAAGCTCACGTCGCACATTGCTTTTTAGTAAATGCCGCACAAGTTCAAGTGCCTTTAGAAACTTTTTTTTCTTTTAACAGCAGCAAAATTTCTGTCGGCAGAGCGTGGGAGTGAGTTGCTTCTGTATGTCAGCAAAGCCAGCTCACACACCCACATGCATCACTCATCATGACGAGCACTGCTATCAACTTCACCAACTCTGTGCAAATTCTCAACTTAGTTACAGACGATACATGCCTTTTTATTTTTGTCAAAAACATCATTATCTTATGTTATCTCTGCTCATGTGAATCATCATCAGAGGACACAAGTGCGACATGCGCTTTAGTTTTCCTGTCTAAGAGTGGCTAATTGCTCGACGACCTTACAGAAGTGCCATGGTAAAGGGAGAGATGCGTCTTGCTATATATAGACACTTCATAGACACGCTTGGCACCCGCAATTATGTATAGGTGCTCTCCAGTTTTGGGTTCAGGTCGAGCATTAAATGTTTTTAGCAAAAAATGTGAACCAAGCAGTGTATGTATTTCTGTTTTCTACACTGAAACATTCTCAGCTGAAACATAATGTATTTCAATAGTGTTAACACACACATGCACACACAAACTGTTCATGAACATATCTATGCCACAAAATATAAGATATCCCATTCCGTTTGCTGAAAGGCATATAGGAAGATTTTCCCAACTATTAGGAAAGAACCGCCCTCTCCACTTTTTGAAGGAAACTCTCTGGTCTTATTTGACGAGCACATATCACCAAAATAATTGACAATTGGGAGAAACCAAATATCTTGATGATCCACTCAGAAGAAACAGACACCCAGCTCTACCTTTCTGCTAAATCCATCTCCTATAAATACAGTACATTTCACTCAATCAACATCAGCAATAAAACGCATTAAAATTAAAGATTATTTATATTTTTGTTTGTTTGGATGGTACAGTGCGTCTTTAGATAGATAGATACTTTATTGATCCCGGTAGGAGAAATGCAGGTGTCCAGTAGCAGCAAAAATAAAATTGATCATTCTAAAAGCATAATGATAGTGATAATAATAATCAGCAACAGCCCTTTAGGTCAGTGTTTTTCAACCTTTTTTGAGCCAAGGCACACTTTTTTCACTGAAAAAATCTTGCGGCACACCTCCAGGAGAAAATGTAAAAATGTATACAGTACTAATGTAAAAAAATATATACTGTACATACTCTGTGTGATATATAAAGTATATCTTATCTTATAATGTATACAGTATACTCTGTAGCCTATATTCACAATATACAGTTATTCTCATCAAAATGCTTAAGTCCAGGCCTTGAAATTAAGCTTTATTTAATATTTCTCGATACAATTAACAAGAGTTTGGGAATAAAGTGGCACTAACTGTGTGGAAAAAAACTAAGAAAATCCACTCTCTGCCCAAATAGTCAAATAATAACTCACACAAAGAACATGCATTGTAAGTGCATGGGAAACATTTTGGTATCCGAGCTTTAAATTCAGGAGTTTTGGATGAGGGACACGGGAGGTCCTGAACGCGAGTCCATGGTTCTGTCCGGTCCGCATGTCTGTGGTTCTGTCCACTCGACTATGGTCTGCGCTCGGTACCCAGTTCAGAAGTGCGTTCGCGAGGCTGTTGTACAAAAATCGTACATTTCATAGTTAAACCACTACAACGCGGCCACAGCTGCCCCGGGGAAGAGCGGAGGATGTTAATCCTGTTCAGAAACGGCATAATTCATTTTCAAAAACGTCTCTATCACTTTCACTTCTCACTCGCCACAAAGCTCTTGTCTCGCTCCCTCACACATTTGTTGGTCGCATCCAATTTTACCTTTCTCGCCACAATGCTGACCTGTTACAGCCAGTGGTCGCATCCAATTTTTCAGTTTCAAAGTACTTAGCTATCTGCTGCCATCTACTGATTTGAAAAAGTATTACATGGTTACTCACAGTTCAAAACAAGTCACCACTCGTCAACAGCGAATACAGCTATTTTTAGACAAAGTAGACGAATTTCTCACGGCACACCAGACAATATCATACGGCACACTAGTGTGCCGCGGCACAGTGGTTGAAAAACACTGCTTTAGGTCACAGCAGCATAGGTGGAGTAGCCTTTAGGTGGAGCATGACGGGTCACAGCAGCACAGATGGAGTAGCCTCTGGGTGGAGCAGGTCAGGTCGCAGCAGCCCATATTGAGTAGCCTCTGGGTGGAGTAGGACAGGTCAGAGCAGCATAGATTGAGTAGCCTCTGGGTGGAGCAGGACAGGTCAAAAGGTGGAGTACCCGCTTGATTCGGACCTTTTTCTCTGCTCTAGTCCAAAGTAAAATGCTAAATGCTTCATTAGCATTTTTCAAAAAGTTAGCATTCCTCCAGTGGATTTTCACCTGATCCTCTTGGTTCGGACCATGAATTCTCTCCGCTCCGGTCTGGACCAGTGTAAAACCATGAACACTGTACTGCAGCAACATCTCAGGCAGAAAAAAGCAATACATTTTTTTTGATTAAGCACAAAACAACAACTGTTTTAGAGCTACTTAGGACTTGCAGCCGTTTCCAGGCGCATCGTTAAAAAAAAAAGCAGCGCACAAATATTAATTATTATTCTTCTATTCAGGTGAATGGAATCCCTCTGATTGGTGCGAGCCATAAGGAGGTGGTCCGTATTTTGAAGGAGCTGCCCGTGCATGTGTGCCTGGTGTGCTCGCGGGTGAAGCCCCCCACAGCTGCTGACAGCGACCAGGAAGATGAAGACGACATCCAGCTCACCCTCAAAGAGCTTCTGGCTGAGTTTAATGACAAGGTTCACACGCCATCACACTGCAGAGGAGTTTAGCCTAACTATCCATGTGTCTGCTAAGCCATGGGTGCTCAGTGCCCAGGGTGATAAATGCAAAACCGGAGCTGCGCATTTTGAGCTGGCGGCACACACATACTGCGTTTACGAGTCAAAGGTGTGCATCAAATCACTCAAAGCCTCTTGTGCTTATTCCAAAAGGGCCGCTGCTCAACTCTGTTTTGTCACAGAGAGAGGAGCAGAAAGCGGCTGCGGCAGAATCCTCACGTACAATACCCAAGGCCGCGCATACATATACACACACAGACTGAGTTTAAATGGGGAAGAAATTTACCAAGTGGCGGGACTGAGCCGCTGGATGGATGGGAGTTGTTTCAAACAAGTACATCTGACAAAACATTTCACCAAACCTCTGTAGATGATCACTGCACATGGCCCTGTGCAGTTATGACATTTACAATATGAGAAACACAAAGCTTTTATTGGATATAGAAACAGAGACGTTGTCAATGAATCACCCGACAGGCTTCTGAGAAAGTGGATCTTGGTTGGATGAAGTCTGGGCTCCCCTGTGAGACATAAACCATCTTGAACCTTTTGCTTTATTATAATACTCAGTGTTCTTATTTTGAACATGTTATATTTATCATCTGTCCATGTTCTCTCTGACTGTACAAGCCTTACAGGGCAGTCCTTATGTATTATTTTCCTTCCTCCTGGATTTTCTAGTTGGACCACGGATGTGTGATCCCCTGTCCTACAGCCGAGGACATCACGAAGCGTGGAGTGCCCCCCATGTCACCCCCCCTGGCCATGTGGGAGCGGGAGGCGGTGCTGGTGGAGTTGGAGAAAGGCGAGTCGGGCCTGGGCTTCAGTATCCTGGACTACCAGGTCAGGCACACTGCCCTGAGCCACTCCACAAATAGAATTAGCTCCAGCCTTTTAAGAATATCAGTGTCAGGTCACATAGGGTGAAATTAAAGAAAACTGATAAATTACAATGTTACTTTTATATCTGAATTTAATAATGTATACAGGGCTTACATAATACAAGACAGTTTAAATCATTTATTTAACTTTCATTCATTCATTATGTTGCCAAAATACCTCGATTTATCTGGTGTAATTTTAGAAGCAAGCAATTAACTGAACAGATTTGCTGTGTCCGTTAGACAGAACTCTGAAATTTTCTTCTATAAATGCCAATTCTAGGACCCAGAGGATGCCTCGAAGACAGTGCTGGTGATCCGGTCTCTGGTACCTGGAGGTGTAGCAGACAAAGATGGCCGCCTGCTTCCTGGAGACAGACTCATGTTTGTGAATGAGACCGACCTGGAGGGCTCCAGTCTGGATTACGCTGTTCATGTCCTTAAATCCACCAACTATGGTCCTGTTCACATTGGAGTAGCAAAACCTCTTCCAGTAAGAAATCATATTTTTGGAACACATTTGCAAAAGTTCAAATTTAGGTTATGAGGGTTCATGAAGAGTCAGTAATGAGTAGTATGTATTAATAGTACGTTATTATAAAGAGTAATTTTGTTATGCCGTAGAGAATCTATTTTATTTGAAGTTATGGACACTAAACTATTTTATTTTTGGCCTTGTCTGTGTCCTTGTATCTCACTTCAGAAGGGTGGACACTACATACAGTACATTTGTACCTAGCAATAATTAAAATGACTGTGTTATTTGGCAAAACTCATATTAGAACAACATTTTGAAGAGGAAAGTTGAACTACATGCTTTTAAAAGTAGTCCTTTTGTTGTGGACTGTGGCTTAGTAACTGGGCCCGGAGACTCTTGTTACATGTGAATATTTAATGTGGCCGAGAGATGAGCACAATGCTGGGGGAACTGTGCAGATGGAGCAGGTCGGGCAGAGGGTGTCTCGTTTACAGCCTCGGCCTTTAGCCCCATAGCCTTTTCGAAGCGTTTACGTGTCTTTTGCAAATTTTTGTGTGTGTCCGTCTTCAGCTGGAGTTGTGCGGCAGCTTGACCCCCATTGCGGAGCGGAGCGCGCGAGCCTCCTGCGATGACAGCGACGCGCACGCTCACCTCAGCCTGCTAGTCGAGGCGGACTCCACCATCACGACCACAGCCCCTGGAGTGGACCGCACTGGCACACGAACACGCCACTCCTCAGCGGTATGGCACACACTGCACTAGCACGTCTTGTATCAGGCTGTCACTGTAATTCATTGATTAATCGCCACTTATTCATTATTGAAATACGTCAACAATTTTAGTAATTTATTTAGTAATTTAGTTAACATCTGTGTTTGTTTCATAAATACATTTGGTTTGTTCCAACAGAAAGAGATAAACTCAGACCATAACATGCTGTCTTCATCTTATTAGAAATTCTATATTTTTTTATGCAGGAAGCTAATTACCTGAGAGTGATGGTCCCTTTGTAACAGAAGCCAAAAATACATGAGTGTGAAAACTAGTGAAAGCTAGGAACTACTTACTTGGATTTTATTGTTGTTTTCTAGTGGTTTCAAAGTTAGGTAATCCAGCTTCTTTAACCTTAAATCCAACTAAGAATTCAGAGAAAATGTTTTATGACTGCAGAATGAAACGTGTTTACCCCGTATTTTTAAGCAACCCTTTGTGTAACAAGTCATCTCTGTGAATATGTGCTCCAGTGGCATCACTTTAGGTTTGTTTGGATCAAATGTGAAATAAAAATATCACTGACCTTTCAGGATCTAAAAGACCAATAAACTATTTGAAAGAGTAATTAGCCAATTGATTTATTTCCTAAAGCCTTAATAGCCTTTATTTATCAGAAGTGGGACAATGACGATTTCTGTTTTAGTTACAAAGATTTTGTTTTTATTTTATTGTTGTAGTCCCTGGGCAAGGATGTTCAATAACTAATTAACTGAATGAAACTGTTTTGGGCCTTATTATGTGTTGCTTTTACTTCTTTTTTGAAATAGTGACTGCATTTTTGCTTTTCCCTTAAAAAATAATGACATTTGAACTGTAGAAGATACTTTTGCAATATTGTTCTTACTTAAAGTTGGTATATTATTATTTTTGTCACAATAGTTATTAATATCGGGGCGACAGTAGCTCAGTTGGTAGAGCATTGGCCTTAGAGCCTGAAGGTCGTGGGTTCGATCCCACCATAAGACCTACTTCACGACTCCCACTGATGTCTGCTGTCGTTGTGTCCTTGGGCAAGACACTTAACCCCACTTTGCCCAAAGCCCCTGCTGAAAGATCTCAGCTCCTGTGGACTCACCACCTGCAGGAGGATCAGCGAGGGGCTGGTGCTCTGTGACTGGGTGCAGCTCTGACTGCCACCCCCCCCGACCCAGAAATGGATTAAGGGGAAGAAAATGGATGGATGGATGGAGTTATTAATATCTATAAATAAATTGTTCATCAAATTGAGTTCTAGTAACAGGCATACAAGAATACAGGCGTACGTATAGTTCCAGTGGCCGTGTGTGGGTTGAGTGTGGACTTAAGGAAGTATGTTGCTGCATGTGTCAATATTGGAGAAATTGTTAATCATGGTTTGGAGGTGGAATTTATATTGTTGCTATGTTTTGAAGACGTGAGGATATTTCTGAGAAAAATAGAAGATCAAATCAAATGAGTGACAGTTTTTCATTTTAAGTGTTGACATTTTACTTTCTACACAATTTTAAGATTGACCATTGTGTTTGCTCTAACTCATCTTTTTTTGGCGTTTATCAACATTAACTCTATCAACAACACAAGATAATTGGATTTATCGCCGAACAACAGTATGTAATTAACATAAACATATTTCACTAAAGTTTCAAATATAGTTTCAGCCTAAATTATCTGTATTTTACAATTGATGTAAAACTTTAATAAATATTATAACATGGACTTGGAGACCACATATCCTGCCGAAACCACAGATCAAGTACACATCAATTTTCAAACAACACAGTCAAGACACACACACACATACACGCACACACACATAGGGGCAGGGGAAATAATTGCCAAAAAGTGTTAAAAAGATTATTGTCTTGACCACAAAAAGGTCCCTGGTCGATTTTACAACATGTTTGAGTGATGCCATTTGCCTGTTGGATGGTGGTGTCAGTGGCTGTTCTCTCAGACGGAGACACTGCTGTATCACTGTCACTGGACGAGCAGTAGAGAAAGTGCTGTGTGTCAGAGAGTGTTCCATAATGGAGGCTCTCTTCCAAGCGGCATTTTATGTCGGACACTTACGTTTTTTTTACCGCATGACTTTTACTGCAAGGGTATACAGTTTTGGGGTTTCCGATCAAACACTCAAAAGTGTCTGTTGTGCTTTCAGTCAATGTTCAAAGAAAATGATCTTGTTTCTCCAAGAGCCCAGAGGGACCTCAGTATCTCCCTTTTATCACACATCTCATAATTCAGAATGTCTCCAAGGCCCAAAGAGTTTTTCACTTATGCTGTCTTTGTACAGAATAGGTGTCGAAATGCCCCCTGCTGCTTAACAAAACAAGTTGGTGTTGTATTTTTTTATTTATTTGTTGGAAAGACAATGAGCAGTTACATGAAAATTATGGCTGCATTAAATTCAGCCTTGCGAAATTCCTTGTTTGTTTAAAGCTGGGGTACCTAACTTTCAAACCACAAAATCCACTCTCAAAACAGTTGGATTCTATCACATGCTTTAGGTCAGAGAAAAAGAGAGGACCACCCTCACTCCAGCTCTCAGCCCAAAATGTCAAATTGTGACTTGCAGGGCTCTTTCATACAAGTATGCAAAAAATGTTTTCTATCAAGATGAAGACAGCCTGTTTTGGTCTGAATTATTCATAACATTTTACTTTACAAGACTCCTTCTGTCTGGATTCTTTATGTATTTATTTATCACACAGAGTGTATTGATCAACAGAAACTGTATTTTAAACCAGAGTTAGCCAAAAGGATAGTTTTCCTTTGTAGTCTGCAGTCTGGTGTACATACGGCATCCTGTAAGAAAGCAGCAAATATACTTTAAGTATTTTATTTTTTTTTAAGTGTAGCAGGAAGAGTAGCAAAGAATGTTCAAACAAAATAAAAGGTCATCTTAAAATAGCAAATTGCATACAATGTAATCTTGATACTGTATATACATAATAATCTATACACGTAATCTTTAAAATAGGGAAGTATTAAAAACATATGTTGCAGGTATTTTCTTATGTACTTATCTTGTGTCAGGGTTTAAAAGAAAACCAGTTGCGGCAGCGCTTCCACAACATGGAGGACCACAGTGACGCGCCTCCCCAGCCCCCTCGCACCAACTTTGAGAGGACCATCACTGTTGTCCGGGGCAACTCGAGCCTTGGTATGTTCTTTGTGTTTCTCATGACAATGCTTTCCTGGTGTGTGTATGCCGGTGCGACCGCCATGATGGCTCTGATAGTCGGTGATGGAGACTGAAAAGAAGGGGCAAAGAGGTGTGTGTTTGTGCAAGTGCCTCTGCTCCAGAATCAAGACTCAAATCAAGAGTAGCTTCATTGATTTGCTGTGATTACTTTCACAGGCACTGGTATGTCGCTGTTCACCTGCTAGAAACAAGCCCACAGTTTGGTCTCATAAGCACGCAGAGAACGTAGTGCGTGTCAGAGTTTAAAACATCCTACACTTTCTAAGGACTCTATGCAAAACTTTAGAAAACCACCTCATTTATATTCTTGACAGCGGATCTAATAAAGCAGATCCCAACTTGAGGCTGGCTTGAACTTTGAAATTATGTAAATTATTATAGACAGACAAATTCAAGGTCAAAAGCTGCACTTTGTTTGTCAGTGGTTTGTGTTTCCATATCATGTCTTTGTGTTTACCTACTATAGCCTTTGTGTACACAATATGTGACTGTTATTAAGTGTTAAACATTTCCCTTATCAAAGACACTTTTGGAGTTGTTTTTTGCTCCATCTACACTAATAGAAGTTCATGCACAAACACGGCCTTCTGCCCTCAATTCTTAAATGCTTTGATGAATCCTTAAACTATTGCATCATGTCCAGAGCTGTTTCTGCCTTTAAAAAATAAGTTTTGCCTCCAAATTAGTTGTTGGCATTTCCTCAGATGAAATGACATTCTTCTTTAATGCACTGTTTGATGTTGATGAAAAAACAACTTTTGCCATCCCTCTGGTGGCAAAAGCGGGGAATGGAATGTTGATATAATTGTTTATTAATTAAAAAATCTTTATGGTTATTATAATTTCACATTCTAAAATCAGAAAATAGTCAATTGTGGCATTATCAAGCCTAAAGACCAACTGCAATATATTTATTCTTTAAAGTTTGAGAACAACATAAAAGAAAACATTGAAATAAACATTCTTTAACCATTTTTAAACAAATGTCAAATTTTTCAGTTCTCGGGGTTAGTTAAATGGAATTTGAACTAAAAGGAACATTTGGCCCTTTGAAAATGAAAGTACTTATTTAGTGTTTGTCTTCGAGCACATTTTAGTGGTGTGAAAAAGCTAATTGCATCAATATTGTCTTTATTGTCTTTCATGTTTGTCATGGTTCATCATGTCACCTGTTGATTGTACATCTGGCACTATGATTGTATTGTAATTTGAATGTAAACATAATAAAACAATATTGATGATACAAAAAACAGTACTATCATTTTTTTCTAGTTTCAAATTCTGTACAGCCATAGTGTTGTGGATGTGCACTAGATAAGCAGTGGGAAGTATAGTAGTTTCTTCTGCTTATGTGTACATGGAGATAATTGTGTATAAAAAGCCCTGTATTATCCTGCCTCAGCCTGTTTGCATTAATAAACAGGCTGTGTAATCCTCCTGGTGTCCAGTCTGATAATGCCGTAGTGTGGTGTTTGTGGGAGTGACACGCGCCCTCTTACCACCTGTGCCCTGTGCCCCTTTGGCAGTGGATGTTCGTGTGTGTGTGTGTCTATAAAGAATGATTCTGAGTGAATGTCAAGTGAGCCTATCCGTGTTTGTGTGCTAATCTTCCTAGTGTCTGTCTTGATTATGTTGATTATGACACAGTCAGGTGTTTGTTCAGGCCTCTGTCTGTCTATTTGGCATGTTTTCAAAGTGTACTTAGCCAGGCCTCCACTCACCTGTCTCTGTCTGTGTGTGGTTTGTGTGTGCGTATTGGCAGGCATGTCGGTGAGCGCCATCAAGGACGGCTCAGGCATGCTGGTGCGCAGTCTTGTCCAGGGGGGTTCTGTAAGCCATGATGGCAGGCTGGGGATAGGAGACGCCATCTTTGCCATCAATGGAGAATCTACCACTAATCTGACCAATGCCCAGGCAAGAGCCATGCTCCGCAGACACTCTGTCCTCGAGCCAGAGATCAGGTGAGGAGACAGTCACACACTTTCCACTGAGGATCAAGGGGTATAGTACTGTCTGGATGCAATATGCACCAACTGGTTACTGGAAAAGTATCTAATGTTATTTGCAGGCCTTGCAACTGCTTTCTTTTCCTTATTTTCTATTATTTAAAATCGTTGTAGTCCATTGTTCTCTGACCACCGGTGTCACATACATGGTGCAGTTCTGGGGAATAAATGCATATTCCTTCTTTACACAAAGATTATTATTATATGAATTACACTGTTACTGTATATAATGAATATTATGCTAAATACAGGAGTTAAAATACTACTCATACTACTGAGACACATTAATATATGTCATTTGTTACTTTTCAAAAGTTCCTTTTCAAGTTCAGAGGAACAATTGATGAAATAGATTTTTGGAGTAACTTTAGAGTTGTAACTATACTACTGCTGTGAAAAATGTACTAGTACAAAGAAACATGAGCACTCACATCAACAACACAATATTGTCACAGCCTTGGACTGAGGTGGACATTCCAGTCTTCCAGTCCAAACGTTCACTTTAGTTTCATTTGTGTTTTACATCATCACTAGAGCTGTCAAAATGATCGCGTTAACACACGATGATAAATGTTTTTCATTCATCGCGTTAAAAAAATGAACGCATTGACGCAAGTCCAGATGACCCGCCCATGCATCCCATAATATAACTCAAAATGCAGCGGACACATGTGTGTGTGAGATGGCGACAGAGCAGGTAGGCCCTCTGGGAATTCAAGTTTAAAAAGAATATGTGCGTGACCACGGGGCACTTGCTTTTGTTTGCTATGAACTGAACGGGAGTCTGCATCCTCTGTGGACGCCGCGTCTCTGTCCAGCTGCGGCAGCTCTGGACAGAGGTTTCCACCTCCAGCGGCTGTCGCTTTGACAACCACACGGCAAACGGCGCCGCCGTAACGTCATGAGCACAGGACTATTCTCTGCATGTTGTGTGCGTGTCTTTGCGTAACCTGTGCATGCAATAAATACACCTCTGAAGACTACAGTACTGTACCTCAGTCTCCTCTGTGTCTTCTCCCGAAGTGGCTCGCTAAATGAAAGTGGGTTTGAGCCCACCACAAGACCTACTTCACAACTCCCACTGATGACTGCTGTCGTTGTGTCCTTGGGCAAGACACTTAACCCCACTTTGCCTGAAGCCCCCACTGAATAATCTAGGCTCCTGTGGACTCACCACCTGCAGGAGGATCAGTGAGGGGCTGGTGCTAAGTGTACTGGGTACAGCTCTGACTGCACCGCCTCGACCCAGAAATTGATAAAGGGGAAGAAAATGGATGGATGGAAATACTGTACATATGTACAGTATGTTGTCATTAATCTTTCCATTCAAACAACCATTACAGAAAAATATGGCATAATTTTGCCAATTGTTAGAAATGCGATTAATTACAATTGATTAATTTTTAAGCTGTAATTAACTCGATTAAAAATGTAAATTGTTTGACAGCCCTAATAATCACATTTATTTTTTGCAACAATGTGAAAAAAATATACTTTCTATGGAATTTAAGCAAATTTTATAGCCCAGATGTTATAGTGTTATTTAATACAATTTGTACAAAATCTTATCTCTGTAATAAAAAAGGGCAGAAACAACACACTCTTGTATAATGAACAATCCATAAAATAAAATGTACTCATTACCGTTGAATGATCTTGTCTCTCCTTAGATCTCCATTATCACCTTGTTTTTCATGCATCTGTCATGGTTGAGCGATGCTGTGCTGTCATGTTAAATTTGATGAGATGATAATTATTTTTGCCTTGAGGGAGTAAGGTATTCACAAATAATCCAAGTGGAGATGTGCATTTCCTTCACCACATCTGCTGCCCACTGCACAACATTCCTTCTGCTTTCCTTGCTGCATATACGTACACATAGAGATGGCCTTAACCTCAAAAAACAGCAGGAAAACAGTATTTTCCTGTGAAGGGAAATATTTCTGAATTATTCATTTCTCATTTCACCTTGAACAGTGTGCTTGTGAATAAAGGAGTACCTTAAAGCGGCTCTGAAACACATAAGACAAGCACATCCACGTCTTTTTCCCAAACCCACACAATCACGGTGCCCCTCCATCTGACAGACAGACTAACACAGAGAGGAGGCAGATGAGCTTCTTTGGCAAGAATAAGACAGACATGGAAAAGGGTGAAGACGTGTGTTTGTGTCTGTCCACATGGCTCACTCACAATAGTTCTGTATTGCAGACATCCACATATTCTCTCTGGCATCATGAAGTGACTACACACCACTGTACGGATGTGGCAGAATGGAGACGGGAGGAGTGGGGCTTTAATGATGTCCTTGACACTCAAAAGTGAAATGACACGCAGGCATATGGAAAACAAGCCTTTCATTATCATGGGTTTTATTAACCGTAAGAGGTGACTAGAATGATAAGTTTCTCAACAAACAATATTAAACTTTATTTTTTCTTTTAGGGTCAGCTGTTAAAGAAAAAAATCATGCATTTGCCAGGCTGTAAAATGTTTTTAAAAAAAATATATTTTTAAGTAAAGATGGGGTACCTAGCTTTCTTTCCCATCCAAAAAGAAATAGTCATGTAAAAGTAAAAAAAAATCTAAATCAGACCCCAACATGCTGTATCCATCCAACTTAAAACATTTGGAAGAAGAGAGTGAGTCACTGTTTTACTCTTTTGGCTGAGATTGTCTGATTTTGTATTCGTTTTTCTGTCTCTAAAACCTAAAAGATCTATCAGAGGCCCAAAAATACAGTACATGCACGTGAACATTAGTGATAGAACCCAGGTGTTTAGAGAATGAGAGACAACCACTGTAGTTAGATTTATTTGTCACATAAAGTAGTTCATTTTGTTATGTTCGATATCCCGCTTTACCACAAATTGTATCTTTGGTGAACAATTATTAATGAAATCTACATTTAGAGAAGTATAAATTCAATGTCATCCAACTCAAATGGCTGATTTTCATATTTGTGCAAAAATCTGTGTATAATAGAAATGTTGTCGTCATTGCGCGTTGCTTGTGTTTGACTGCGAAGGGAGCACCTATAAAAATGTTTCTGTCAAATTCTGTTCATATTGTGGTGAACCCCTGACAAACCCCAGACAGATTCTTCTTAAATCTGTGTATTTTATATATTGCGCATATATTGGCAGACAAAGTAATCCTCCATCTGATCTAGAAAACCAAGGCTTTTCATTGCACTTATTATGGAAATGTTATTATCTCCATCCTTCCATTCCTGCAGGATTACATATGTGACAGCAAACCAGCTGGACGATCACCGCAGTCGGCTTGGTCTGCCCGCTCTGGCCTCCATCACAGTAGACAGTGCCTCACCTTCACCCACACCTCCCACTCCGTCTCCAGAGCCTCCACTAGCATACTGCAGATCCCCAGAGCCCATCACGTCTGCTGTTATAACCTCATCTTCAGCTCCAACCATTCACAAACCATCTTCATCAGTCCATCTTAAACCTCCGGCGACCGCAAATTCCGTCATACCGTCTTCATCAGGACACCTTAAATCACAGATTGATGCTGAGCCACTCAACTCATCTTCATCAGTCCACCTTAAACCTCCAGAGAATGTGGAGCAGGCATTTCCATCAGTTCCCCTTAAAACTTCAACCACGACTGAACCTGCCAAAACATCTGCTCCATTTAAAGCTTCGCTCAAATCCATAGTCCCCACCATCATTCCTGCCTCAGACACAAGGTAATGTAACACACAAAAACTATTATTAATGGTCTCGCAGTTACTTAGATCCTATAGACCCTGATTGAAGTTGGCCGGCTTGCATTACCTGAAGAAATGCCCATTTGACTTTAATAATGTAAAGTGCAAAATGCTCCTCCACGTTACAGATTCCAAAACATGATATGTCTAGTGGTTTTTATCCAAGGTTGCACCACATAAATCCTTCACTATAGCTTTATTATATGTCACTGGCTGCATTCATGATGTGTTTTTGGTGACATTTTATACACAGAGACAACCATACATTCTGTGGCATGTTAATCCCATAATGTTCTCACTGTATAGGCATTTGACTTTTATGGCAGCTCAGGTTTTATGGCTGTAACACATTACACATGCAGTCACCCGGAATTTTAAAGTCGTGCTAATGATCTGAGTTATTGTCTGTCACTTTAATTAAGCGTATCCACGAGGAAACAACATGTTTCAGTGTGCAGCTGCCACACTCTACACCACATTTTTGTTCCTCTCTTTTGGCTGTGGATGTTGAATCTCAGAGTTATATTTAGCCGTTCGCTTATGGATCTCAGTGCTGACTGTCAGCGAAAATGAATTGTTTCGCTTCTGTCTGTCCCTGCTCCATCTTGCGCCTGCTCTTTTCTCCACTGGGTTATATTGGGCTCTCTCCGCAGCCCTTCTCAGCCGTATCTCTCTGTACATTGTCTTGTGCACCTCTCTGCAGGCTTGCCCCTTCACTCTCTGTTTACATCTTTCCCTTACACACAGCCTGTCCCTCATTTCCCCTGTCAGTCCCTCCTTTCCTTCAGCCCCATGGAGTCATTTGTTCTGCCCTCGTCTCTAACTTTGACTGGCTGTTGCCTCCTGCTGTGGAGATAGCACTGCTATCGCTCACCTCTGTAAGCTTATTACAGCCATCTGCCGTTAAACATATTCATGAAAAATCCCACCTCTTTCCCGCACACTAATTTGTATACTATATAGAGCTTAGTTTATTCATTGACACCGCAATGTGAAAATAGTCATACTCCCAGGGATACAGTTAAGTGTGACCTTGCTGCCAGAAAAGCATCTTTTCAAGGCTTCTCAGTTTCATAATCTGTCAAAGTTTGGCGTTTTCTGGCTTTCTGAATACAAGATCACAATTTAAAAGCTGTGGCCACGTATGTATTATAATATATATATATATATATATATATATATATATATATATATATATATATATATATATATATATATATATATATATATACATACACAAGACACATTGCCTTGTCTGGAGTAAACGGTTGGTGGTGGTCGGAGGGGCCAATGACACACTGGTGTCCTCACTTCTGTCAGTCCGCCCCAAGGCACCTGGGGCTGCTGTAGTAGTTTATCACCCCCCATGAAATAATACATAATGCAATGTAAAGCATTGTAGAGTGTTCCGGAAAGCGCTATATAAAACCAATGCATTACTATTATTACTGTGATAACATTAATAATAAATATTACTGTGGTATTGTTTTTACCACAACGTTCTAATGTTAAACATCAAGATGAGGTACATTCACTGCACAAGCCTCTTTATTGTCTGGGTTTGCAATTGTGAAGAGATGAAAAATGTCCTGGAAAATGTATTCAGAGCTTTTTTGAGAACCGTTGTCTTTGAGCACAACAAGATGTGAAATATGTCTCTTCACATATTGTGTTACATATCATTATTTGCTCGTAGTGTTATGTACAACACTGTTTTATGTATATGGTACTTATATGGTACTAAACAGATTCTATTTAATTAAAATAACTGGTATTTTTGGCAGCATACTGAAGTTGTTGATTTAATTTGCTTCAATCCCATTGCTATTCAATATGGACTAGATTTAGATTTTTGCAACAAATGTAAATGAAAACATTGTGACACACTTCACAAAATGTTAAAGTATTTGTGTTTCATCAGTTGGCAGATTCAAAAAACAAGTGTCGACTCTAATGAGCATGGAAATACTAAAGAAGAAATTACAGAAAATATCACGAACAATCACACTGATGGGAAAGAACCTAAATTGGATATCGGGCTTAAAGCAAATGAAACCGATCCTGCAGCAACGGAAGAATTCCACCCTCGCTCGGTCGTGTCCTGGGAGCCCCCCAGAAGGTCAGTACATCAGTCATATCTGCTGATTCCATTTGTATATACGTATTTCTCATACTCTATCTGCTATCCCCTTTTATCCTCCCTGTGTTGCGGAGAGCTTTGGAAAATCCAGTGTTGTCGAAGTGGTATTTGCAGTAGGGGGTAGGAACAGCAAAGAGCATAAGCGACACATTCCCATTTCTAACTCTGTATTTATGACTGCACCCTGCCCCGATAAATCACATAAGCCTCAGCCCTTATAAAATCTAGCTATTGTGCATGTCTCCTCGGTAGGTATAATAACCCATTGTTTGTATTTAATCTCTGGAACTCTTGCCTGAGCTGCAGATAGAAAAAAAGATGAAAGGGTAAAAAAGGCATACCCGCTGGATTAATTTCCCCACTTGTGCCTTTTTGCAGCAATCTTTCAAATGAAGTAGGTCTTCATCAGGCTTGCAGACACACCACATCTATCATAACTGTATCTATAGTCTAAGTGGGATTTTGTTGCCCCTAATGTCCCGTGTATGCCTCCTCTTTGCTGTAGTGTGCGTCTGGTGCGAGTGCCAGGACAGTCCCTGGGTATCAGTATTATGGGAGGCAGAGGCATGGGCCGCAGACTGAGCAGTGGAGAGATGATGAGGGGGGTGTTCATCAAGCACATCAGCCCTGACAGCCCGGCCGCCCTTAACGGCACCCTGCGGATTGGAGACAGGTTACTGGAGGTAAGTCCTTGTGGATGTGGAGGCACTACAGAAAGTAGCACTGTTATTGTAGCTAGAAAGGATGGGTTTGCAGTATATGTAGTGAAATGGACTTTGTAAACTTGTGTTTTGACCTCATAAAGGTTCTTGTTACATTGTTGTATAATATGGAGGTTTGCATCCTCTTTATTGACTTTTCATTGGCTATAAATACCACACAGAAAAGATATCTTTTAGGTAAAGGGGCTCAAGATATGTACTAGCAATAATCCATACAGTG